>JAINUW010000158.1:0-646711 GCA_020205615.1 Panax quinquefolius | reverse complement strand
ATGACATTCATCTTACTAACACTTATAATAATACATAATATAATTTTATTCATTATTTTATTAAATAAAATTATTTTACACTGGATCCGAATTTCTCGGTCGTTACAGTATACGTGAATAGTAACCCCGACACAAAAAGTTAGAAATTCCACAAGAAAAATCATACTTCATGAACAATACTCGTGAATAGTACTGCATTCGTGAATAATGTCGTATATGTGAATAGTTCTATATACATGAATAGTAACCTCGACATGAAAAGGTAAAATTTTTAGAATAAAGTTCATACCAATAATTCGGTTTAATGATATTGAGAGAATAACATCATTTACGAAGAAAATAACATCCCTTACCTCACAAGAACAGTACTTCTGACTGGAATATCGGATATGATGTTGAAGGAAGCTTGCACTGATTAGGAACTCTCAAAGTATCTAAATACTCACAAAATACGCTCGATAATATAGAGAGAGAAAACTTATGTTTCTGGTGTGATTTTCAATTCTAACTAAGCACCCTATTTATAGGAAAATGCTAGAACGTCAAAGCAGACTAAATTAATAAAATATTAATATAAGTTTTCTACGCACATTTTCTTGACCAAAATATCAGCCACCACAAGTGGAGCCCACTAAAATTCTTATTTTCCACACCAACCAAAAGTGAGGCCCACCCATGTTTTAAATAAAAACATTTATTTCTAAAACTTCAATAATTTATAATAAATAGCCCTTTTATCAGAAAAATTTGAATCTCATGTCTATTCTATAAGAAATCCAATTCTCTACAACTTTGTAGAAGAAAGTTTTTCCAAATTCCAAACAGAAAATGCCTGAAATCCACATACTAACGATTTTTAATACCTCCATTCCGACAAAATACCGATAAAATACCTCAACATTAATTCCTTCATTTATAACCATATAAAATAAATATTTCCTTATCATATAAATCAATAATTAATTATTCACAAATAATATTACAGAGTCACAATTATGACAACCAGGTCGTTCCCAAGAAAGAGGGGGCTTTCCGATAAGGATTTCTCCTTACTTGCGCACTATTAGATGACCAAACCCCTTTTCTTCGATAGAACTTCCTTAGACATTGCCAATAATGTTATCTAATAATATTATTCAAATAATATGAATTATTAATCTAATAATGAAAATATTGTGCAGTGACAATTACTAAAACAACAATAATATAAAATATCAACATAGCAATTATTGAATCAATAAAATAAAATATTGAACAGTAATTACTGTAACAATTATTAAGTAGTGCCTTCTTACGTAAGAATCAATAATTCAAATATATTGTACAATACTGTGTGCTACTATGCAACCACGCGTATTACTATATTTTAACCACCGGGTATTCTAACAGTGTTAACGGTAACAATTATGTCATTATTTATAAAAACTCAAACTTGTCATTTTCTTCATCCAACCATTTTTCATTATGGGGCCCACAAATGGCTGCGACGTCATACGAATATTCTCCAACAACAAGAATATTCCACGAACAGACGAATATTCCTTGATAACAATGAATATTTTATAACAACTTGCTTATTTTGTAAAATTTGCACATTTCACCCATAAACAAAACATTATATCAAATTAATGTCTTATTATTCAAAATAATAATTAGAGGAAATTCAATTTTATTTATAAAAAGTTGGGGTCTTACAACCACCCCTCCTTATGAAATTTTGTCCTCGAAATTGACGTACGTACTTGATATTTCGAAAAGGTAAGGGTACCTCGCTTTCATTTCTGATTCTAACACCCAGGTCATTTCCTCAATAGCATGGTTCCTCCACAAAACCTTGACTTGTGGTATAACCTTTGTGCATAGGACATGATCATTCCTATCCAAGATCTTGACAAGTACCTCCTCGTACGTTAAATCTCCGGCTATCTTGTCTGGTTCTAACTCAATAATGTGGTTCGGGTCTTTCACATATTTACGAAGCATAGATATATGAAAAACATTATGAACACGAGACATGCTTGGAGGTAATGCGAGTCTGTAGGCCACATTTCCTACTCAGTCAATAATCTCAAATGGACCAACAAATCGTGGATTGAGTTTTCCTCTCTTCCCAAATCTTGTAACTCCCTTCCATGGAGCAATACGTAACAATACATGATCCCCAATATTAAATTCCACGTCCTTTCGATGAAGATCCGCATAACTCTTCTATTGATCTTGTGCCATTTGTATACGTTGTAGAATCATTTGGATCTTTTCTGTAGTCATGCGTACCAATTCTGGTCCAAACAATGTTGCTTCACCCACCTTGTCCCAGCATACTGGAGAACGACACTTTCTTCCATACAACGCCTCGAATAGAGCCATGCCTATACGTGCTTGATAACTATTGTTGTAGGAGAATTCCACCAATGGTAAGTACTTATCCCAACTTCCTTTGAAATCTATGACACATAGTCTTAATAGATCTTCCAAAGTTTGAATAGTCCTTTCTGATTGCCCGTTCGTTTGAGGATGGTATGCCAAACTAAATCATAAATCCATGCCTATATCTTTCTGCAAACTAACCCAAAATCGTGAAGTGAATCTTGGGTCACAATCTGAAACTATGGATACTGGCATGCCATGCAATCTTATAGTTATAGAAACTCAAATTTTTTTGCACACCTGTTACTAACACTGCAGGAGGGCAAATTCGTATTTCAGAGATAACCCTAGAAGACAGCTCATATACATTCCGGATACCATCGGAAGTTCAGTCTCAACCCCGGAACACACACCGGAGTATCAGTTCCAATCTCGGAGATAACCCCAAGTTTCATCCTTGGAGATAACCCCTAGGAATGTCGTTGTAATTCCGGCGATAACCCCAGAAATGCTTGTTTCAAATGCATACAATCAGCTTAAACCTCGAAACTCCCACCAAGACACTCATTCCAAAGACCCGAAGATAACACCGGGAAGACAGGCACACTTAAAGATGACCCTGAGGAATTCAAACACTTGCTGCATTCCAATCTCAGAGATAACCTTGAGCAACGTCTGCTTTATCAACCCAAACTGGAGATAACCCCGGTGAGGGGCAAAATTGTCATCTTGCCACCTCAACCCCACATTGCGCCGTCTCAACATCTTATACATACATTTCTACACAACAATGTCCCATAAGAGCCAAGGAGTTCTAATCCTGAGTGACTATTACGCAGGGCAGCACACCAGATAGAATTCGAAGCTTGAAGACCATGGGCATGGTCCCCTCTTCCTGACTTCGTACAACCTCTAATCCCATGTCATTACGTAACTCTTGACAATGGCGGTTCGAAAAAGGTCTTGTACACCTCAATTGGAGGCTCAGTTTGAAGTTCTGCAAGTTTGAGCGGACATCACAGTGGACGTACTTTGGGATGGTGGGACCCATGAGCCAGGGGCACCCAGGCGGCCAAGAGTACATCTCTGGCAAATGCCAAGATATCTGTGGTTGCTTGTAGGTACATCTGCATGCCGCCAGACATTCATCTGCAGTGCCAGCAGTACCTATGACCCACCACTCTATAAATATAGAGCTTGGGGTGGCCATTTTAGAAAAAAGAAAGGCGAGAAAGCCCTGTCAAATTTGCTCTGTACACACCCCATATTGAGTGCTTTCTCATTTTAAACACCTGTTAGCTCACATATAGCTATATTTTTACCTGCGGGAGCTGAGTGTTCATCCACTTAGAGTCATAGAAGTCTTCTTTGGCAGCACACTGTAAGCCTTCTTACACATTATAATGACTTAAGCCTTCGTAGTGGAAAATATAAAGGAATATGTGCTCATACATATTTGAAATTAGCATGCTATCATGTATTACAAAACAGCTAACATCCGTTTTGCAGGATAATATTCCTAACACGGATACCTCATATAGCATGTAAACATTTACATTATCCCTAAGACTAAACTACATAAGTTTTTTGTAGGGAAACACCCATCTCAAAGGAGATCCAAACACCGGTGATATCAGGAAGAAGGTCCTTCAAATAGAAGAAACCATCCATTCTCTCAAGGGGATTGGAGCACATGTGAGTGTTTCATATGCTAACCTTTGCATATTCCTTGGTGTTCATTATCCAGAGAAATTTAAAACCCTGACTTTGAAAAGTATGATGGATTACGGGTTCCTTACACACATTTGAAGGTGTTCATTAAAGAACTTGGATCTTACGCAGAAAACGAGAAGCTCAGAATGCAGATGTTTCAGAAGAGTCTGACTGGAGAAGCTCGTTTGTGGTATACCAGATTAGACTACTCAAAGATCCATAGCTAGGAAGAGATAGCTCACGCCTTCCTTACACAGTATAACTTCCAGTCTTAGATAGCTCCTGATCGGTATCAGATTACCAAGGTCAAGAAACAGTCCAATGAGTCTTTCAAAGAGTATGCTCAAAGGTGGAGGTGCCTTGATGCTCAAGTTATTCCCTCTATGACAGAATCAGAAATGGTCATGACCTTCATAGACATACAAGAAGCTCCTTTCTATGAGAGAGTCTTAGCTGGCATTGGCAAGCCATTTTCTGAAATGATCAAGCACGGAGAGATGGTTGACATGGGGTTGAAGTTAGGAAAGATTCAAGACCTAGCCGCTCTTAAGGCAGTTGCTAAGCTCATCCAATCCGGAACTTATGGAAACAACCCCCAGAGGGTCCATAAAAAGAAAGAGGAGGATGTTTCCTTGATACTACAAGGTCAAAAAGGCAATTAAGAATATTCCTATATAGAGGAGAAACTACTCCCCTTTTCAAGCACAATCTTCAAACCCTCCATTGCCTAAATGTGGAGAAGGAAAGTTCCCTTGAACGTTCACACCCTTAGAGGTCTCACTCGAGAATATTCTTACTCTTCTGACTACTCAGAAGAAAATCACTCATCTTCTTCCACCAGCCAACCCTAATGGGAGGGGTTTCAATGCTACTCGGAAGTGTGCTTATCATTCCGGGGCACCTGGACATGATACTCAAGATTGTTGGGCCTTGAAAAACAAGATCCAAGATTTAATAGACAATGGTGAGATCGTGGTTACCAAACTAGATCAACCTCATATGCAAGACAACCCTCTTCCTCAACACAAAGAAGAAGAGGTCAATATGATTAGTTGGAGCAGTGGACAAAGTTTCAATTTTAATGATGAATCATCCCAGACCATCAAAGACGGTGTTGATAGATGGGATTACGCAAAGTTAAAATTTGATATGGAACGAAAGATGAAAGCTCTTTGTAAGTAAGTTGAACAATTAGCAGAACTGGTGATCCATAAGCATCAAGTCACACGCCAGTTAGTCAGCCAGGAGCATGCCTGTCTCCTTCTTTTTATTATGAATGCTCCATCATCACCTTCAGAAAATGAAGCACTGGAGGACAAGGTTGCAAAGAGAGCAAGTGCTAAATCCCGTCGGGATTTTGCCAATAGAAGGGAATTTACATACCTAGGGCAACCTATGGAGGAGATATTTCAGATGTTAATCAATGAAGGAAGAATCACCTCCCTTCTACCTTCAATTAATCCCCGTTCAAGACGGTTCAACTCTAATGGAGTATGTCAATATCATTCACATTCTCTTGATCACATCACAAAAGAATGCTGGGCACTCCACCACCTTATTCAGAATCTAATTGACAGCAGTGTCCTGCAGTTGGCAGACAATGACACTGTGCTACTCGAGAGTGGGAATACATGTCCTACTAAATGGAAGGGGTTAGTAGCAGTTATATCAGCTAAGACTGATGAGACTGTCGGGTCATTTCCCATACAAGCAATTCAACTCAAAGGTAGTTATAATCCTTTGAAAGTGGCTGCACCAGAGCCAAGTTGCTTACCATTCAGACCACAGTATCCTGTTATCAACTTACAAAAAGTCCCATGGAATTATGGAGAAGCTGAAGGATCCACTTCTCATGTTACTTCTACAGTGTCGAAGGAAAATCCACTATATCTTCCATAGAGGGTGATAAAGTTTACCATAAAAGCAAAAGGGAAGATTCCCATAGAGAAGATTGAGAAATTCCTCCGTACTATGGGCCATAATGAAGTCAAGGTGGTTTTAAGCTTATGAGAAGTTCCACATCAAATCTCATTACTGGACTTGGTTTTCTCTTCCGAGGATCATAGGAAGATCTTACTGATGGTTTTGGAAGAAGCCTACTTATCGAAATCAGTGGATGTGGAAAAATTTCAACATCTGGTTGATCACATTTTTAACAACAATGTGATATCTTTCACTAATGATGTAATAACCCGATATTTTCTATATAATTAAAACATAAATTTTGCGTATAATTTTTTTTTTATTTTAAAGATGAGAATGCGTGCAAGGTAATGTGTATGTATTTATGTGATGAATATAAAATATATTTATTACATGAATGATTACAAATAATTTTATTTTAGAATTATTGATCATTATAACTTATATTCTTATAATAATTAATTTTATAGAAAAAAAATTTTATTAATTATTTTCAATAAAAATATGATTATTATATTATTTAAATAATATATGAAATGATTATTAGAATTATTATAATAATTATTTTATTTTATTATATTATATAAAACAGGATTTAAAAACTCTAATCTTCATTTTTAGAAACTTTAAATTTTATATTTTTGGTCTAATTAGAAATCCTATAATATTTTTGTGCCAAACCCTAGGGTTAAACCCTAAGGGTCAAACCCTAAGGGTTAGACAAATGACTAAAGTGCCATTAAATTCTAAAGACAAATGACATTAGTACCCCTCTTGTATTATTTTAGCTTGCTTGCAAATCTTGCCAAGATATGGAGTTGGTGACCAACTTGGATACACCATATGACAAATATATCATGTATCAGCCAAGGATTTCCAGCCATGATTCATTACAGCACATTATATATATAGGATAAGAAAGGGAAAAGTGTTCTTAGTTGCCCATTTATTCACATTACACATCCAAGTCCCCCCCTCTCTCTAACCTACGAAATATATGTATATCAGTCCCCAAACAAGCCCCGCGAATTCCTTAAACAAATCAGCAGCCCAGAATTCAAATAATTCAAAGAAAGGTATAAAACCCTAAGCTATATTCTGATCTTTAATCTTGTGTTAAAAGTTATGTTTGTTGTGTTAAATATGTTGTATGAAGTCTATTTTAGTGATTTGGGTTGGTATCTTGCAGATCCATCACACCTAAGTGCTCAAAATTAAAATTTCCAAAAATCTGGAAAAATTTTATTTAGTGGTCTGACAACGAATGTCAGACCCTGTAAATTTCATTCTGTTATGTGTTTTTGTTGTTTAAATGTTTTAAGTGGTAGTCTGTTATAAGATCTTTAATATAGAACTTGAATTTGGTCCATATAAGTTATAGATTAAAAGTTATAAGTGGTCAAACAGAGTTGACCGGCATTGACCGGCTATTCTGGAAACCCATATTTTTCCCAGAAAAGTCTGACAACCCTTTTGCAGACCATGGATCTTACTGTGTTTAAGTTTTTTTAACATGATGTTTTATACTTGTAGAATGGCATGAATACTACATACTAAAGCCTTTATATCACCTAGATCCTTAACAGAATCAAATTTAATGATGGTCAAATCGGGGTATTTAAAGCGCTCAAAGAACATTTTCGAAAACCGAAAATGTTCAAGAACAGTTCCGGGAAGGTACTTTGACTGGGATGTATCTTCCAATTCTGTTGATGATATATGTGTTTTATGTATTATATCTCTTCAATTACATGTCATCTACACACTTAAAGTGTTAGATCACATAAAGCAGACCTGTAGTGCAAGTTATAATGATCGAAAGTAGACAGTATGAACTGTTCTTCATTTCTTGAAAACCCAGAAATGAAGAACAGCTCTGACAAGAGATTTGAGGACTTATAACTCTTTGATATGTTGTCTTATGGCCATGATATCGATTGCTATTAGTAGTATTACATTTATACTACAAACAAAACACTTTAAGCTGACTAGAATGCATTAGGATCATGGAGAAATTATTGGTTAAACGTGACACCTTGGTCACTGACATGAATGTTCAGGGTTTAATGAAGAACATGAAGAACACCTATAGTGACGGTTTTGTCGCTATAGGCAGTCTTTAGCGACAGTTTATTTCTAAAATTAATTATTTTTACTAAATAAATAGAAAAATTAGTTTTTAATTATTAAAAATACAAAAATAAATTATTAAAAATTATTTTAAAGTCTAAAAATTAGTTTTTAATTATTTTAAGTATATTTCATAAATATTTAATATTTTTGAAATATTAATGGTATTTAATTTATTTAATTATAATATTAAATAAATTATTTAAAAAAGATTTTATACTTGAAAATCATTTAAAATTTTATTATGGTATAATAAAATATTTTATGTTATTATTAATGACTTTTTAATATTTTGTGATGAATTTCATTAATAAATTAATATTAATTATATTTAATTTATTTAATAAATATATTAAATAAATTATAAAAATAGAATTAATGATTTAAAATCATATAAAAATTATTTAAAGATTTTAAAAATATTTTAATTTATAAAATAAAACTTTCAATATTTAGAGGTAATTCTCATTAATTTTTTACTATTAATGATATTAGAATTATTTAATAATTATATTAAATAAATTAGTTTAACAATGATTTTAATATTATAAAATTATTTTAAATGAAAATAATGTGTTTAAAAGATATTTTAAGTTATGAAATATAACTTTTAATATTTAAAGGATAATTTCATTAATAATTTAATATTAATGATATTAATTAAAGATTATTGATATTAAATTTATTTAATAATTATATTAAATAAATAGTTTTAAAATGGTTTTATTAATTTATAAATCATTTAAAAGGATATAAATGAATTAAAAATATTTTAAGTTATAATTAATGAATTTTAATATTTTGATAGATAAAGCATTAACATTTAAATATTAATGGTAATTATTTAAAATAATTTTAAATGTTTTAAAAAATCATTTAAGGGTAATATTAGTACTTTAAAATATTTTGAGTTATTATAAATAACTTTAATATTTTGGCAATGATTTCATTAATAGTTTAATATTAATGATAATAGAATTATTTACTATTTAAATTATTTAATTATGATTCCTAGTGTTTGAAAAATCATGATAAATTATAATACTTAATTAAAAATTATTATAAGTCATCTAAAATAATTTGATCGTTGATCAAGTTATATTGACTTACAGGATAGAGTCTTAGACTCAATAATTACCCGATAAGGCCGTCGGTACACCGACATATTTTAGAAATTGATCTAGACTTAGATATTTTGACTGTATTAATGTTTGTTTGTGATTCAATAACTGTTAATTATGTGTGACAAGGTGATTAGGTTATGTGCTGACTGCAAATAACAGTGCTATGTGTTATAGTATGTTATTCTAATCGAGTGAATGATCTAATTAATGATAGGCTGTGACAAGTATCCTACCTTTGCATTTACTTTATGTAATGAATATAAGTAAGAAAGTTTCAAAACTATATTATTATATTATTATTGTGCCAGAATAATAACCCTGTTAATTCCCAGTAGGCATAATATATATCTAGAAGGGGGGGGGGGGGGGTTAAATAGATCCTTAGAATTTCAAAATACTTTCTCTCTATTAATGTGTATTGCTCATTAAGTAGCACATGACAGACTTAAGAATCTTTCCAAGCACAGCGAAATAAGTAAAAGATCTCATTCGTTGATATATTCATAATCAAACATACATTGTTCGTAGAGTTACTTTAGTAGTAAGCAGTTAAAACATACATAGTAGTTATAACAGTTAATGTACATAATGTAAATGACATAAAGTAAAAGACACAAGGGGTTTTAAGTGGTTCAGAGACTCAATCTCCTAATCCACTCTTTTGCTTTCAACTAGCAGGATTTCCACTGAGGAAGGGCAGCACCATGAATCACTAAGATTCCTTCAAGGCCAGCAGCCTTGGGATTTCAGTTCACTAAGACCTCTTCAAGGCCAGCAGCCTTGGAACATCTCTAGTTCCCTAGGAACTCTTTAAACCCAGTAGGCTTGGAATCTCATTTAGTCCCTTCGGACAAAGACCCCTCAGGCCCTGCATCTTGTTGTTGAGTTATTTGTTTGTTTGTTGGAGTTAGTATTGAGCTGCAAAGATGTCATTAATGTGACTCCCCCAAAATAGGTTCATTCCATCCAACCCATTCTGAGTCGCCAAATACATGGTACAGAAATAACTACAACTTTATTATTACAACATATAAACTGTGAGTTTAAAATACAGATATTGCCATCTAGACAATATCCACACGCAAATAAATCCCCATCATAATTATTGATACATTATTTTACAAAAATGGTGAGGACTACTAAACAACTCTCTCTAGAACCTTCATTCCATACCCCGACTAGTACTCGCTACATTTCTCGCCTCATGAGAAGAAAAATGGAACAAAAAGGAAAAGGGTGAGCTCAACTAGCCCAGTAAAGAATATTATGACTAAGATAATATACAACAAATTACCGTTAGTCTTCAACAGGGAAAAATCTAATAGAATACAATAGACAACAAATTTTAAATCAATATTCACAGCGGAAATAATAATTCATTAGAAGAGTTAAGTAGAGAATGCAAACTACTATCTTCTATGTATGAATTTAAAAGTTCATCGTCTATCTTTTATCCCTGTAACATCAATCAATATACATCTGGAATCAAATATTCATCTTTGCACTACAGGCCAAAGATATTCAATAATATCATCATTTAAGACTGAGGATGATAAAAAATATTTTTAAAGAAAAGAATCCAGTGAAACAAAATGACAAGGATTAAGGATTAAGGATTAAGGATTCGTACTTTGTTTTATCCATGTCCAAAAATACCTCAAAAATAATCATAGTGGTGTAAAATTCAAAAATGATCAAAACATGGATACAATCAAAAGCTAGTATCCAGAATAGATATTTTGGACAAAAAGAAGAAATTTTATTTTTCGGTGAATAGTGTGGTATACGTGAATAGTGCCGTATACGTGAATAGTAACTCCGACACCAAAAGATAGAAATTTTCCCAAAAAAACATCTTCACGCTTCATGAATAGTACTCGTGAATAGTAACTCGTGAATAGTAACTCATGAATAGTAACTCATGAATAGTAACCCCGATATGGAAAAGTTTCAAATTTGATAAAAAGTTTCAACCAATATTTCAGCATAATGATATTGAAGAAATAATATCATTTGAGAAGAAAATAACATCCCTTACCTCGAAAGATTAGTACTTCTAGTTGGAATAATGTATAGTCTTTGAAGGAACTTGCAACTCTAACAATACTCAAAGTATACTCAAAATACTCACAAGAATATGCTCGATAATATAGAGAGAAAACTTGAGCTTACGGTGTGATTTTCAATTCTAACCTAAGCACCCTATTTATAGGAAAATGCTTAGAACACCAAAGCAGAAAATTTAATATAATATTATTATTTATAATAAAATTTCCTACGCCAACCTTCCAAGAACTGAATTCAGCTCATTCAACCCACATTTGTAACACACCATAATGAAAAAAACGTTTTTCTAATTTTAAATATTTTAAACTTCCAAAAATCAATTATTTCGGAGCTTTGGAACTTCAATATTTCACAATAAATAGCCCTTTCATCAGAAAATTCTAATCTCGCGAGTTTTTATAGGAAATTCAATTCTCTACAACTTTGCAGAAGAAAGTTTTTCCAAATTCCAAACAGAAATTGACCGAAATCCACAAACGGGCGATTTTACAAGCTATAATCAAATTTCGGTCAATAAATGGGGTCCAATTTACATGTTTAACATGTTTTAAACATTTATTGCAACAAAAATGCTCTTCCTCCTCAGATACTCATATATCCCACGTTCGTTGTAAAAATATCACCATTATTATATTATTAAAATATAATAATATATTTAAATGAATTATTTAATCAGAAAAAGATAAAATTTCAATTTTCAACAATTGTCACATTAAAATTTTTCTCCATCTATATCCACATAAAATCAATATTTTCCTCATCATATGAATCAATAATTAATTATTCACAAATAATATTACAGAATCACAATATTGACAACCAGACAGTTCCTAGGAAAAAGGGGGCTTTCCAATAAGAATTTTTTCTTACTAACGCGCAATTAGGTGACCAAACCTTTCCTTAGACAGAACTTTCTAGACATTGCCAATAATATAATCTAATAATATTATTCAGATAATATGAATTATTGCTTCGATAATGAAAAATACTGTGTAATGACAATTATTGAAACAACAACAATATAAAATATCAACGCATCAATAATTAACTCAATAAAATACTGAGTAGTAATTACTGTAACCATTATTGAGTAGTGCCTTCTTACGTAAGAATCAATAATTTGTTCAATACCGTGTGCTACTATGTTTTAACCACCGGGTATTTTAACAGTATTAACAGTAACAACTACACCGTTATTTTTAAACCACTTATATTTGTTGTTTTCTTCATCCAATCGCTTTCACATGGGGCCCACATATATGGTCATGCGCCATCGCATTTAATATTCCCGACAAAGATCTGAATATTCCACGACCAAACGAATATTCCCCGACAACAATGAATATTTTATAACCACTTGCTTATTTTGAAGTATTTGCGTATTTTACCCTTAACTATCAAATCAACCCTTACTATTTCAAAATAATAAATAGAGAAAATTAAATTTCATTAATAATAAGTTGGGGTCTTACAACCTCCCCTCCTTATGAAATTTCGTCCTCGAAATTGACGTACGTACTGGTGTTTCAAAAGGTGAGGATACCTTGCTTTCATTTCCGCTTTCAATTCCTGTGTCATTTCTCTATAGCATGATTCCTCCACAAAACTTTAACTTGTGGTATGACCTTTCATGCAGTAGGACATGCTCCTTCCTATCCAAAATCTTGACAGTACCTCCTCATACGTTAAGTCTTCGGCTATCTCATCCGGTTCTAACTCTATAACGTGGTTCGGGTCTTACACATATTTATGAAGTACAGATATGTGAAATACATTATGAACACGAGACATACTCGGAGGTAACGCGAGTCTATAGGCTACATTTCCTACTCGGTCAAGAATTTGAAATGGACCAATAAATCATGGATTGAGCTTTCCTCTCTTCCCAAATCTTGTAACTCCCTTCCATGGAGCAACTCGCAATAATACATGATCCCCTACACTAAATTCCACGTCCTTTCGATGAAGATCCGCATAACTCTTTTATCGATCTTGTGCCGTTTGTATACGTTGTCGAATCATTTGGATCTTTTCCGTAGTCATACGTACCAACTCGGGTCCCAACAGTGTTGCTTCACCCACCTCGTCCCAACATACTGGAGAGCGATACTTTCGTCCATATAATGCTTCAAATGGAGCTACACCTATACTTGCCTGATAACTGTTGTTGTAGGAGAATTCCACCAATGGTAAATACTTATCCCAACTGCCCTTGAAGTCTAGGACACAAAGTCTTAATAAATCTTCAAGAGTTTGAATAGTCCTTTCTGATTGTCCGTCCGTTTGAGGATGGTATACCGAACTGAATTGTAAATCCGTGCCCATAGCTTTTTGCAAGCTAACCCAAAATCTTGAAGTGAATCTTGGGTCACGATCCGAAACTATGGATACAGGCATGCCATGCAACCTCACAATCTCATTCACGTACATACTAGCAAGATGTTCAAGTGAATAAGTCTCCCGTATCGGCAAGAAATGAGCAGACTTGGTTAATCTATCAACAATAACCCAAATAGCATTGATGCCTTGAGAAACCGTAGGAAGACCCGTAACGAAATCCATGGTAATATGTTCCCACTTCCATTTCGGAATCTCAAGTGGTTGCAACGGACCCTTAGGTACTAGATGCTCCGCCTTTCCACGTTAACAAGTTAAACACATCGAGATAAACTTTGCAATTTCTCTCTTCATATTGTTCCACCAAAATGTATGTCGAAGATCACGATACATTTTAGTACTTTCAGGATGGATTGCAAATGGTGTATTGTGTGCATCCATCATAATCTTGTACTTCAAATCAGAGTCGTTAGGAACACAAAGTCTAGAGTGGACTCGAAGTATTCCTTCTTCATTAATTCTCGCTTCCAGAATAGCTCCTTCTTGTACTTTCTTCTTCATACGCATCAGCTCCGGGTCGATGGATTGAGCAACCTTAACTTTTTCTATTAAAGTTGGCTCTATGCGTATACTTGACATCATCGCACTCGTTCCCGCATATGATCTTCTACTCAATGCGTCAGCTACCACGTTCGCTTTACCAGGATGGTATTGAATAGTGTGATCGTAGTCTTTAAATAGTTCGAGCCAACGTCGCTGCCGCATGTTGAGTTCTTTTTGAGTGAAGAAATATTTAAGGCTTTTATGGTCTGAATATATCTCCACTTTCTCCCCATATAGATAGTGCCTCCATATCTTTAAGCGCTGAAACGATCGCTTCACGCTAACTCTAGATCATGAGTAGGATAATTCCTCTCATACTCTTTAAGTTGTCGCGAGGCATAGGCAATGACTTTCCCACGTTGCATGAGAACACATCCTAACCCTTTGCTCAAGCATCGTCAGAGATAACAAATCCATCCGAACCGGATGGTATTGTTAGAACAGTCTTGAAATAAGTCTCCTCTTAAGCTCTTGGAAACTCTTCTCGCATTCTTCGCTCCAAACGAATTTTGTATCCTTCCGAAAGTTAGCTGAGTTAATGGAGTAGCGATTCGAGAAAACCCTTCCACGAATCTCCGATAATAACCATTAAGCCCAAAAGCTACGTGACTTGATCCACCGACTTCGGTTTCTCCCAACTTTGTATTGCTTCAATCTTCACGGGATCAACAGATACTCCATGTTTCGACACCACGTGCCCAAGGAATGCTACTTCCTCGCCGAACTCGCATTTCTTCAATTTGGCATATAGTTTGTTTTCACGAAGCCTTTGGAGTACCAACTTTCAAATGGTGCTCATGATCTTCACGACTTTTGGAATATATAAGGATGTCATCAATAAAGACAACAACAAAGCCGATCCAAATATTCCTTGAATACTCGGTTCATCATATCCATGAAAGTCAGCAGGAGCATTAGTCAATCTGAAAGACATGACTAAGAATTCATAATGCCCGCATCGAGTTCTAAAGGCGCTTTGGAATATCCTAAGTTCTAATCTTCACCGATGATATCCGAATCGAAGATCGATTTTGAAAAGAATTGTGCCCTTGCAATCGGGTCAAACAAGTCATCAATACGAGGTAGAGGATACCTATTCTTGATGGTGACATGGTTCAATTCCGATAGTCAATACAAAGTCGCGATACTCCCGCTTTCTTTCTTCTTTACAAATAAAACAGAGCACCCCAAGGGAGATGTACTAGGGCGAATGAAACCGATGTCCAACAATTCCTCGTAGTTGGACCTTTAACTCCTGAAGTTCAATAGAGCCATTCGATATGGGGTTTTAGAAATGGGCTTTGTACCAAAGTTCAAGATCAATAAAGAATTCAACTTCACGCTACGGGGTAGACCGGAAGTTCTTCTGAAATCGTCGGGAAAGTCAATAACAACAGAATATTATTCAAATTTGACGTGTCTTTATTCAAATCCATAACATGGGCTAAGAAAGCTTGACATCCGTTTTCAATAAACGAATAGCTTTATGATTAGATATGATGAAGGATTGATTTTAATGGTTTAGTTGCTTGAATTAAATAACAGTGAAGTTGGTTAGGAATATGAAAACTAACAACCTTACGAAAACAATCAATTTTGGCATGATGAGTAGTTAACCAATCAATCCCTAAAATCACATCAAAAGCAAGTATCTTTAAAGAGATAAGGTCAACAGATAAGGTGATGGTGCCAACTTGAATCAAACAAGATTTATAAGCGGTGGATGTGATGAAAGTTTCTCCTAACTGAGTTTCCACGATAGGTCAAAGTCTAATTTCTCCTGAGTGAAGTTTAAACGTTGAGCACAAGAAGGAGAGATAAATGAATGGGTAGCACCCGTATGTCAAGTAAGGTATAAACTTCGCAAGAATTTATAAATAGCTTACCCGTGATCACCTCGTTTGGGTTCTCGCATTTTGACCAAATCACAACAAACGCTCTTCCCTAATCGTTGACTTTGACTTTTCTCGGGACGATCTTTTGAGTCATCGTCCCCATTGAACTAGGTTTCACTCATCGTATAATCTCGAGCGATATGTCCTTCCTTTCCACAATTATAGCATACCTTGAACTGTTTTGGGCGCTTTGGTGATGATATGTCCCTCTTTTCGCATTTGTAGCATATACGACCGGTGGTCGTTCTCCTCCCTTAGAACCGATTCTTTGTCAAGACCGCTGCGTCTTCACATGGTCGTTGTTAAATCTCCTCTTTTTAAAATCTCCTCTTGACTCGCTTCTTCTATTTTCACGGCCATGATTACCACCAGAGTGGTTACCATTTTTGTCCGTCTGTTTCTTTCTCTGCTTTGGTTATCATTATTCTGCTGATCGCTATCTCCGTACGATCCTGGTTGTGGTCCCTCAGGTTGACCGTACTCAAGTTATCTCGCTCTAATAATTGAGCCCCTCATTTAACATCTCCTAATAGAAAGAAAATTTATGAGAAATGAGATATTGACGTATGTCGGGTTTCAAACCTCTAAGAAACATCCGCCGTCATACGCTTCCTCATTCTCCACCAAATGAGGTGCAAACCTAGATAACTCTACAAACTTTGCCTCGTCTTTGAGACACCGTCCATGTTGTTTCCGCTCCGCCTAATAAACTCCACTTCCTTCATACGACAAACACTTTCGTGAAAGTATTTGTCATTAAATAGTTTCAAACGTCTCCCAAGACACGCCGAGTCTTGGTGGATGGGTACGCTTCACGCACTCCCACCAATGAGTCCTTTCGCCACGGAACATAAAGGTGGCGAATGGAACCTTCTGTTCCTCCGTGCATCCCAAGACATCGAATATCTTGGTAATTTGCTTGACCCATGTTTCGGATCCGCTTTCCCTTAAATTCGTGGTCCCAACTCTTTGAACTGCTTGGTGGACAACCCGTGAATTGCTATCATTTCCTCCCAGTATTTTGAACACGAATCTCCTCGTCGATTTTGCATGAACTGCAAAAAGCTTCTAAACATCCCCTCGCTCATCATCTCGCTTTCGGTGGTGTTGTTCACAAGAGGAACATTGCCACTGTTGCACATTCTCCTCGTTGGTGAGTACAAGCGCGTCTCCACGGGTCTCATTTCCATTGTTAATATTCTCGATTGACATTCTCAAATCATGTCATAAAAAAAAAGGGTTAATTAAGGAAATTAATATATCACATAATATCCTTATATCTCGACCAACTAAAAAATAAGCTTAGGTAGGACACACTAGCGAAGGATTTACTCGCTCATCCCTCCTAGTTCTATTCCCGATCTCCGCCAGAGATCATATCCCTAAGCTCGATACCAACCGTGGCGCCCCCAAAATAAGTTCATTCCATCCAACCCATTCTCGAGTCGCCAAATACATGAATACGAAATAACTACAACTTTATTATTACAACATATAAACCGTGAGTTTAAAATACGATATTGCCATCTGACAATATCCACACGCAAAATAAATCCCCATCATAATTATTGATACATTATTTTACAAAAATGGTGAGGACTACTAAACAACTCTCTCTAGAACCTTCATTCCATACCCCGACTAGTACTCGTTACATTTCTCGCCTCCTGAGAAGAAAAATGGAACAAAAAGGAAAAGGATGAGCTCAACTAGCCCAGTAAAGAATATTATGACTAAGATAATATACAACAAATTACCGTTAGTCTTCAACAGGGAAAAATCTAATAGAATACAATAGACAACAAATTTTAAATCAATATTCGCAGTGGAAATAATAATTCATTAGAAGAGTTAAGTAGAGAATGCAAACTACTATCTTCTATGTATGAATTTAAAAGTTCATCGCTCTATCTTTTATCCTCAGTAACATCAATCAATATACATCCGGAATCAAATATTCATCTTTGCACTACAGCCAAAGATATTCATCGATTGATCATGTTCATTTAAACACTGCTCATCTTTTTACTACGGGCCAAAGATATTCATCGAAATCATTCATCTTTTTGCTACGAGCCAAAAGATATTCAATAATATCATCATTTAAGACCGAGGATGATAAAAATATTTTTAAAGAAACGAATCCAAAGAAACAAAATGACAAGGATTAAGGATTAAGGATTAAGGATTAGTACTTTGTTTTATCCATGTCCAAAATACCTCAAAATAATCATAGTGGTGTAAAATTCAAGAATGATCAAAACATGGATACAATCAAAGCTAGTATCCGAATAGATATTTTGGACAAAAAGAAGAAATTTTATTTTTCTAAATGAATAGTGTCGTATACGTGAATAGTGTCGTATACGTGAATAGTAACTCCGACACCAAAAGATAGAAATTTTCCCAAAAAAACATCTTCACGCTTCATGAATAGTACTCGTGAATAGTAACTCGTGAATAGTAACTCATGAATAGTAACTCATGAATAGTAACCCCGATATGGAAAAGTTCCAAATTTGATAAAAAGTTTCAACCAATATTTCAGCATAATGATATTGAAGAAATAATATCATTTGAGAAGAAAATAACATCCCTTACCTCGAAAGATTAGTACTTCTAGCTGGAATACCGGGTATAGTGTTGAAGGGAACTTGCACCGTCTAACAATACTCAAAGTATACTCAAAATACTCACAAGAATACGCTCGATAATATAGAGAGAAAAACTTGATTTTAGGTGTGATTTTCAATTCTAACCTAAGCACCCTATTTATAGGAAAATGCTTAGAACACCAAAGCAAAAAATTTAATATAATATTATTATTTATAATAAAATTTCCTACGCCAACCTTCCAAGAACTGAATTCAGCTCATTCAACCCACATGTGTAACACACCATAATGAAAAAAACGTTTTTCTAATTTTAAATATTTTAAACTTCCAAAAATTAATTATTTTGGAGCTTCGGAACTTCAATAATTCATAACAAATAGCCCTTTCATCAGAAAATTCAAATCTCGCGAGTTTTTATAGGAAATTCAATTCTCTACAACTTTGCAGAAGAAAGTTTTTCCAAATTCCAAACAGAAATTAACCGAAATCCACAAACGGGCGATTTTACAGGCTATAATCAAATTTCAGTCAATAAATGGGGTCCACCGACATGTTTAACATGTTTTAAATATTTATTGCAACAAAAATGCTCTTCCTCCTCGTATACTCATATATCCCACGTTCGTTGTAAAAATATCACCATTATTATATTATTAAAATATAATAATATATTTAAATGAATTATTTTATCAGAACAAGATAAAATTTCAATTTTCAACAATTGTCACATTAAAATTTTTCTCCATCTATATCCACATAAAATAAATATTTTCCTCATCATATGAATCAATAATTAATTATTCACAAATAATATTACAGAATCACAATATTGACAACCGGCGGTTCCTGGAAAGAGGGGCTTTCCAATAAGAATTTCTTCTTCTCGACGCGCCAATGATTAGGTGACCAAACCATTCCTTAGATGTAACTTTCTAGACATTGCCAATAATGTTATCTAATAATATTATTCAGATAATATGAATTATTGCTTCGATAATGAAAAATACGTAATGACAATTATTGAAACAACAAAGAATATAACATATCAACGCAACAAATTATTAACTCAATAAAATCTTCAACGGTAATTCATCGTAACCATTATTGAGTAGTGTGCTTTCTTCACGTAAGAATCAATAATTGGTGCATCATGGTGTGCTATTGTGTTTTTAACCACCGGGTATTTTAACAATATTAATTGAGTAACAACTACGCCAATTATTTTTAAACCACTTATATTTGTCGTTTTCTTCATCCAATCGCTTTCACATGGGGCCCACACATGGTCGCTACTGTCGTCGCATTAATATTCCCCGACAGTACGAATATTCCACGACCAAACGAATATTCCCCGACAACAATGAATATTTTATAACCACTTGCTTATTTTGAAGTAATTGCGTATTTTACCCTTAACTATCAAATCAACCCTTACTATTTCAAAATAATAAATAGAGAAAATTAAATTTCATTAATAATAAGTTGGGGTCTTACAATTAAGCTCTGAACATCTTTTGTACTTAGCAACTTGTTGTGGTCCTCTTTGCATTCTGCTTCGAGTCTGGACCACATCTTCTTTGGTGCAGCTAGTCATCACTCTTTTCTGCTCATCTTCATCTGGTATCAACTTTGCACCATCACCATCTGGGTTTGCTAAGTCTCTGTGCGTGTGGTAGACTTTGTCTGGCACTTAGCAACCCCTGAACCCTTCTTGAATACTTTGCAGATATGATTTCGCACTTGTTTAGTTTCAGCTTTCGGTTCATGGTGATTCGTAGAGTGGTGCTCTCTTGATCTTCTTTGTACTCAGCCACTTTTCTGAATGCTATCTTCTTGGCCTTCTCGGTTCTCAACTTGGCTGCCATCTTTAGTGGCATTTTCATCTTTGTTGAGTGAAGCTTTATCTGTTTGAGTCCTTCTTCAAAGCTTCTTTGCTTCCACCTCAGTAGTCTCACTGTCACTGAGACTTGTTCTATTGATCTTTGGTGGAACTCATAGAGTCAACAATAGCATTCACCAACTCAACGATTCTGCAACTTCACAATAATCAGCAACTTTTGATCTTTGAAGCTCTGTTAATTTATACTACTTCCCAATCTTCCCATTGGAAAGTAGCCGTTGAAAGATATTTAAATTGCCTCGCAGATCTCGAGTTATTTGGTGCAGACTGCAGATGAGACATGACATCTTTTTCTGATTTCCTGACACTGCAGTTTACTGTTTCACCTACCCTGTTAGATATGTCACTTTGATATCTTGGGTAGGTCGACGACTTTATTTCACCCTTATGATTTCTCGATCAGAGGTTGTCCTTGCATCAATGCTCTCAATAAGCTTTTGTCCGAATGCCATTCTTCAGATTAAACCGTTGTCAATGCTTCAATCCTCATTGATTCAAACTCTATGATTTTTTGATACACTTTTCTTTCGACATGATCGTAGTGTCGTATTAACATGTAGAGTTAACACCACGATCAGAAAGAGTGTTCACTTGAACTATGATGTAGAACACTTCTTTCTACTGTTATGCAGTGCTTCAACACTTCTATTTGCCTTGACTGTTCTTATATACTGATGGCTTGATTCCTTGCTTTGGCCCCTTCTGAATAACAAGACACTTCAGATTTGTGGCGTGTCCAGCTCATTTTTTCCTTGTGATCTCCCGTTCACTTATCTTCAATGAACTGACCCATTGCTTAGTCACTTTAGCCTTGTTATTCAGAGGCTGACCAGTATCTCAGTGTGTACTCTATCAGTTCCTTCTTAGTTTGGCAAACACTATGATCTTGAGTATTTCCAAGATCGTTGTCATCTTTCTTCTTGACAGCTACTGCACTTACTGACTTTCCTTAGTCAATTACATAAGTCTTCTTTCGATCTCCTTGTGGAAGACTTCATCTCGAATGGCTTTATAACTCAGTCTTGATGTTGATTGGGTTGGTGCTTAGGTCTTCTATTAGCTTGCATGCCATTTGTTGAGTGCTCTCTGGTTTCCTTTAGGTGAGATGTTTCTTTGCAGTATCAACCAGAGGCTTCATTCCTTTGGATATTCAGGGAGTGCTCATTTGTTGAGAGTCGTATTAACTGTACGATTCTGCCTTGGTGTTGTGAGCACATCTGTTGAGGTCTTAGTTAACACTCTACGATTCAGCTATGGCTGTGCAGACACTACGACTCTGAGATCAGATCTTGACACTACGATTTCTGTTGTTGTGCTTGTTGTCTTCATCTGATCTTGCTCGACTACATTTTCTGCCTTTGATACGATCAGTAGACTCTACAATCCTGAGTGCTGTCTATGATCCTTTACTTGGCCGTTAGTAGACTCTACGACTACGAGTGTAGTCTATGATTCTTGATTGGCTTTGGAAGATGCTCGGTCAGCTCGTAGGCAGGCTGTCTCTACGATTCTGAACATGACTTCCTCAGCAGACTACGGCCTTGAGGAAGTTCTATTTGACACACTACGATCCTTCCTCGTCTCTTCTAGAAGTCTACGAACTCTGAGATCTACTATCTTGCAGACTACGATTCTGCATTGATAGCTCTCGAGTTTTTCTTGACTCTCTTGGCAGACTACGATTTCTGGTGTAGTGCTCGACGATCAGACATGCCTATCTATTACATCATAAGATCAACCTAACATGCTTGATCTTACTATATTTATAGTCCTTGTACATCATTTCTTTTTAAGGACTTTACAAAGCTATATTGCTTATGTAGGATCAACCTAACATATTTTATCAATTCATTTTAAGTCCTTGTACATATGTTTCTATTATTTATCAAAGGACTTTACAGCTTTTCTTAATGCAAGCATTCTTGCATATTCATATATATATATATATATATATATATATCATAATCAAATCATATGTAAATAAGAATATCATTCACATGCTTATTCCTGACAATCTCCCCCTATTTGATTATGACAAAAACAATAAGTACATATGCATGTTATGAATGAATCTTATATATAGTGAGCAGCTGTATTTCTAAAGCAGATAATCATGAATGTCATTTGTAATGATGTGGAATTTAATACATTGACATTTTACATCCTGGATCTAGAACATACCTAACTAGTTGGAGATGTACCTTTTTGGCTCCTATATTCTTCCAGAATGTCTGTTGATCAACTATTCATCTGTTTGATCTTCTTGCACCTGCTCACCTTGGAACGTCAACTTTATTTCTTTTGTTTTCTCCCCCTCAGATGTATACTTCTCTTTTTCTTCTTCTGGCTCCCCCCCAGCCTTAGGATCATCATCCTTTGGCTACCCCTCAGATGATGAACCATTTTCTTTTCCTTCTTTCTTCTTCTTTGTCTTCCTTTCTTGTTTGCTCCCGCTCTCCTTGCCTTTTCGTGAATGCCTGTTACTTTGCCTTTTTCTATGCCTCTTTTTCTCCCCCTTTTTGTCATTATTCACTTGAGAGAGCTGTTCCATGTTGGACATAAACTGCTCCATTAGATAAGAGGAATTAGCAACTTCAAACTTGAGTTCTTGTTGGCTCACCTCAAGTTGCATGGAGAAGGACTGATTTATGTGGTCAATCTTGTCAGAGAGGGCTTGGAGTTGTTCTTCATTTCCCTTCTGTGTACGTAGGGCTTCTGCTTTTTGATCGTTTATGGCCCTCAGATAGATGTCATCTCTCTCTTTGATTTTTATAGATACATCAGCCACAGTAGCTTGGATTCTGTCTTGAACTGAATTGTCTTTTGTTGTTGTCAGCATCTTTGACTTTTCATTGATTTGAGACATCTTTTTAATTAGGTTATAAGAATTTTTTAATAATTCCTGCACCATGGAAATTTGATCATCTTGTTGGGCAGCCTCTTGTGGAACACTAGATTGGACTCTACGATTCTCATCCTTGGACAGATCTTTGAAGGTATTGAGAATCTGAGAAATTGTTGAATACCAATCGTGGGAGGATGCAGGAATGTCAGATAGTTCTGCTTGGGCATATAGTGACATCTAAATCTGGACTTGATTATCATCAGTGGTAGAGTGAACAGACTCTACTATCAATGTCTTTGCCATATTCCTTTTTCCATCAAAGTCCACTCTACGATCATAAGGAATATAATGATTTTCAGCATGTCGGTAGATCTTGTAGTGGGGCTTGTCGTTGATCATCATGGTTGCAAACTTCTTAACCCTGGGGAAGTTTTGTGACACCTGTTCCAAATTTGGAAACTGAGAGTAGCACCAGCTGAAGTATCTTTCATCTCTCTTAGTGTATGTCTTTAACCATAGCATCCATAGGAAGAACCATCTCATCAGAAGGTCTTCTGAGTTGTACAGTATAGTTGTACAATCTAACTTCATATTTTTCCAGTTATGAAGCACTTCATCTGTAGTCATCCTTACAACTTGAAGTTGTTCATTTCCATGATTTATCCATCTTGCTGGTGGTTCTACTGGTGGCTCATCAAAGACTTCCACTACAATTCTTCTGTTAATTCTGGTCGGAGAGAGAACAGGATAGTATTCAAGTTCCTCAGATTCCTGATGTACAGAATCCGAATCTTTCTCTATCTCTTCCCTTTTTGAGCTTGAGTTTTGTTGATTCCTTTCATCAGATTCATCAATAGATTCTTCTTGCTGAATTTCATTTACAGAATCCTCTTCAGCAATGTCTTTCTTGGAATCATCTCCTTCAATGTTGGTCCTATCTTCAACATTCTCTTCCCCTGATGCAGATTCATCATCACTTAATTCAATGATTGTATTAGAGTGTTCACTTCTCTTTTTGGAGGCAAATTGAGCTATCAATCTGTGACTCCTTCTTCTTCTTGGAGGTTCAGTTATGGGAGAATCAGATACCACTTCTTCTTCAGACTCTAAGATCTTTGAGTCAGCAAAAAAACTTTCTTGAGGTTCATCATTAGCAGGGGCAGATATTTCTTTTTCAACCTCATCATCTTTTGATCCATCATGAGAGCTTGTTTGAGAATTTGCATTTGGAGATTCAGATGAGTCATCTTGTAGCTCTTCTTCAACTTCAAAATGAGTACTCTGAGAATTGGCCATAGGGCTTACATATTCTTCTCTATCAGCAAAGTTTACATCTTCTTTCATGGATCCAGTTCCACCTTCATCATTAGATCCATTCTCCGGGGCCTCAGTCTTGAGATTTTTAGTTCCCTTCTCTTCCTTTGACTCTACATCCTTTTCTTTGTCAGATGTGCTTCCTTGGGGAACTGGAACTTGTCTGTTTACCACATTAGCTTTCTTTCTGGATGACCCTTGAGATAGTCTATTAATTCTTTTTTTTATGATCTTTGCAGTTGAGACCTTTTCATTTCCATCTTTATCTTTGGAGGAGAGACTTCTTAATGGGGCCTCAGTTTTGCTTATGTTCTTGGGTTTCTTCTTGGCTGGTGTGGTTGCTGTTAGTACAGAATCATCAGATTTAGAACTTTTAACCTCTTTTGCCTTCCTCTTCTTTGTAGAGGCCTTGTTACCGCTCCTAGTTGTCAACCTCCTATTTTCTTTTAGGTTTTTCTTCCAATTCACAAATAGTTGTGGAGACATTACTTTGTGCACATTCAGAGGTTCTCCCTCATTATCTTTGATCTTGCTTCCTAGCTTTTTCTTCATCACTATGCTTAGCAATCTTCCATGAAATACTTTTGTTAGTGGTTTGTCAATAGATTTCTTCAACTCAACCTTTTCTATCCATTTAGAAATTTGATCAAACAGAATAACTCCAAAGTTGATTTTCTTCTTCAGAACTATGGTAGACATAATCTTCAACTGCTGGTCGAGTACAGTGTCATGTGCAATATCTTTGTGTAGTATACATTTTCCCACTATCTCAGCAAGGAACTCAAATTCTTCTGGAAACTCCTTTTTCTTCATGTCCTTCAGACTAGGGTTTCTTTGATACCCCATAATCTTCTTTTCTTTCTCAGTGTCAATCTCATCAAGGTTTTTCAGTCCTATGTCAGGAAAACCTAGGCATTGGCTGATATCTGATGATTTCAGTTTTAGAGACTGACCTTTAACCTTGGTTGAAAGAGTTCTAGCATTTACGGATGCATTTGAGTAGAATTCCTTAACCAGTTCAGTGTATACTCGAGTGCTTGCCTTAAGACATTATAAGAATCCAACTTTCTTCACGAGTTCAAGAATGTCTCTGAACTTCTTTTTGAATTTCTCAAATGACTTGGTTCCGAGTTGAATGCCAGTTATTACTCGCCAATCTTCCATTTGAATGATTCGAGGAATATGGATATTGATTCAGGGAGATTTATGGAGTATGGCTGATCTGGAAATTTTAGTGGTTTGGCTTCGACAAGAGTTCTTGGGTTTAAAAATGGGAGGGAGAGAGGTTCAAGAGGTTCTAATAACTGTTTGCAGATTTGAATCTGCCTTTATGGCAGTTCCTTCTGACTCTGCATACGCTGTGATGTGTCACCCAGTCATTGGTTGCACGATGCCCAGTAACAAGATGTAACTCCCCAGTAACTTGTCAGTTAGTTGTCTCTTTTAAAAGAGTAGACGTTTGGTTGACGTGGATTGACCTTTGACCTTTTGAGTTCGTAGAGTAGCATGATAAGACAACTATTAAATCTACGTTTTCCTTTGTTGACTTAAAGATCAATTCTCTGAAAGATGTTGTAGTGGATGGTTTTGATATTACTTCTCATTTTGAACCTCCACGTCTCATCCACTGTTGTGCTTTATGAAGCCTTGGGCACTTTCCTTCAGCATGACATCTTTCCAACCAGCATTCGAGCTTGTCTTCCCTCATTTTGAATGATTGAGAAATTTTCCTGTTCTTCCAACTCCTCGTAAGGTTGGACTAACCTCTTATAGGACTGCGATCATCGAGTCCGCTTCTACGATCGCTGAGGTTGCACTACGATCGTGGAGTTCTCTTCAACCTCTACTCTACGATCATTGACTGAATTGGTCTTTGAGATGAACTTGATTAAGCAATTCTTCTAGGTTAAGGTAGCTCAAGAAGGGCCAACCTCTTAGAGTGAGCTAAGGATTAGGTTTGTCGTTGAGGCGCTTTCCAGATGAAGTAATTTAGAGGTGATTTGCACTTATATCTCATTTGACCTTTTCTGGTGGTGAGCTCCTTTACCAACTTTAGATAATTACATTTACTGTAATCGTGGTGTCCTTCTGCTATTCCACTACGATCAGTTGTTTGATCGTAGGCTTTCTACGGTTTTGAGTTAGGTGGCTGAAAGGTTATCAGTAGTACGTTTTGAAATGTTCCTACTGACTATGGATCTTCATTTGGTTCATCAGCCACAAATTTTTGGGACTCTGTAGCTTTTTCACTGCTTCATAGTATATCTCAGTTTGTTGTTCCTTATATATCACTGCTCCCCATGGTTGATGTTGTCTTCTCAGATAGATGTGATTCCCTTTTCTTTATGTGTATTAGAAGACAGCCTTGCATATCTCCTTCTGATTGGAATCATCAAATCTTCTTATGTTGTAGAAATGGGCATCTTCAAGGTTGATTATTCTACGATCCTTTGACAGCACTTCGAACATAGTTTTCTTTTTTACAGTTTGTACTTGTGGAGTTATGCTCCCGTAATAAGTCCTTCATGTTTGATGCTCGATGATCCTCTGTGGTGAGCTTTTGTGAGGAGCCTTCTCTTATGACCTACTTTGAATGATTGAGCGTCTAAGACCCTTTTACATCTTTGGTTGAATGACTTGTTTCCTTATAAGGATCAACAACAATGTGAGCTTCATTTAGATTAGCTCAGCAAGTCTTCTAGGACAGGCTTTGACAAATAGGAGTTTTATCATAATCATTTCTGAACAGTCTTAAGCCTTCTGCTGGTTGAATTTTCTTGACTGAAGTCTTCTACTTCAGCATTCCTTAGTGTGGTCAGATGGACCAGGTACCTGCAGGTTATAAATTTCTATTTTTGGTACCCATAGTTAAATGGGTCCTGCTAGGTTAGATTTCTAAAACCCCTGTTCCTCATATATTTGGATAATCATCATATTGATCACCATCAGTCACATTCATACATGTAACTCATTTAGATAATACATTTTGAGATGCATGATGGTGAGTGTGTGTGAGATTTTCTATTTTAATAAACCACTCTTTTTCTTTGATGGTTTCAACATTTGTTAGGTTATGTTCACATAGTTTAAATATTTACAGAGTGAGAATCAACTCTACAATTTATTTGTATCTGGTTGATTCATGGAGGTGATCAGTTTCTACGAATCTTCAGGATGCTCTTGTAGAACTGATCATACTCTGTGTGTTATTAAACACTTAGACCATAGGTTGTACATACATACTAACCCATTAGCAAAGATTACTTCACACAAAATTATTTTAACCTGTGATGCTATTATGACCTATTTCAGATTTCTTTCAAGATGTCACCTTCAACCTAAAACTTGGATGGAGAGAAAGTTTATAGGCATTTGAGTTTCCACCCTCAGTGTACTTTCTCTCTTCACCTTTTTAGGTAGATTATGATTCCTTGAAAGAATACTGTTATAGCTCATAAGGGGTGCAATCATGATGTACATATTTATATAAGTGATGAACCGTACCTTTTTACTGTCAGTTTCTTAATAGTCATTTATCTAAGATATACTGAGTTTAGGCATTGATGTGCATAGTTTCTCAATTTTTTTCTGACAGATAGCTACTCCAATTGACCTTCAATCAATCAGTCATGGTCTAGAAGATGCAAGCTAAGAGAATATTAGTATCTTTCATCCTTTGACATCCTTGAGTTCACAAGGTTTACATCCAGCTGCAGGTTGGCCAGACACACATGTTTGAGAAGTTCTTCTTTCATCTCTGGATAAGCATTGCTTAGCATGTATGGCCTTTTCATTTTTTCAAGCTGGTGGATGTTTGATTCTTTTCTGTTGATGTCTCCTGAGCTTTCTAGCCTGGTCTTCAGACTGCAAGATTGACCGTGAGCAGGGATTGGTCTTGTTGATATGGCAATCAAGAATGTGGACCAATCTGAGTAGCATCAGGTTTATATGCACATTTTCATGTACACAATATTACCAACGTGTGAGCTCATCTGCATATAACAAGTGACTTACTACTAAACTAAGTTTAGAACAATGTTTGTGCCTAGGATCAGACTCAAAGCGATTAGCTTTAGAATATAGCATGAGAACCTGCTTTGATACCAATTGTTAGTTCCCAGTAGGCACAATATAGATCTAGAAGGGGGGGGGGGGGGTTGAATAGATCCTTAGAATTTCAAAATACTTTCTCTCTATTAAGTTATATTGCTCATTAAATAACACATGACAAACTTAAGAATCATTTCAAGCACAGCGGAATAAGTAAAAGATCCCCTTCATTGATATATTCATAATCAAACATACATTGTTCGTAGAGTTACTTTAGTAGTAAGCAGTTAAAACATACATAGTAGTTATAGCAGTTAATGTATATAATGTAAATGGCATAAAGTAAAAGACACAAGGGGTTTTAAGTGGTTCAGAGACTCAAGCTCTAATCCACTCTTACGCTTTCAACTAGCGAGATTTCCACTAAGGAAGGGCAACACCACAGATCACTAAGTTTCCTTCAAGGACAGCAGCCTTGGGACTTCAGTTCACTAAGAACTCTTCATGGCCAGCAGCCTTGGAACTTCTCTAGTTCTCTAGGAACTCTTCAAGCCCAGTAGGCTTGGAATCTCTTTTAGTCCTTCCGGACAAGGACCCCTCAGGCCCTGGCCTCTTGTTGTTGAGTTATTTGTTTATTTATTGGAGTTAGTGCTGAGCAGCTAAGATGTCATTAAGCTCTGAACATCTTTTGTACTTAGCAGCTTGGTGTGGTCCTCTTTGCATTCTACTTCGAGTTTGGACCACATCTTCTTCGGTGCAGCTGATCGTCACACTTTTCTGCTCATCTTCATCAGGTATCATCTTTTCACCATCACCATCTGGGTTTGCTAAGTCTCTGTGCTTTTGGTAGACTTTGTCTGGCACTTAGCAACCCCTGAACCCTTCTTGAATACTTTGCAGATATGGTTCTGCACTTGTTCAGTTTCAGCTTTCGGTTCATGGTGATTCGTAGAGTGGCTCTCTTGATCTTCTTTGTACTCAACCACTTTTCTTAATGCTATCTTCTTGGCCTTCTCAGCTCTCAGCTTGGTTACCATCTTTAGTGGCATTGTCATCTTTGTTGAGTGAAGCTTTGATCTATTTGAGTCCTTCTCCAAAGCGACTTCACTTCCACCTTGGTAGTCTCACTGTCATTGAGACTTGTTCTATTGATCTTTGGTGGAACTCGTAGAGTCAACAATAGCATTCACCAACTCAACGATTCTGCAACTTCACAATAATCAGCAACTTTTGATCTTTGAAGCTCTATTGATTTCTACTACTTCCCAATCTTCCCGTTGGAAAGTAGTCATTGAAAGCTAATAAAATTGCCTCGCAGATCTCAAGTTATTTGGTGCAGACTGCAGATGTGACATGACATCTTTTTCTGACTTCGTGACACTGCAGTCTACTGTTTCACCTACCCTGTCAGATATGTCACTTTAATATCTTGGGTAGGTCGACGACTTTATTTCACCCTTCTGATTTCTCGATCAGAGGTTGTCCTTGCATCGATGCTCTCAATAAGCTTTTGTCTGAATGCCATTCTTCAGATTGAATCGTTACCAATGCTTCAATCCTCAGTGATTCTTTGGATCTGATCGTAGTGTCGTATTGACATGTAGAGTTAACATTACGATCAGAAAGAGTGTTCACTTGAACTGTGACGTAGAACACTTCTTTCTACTGTTGTGCAGTGCTTCAACACTTCTATTTGCCTTGACTGTTCTTAGATACAGATGGCTTGATTCCTTGCTTTGGCCCCTTCTGAATAACAAGACACTTCAGATTTGTGGCGTGTCCAGCTCGCTTTTCCTTGTGATCTCCCGTTCACTTATCATCAATGGACTGACCCAATGCTTAATCACTTTAGCCTTGTTATTCTAAGGCTAACCAGTATCTCAGTGTGTACTCCATCCGTTCCTTCTTAGTTTGGCAAACACTACGATCTTGATTATTTCCAAGATCGTTGTCATCTTTCTTCTTGACAGCTACTGCACTTACTGACTTTCCTTAGTCAGTTACATAAGTCTTCTTTGGATCTCCTTGTGGAAGACTTCATCTCGAATGGCTTCATAACTTAATCTTGATGTTGATTGGGTTGGTGCTTAGGTCTTCTGTTAGCTTGCATGCCATTTGTTGAGTGCTCTCTAGTTTCCTTTAGGTGAGATGTATCTTTGCAGTATCAACCAGAGGCTTCATTCCTTTGGATATTCAGGGAGTGCTCATTTGTTGAGAGTTGTATTAGCTGTACGATTCTGCCTTGGTGTTGTGAGCACATCTGTTGAGGTCTTAGTTTTGCACTCTACGATTCAACTATGGCTGTGCAGACACTACGACTCGGAGATCAGATCTTGACACTACGATTTCTGTTGTTGTGCTTGTTGTCTTAATCTGATCTTGCTCGACTACATTTTCTGCCTTTGATACGATCAGTAGACTCTACAATTCTGAGTGCAGTCTATGATCCTTTACTTGGCCGTTAGTAGACTCTACGACTCCGAGTGTAGTCTATGATTCTTGATTGGCTGGCAGATGCTCGGTCGGCTCGTAGGCAGGCTGTCTCTATGATTCTGAACATGACTTCCTCAGCAGACTACGGCCCTGAGGAAGTTCTATTTGACACACTAAGATCCTTCCTCGTCTCTTCTGGAAGTCTACGAACTCTGATATCTAATATCTAGCAGACTACGATTCTGCCTTGATAGCTCTCGAGTTTTTCTTGACTCTCCTAGGAGACTACGATTTCTGGTGTAGTGCTCGACGATCAGATATGCCTATCTATTACATCATAAGATCAACCTAACATGGTTGATCTTACTATATTTATAGTCCTTGTACATCATTTCTTTTTAAGGACTTTACAAAGCTGTTTTGCTTATGTAGGACCAACCTAGCACATTTGATCAATTCATTCTAAGTCCTTGTACATATGTTTCTATTATCTATCAAAGGACTTTACAGCTTTTCTTAATGCATGCAGACTTGCATATTCATTCATATATATATATATATATATATATATGTCATAATCAAATCATATGTAAATAGGAATATCGTTCACATGCTTATTCTTGACAAACCCTATTGTTATCAACTATGTATCCGATTATTATTTATCAGTACAGTATTATTGTATAATTTAGATATTTATTTTGCTTATTAATTTCTAAATATGGTTATACAAGTGTCCCCACTTGGATAATCATTGGATTTAATCACATGTTAATACATACTTATTTATTTCTATTATGTATACCTTAATTAAAAGCCGTCTAAGCTATTTGACCAACTAGACACAGATTTAGAAATATCGTTGAATATGATAAAACCTTTTTGTATCCAATCAAATTGTTTTGGTTCGGGTTCCTGACTAAGTATGAACATCCCGAACATGGGAAAACTTTTATGCGCCCAAGGCGGACAGAGTGAACGATATGTAGTGTTGATCAATATAGGGCACATTGGGATGATCACCCTCGCACCCGTAAGTTATGATGGTTTGTGGATGAAGTTCTACTAAACCTTATCGAAAATTGAAAACAATATTCATAGTATGTCACCTTACCCCCATTTATAGTCAGTACATAGTTTCAAAATTTTGATATAGAATTGTTATGTTATTATTATTGGTTCAGTTTACTTCACAACAATTGATTTGTTGTAGAAGTGTCATACAAAGAAAACATTTAATTCTTTCAGATATTTTTATTTATAATTGCTATTACTTGTTGGGCACCCAAATGCTCATTCTTGCATTAAATTTAAATGTTTTCAGCTAAGCATGATCAACCAGGAGGTTCAGACAAGAACAAGTGAAAAGGAAAGCAAATAGAATATGTTTAATGGTATCTTTTGTAATATTTATGTTGTATTAAGACAACGATATGTATTGTCTATCATGTAAAGAATTATAGTAAAGGTTGCGAACTTGGGATTAGACTCTGATATATGTACATTTAGTTTGATATTTATTATTATTAGTATTATTCCGCTCATAGAAATGGTATCGTGAAGCACCGAGTTTGGGTTTCAAGTACCTGAATTTGGGGGCATCACAGATGATGACATACCACCTGAAGGGACCGGTCATTACAAGTCATTTCACATTACAATTTTATCCTCCGGGTATATGTTAGCTGGAGTTTTGATAGACGGAGGTTCGTCTCTGAATATTTATCCTTATGCCACTTCGGTGAAGATGAACGTCAATCTCAAATGGATCTGAAGTAGCCATACGGTTATCAAAGCTTTTGATGGATTCCGATGAAATTCTGTCGGAGAGATTGAGCTGCCAATTGAAATTGGTCCTCATACATTTTGCGTAACTTTTCACGTCCTAAAGATAGATTCAGGATACAACCTGCTATTGGGGAGACCATGGATCCACATGGCTGGAGTCGTCCCTTCAACCCTTCATCAACAACTTAAATACATTGTCAACAATAGCCTAGTCACTGTCAACACTGAGCTGGAATATCCTGAACAAGGAAACGTACCACTCATCAGCTTCAATTCAGAACTTGAGCCGGCCAGTTTTTATACTTTTGAAGTGAGCAACACGCAATACCATCCTATTGGAGCACCACTACCCGTACCCAAGATTTCTACCGAAGTGATGACAGCTACACAAGAAATGATATCATAGGGTCATCAGCCTAGATAAGGGTTAGGAAAAGATCATCTTGGTATTAAGCACCCTATTCAAGTACCCAATCAAACGGGAACAACTGGATTATGTTATTCAAATAGCTACAGTCATAGGAATACTCATAAGCATAAACAGATTCCTTCAACTTCAGCTACACGACGATTTTCTCCACCTGTAAATCCTGAGTTTATACAATCTCTGGTAAAGGTGCCAGCCCATGTTATGGCTATGCTATTTCCCAAACCAATACCAGTTAAAGCAAAAGAAGTCCTGATTCCTGATCCCGAAGTGGAAGAGAGGGAACGAAAACGTAAACAAGACATCGCCCTAATGATGTCAGGCATACGCATCATTGTCCATGATGAGCATACAAATAGATACACCCTAGATGATGATTGCCCATATATCATGGTCATCATTAGGGAGAAGGAGGACGATGATAGCCCCTCCATCACTGCAGTCCATCAGGACTTTACCCTCGACAATTGGAGCAACACTCCATACATTAGTCGACGAGGGTAAAACGGACAGACATTCCATCTGCCTTGTAGATAACTTTAACTGCTTACTTTTTTATACAGTATTAGCAGTTGTTTTATCAGTACATGCTAACACTTTGTATGATTAAACAGTTTCATATATTAAGTGAAAGCATATTTTTTTCGAGACTCAATTTAGATGTGCTCTGCTTTTTCTTGATGAAATGCCTTTTCTCCACAAGGACTGTAACTTTGATGAAAAGTTGGACTTAGACTTGATGGAAATACAAGAGGACATTGAGATATCTCAAGAGATCAAGGAATGGGTCGAAGAAAAACCTAAACCTAATCTTGATCAAACCACTTCTTTCAATCTCGAAACCTTAAAAAACCCCAAGCTAATCCAGATTGGTTTAGAGCTCACTCCAAACCAATGGAATTACATGGTTGCGCTACTAAATGGGATTATGCACAGTTCCAGTTTATGATGGAACAGAAAATGAAGGCTCTGTGTGAGCAAGTTAATCAATTAGCAGAACTGGTGATCCATCAGTACCAAGTCACAAGCCAATTAGTCAGCTAGGAGCATACTAGTCTCCTTCCTCTTGTTATGAATACTCCATTATTCACTCTAGAAAGTGAAACTATGGAGGATAAAATTGCAAAAAGAGCATATGCCAAATCCCGTCAGGATTTTGCCAACAAGAGGGAATTTACCTATTTGGGCCAACTGATGGAGGAGATATTTCAGATGCTGATCAATGAAGGAAGAATCACAGCTCTACTACCTCCAATCAATCCCCATTCAAGGCGATTCAATTCTAATGGAGTATGTCAGTATCACTCCTCGCGGACACAACACTGAACAATGCTGGGCACTCCGCCATCTTATTTAGAACTTAATTGACAGTGGTGTCCTACAGTTGGCAGATAATGACACGGTGTTACTTGAGAGTGGGGACACATTTCTTACAAAATGGAAGGAAGTCGTAGCAGTTATATCCATTGAGGATGATTTGGCTGCTAGACCACCTACAATATAAGCAATTCAGCTCAAAGGTGTTGACAATCCTTTGAAAGTGGTTGCGCCAAAGCCAATTACATTGCTATACAAACCACAATATCCAGTTTTCAGCTTGAAAAAGTGCCATGGAATTATGGAGAGGCTGAAGGATCCACATCTCATATAACTGATGAAATGTTGAAGGATAATCCATTGTATATTCCTCAACGGGTAATGAAGCCCACCATCATGTCAAAGGGGAAAGTTCCCATGGAGAAGATTGAAAAGTTCCTCTGTACTATGGGCCATAATGAAGCCAAGGTGGTTTTAAGCTTGAGGGAAGCTCCACAACAAATTTCCATACTGGACTTAGTTTTCTCTTCTGAAGATAACAAGAAGGTCTTGCTAAAGGTTTTAAAATAAGCCCACTTGCCGAAATCAGTGAATGTCAAAAAAATTCAGCACCTGGTTGATCACATTTTTAACAACAATTTGATATCTTTCACTGATCATGACATACCTCCCAAATAGACTGGTCATTTCAAACCGTTGCACATAACGGTTCTATCCTCCGGATACATGGTGCGAGGAGTTTTTATTGATAGAGGGTCATCTTTAAATATTTGTCCTTATTCCACTTTAGAGAAGCTGAACATCAATCTCAAGAGGATCATAAGTAGCCATACGGTTATTAAAGCTTTTGATGGATCCCGACGTAATGCTGTCGGAGAAATTGAACTGCCTGTGGAGATTGGTCCACATACTTTTTGCGTATCATTTCACGTGCTCAAAATAGCCACATGATACAACCTGCTCTTGGGAAGACCATGGATTCACATGGCTGGAGCCATTCCTTCCACCCTTCACCAGCAACTCAAATACATCATTAACAATAACCTAGTCACTATCAATGCTGAGCTGGAATGTCCTGAATAAGATGATATACCACTCATCAGCTTTAATTCAGAAGTTGAACCGGTCTGTTTTCATGCCCTAGAGGTGAGCAACACTCACTATCATCCTATTGAAGCGCCACCTTCGATACCAAAGATTTCTGTCGAGGTAATGTCGTCAACTCAAGAGAAGATGTCATTGGGTCATCAACTTGGACAAGGGTTGGACAAAGATCATCAGGGCATTAAGCACCCAATTCAAGTTCACAATCAAACCAGGATAGCTGGACTAGGCTATTTTTTCAGCTCCAGTCACAGGAATCATCATAAGCACAAACAGATTCCTTCAGCTTCACCCACACGGCGATTATCTCAACCTACAGATCCTGAGCTTGTATGGTCTCCGATAAAGGTGTCTGCCCATGTAATGGCTATGTTATTTCCCAAATCGATACCGGTCAAAGAAAAAAAGGTCTTGATTCCAGATCCTGAAATGGAAGAAAGGGAACGGAGACATAAACAAGACATCGCTAGGCGGTTGTCAAACATACGCATCATTGTCCATACTGAGGACATGAATAGAGACATCCCAGATGATTATTGTCCAGATATCATGGTCATCATTCGGGAGAAGGAGGACAATGATAGCCCCCTCATCACTGCTGTGCAACAGGACTTCACCCTTGCCAATTGGAGCAGCATTCCATGCATTTGCCGACAAGGGTAAAAAATGCAGAAAATCCCTCTACCGTGTAGGCTGTAGATAGCAATAACTGCTTACTTTTATGTACAGTATTAGTAGTTGTTTTGTCATTACATGCTAACACTTTGTATGATTGAATAGTTTCATATATTAAGTGGAAGCATTTTTGTTTCAGGACTCTAAATTTAGATGTACCTAAACTTGTTGATGAGGTGCATATTCTGCATAAGGACTGTAACTTTGATGTAAAGTTGGACTCAGACTTGATGGAAGTACAAGATGAATATGAGATACCTTAGGAGATCAAAGAATGGGTCGAGGAAAAACCCAAAACAAATCTTAGTCAAACCTCCTCTTTCAACCTCGGAACCTTAGAAAACCCTAAACTAATCCAGATTGGTATGGACCTCACTCCAAATCAAAGGAATGACATGGTTACTCTATTAACCCAATTCCACGATGTGTTTGCATGGTCTTATGAAGACATGGTGGGTTTGTTCACTGACATTGTCATTCATCGCCTCCCCATCAAAGAGGGAATCAAGCCAGTCAGGCAAAAGCTCAGGCGATTAAAACCTGAGTGGAGTTTAAAAGTCGAAGAAAAAATTGTGAAACAATTTCAAGCTGGCATCATCATGGTGTTAACATACCCTAAATGGCTATCCAACATAGTCCCCATGCCTAAACCAATAGGAAAGGTGCGAGTTTGCGTAGATTACCGGGATTTGAATAAAGCTTACTTAAAAGATAGCTTTTGTGATGCCCCCAAAATAGGTATACATCACTCATCTTGAGTCACCAAATACATGGTACAAAAATACAAATACAACTTAATAATACAACTGTCGTGTAAATACGACAAAACATAAACTGAGAGTTTTAATAAGAATATTGTCATCTAGACAATATCCACACTCAATGGTGTCCTCATTACATTTATTGTCACACTATTTAACAAAATAGTGAGGACTACTAATGCTATCATCTGGACCATCACTCCGTTCCCCGACTTGTCCCAGCTATATTCTCATTTCCTGAAGAGAACAGTGAAAGAAAGAGTGTGCTCAACTAGCCCAGTAAAAAATATTATGACTAAGATAATGCAGAATAAATTATCATTAGTCTTTTACAATGTTAAACGGATAAAATACAATAGACATCAAGTTTAACAACAGAGGAATAAGAAATCCATTAGAAGAGTCAAGTAGAGCATGATATCTACTATCTTCTATGATTTAAAATGTTTTCATCAATTTTTATCGCGGAGACTCGGCTTAATAAATAAAACACATCATCTAATCATCCTTGTACCACGGGCCAAGGATATTCATTAAATCATCAATGGTCATGACTATATCGAAAAATCCCTGGTCATAATCATACCAAAAACTGTCCATCAATGCATTACAGGCCACTGAGGACTTTTATCCCATCATCTATAACATTACTGGTCATGATTATACCGAATGATCCCTGATTATAATCATACCATTAAACAATTTATCTTGCACGTAAGCCAAAGATATACAACTGTAAAACCAATAATCAACAGTACATCTTGCACGTAAGCCAAAGATATACAACTATAAAACCAATAATCAACAGTACATCTTGCACATAAGCCAAAGATATTCAATTGTAAAATTATTTTTAGTGTGTAGCTAAAAAAATTATCCGTATCATGCTTAACTCCAGAAATTCCAATATCTTGACACAATCTTATAAATATTAACGTGAGCCTCCAGTTTAAATTTCGTGGCCATTGGAGTTATAGAACTCCAGTTATAGCCGTTTTCGTCAGAAAATAACAAAAATTAAAATGGTCATGACTTGGTCATTTTAAGTCGGAATGAGCTCATTTTTGGACAGTAGGTACTTTATACCATATATTTTCATGTCCCAAAAGGCTGGAATTTATTTCACAAACTAAGTGGCCGAAAATGCCCTTTTAAATTTCTGGGCAGTAGCTTTTTGGTACTTTACAGTTTTTGACTCCTTTGCTAAAATCAGTCCACATGAAAATCTACAACACCTTTTCTAGTGATTCCACTTGGATAAGTTAGAAAACTCATAGATCTAACTCTAGAATTTGACCACACTCAAAAATTTGAAATATAATAGGAGATATGGTCAATTGAATTTCATGTTCCATTTTCACCAAAATCTGATTTTAAACCCTTTGTGATTTCTAAGAAACTTTCATGTTTTCACATAATAACCAACATAACTCATCATAACACTTACTAATACTACATATACCCATGATTTTCATCGACCATCGCTTTTATTATGACTTTCATCATAATCAACAGTCCAATGCTTATATTATGACTTTCATCATAATCCACGTAAACAGATTATTTCCACAATTTAATAAGGAATGAATACAAAGGATCATTCACCATGCATATGGTCATCCACATAGACAGGTTATTCCAACAGAATAATAAAGAATGGAATAACTGAAAAATTCATCATGCATGCGGTACTTCGCATAGACAGGTTATTCCCAACAGAATAATAAAGAATGGAATAACTCAAGAATTCACCATGCATGCGGTACTTCACATAGACAAGTTATTCCCAACAGAATAATAAATAATGGAACTGTGTCACGCAGAACGCATACATGCGATGTGATATTCGATAGAATAATAAATAATGGAACCAGTCATGCGTAAATGCACGTATGTGATATTCCGAAGTAAATAATAAAGAATCTAAACCAGTCCAAATAAATTACAGACCGGCTGGGATATTCCAATAGAATAATAAAGAATGGAATAACAACAGAATTTCACCATGTATGCGGTACTTCGCATAGATAGGTTATTCCTGCAGAATAATAAAGAATGGAATAACAATAGAATTTCACCATGTATACTAGAGTCCACAGATAACGATTATTCCAATGTAATAATAAGGAATGGAATAACAATAGCTCTCTTCATGAATACGAAAGAAATAATACCCCTTACGAGTACAACAGATAATATCCCTTACGAGTACAACAAATAATATCCCTTACCTTAGAAGAAACTGGATATTGGAAAAGTGAGTTAGCAGACTTCTCTTCTTCTTTCTCTCTATAATTTCTCTCTCTAAAGTTTCAGTGAATTCGTAAGAAATAATTAAGGAATGAGCTTCTATTTATAGAAGAACTAAAAGTGGCTCTTGGTCTTAACGAAGGGTCAAAATGACTCTTGGTAATATTGAAGAGACAGTTACTATTTGCGAAGGGGCAATTAACTATTGGAACACCAAAAGGACAAGTTATTATTAAAACTTTAAACCAACGATCCATATTGATTTACTATTATAATTTCAACCAACGGTCTGAAAAATTAGCACATCTCCTCATGGAATAATATTGTACCCAAAAATGATTTGGATCGAAAAGAAATATATTTTTCGGGTGAATAGTACCCCGTGAATAGTACTTTGGGAATAGTAACCCCGTGAATCGTACCCCGACACGAAAAGTGTCCCAAATACCCGAGTGAATAATACTAGAGTGAATAGTAATTGGGTGAATAGTAACCCGTGAATAGTAACACATGAATAGTAACTCGTGAATAGTATTCCAACACAAAAAGTGCTCCGAATACCCGATTGAACAATATAACCTCCAGACATCAATTATTATCGAAATAAATGTCGATTTCCACTAACACAAATAATTTCAACACAATGGAACTATCAAATTCATCTATAATCAACACGAACTTATTCATCATTTATATTATAACGCACAATATTTAACAACCAGGTTGTTCCCAGGAAAGAGGGGACTTTCCAATAAGGATTTCTTCCTATTGGCGCGCAATTAGGTGACCAAACCTCTCATTGACAGAACATCTAGACATTGTAAATATTGCAATTTAATAATATGAACAACTTTGTCATCTCAATTACAGATTTAATAATATATCAAATTATGCAGATGATACTGTGACAATAATCGAATCAATAATATGAGAGATATGATGCAGCAATTACTGTAGCAATAATTGAGTATAACTGAGTGACTTCTTACGTAAGCATCAATAACCAATACCGTGTGCTACTATGCAACAACGCGTAGTACTGTACTTTTACTACCGGGTAGTTCAACAGTTTTAATGGTAACACTTCCGCCGTTATTTTTATAAAAAGATAATTTTGTCGTTTTCTTACTACGACAATACTTCCATTGTGGGTTCACCAATGATTGTGCCATCGTACGGATATTCCAGATAAAAAGAATATTCTCCGACCAAACGAATATTTTATAACAACTTGCTTACTTTGCAAAATTTGTAAGTATCACCCACAACTATAACATTATATCAAATCCACACCATAATATTACAAAAAAATATTTCGAGAAATCTAAATCTTTAATCATAAAATATGGGGTCTCTCAGCTTTCCCATGCCATTTATCCACATTCTCATTGACAATACTGCTCAATACGACATGTACTCCTTTGCTAATTGTTTTGCGGGGTGCCATCAAATCATGGTTGTTGAAGAGGATTGTGAGAAAATTGCATTCATCACGCCTTGGGGAACCTTTTGCTATAGACGGCTGTTATGAGGATCCAGAATTTTACGAATAATTTTTTTTATTTAATAATTATATTGATTATCAATATTGTGCTAAGTATCCGTGATACAAGTTTAGAGAAGTGGTCAATTTGTGTATTGACTAAGAAATATGAGTAGAGTTGTGCTTAATAGAGAATAGAAACCCTAACCTTAACTCTGGATAGGGATTTAGTAGAAAATACAGTTATAAAAATTGTATTGATGCATATGTGTTTGTATGATATAGAATTGATGATCAGTGATTGATCGGTTAGGGTACAAATTTAGTAAACCCTAATTTTCAATTTAGGAAACCTAAACCTAAAAAATGAACCCTAACCCTAATTAGGGGTATCAAGAGGAAGTTGTGATATGTTGATGTAAGATTAAGTATAAAATTTATCAGGGAAATTAAATTAGGATTAGGAAACCCTAACTCGGATTACCAAACCCTAATCGGTAAACCCAAATCTAATTAAGGAACCCAAATATTGGTTATCAAAACCTAAGGATTAAAAATATTAGGGAAGTATGTGAAATGACTAAAATAACCCTATGGATAATATGGAAATTACCAAAATACTCTTAGTATTGGTAAAAAGACTAAAATACCCTCGAGCTTATCTTTTAACAAAAGATAAACACAAATCTTGGTGACTCACCACCAAGATTTTCCATGTGTCTAAATCCAATATATAAATGACCAAATTAACCTCAAGGTTGATGGGAAAACATAAAAGTACCCTTAGTACATAAGAAGTTACTGAAATACCTTTTATCTTCCAAATTTTGGTGATAAGCTTAAATATATGACTCACCATTCTAAAAATTTGCCACATGTGTTAAATTATACTACACCAGCCATAACATGACATCTAGCAACAATTGGATGCAATGAATCAAACTTAAGATGGATTAAAATCCATTTAACCCTTACTTTAAATACCCATGTGTGGCTATACTTATGCTTTCTAGCCTCACAAATTCTACACTTAAAATATCTCATGTTATCACCCCAAATTAGCCCATATCCAGCTAGATCAGAATCATAAAGGAAGGAATCAAAGTTTTGCTTAAAAGATAAGAATACAAACCCTAATCCTAGATCTTGGAAGCTATATTAAAAGTTGTTATGTAATGTTTATATATATGATATAACATGTTAATAAGTGATCTGGTTTGCTAAAACACCAATCCATAACATTAAAAAGCTTCAAAATAAAGATTTGAGAAAACAGTCAAGAACCCTAAAAGTGTATCTGACAACCAAATGTCAGGCCCCTTAGATCTGAATCTGTTAGATGTTTGATGTATTATATTTGTAGTATGTTGTGAGCTTAGTAATCTAAAAGTGAAAACAGTATCATCTGGTGTGTAGACTGCAAGATATTAGTGGTCAAAACTCGTTGACCGATCAGGTTTGTAAATTCTGGAAATCCCAGAACTTAAGAACAGTGTCTGACAAGATGTTTAAAGACTTTGATATTCACTCTGGCAGGTATTTGGATCATATAAGTGTATTGGGTTTGAACTTCATCATGTAGACTACAAGCCCATGCCAATAGATCACTCATTACATCAAACTAGTGCAAGAAATGATTAATTAAAAGTAGGGCCCCGAAATTGGAAACCCAGATTTCTGGGTAACCCAGAAAGTTGCAAAACCACGCCTGACAATCAGTTTGACCGCCTTGATTCTAATCCTCTAATGTTGTTATGCACCTCTAGATGTTGTATAAGTGTAGTATGACATGTATACTATATAATGGTTACCTTATAACACATATCTAATATATATGATTTAAGTTATTAGATGTTGAAATAGGAGGTTTGACACTGATCAAACCCAGAAACTCAAGATCAGGCTTTGATGAGTACTTTAACAAGCCATAGATCAGTGAGTAGATGCAGTTAGACCCCAAAAGTGATATAAACCTAAAGTGCTACATCAGTACTACACTCTTAAACAATTTCCAGGATCAAAATCATATTTAGTTAGGAATTTAAGTCGGTCAAACCTATCTACTTGACATCGACTGCCGTGTTCTTCAGTTGGTGAAGAACACCAACAACGACGGTTTCTGTCATTAAAAGTGACCTTTAGCAACAGTTTGGTTTTAAATTAATAAAAATAATATAATAAATAGAAATAAATACTAATTACTTATTATAAAATAATAATTAATTCCTAAAATACATTTTAAATTATAATAAATAATTTTTAATATTTTGACATAAAATTTCATTAATATTAAATTTATTTGAATATTAATGATAATAAAATTAATTAATAATGCTATTACATTAATTAGTAAAATGATAATAAATCATTTTAAATAATAATAAATACAAACTAATGATTTAAAAATCATTATTATGAATGATTAATAATTATATTAATGATTGATAAAATCATTTTAAATTAGATAATAATAATAATAAATTATTTTAAATAATAATAAATTATTTAAAAATGAAACTAATGATATAAAAATCATTATAAATAATATTAAATTATTTGAAAGTCATATTAATGATTTAAAAGTATTATGAATGAAAATTAATTACTTAAAAATAATATTAATGACTCTAAAGTCATTTTGATTATTAATTAGTTAGTTAAAATTAATATTAATCATTGAAAAATGGTTTTAAGCCTCTAGAAATTATCATAAATAATACTTAAAGTAATATGTAAACTCTTAGACAAAGTTTACTCGAAATACAATACAATAACTATCCTATCAAATTATAAAACACCGAATAGACATCGAATACAACCCAGACACTACTAAATTGATTAGATATCAACTGTTATTGGTTCTAATTACTGCAATGAACATATTTAGGTTGCGTAGACAGTTCTGAGTGTTATAAATTAGTTGATCGTCGGGCATGTAAGTTTTTCTACACTTTGTGCAAACCTCATATTTCAAATGCCAGCTTCATTTAAATTACTTTATTAAATGAAAATTTGATATTTATCAGTTATAATCTGGTAATACATAGTGTTTATGAATTCTGTTATTCAAAGGTTATGAATTCTTGTTCAAACATAACCAAGTCATATGAGTTATTAGTATGGAAAAATGTGTTTGATTTGATATCAAAGCATAGTTTGTGAGAAACCAATTTTGTTTGGTACCAATGTATAAAAGTATAGTTTGTGAAAAAGAAATGTTTTTTGGTGCTAATATATATACTGACACTATTAGAACCGACAGTAAGGAACGGTCGGTGGGCAATTATGGTTATCTTTGGAAGTAGTAAGTTGTCTCCAACATTTATAGCAAGATCAAATAATATTTATGATAGGATGATATACATACTCCTAGTTTTGTTTGGTTGAGTGGATTAACCCGTGTTGCTAAGTCTATAGGACTGACAGTATCTCGTAGTGTGCTGGGTTTGGCAGATAAACCTCAATATATATTTATGGCACTACTCTAAACTTTATGTTCATTCAATCCAGTTTTGGTGTGTGTGGAAAAAAACTCTGAACTTTATGTTCATTTATTTCAGAATTGATATATGTATAACATTCGTTTATTGTTCAAAACTTGCTTTGAGCTTTACAGAGCTCATCATTTGCAAATATTTTCTTCATTTGCAGATAGAAAGAATATATTCCAGAAGTTTCGGTATTATGGATAAAAGGCTTAAGACATGGATACACTGTTGATAGCTATAATGTAATAGTAATGACCTTTTTAAATCAATGTAACGGTATATTATTGGTTTAGTGTATTATTAGTTGAGGTATTTAGTTGTTATTCTAATGGAATTAGAAAAGTGTACAGTATCTATATGAACTATATATTTGAATGATAGTGTTAACAGACATTGGTCTCTGATGCACTGAGTTAGCGCTTCACTCAGTTCCAAGAACTCTAACATTAATACTATGGAGGTCAGATAGATAAGAATTATAGATATGGAAGAAATATCTATAAGATACTGAACCTGTACATCCAAGTGAGGGTACTCAGTTACAATGATTGTTCTGACGAGAACTACTATTTACTATAAGTACTATGAATCTTGGATTTATAGTAATTATTATCTTATAGAATATTTACGTGAGCACCAAATTGGCTACAGTGAATGTAGAAAATTTGGGGGCGTCACAGTTGTCATTCAGCCTCATCAATGCCGGAGCTACCTATCAGTGGGCCATGATGGCTCTTTTTCATGACTTAATGCACAAAGAGATAGAGATCTATGTGGATGACATCATTGTCAAGTCCCGAAGGGAAGAAGACCACATAGACCATTTCAGAAAGATCTTCAACGGGTTGCGTAAGTATAACTTAAAGTTAAATCCAGCCAAGTGTGCCTTAGGCGTTAAATCAGGTAAGTTGCTAGGTTTCCTAGTTAGCCATAAAGGGATTGAGCTGGATCCCACCAAAATCTAGGCCATCACGGAAATGCCCATTCCTCAGATAGAGAAGGAAATACGGGGATTTTTGGGAAGGATCAACCTCATTAGTTGATTAATCTCCCAACTCACAGCAACATGTGAGCCTATCTTCAAGCTGTTAAGGAAGAACTCCTCCATGAAATGGAATGATAAGTGTCAGAAAGCCTTCCTTACAATCAAAGAGTAGCTAATCAATGCTCCTGTTTTGGTACCTCCTAGGGATGGCATTCCCATGTTCATATACATGTCTATTAATGACAATGCCATGGGATGCATGCTGGGACAGAAAGATGATAGAGGCCAAGAGTTAGCTATCTACTACCTCAGCAAAATATTTAACAACAGTGAACACAAGTACACTATGATTGAGAAGACTTGTTATGCTTTAGCATGGGCTTCCATGAGGTTACAACATTACCTACATGGTCACACAACCCATCTCATATCCTGCGTGGATCTACTCAAGTACGTGTTCAGTAAACCCATGTTAAATTGTCGACTATCCAGATGGCAGTTGATCCTACAACAATTTAACATCGTCTACGTGACGTAAAAGTCTATAAAAGGTCAAGGAATTGCGGATCAACTAGCAGCCGTACCTTCAGGGGATTTTAAACCCTTGGAAACATACTTCCTCGATGAAGGTGTAATGACAGTCTAACAACACCATCAGTACGATACACACCAGTCACAGAAGATGTATTTTGATGGAGCTGTAAATATGGAAGGTTCTGGGGCTGTAGCATTTCTAGTAGCCATTATGGGCGAGCAGTATCTTGTCACCGTCAAATTACAATTTGTTAGCACCAACAACACAGCTGAGTATGAAGGTTGTATCATGGGGCTAAAACTTGCCCAATCAATGGGTATCAGACGGTTAACTGTCTTTGGAGAGATTCTGAATTGGTAATCAGACAAACCACTGGGATCTATCACACCAAAGAACTACATTTTTCGCCTTACCATCGAAAGGTTATCCAGATGGCTTCGGAGTTTGAAGAAATAACCTTCCTCCACATTCCTCGGAATAGGAATGACTTTACGGATGCGCTAAAAACTTTGGCCTCCTTGATCAACATATCTGACAAGGAAAACATGCCAAGTATCATATTTGCCCTGCAAAATGCTCCAGTCTATGGGAATTACATCGAAGAAGTATCGGATGAGCTATCTCCCATTCAGCACCCTTGGTTTTAGAATATCAAGGAGCGTCTATGAGATGGATCTACACCCACTGAGGCGAGTTCTGCTGAGGAGTATCTATGAGATACACTCTACAAACGAGATGCAGGACTAGGTCTCCTCCGATGTCTGAACAAGGACCAAGTTCAAAGGCTCATAGATGAAATCCATGGTGGAGTATGTGGCCCACACATGAGCGGCCCTCTACTTGTCAAAAAAAATCCTCAAAACAGGGCATTACTGGCTCTCTCTCAAAGCTGACAGTGATGATCACGTCAAGAGATGTTATTAATGTCAAATTCATAGGAATGCTATCCACGCCCCTCCAAGGGAGCTCCACAATATGAGTTCACCTTGGCCCTTCTCAATGTGGGGAATAGACGTGATAGGGTCCATCGAGCCCAAAGCAAGTAATGGGCATCGATTCATCTTCACCATGATCGGCTACTTCACCAAGTGGGTAGAAGCAGCCTCCTTCCCCAGGGTTACCAAAGAAGTCATCATTGGTTTCATCAGAAATAATATCATTTGTCGATGTGGAAAACCAGAGGAAATTGTTTCAGACAATTCTAAGAACCTCAACAACAAAATGATGGAGGAGTTATGTAGTAAATTCCACATCAAACAGCTCAACTTCGTCATCTATCGTCTAAAGATGAATGGTGTTGTTGAAGCGGCTAATAAGAATATCAAAAAAATCATGCAAAAGATGTCCGTTAATCACAAAGGATAGCCTAACCTCTTGCCTCTGACTCTATTAGCCTATAAAACTAAAACACATACTTCCACTAGGGCAACCCGCTACTCATTAACCTATGGGATGGAAGCAGTGCTCCCCATAGAGGTGGAAGTGGAATCCTTCAGAGTATTGATAGACGCTTAGCTGGATGAAGACCAATGGTTACAAGATAGGTATCACCAACTATCTCTAATAGACGAAAGGTGAACTAGTGCTATCTTTTATGGTCAATTATACCAACAAAGGATTGCGAGATCCTACAATAGGAATGTCCGGCTACGATAATTTAAACAACATGACTTGGTTTTGAAGAAGATCATTGACAACCAAGATCAATCCAAGGGAAAATTCACCCCAAATTGGGAAGGCCCGTTTGTTGTCAAGGAGGTATTGATAGGAGGTGCTCTTAGATTACAAGAAATGAACGGCGATGAATTTCCACAGCTCATCAACTCGGTGATCGTGAAATGGTACTATGTCTGAGGTTACCATCAAGCCAACATCCTGGTTTTGGATCACCAGATAACCAGTCACTTCATGTTTTCTAACCATTCACTACATACAACCCTTCTTCATACCCATCTGCCCCATCAGGGACAAACACACTTTTCAAACCAGTAGCCTGGTTTTCAGATCATCAGATCATTCACTCCACTTCATTTCAAACCTTTCAGGTTATCCCACTAGGGATTGAACCTTTCACACCCGCAATTTTATCTCATCAAGGATTAAACTTTTCACACTTGCAGTTTTGTCCCACCAGGGATAAAACTTTTCACACCTGCAGTTTGTCTTGTACATGGGATCAAACTTTTCACTTGCAGTTTGTCCTGAGCATGGGATCAAACATTTTGGCTACAATCCGTCCTGCACATGGGGTGAACTACGTCGACCTGATCTCCCTAATATAGGGGAGTACGTAGGCAACCATTTTTAATGGCTCGATCACACCATAAAAAAAACAAAAACAAACACCTTTCTACACCCTTTCACATACAGCGTTGAACCTATTACACCAGATTCGAACTACGCAGACCTGATCTCCTCTTCAATAGGAGTATGTAGGCAGCCATTTATGGTTCGATCTTACCCCCTACCAAAACACAAATACTTGTCACATGGTACTGGGATCAACCTTCAATCCACCACATCTTCATCGGCTTAAGACCAAAGAGATGGAACTAACTGATCTTCCCACATAAATGGGAGAATTGGCAACCATCTAAGCTGCGGTTAAGTCCTTAACGAGAAACACCAATCCATAAGAGATGGAACTACCTGGGGTCCCCCATACAAAGGAATACCGGTGACCATCTGTGGTGCGGTCAACTTCAGAGAGGAAAGCCACACTCCTATCCATTACTACATACAGAAACCAGTCCCAAGACACCAAAGGGTAGGGATACACACAGATTAACGATCTATTCTGAAAGATCCTGAGACATCTCAATGTCCACCTGTCAAGGATGAGTTCAGAATACATCAAGATCATAAGTCCTGAAGAAACATGCAAATATCAAGCAAGTAATAAGGCACAACTAAAAGGGAAATGAATAAAAATATATTTTCCTGCCATATATAATGATGTTTGATGTATACAATATGTACTATACATGGCAAAATGGTTAAGCTAGTCTGTGCAGGAAAATACAAGCCCATCTACAAATAAGTGTATATGCGAGCTATCAAGTCCAACATGGCATCTCTCTCCGAAGAAGGAGGTAACACTGGGAGCTCCTGCCCAAGGGTATCTACACGAGCCAATAAATCCACAGCCAATTGCATAGTGACACTATGCTTATCAATATACGTGCTCATCTCTGCACCAATAGCAATAGTATGGAATCTCACTGCAGTACTATCTGTAACGACTACATCACGGGCAGATATAGCGCCATTCCGCTCAACAATCAATGCATCTCTGGATGATCTAGCCTCATCCCTCTTAGCAATAACGACATCTCTATGAGCTAAGGCATCCTCTCACTATAATTGAGCGACATCTCTCCCAGCAAGAGCTGTCAACATCAAGTCCCTAGCCTGATCTCTCTCAATTGTCATCAGATGAAGACTCTTCTCAAAATACTCTACTGAATGCGGGGTCACAGTTGTAACGGGACGAATTGATTGAGTCGTGATTCTGGGGACATAATCCTTTTAAGGGGGAACGATGTTACGAATGAGATTTTGTAATCTAATTTGAATATTTATTGAATTAAATAAATATTTTTGATGATTTAATTATTGGATTGATTAATTAATTGTTGAATTTGTGGTAGATTTATTTAATTATATGTGTTATATTGATTAAATTAATGTGGAGAATTTTATTATTCAAAGTATGTATTTAATAGAGCTTATTTGATTAAATGAATTATTTAATAAGCATAAGGTTATTCTAATTAATTTATAATTAATTAGAGATTTAATAAATTACATAATTAATAAATGAAAATTTTAATTATGTAATGATGTAATTTAATGTAGAAATATTATATTATATTTAAATTAAATAAGATATTTGACTTATTGCTTAAATGGGTGTGACATTATTAAACTATATTATAAGAGATTAATTAAATTAAATAGAAAGAACCTTCTAATAGTTAGCCAAACAAGGCCTTATGAGGAGTTGGGAGCAGTTAAACCACGTACAGATTAACTGACCACAACTGTGCGCATTAATCAGTCTAGTTTCTCTTACGCATTTCATTTATCAGACTTCACTTAGAAAATTTAGAGAGAGTTAGAGAGAAGTTGAGGGAAATTGTGTGATTGAAGAAGATTCTGAAAGGGATTTCATCTCCTACTAATATACACTGCTAGGCAATCTCTTTAACCAAAACTTATTTACATACTTAGAAACTTTTCATGAAAATTAGCTTTTAGTTTTTTGTAATTAAATTTTCATGGCCAATTGTTAACTTAATGATGTTATATATGTGTATTAACATGTATAATTTAATTATATATGATCTATATGTGTTATAGAATAATTAATCCATGAAATCATGTTTAAATTGGAGTTTTATAGTTTTACAGAGAAAATATATGAATATGGCTTAAAAGTACAAAAATTTATGTTTAAATTGCATATTACTCTGTAAATTGATGAATGATTACGTTTATACACGTAAAAATAAAAAAGAACGAAACTTAAACGGACTGATTTGGTCGAAAAACGAGTTCGTAGTGGTTGATTTCATTAATAATGTTAAAAGTGGAGTTTTTCATAAGAACAATGAAATTATGTGATTTGATTCCAGTAATTGCATGAATTAAGTTGTTAAAATCATGTTAGAAAGGATGGGTAATGATCATATATGAATTATGATATTTGAGTATGCTTAAATTAATGTATGGATAATGAAATTGAAAGTTATGGCCATATTCTGTGTTCTTCACAGAACGTATAGTTGAACTTATGAGAGATTTTTAGGCCTAATTTGGCCTTGTTATGTTCGCGAACTGCAGAAACTGCAGAATCGAAGTCTGGTAACCACGCCTCAAATGCATGTTACTAAACTAAATTACCATTTTAATGGCAAAAAAAATAATAAATAAATAAATAAATAATAAATGAAATAAAAAACAAATAAAAAATAATAATTAATTAAAATATTTATCAAATAAAATTAATATTTTAATTGACATATATATGAAACAAAATAAATATTCGATGAAAATTATTAATTAAAATATTTATCAAATAAAATAAATATTTTAATTGAGATATTTATGGAATAAAATAAATATTCGATTAAATTTTTAATTAAAATATATATCAAATAAAATAAATATTTTAATTAAGATATTTATGGAATAAAATAAATATTCGATGGAAATTATTAATTAAAATATTTATCAAATATAATGAATATTTTAGTTGAAATATTTATGGAATAAATTAAATATTCGATAGAAATTATTATGAAATAATTTATTCGAGTGTAATAATAGTAAGGGAATAAAAATATTCTAATTTAATTAAGTAATTAAATTAGAAGGGTAATGATTTGTTAAATAAAGTGGAGTTTATATTAAATAATTAAGTGAAAATATAACTAATGAATGTCGTGAATACATATGGTATGTGTGTAGGATTTGTGGTGAACGGAAGTAGTAATCGTTTAGCCTACGCACGAGGCAAGTTTCTTATTCTATCTTGTTTATTATTGTCCAATTCAATATTTCATATTAGATGTTATCATTCTTTAAAAGTATAATTCCTGTTATACAATACTTATTCGATTGTATACAGCTTGAAGTTTATTATTCAAATTGAATATAAATTATTGTTGAACCTTGTAAGACTAGTGAACCCTTATTGATTCAACTAGTCCATAGTTGATGAATGTTCTAAATTTTAGAACCATTGTTGAGCTGATCCAAACCAAACTTCCTTTGGTGCGGACTCTAATGTCAAACTAAGATGAACATCCCTGTTATAGGGGATTAGTTATGCTTTAGCGTTAAGATATTGTGCATAGTATAGTACTAAGGGCTGATCCCCCTAAGTACGAGAAGAAGAGTCCATAGTCTTATGACTGTTAAAGGTTTCAAGTATAAACACTTGACAACCTAGGACATAGTTCAAGGTCTTATGACCCTCAGAAGTTATTTTGATTCTTGTTATTCATTCTTGATTCAAAAGTCGAGTTTTCTTGTTACAGAAGTTTTTGATTCACTCGCATGTTATTATTTTATTGTTGTATTATTATACTTGTGGGCAATCGTGCTCACTCTTGCGTAATAATAACATTGCAGTTAAGAACGAAAGGTCTGACGAGCCTTCTACTAGCAAAGGCAAGGGCTAATAAATGATGAAGACTTGTTATTTAATTTTAAGAATTTTTATTGTCAAGACTTGATGTTGTTTAAGACATATTATTTGTTTATGTATCCGTACAAATGTTTAAGGTTAGTTTGACCTGGGATTGTATTTATTATTTAGATGGTGTAACCCCATAAGGGGAGGATTTATTTCTATCTATTGCATGGTTTGCCTTTATTATGGGTAGATAGATAGATGATATTTGTACAATGAACACCAAATCCGGGTACTTCAAATCCATGGGATTTGGTGTTCATTGTACAAATACCATCTATCTATTTACCCATAATAAATGCAAACCATTCAATAGATAGAAATAAATCCTCCCCTTACGGGGTTGCAACATCAAAATAATAAATACAATCCCAGGTCAAACTAATCGCAAACATGAGAGCCTCTCAAAGGCAAACATCTTTTGTCAGTCAACACTCTTAACCTGTACATGGGAAATCAAAAAAGAAACACTCACCAGCAGAAAATGGGTAAATCTTAGCCAAGCCTCCGTCAAGCTCAGTTAACGAATGCGCATGCCCCTGAGGAAATAGGCAAAGGTGTAGGAGCCTCAATCATACTCTCCAATACGGTCCACATCTCGTGTGGTGCTAACTAAAGTGAATGATACCATTGAAGAGTTATCCTCTATGAAGAAGCCCCTAATGATTATCAGGAACAATCGCCGAAGAATGCAATCCCTGACTCTCACATCATCGGGTATGGGCTCACTCAACAGCTCGCTCATAGCATCTACGCTCAAAGGACCTGTACGGACTGTCCTACTCTTGAGCGCCTCAGCCGGGACTCCTAACAAGGATCTAATGGCAGTCGGGGTAATATCCGCCATACAAGGCACTAGCGCCCCTCCAAACTCCATACCGGTGATAAATTGCCAATCCATCGGCATAATCATCACCTCACAATCTAACAAATTGAGAGACTAAGTCTGGTGAAACTAGCGCTCAGACAGTGCCCTAAAATAACCCAAGGACAATGACGGGGGAGGATGGAAAAGACTACCTCGAAGCCCCATCCATGCACAATCTCTCGATAATCAGTATGCAGAGCCTGATATATAGAGCCGAGAACCTACATCACAAAGCAAATCAACATTAGAATCCTTGCTCCTTATCAATAGGAAAAAGGAAGATCAAATCCAGCTTGTACCTCATTTGCATTCAAGAAAATCGAGGGGTGTCGACTCAAATCACCCAAAAGCTCTGGGATCGTCACCTGAATGCCTGAAAGATCCGTACGGGGAACATGAGCTACAGGAGTGGGGTCCGCAACCGGTACATCCTCCTCCTCGTCCTCAATATCCGGTACCTCAACCTGGACAGGACGTATCACCGCCTCCGCCAGATGATGAGGTTGTCTAACTGAATGGGGTCGAAGCACATCAGAAGCCCTCCTCTGCACACCTAAAGTGGTCCTACGAGAACTACTTGGCTGATCCGGATCCATATATATCTGGACACAAGTCTCCAAATCACCTCAGAAAGGGTGTGGTAAACTCTAACCTGGAGTTTTTTAAAATGCATTTTATGACTATATGCATGCATTACTTTAACATACGACCATAGTAGAGTTAAAAATGTATGACTACCCAATGCTTACATTTTAGAAAATTTTTATCATAGTCTCCTTTGTAAAAAGGACGATCCGCATGCACATAGGCATGACTAGGTGGCCATTCAGTAGCACACCTAGACACAGTCATAAATATCCTATATGCATAACACTATCAAAGTCATAATCCGTAAGGGTGGCCTAATTACCAGGATTACTTTGCTTTACCACCTTTGCTCCTTTGTCCTCAAATAGGATAAGAAATAGCAGAAAAAGGTGTTAATTTAACTATTTTAAAAGTTAAAATCTTTTACATCATTATGTCCAGCATGGTTAAATAGTAACATTTACTATGTTGAATATTTTTATCAAGTCATATGAGCATGCATATTCACTACTTTGTGTTTAGAAGCATTTCATGGGATAACTCATTTTCCAACGTATAAAAATTGGAAAAGAAGACATGCATACATTACCAGGGCAGTGTAGAACATTTGTACGGTGATACATTTTGCAGAAAGACGCCCGAACTCAGCAGATCTGAAGAAGAGCTATCAGATTCTCTGTGTGGCGCAACTTGTAAATGAATAATGAAAGCATTATGCCACTTAAGGCCACCATGGTTGCCCGCAGGTGTACCTGCAGCTTCCCTAGGTGGGGCCTACCCCTCCAGCTCAGTCCAATATGAGTTGCAAAGGAGGCCTCATAAGTTGAAAAAGCCAAATAAGGAAAAAAGATGCTACGCAAGAGGAAAAAAGATACTTCGTGGACCCCACAACAGAAGTATTGTCAGAGTTAGAAAAGAACATAAATGTCTTTTTATAAAAATAACAGTGAAAGTTTTACCATTAAACTATTTAAATACCCGGCGGTAAAAGTACAGTAATACACGTGGTTACATAGTAGCAAACGGTATTGATTATTGATGCTTACGTGAGAAGTCACTCAGTTATACTCAATTATTGCTACAATAATTACTGTATAATATCTCTCATATTATTGATTCAATTATTGTCACAGTATGATCTGCATAATATTTTATATTTTTAAATCAATAATTGAGACGACAAAATTATTCATATTATTATTTACAATATTGACGATGTCTAGAAAGTTCTATCGAGGAAAGGGGTTTGGTCACCTAATTGCGCGCTAATAGGGATAAATCATTATTGAAAAGCCCCCTCTTTCTTGGGAATGATCTAGTTGTTAAATATTGTGAGTTATAATATTAATGATGAATAAGTTCGTGTTGATTAAAGATGAAATTGATATTTCCATTGTGTTGGGATTATTGGTGTTGATGGAAATCGACATTTATTTCGATAATAATTGATTTTTGGAGTTTAATTGACCAATCTGGTAAATAATCGGATAAATGAGCATTTAATTGCTATTAGATCACATGCATATAACTATTTATTCACATGAATGGAACTATTGATTCACATGCATGTACTATTAGGGGAAATGGTGCAAGTTTGATAATACTTGTAGGACTAAATTAAAAATGGAGGAAAAGATTGAAGGTACTGTACTGTAATAATTCGAGCCCCAAAACGTGCAATTATCGAAACTATGTTTTCCTATAAATAGAAGCTCATTATTCTTTCATTCTCACCAATTCACTAAGACTCACAAGAGCAATTATAGTGAGAGAATCTATAGATAGAAAGAAGAAAAGTATTTTGCTACTTCACTATTGTACTATCCAGTCTTCTACTAAGGTAAGGGGTATTATTTATTTCATACTCGCTTAAGATATTATTTTTCTTATTCGTAAGGAATTTCATTTCGTTTAATATTCGTAAGGAATATTATCTTCGTTCAATATTTGTATGAAATAATATTTTCTTCCATACTCTATAGTATGTAAGTAATATTATTTAGTTTCGTATTCCTAATGCTACACTCATTTTGTTAAACTATTGCTTCTATACTCCGTGAAATTAGTAGAATATCATTGAAATTTACGCTTCATCTAGTATCGTTTCACAAGGATATTTTTTGAACATTCTTGTTAAATTATAAGCTTTTCATGTCAAAGTACTATTCATGGATAGTATTCATTTATACGACACTATTCATATATACAGTACTATTCACAAAGTACTATTTATGGGCACTATTCATAAATATGGTACTATTCATAAATACAGTACTATTCATGAAGTACTATTCATGGGGTACTATTCAAAAAGTACTATTCACGAAGTACTATTCATGAAGTATTATTCTCAAAGTACTATTTATGAAGTACTATTCCTGAAGTACTATTCACGGGTTACTATTCACCCAGAGTACTATTCATGACATAAAAGTTGAGTTCTTTTCGGTCCAAACCATTTTTGATACAGTATTATTCTTGAATTTTACTCCATAAAAAAGTATCATGTTGACAATTTGGATATTATTGAATTATGGATAAATTAATTTATAAATCTTTAAAAGTTATCCTTGCTTTCATTTAATTGAATTCTTATATAATTATCATCATCCTCATGCTTATATTGTGATGAAAGTCATCTTTGGCCCGTAGTGCATAGATGGACTGTTGAGTGGTATGATTATGACTAGGGATTATTTGGTATAATCATGACCGTAATATTACAAATGATGTGGTAAAAGTTCTAATTGGCCCGTAGTGCATTGATGGACAGTTATTGGTATGATCATGACCATTGGTGATTACACGAATATCCTCGGCCCGTAGTGCATGGATAATTCATGGACTTGATACTAATGAATATCCTTGGCCCATAGTGGAGAGATGATTCGATGATGTGGTTTATTTATTAAGCTGAGTCTCAGCGATAAAATTGATGACAAACTTTTAAATCATAGAAGATAGTTGATATCATGCTCTACTTGACTCTTCTAATTATTTGCTTATTCCGCTGCAGTTGCTGATCTAAAACTTGTTGTCTATTGTATTTTATCAGTTGTTATACTGTTGAAAGCTAACAATAATTTATTCTGCATTATCTTAGTCATAATATTCTTTACTGGGCTAGTTGAGCTCACCCTTTTCTTTCATTGTTCTCTTCGGGAATTGAGAATATAGTCGGGACTAGTCGGGGAACGGAGTGATGGTCCGAGATGGTGTTATAGTAGTACTCACTATTCTACGAAATAGTGTGATAATAATTGTACTGAGGACTCTATTTAAGTTTGGATATTGTCTAGAAGATAATATTCATGTAAAAACTCTCAGCTCATGTTGTATAATTAAGTTTGTATTTGTATTTTGTTCCATGTATTTGGTGACTTAGAATGGGTGATGTATACCTATTTTGGGGGCGTCACAGTTGATATTAAAGCTTAGGGATATAATCCCTGGTTGTTATGTTAGACTAGAACTAGGAGGGGAGAGACGGGTATTTCCTTCGCTGGTATGACCTACCTAAGTTTATTTGGTATTTAATTAGTCGGTCAGAGTATAGGGATAATATGTGGCATACCAATTAACCCTTGTTTTGTGATAGTAAAATGGTGTCGATGTCGGGATTTTTATTTGTCCCTTTTCTGTTCTTGTTCTTTGGTGTTCTCATGTTATGTGAGATTTGTTTGAAAAAACAAGTAAAAAAGGTCCGACATGTATATGTCGATGATTTGACTATAAGAGTCACCAGTTGGTGTTTTTAACTGGTTGCACCAATGCAACCGAGAAAAGGTTTGCACATTGACCCAGTGATGTGACACTACTAAACGGATCTGTGAAACCGAGATTCATTTAGGTTCGGGGGCTTGATTATGCGGAGGGAAGGTGTTAGGCACCTCCCGACATCCGTGTTACCACGTTGACCGCCACTTTTCAAAAAACTGTTATATGAATGTGTGGGTCAATGTGCTGCTATTTGGAAGTAGTGTGAGGCCTCGTTCACACCTATATACAAAGGGTTTGAATTTATATGAAAAGTTCAGTTTTAAACATGATATAGCCGTGAAGTTTTGTAAAAGAGGTTTTTTAAACCCTGTGCTCAATAGTAATTGAGACCTTTTCATTCTTCCATTTTATTATTAAATGTTCGGCTTAATTACTTTTATTTTTGAGATGCGAAGCATCTTCGAGAAAATAATATATAGTAGTGTTGAACTCCTCATGGGCATGAAAGCCATCTAAGGAAATTCAAACACCGTGAATAATTTACAAGCTGCTTACAGCTGAAAAAGTCCATCACGGGAACCGAATCTAGATTCAATGGACAGAATCTGTGATCACATGATTCCTAGGCTCACATGATGTCATAGCTTTATATGAAAAGCAATAAGCGCTATATATATATATATATATAAGTTGTAAATATATATATATATATATATATATATATATATATATATATATTTACAACTCTAAAGTGACTAAATGTAAAGAAAAAGCTTAAAACGATCAACCGCCACTGAAAGTAAACTCAAGGCGACTAATGTAAATAAAGCTATAAAATGCCACGAAGTAAACTTCAGGCCTGAAAGAAATATATATATATATATATATATATATATATATATATATAAGCGGTAAAAGGCACATAATGTTTCTCAATCCCGGCTCAGTTTAACATTTTAGCGATTTATCGCTATATATATATATATATATATATATAAGCAGTAAAGCAGTAAACACTTTATATATATATATATATATATATAAGTAAGATATAAAAGTCTTGGCTCAATTAAGGCATAACTCAATAATGTTAGTCCATATATATAAATATATACATATATAAGTATATATATATACAGACAGAAATGAAAACCACGGACCGAAGTCCGGGCATACACACACAACATGACTCTCAATACGAAGAATAATATGTGCAAAGATGAAGAGAAAGGCATTATAGAGTGTAAGAAGGCTTACAATGGGCTACCAAAGAAGACTTCTATGACTCTAAATGGATGAACACTCGACTCCCACCTCCCGCCGGTAAAAATATAGCTATATGTGAGCTAACAAGTGTTTAAAATGAGAAAGCACTCAATATGAGGTGTGTACAGAGAAAATTGGACAGGGTTTCCTCGTTTTTTTCTTTTGAATTATGACCACCCCAAGCTCTATATTTATAGAGCTGGTGGCTACAGGTGTACCTGCGGCAGCCGCAGATGCACCTATTACTGCCTGGGGTGCCCCGAGCTCTACGGGTCCTGCTGTCTCAAAGTACGTGCACTGTGATGTCCGCTCGAACTTGTAGAACTTTAATCCGAGCTTCCGATTGAGGTGGACAAGACCTTTTTCGAACCGCCGTTGTCGAGAGTTACGCAATGACATGGGATTATAGGTTGTACGAAGTCAGGAAGAGGGGACCATGCCCATGGTCTTCAAGCTTCAAATTCTATCCGGTGTGCTGCCATGCGTAATAGTCAATCGGGATTGGAACTCCTTGGCTCTTGTGGGACATTGTTGTGTAGAAATGTATGTATGATATGTTAAGATGACACAATGTGGGATTGAGGTGGCAAGATGATGATTTTGCCCCTCACCAGGGTTATCTTCGGTTTGGGCTGATAAAGTAGACATTGCTCAGGGTTATCTCTGAGATTGGATTGCTGCAAGTGTTTGAATTCCTCAGGGTCATCTTTAAGTGTTCCTATCTTCCCGGTGATATCTCTGGGTGTTTGGAATGAGTGCCTCGGTGGGAGATCCGAGGTTGAAGCCGATTGCATGCATTTAAAACAAGCATTTTCGGGGTTATCGCCGGAACTTCAATGGCATTCCTTGGGGTTATCTCCAAGGATGAAACTCGGGGTTATCTCCAAGGTTGGAACTGATACTCTTGGTGTGTGTTCCGGGGTTGAGACTGAATTTTTGGTGGTATCCGGATTAGATATGAGCTGTCTTCCAGGGTTATCTCCAAAAGAAGAATCTGCCCTCCTGTAATGTTAGTAACAGGTGTGCAGAAAATTTCAAGTGTCTACAGATTCCCCTCTTTATCATATTCATACAATGCAAGGCATGGATAGGGTAAAGAATCCTAGACACTTGAAATGCAACAAGATAAACATGATGCCAGGTGTAGCAACATGATGCAAATGCATGATGCTTGTGTTTTGTTGGATTATTTTCCAACATGATGGGATGATTGACGGTTCCCTATTAATCCTGCCAAGGATGACAATCAGTGATGTCTTGGATGGTTGATCCAAGCCTTCTAGGATGTTGACGTTGGGGTTATCACCAAAGTCCTGAATCCTTGATACAGACTTTACTCTGAAGATGTGCCTCTCGTGTGCAAGAGATCTGCGGGGATAAAGCTTTGTCTGTTTGAGGATGTGTATAACATATTCCATCATAGGTCCTCTTTGATGAGGATGGTCTTCTCTGGTTTGTGTCACGAGCATATACCACAGTCTTGATGGAGTTATCGCTAACAAGATGTATTGTCGTACGCTCGACCTTCACCGATGTGTGTATCACCGGATAGATCCCTGTTGGGAAAACTGTCAAGGTTGTTTGACTTTCATTGATGTGTGTATCAACGGATAGATCCCTGTTGGGAGAACTGTCAAGGCTGCTTGACCTTCATTGATGTGTGTATCAACGGATGAGAATGCATTGTAACCCCCGTTGAGGATTCGTTCATGGACCAAGAATGCGTTGTAACCCCCCGCTGGGGATACGTGGATGATCAAGGAATACGTTGTAACCCCCGTCAGGGATACATTATCAATGAATGAAATCTACATTGTAACCCCCACCGGGGAAAGGCTTTTAGGGTTACGACCACATATTTGGCGGCATCAGACCTGTGTGAGGCATTGCCGAGTATGATTTGCAAAAGCTGAGCTCATCGGTATAGTGTACCTTGTATTTAGGCGAATACCAATAAGTGACATGTAAAGCCATAATTTGACTTGTAACAACCAGGATTCTAGGCTATTCCGATCAGTCCCGTAGTGTTTTTACTCCTGATTTGGCCTTTTCAGCTTGTGAGACCACCTTTGCAACTTGAATTGGACTGAGCCAGAGGTGTGGGACCCATATAGGGGTGCCACAGGTACACCTGGTGCAGCCGTAGGTGGACCTGCGGCCAACCGTGAGTATAAAAAGGCTGCAGGTTTCTTTCATAAGTCATTTTTAAGTGGCGCCGCAAAGGAAATCTGAGAGCTCTTCTTTAGATATGCTGAGTTTGGGCGACTTTCAACAAATTCTGCCACCGTACAAGTGTTCTACATTGTCCTGGTAACGTATACATGTATTCTTTTCCAGTTTTTATCCATTGGAAAATGACTTATCACATGAAATGCATCTAAACACATAGTAGTGAATATGCATGCTGATATGACTATAACAAATATTCAACATAGTAAATGTTAGTATTAAATCATGCTGAACATAATGATGTGAAAAAATTTAACTTTTGAAACAGTCAAATTGGCACCTTTTACTGTCATTTCTTATCCCATTTGAGGACGAATGAGAAAAGGTCGAAAAGCTAAATAATCATGGTAATTAGACTACACTTACAAATTTTTTTACTATGATGCTTGTAGGATGTATATGACTGTGGGCAGGTGTACTAATGAATGGCCACCTACTCATGCCTATGTGCATGTGGATAGTCCTATTTTCAAAGGGGACTATAGAAATTTTTTCCCGAAATGTAGTGTGACGCCGCCAAAATTAGGTATACGTCACCCATCTTGGGTCACCACTTACATGGTACATAAATTCAAATACAACTTACTAACCTAACTATCGTGTACAATACGACATAAACTGTGAGTTTGAATACAAATATTGTCTACTAGATATTATACAAACTCAAAAGGAGTCCTCATTACAACTATTATCACACTATTTCACGTAATAGTGAGGACTACTAATGCTATCCTCCTGGACCATTACTTCGCTCCCCGACTCGTCTCAAATATGTTCTCATTTCAAAGAGAACAAAGGAAAGAAAGGGTGAGCTCAACTAGCCCAAAGAAGAAATATTATGACTAAGATAATGCGTAATCAATTATCATTAGCCTTCAACAAAGTGTTAAACCGATAAAATACAATAGATAAAACCAGCTTTAATCTGCAATGAAATATGCAATCCATTAAAAGAGTCAAGTAGAAAATAAAATCTACTATCTTTTATGATTTAAAAGGTTTTCATCATCATTGTTATAGTTTGAGACTCACCTTTAATAAATAATCCACATCATCGAATCACCCCCACTACTACTACCAAGGATATTCTTTAGTATCACGACCACAATTATTCCCGCACTACGCCAAGAATAGTTGTGTATTCATTAATGGTCATGATCATGCCAAAAACCGTCCCATCAATGCACTACGACCAATCGAGGATTTTACCACATCATTTGTAACATTACGGTCCATGATTACACCGAATAATCCTCGGTCATAATCATACCAAGTCCATCCATGCTCTACAGTGCCACGTATGACTTTAAAAAAATATAAAACATGAGGATGATGACAATGATATAAGAATTCAATAAAACAAGTTCAAGAATTATTTTATCCAGAATTATTAACGCCTAAATTGTCAACATGATATCGCTTTGTAGAGTAAAATTCAAGAATGATCGTAAGAATATTTCCATGAAAGATATCGGATGAAACGCAAATATCAAGGATATTCTACTAATTTCATGGAGTATAGAAGTCAAAGTTTTAACCAACTGGGTATAATAAAGAATGGAATAACAAAAGAAATCACCATGCATGCGATATCTTGTGATTGACAAAAGTTATTCCAATAGAATAATAATAACGGAACCGTGTCGTGTGAAATTCACAATCGGCGGTGATGTTCCAACAGAATAATAAAGATGGAACCAGGATCCGGTGTAAAACACACGATAGGATATTCCAATGTAATGATAAAGATTTTAACCAGTCCTGTAAAACACACGACATGTGATGTTCCAATGTATAATAGAAGAATGTCACCAAGTATAGGGTAAACCACAGATACAAAGTTATTCCAATGTAATAAATAAGAATGGAATAATATAAGAATTTCACCAAGTATAGGTATACCGCAGACACATCTGTCATGTATAGGGTATGCCACTTTTACAAAAGTTATTCCAATGTAATAATAATGAATGGAATAACAGAGGTTCTCTTCATGAATACAAACGAATAATATCCTTTACCGTAAAAGAACCGAATATAGAAGTAGTGAAGTAGCGTAATACTCTTCTTCTTCTTTCTATAATTTTCTTTTATAGCTTCTCTCTATAATTTCTCTCTAGAGTTTCAATGAATTCGTAAGAAAATAATGAAGGAATGAGCTTCTATTTATAGGAAAATGGAATGCATAGTAACTAATCCATGAACTATCCCAGATTGATTTACTTTAACTGACGGTTCATATTTAAAGAAAAATCTTTTAAATAAAATATAATATATTCTATTTATATAAAAACATTTTACTATGCAAACACTATGCAATACTATGCAAAACACTATGCAACACTATGCATAATAATATATAATATATTCTATTTATAGAATAACTTTAATAAAGTATTCTATTTTATATAAAAAGATGTTTCGCTTTTATTACGCTAATAATACTGAATAAAACAAAACGTCATTATCGCTATAATAATTCATATTATTAATCGACAATAATGGAATCAAACCGAGTGACTTCCACATAAGCATCAATAATCAATACCGTAAAGCTACTACATGCACACACGACATCGCATTTTTTTACTACCGAGTAGTTCAACAAGAACTACCAGAAAACTCCGCCGTTATTTCAATAAAATATTTTGTCTTTTTCTCAATCCGATAATAATTCTGTTGTGGGGTCCACCAATGATTGAGCCGTTGTACGATTCCCTGCTAAACCGAATATTCCCCGACCAATCGAATATAATATAACCACTTGCATACTTTGCAAAATTTATAAATACTACCCACAACTATAATATTATCTCAAATTCACACTATAATATTAAAAATTATTTCGACTAAATTTTAATCTTTATTGATAAAATCTGGGGTCTCACAATCTCCCCTCCTTATGGAATTTTGCCCTCGAAATTAGGGTACGTACCTGATATGATAAAAGGTGAGGATACCTTGAATACCTTTATCGTTGAAAATATTAAGTTCATCTTTGCAATCCGGCCAAAGATATTCATTAACAATTCATCTTTGCACTACAAGCCAAAGATATATAACTCAGAAAACCAATAATACCGAGACTCAAATTTTAATAGTATCACAACCATAAATTATCCATGCACTCATCGCTAAGGATATTCGTGTTTTCAATTACTACCATGATTATACCGAATAATCCGTGGTCATAATCATACCAAGTCTATCAATGCACTACTACCAAAGATGACTTTTTACCACATCCATAAATTAATATTTCATTGTTTGAGACTCACCAATAATTAATCCATATCATCGAATCATCCCCGCACTACGTGCCAAGGATATTCATTAGTATCACGACCACAAATTATCCATGCACTACTACCAAAGATAATTGTGTATTCATTAAGATCACGACCACAAAATTATCCATGCACTACTACCAAAGATAATTGTGTATTCATTAAGATCACGACCACAAATTATCCATGCACTACTACCAAAGATAATCGTGTATTCATTAGTATCACGACCACAAATTATCCATGCACTACTACCAAAGATAATCGTGTATTCATTAGTATCACGACCACAATTATCCATGCACTACTACCAAAGATAATTGTGTATTCATTTACTATTATGATTATATACCGAACAATCCTCGGTCATAATCATACCAAGTCCATCTACGCATTAAAAGCCATAGATGACTTTCAACATAATATAAGCATGAGGATAATGATATAAAGAATCAATCAAATGAGATAAAGGATAAATATTAAATATTTATAATATAATTTATCCAGATTCAAGAATATCCCCATGTTATCAATCACTTAATAATCTCATAATCTAATATCATTAATATTATAATAATATTTTAATCACTTCTTAAATTTATAAACAATTTATCTCAATTGTTTACGCTTTACCATATAATGCATTTAATCATTCAAAATGCCATACTCATAAAATATCATCACCAATTATCAAATCCTCATCAAAAAATATGCATATACTCTATATATATAGGTTCTCTAGCCATAAAATCCTATTTTCAACTTTGTTACTTCACATAACATATTTACCTCATATGTTCAGAATTAAACTATTTTCATGAAAAATACCAAATTAGTCCCAAAAATATTTCTTTTCTGAGATTTAGCATAATATAGTCCCATAATGAAAATATATTTTTCTCGAATTTTTAAAATTCATTTACTATTTTTCAAAAATCAATTTCTAATTAATTTCTTAAGAAATTAGCTACCTCAAGTTTAACTCCAAAATTCCCAAATCTTGGCAGGACCTTACACATGTTAACGTGAGCTTCCAGTTTAAATTTCATGGTCATCTGAGTTATAGAACTCCTAAGTTATAGCGTTTTATTTTAAAAACCTATATATTGAAATAGTCATAACTTGCTCATTTTAAGTCGAATGAGCTCATTTTTGGACAGGAGATACTTTATACCATATACCTTCATGTCCCAAAAGGCCAGAATTTTTCTCATAATTTAAGTTGCCGAAACAGCCCTTTAAAGTTTCTGGGCAAGAGCATTTTCGAAATTTACAGCTTTGGCCTCCTTTGCTAAAATCAGTCCACACAAAAATCTACAACACCTTTTCCAGTAATTCCACTTGGATTAGTTAGGTAACTCGTAGATCTAACTCTAGGACTTGACCACATTCAAAAATTCAAAATATAATAGGAGATATGGTCAATTGAATTTCATGTTACGTTTTTCACCAAATCTGATTTTCAACTCTTTGTGATTTCTAAGAAACTTTCATGTTTTCACATAATAACCAACATAACTCATCATAACACTTACTAATACTTCATATACCCATGATTTTCATTAGTCCAATGCTTTTATTATGACTTTCATCATAAACCACGTAAACTGTTCATTTTAGTTGAAGAAATATTTGAGGGTTTAAGAAATGGGTTTTTGTACTGGGGTCAATACAAAATTCGATTTCACGCTCTAGGGTAAGCTAGAAAATCTTCAAGAATACGTCCAAGAAATTTATTAATGATAGAAATATCATTCAAAACTGCTACTCTTATCCAAGACTTGGATAGTATGCGTTACATTGATACCAACTGTGACTTCTATCCCTTAACCTAGATAGCCCTCACAATGATACCTATAAACTTGCCATCTTCATTCATGATGTCGCCACGTAAAGTCCGGCTTTGCATTCCACACAAGGAAGTCAACAACGAAAAGGATCGGGCTCTTTACTTATGGCTTGATATAACAAAGTGATTAACTTTAGGGTTTGGTTACTTTGAATTCAGATAACAAAGTTGGTTAGGAATATGAAAGCTAACAACCTTACAAAAAGAATAATAAGTAGTTAATCAATCGCTTTCAAAAATTACCTCAAAGGCAAGAATTTTTAAAGATATAAGATCGTGAAAGTGTTTATTTGAAACAACAAGATTAATAAATGTTGGAGGTAACGAAGGTTTCTCCCAACGAAGTTTCAATAGATAAATCAAAGTCTAATTTTTTTTCGGAGTCAAATTTAAACATTGAACACAACTAGGTAGAATAAAAGAGTGGGTAGAACTTGTATTGAATAAAGTATAGACTTCGCAATAATTAATTTACCCGTAATAACTTCGTTTGGTTTCTTGACAAACGCTCTCGGTTAAATTACCGAGTTTAACTTTACTATAGGGTACATTCCACCCTTAAGTGCTTCTTCACATTCCTGATCCATGATTTGAATCATTATTCTCCGATCCATATCGAATTCGGGTTGACCGCTATGCACAGGGTAATTCCGAATTCGATGTTGGGTTCTCCCAATTGCTGTCCAAAAAGTAAAGTCCATTTCATCTATTTTGGCTTTATCGATCTGGACGCCTTTTTCTACACTATCAACGCGTTGTGCCTTTTTTACCCATACATCGCCTATTCTCCTTCGCTCATTTGTTTCTTCTTTCAAATGATCTTTGATTTTTAAATTCTCGATTCCAACTTTAATATCTTACACCTCGCCAAAGCGTGATTTTGTTCGAGCATCACATATCGGGTAACCCAATTTTGAATTGTTGTATCCCTTTGTTCCACGCATCGCTTGCCGCTCTTCAACCTCGTTCTTCTAGCTCACGAACACGATTTTGTAATTCTAAGTTTTGATCATAAATTTCTTCTAACCAATTCTCCTCGTGTTCCTCTTCTTCCTCTTCTTCCTCTTCTTCCTCACTTTCACCGCTACCTCTCGCAACTAGCTCGGGTGCAACAATTAGTTCTTCATTTACTACGTGGATATCTCTAATTTGTTCCTCGTCTCGACAATCGCATTAACTCCGATTAGTGATTAAAGGTGTCACAACGGTCACATTCACTCCATTGTGAATATTTTCAAATTTGCCATTTCCAAACACCGCCACAACACAAGGGTTAATTAATATATCAAATATTATCCCTATACTCGACCGACCAATTAAATACCAAATAAACTTAGGTAGGTCATACTAGCGAAGGAATTTCCGCCTCCCCTCCTAGTTCTTATCTCACATCTTAGCCAGGATCATATCCTAAGCTCGATACCAACCGTGACGCCCCCTAAAATTAGGTATACGCCACCCATCTTGGGTCGCCACTTACATGGTACATAAATTCAAATACAACTTACTAACCTAACTGTGTACAATACGACATAAATCGTGAGTTTGAATACAAATATTGTCTACTAGATATTATACAAACTCAAAAGGAGTCCTCATTACAACTATTATCACACTATTTCACGTAATAGTGAGGACTACTAATGCTATCCTCTCGACCATTACTGCTCCCCGACTGTCCCAAATATGTTCTCATTTCAAGAGAACAAAGGAAAGAAAGGGTGAGCTCAACTAGCCCAAGAAGAAATATTATGACTAAGATAATGCGTAATCAATTATCATTAGCCTTCAATAGTGTTAAACCGATAAAATACAATAGACAACCAGCTTAATCATAGCAATGAATATGCAATCCATTAAAAGAGTCAAGTAGAAAATAAAATCTACTATCTTTTATGATTTAAAAGGTTTTTCATCATCGTTATAGCCGAGACTCACTTTAATAAATAATCCACATCATCGAATCACCCCCGCACTACTACCAAGGATATTCTTTAGTATCACGACCACAATTATTCCCCGCACTACGCCGTTAATAGTTGTGTATTCATTAATGGTCATGATCATGCCAACAACTCGTCCATCAATGCACTACGACCACCGAGGATTTTTACCATATCATTTGTAACATTACTACATGATTACACCGAATAATCCTCGGTCATAATCATACCAAGTCCATCCATGCTCTACAAAATACGTATGACTTTAAAAAATATAAACATGAGGATGATGACAATGATATAAGAATTCAATAAAAAAGTTCAAGAATTATTTTATCCAGAATTATTAACGCCTAAATTGTCAACATGATATCGCTTTGTAGAGTAAAATTCAAGAATGATCGTAAGAATATTTCCATGAAAAGATATCGGATGAAATATAAATATCAAGGATATTCTACTAATTTCATGGAGTATAGAAGTCAAAGTTTTAACCAACCGGGTATAATAAAGAATGGAATAACAAAAGAAATCACCACGCATGCGGATTGCAGATGATGTGTTATTCCAATGTAATAATAATAACTAACCAGTCGTGTGAAATTCACACCGACGTGGATGTTCCAATGTAATAATAAAGATGGAACCGCATCCTGTAAAACACACGATAGGATATTCCAATGTAATGATAAAGATTTAAACCAGTCCTGTAAAACACACGCATGTGATGTTCCAATGTAATAATAAAGAATATCACCCAAAGATAGGTAAAACCACAGATACAAAAGTTATTCCAATGTAATAAATAAGAATGGAATAATATAAGAATTTCACCAAGTATAGGGTATGCCACAGATATAAAAGTCATGTATAGGGTATGCCACTTTTACAAAGTTATTCCAATGTAATAATAATGAATGGAATAACAGAGGTTCTCTTCATGAATACAAACGAATAATATCCCTTACCGTAAAAGAACCTAATATAGAAGTAGTGAAGTATCGTAATACTCTTCTTCTTTCTATAATTTTCTTTTATAGCTTCTCTCTATAATTTATCTCTCTAGAGTTTCAATGAATTCGTAAGAAAATAATGAAGGAATGAGCTTCTATTTATAGGAAAATGGAATGCATAAGAACTAATCCATGAACTATCCGTATTGATTTACTTTAATCTGACGGTCCATATTTAAAGAAAAATCTTTTAAATAAATTATAATATATTCTATTTATATAAAAACATTTTACTATGCAAACACTATGCAATACTATGCAAAACACTATGCAACACTATGCATAATAAAATATAATATATTCTATTTATAGAATAACTTTAATAAAGTATTCTATTTTATATAAAGATGTTTCGCTTTTATTACGTTAATAATACTGAATAAAACAAAACGTCATTATCGCTATAATAATTCATATTATTAATCGACAATAATGGAATCAAACCGAGTGACTTCTCACATAAGCATCAATAATCAATACCGCAGTGCTACTATGCAACCACACGTATTCGCATTTTTTACTACCGAGTAGTTCAACAAGAACTACCAGAAAACTCCGCCGTTATTTCAATAAAATATTTTTGTCGCTTTCTCAATCCGACAATAATTTCATTGTGGGTCCACCAATGATTGAGCTGCAGTGTATTTAATATTCCCCGCTAAACCTAATATTCCCCACCAATCGAATATAATATAACCACTCTTGCATACTTTGCAAAATTTATAAATACTACCCACAACTATAATATTATCTCAAATTCACACTATAATATTAAAAATTATTTCGACTAAATTTAAATCTTTATTGATAAAATCTGGGGTCTCACATGTAGGCATTGGGTTGTCATGCATTTTTAACTCTACTATAGACGTATGTTAAAATAATGCATGCATGCATGTAGTCATAAAATGCATTTTGAAAAGCTTTAGATAAGAAATTACCACCCCCTTTCTGGAGGTGATTTGGAGACTTGTTGTCCAGATATATATGGATCCAGATAAGCCGAGTAGTTCCTGCAGGACCACTTCTAGTGTACGGAGAAGGGCTTCTAAAGTGCCTCGACCCCGTTCTGTTAGACAGCCTCGTCGTTTGGTGGATGATGTGATACGTCTAGTCCAGGTTGATGTGCCAGACATCGAGGACGCAGAGGATGATGTTCCAATTACAGAACTTGCTCCTGCTGCATCTGTTCCCTGTAAGAATTTGCCAGGCAATCAGGTGGCAAACCTAGAGCTTCCGTGCGATTTGAGTCGACACCCTTCAGTTTACCTACATGCAAACGAGGTATAAAGTTAGATCTTCATCTTCTTTCTTTCCTATTGACGAGGAGTCAAGGATTCTGATTTTTATCTGCATTTGATGTAGGTTCCCGGCTTTATACAGCCTCGAGGGAACTGGTTCATCATCCACTCTATGTATCAGGCTTTGCATGATGACTATAGAGCGATTGTACATGGCTGGGGATTCGGGACGTTATTTTCCATCCTTCTTCGTCATTGTCCCTGGGGTTACCTCAGGGCATTGTCTGAGCACTGGTTTCACCAGACTCAGTCACTCTATTTTCTAGATTGTGAGGTGCTGATGACACCGATGGATTTGTGATTTATCACAGGTATGGAGTTTGGAGGGGTACCAATGCCTTGTACGGCGGATATTACCCCTACTACCGTCAGATCCTTGCTAGGAGTTCCGACAGAAGCGCTCCAGGGCAGGACTGTACGTGCGAGTTCTTCGAGCGTAGATGCTATAAGCGGGTTGTTGAGTGAGCCCATACCCGATGATGTGAGAGTCAGGGGTCATATTCTTCGGCGATTGTTCCTGATGATTATTAGGGGCTGCTTTATAGCAGATAACTCTTCTATGGTGTCCTTCTCTATGATCAGTGCCACTCGACATGTCGACCACATTGGAGAGTATGATTGGGGTTCCTACACCTTTTCCTATTTCCTTAAGGGAATGTGCATGCATTCGTAGGGTTTGACCGAGGCCTAGTTAGGATTCTACCCGTTTCTGCTAGTGAGTGTTTCTCTTATCTTTTCCCATGTATAGGTTAAGAGTGTTAACTGACAGCAGATGTTTGTCTTTATATTGAGAGTTCTGGGCCTATGAGAGGCTCCCATATTTATGTCCTATGAGTGTGTTAAGATTAGATACATATCCACGAGGATGGAGATGACATCATTCCATAATGGCGGAGGTCCTTGTTACAGAGGGTTTCACTCATTGCTGCCTACAGCTGGAGTTATTGACAACAGATGTCATCACGTAGGTTCCCTACTCTAGGGAGCACTTGAGCATTGGATTTGAGGATGGGTACCCGACTGAAGTTGAGCACATGATTTCCACCCATAGGATTCCTCTCTTCACAGATGGAGGATGGGAGCTCTACTTAGGAGAGCGTACTATCAGGAGCAACACAGGAGAGATTCACATACCGATCTAGCCTCCTGCCAGGCGTTATTGGCCTATTTCACAGTCACCCATTATTGATATCCCATTGTTAGGTGTTGACAGTTTTACATTATCAGAGGGTCCCTACACTCAGGAGATATTCCATCATTGGTGGACCCTCGTACAATTGAAACCCAGACCCGCGCCACTCAGTTCATGGGGGATATGGTTCCAGGATCCGTGATGATGATGGATTGGTTGGCCCGTGTCTGAGATCTGACTCATTTGACACAGATTGATGGTTTGATTCGGCGAGCCTCGACCGGGCACATTTTTTTTTATCCAAAGACTTGGGCGAGTAGATCCTTCAGAGGCAGATACTTTTGATCCTTCCAGCTCTTGCGCTGGCCCATCAAGTGACCTATATGGTTTTGCTGGTGTAGATCCTCCCTTGTATATTCCTGACATCCCTGTGGATAGAGATCTAGTGACTCAGGAGGAGTTACATCAGGTGGACAGGATTGATGATGTAGACATTGACACCATTGTCTTCTTCTGATGTGTATTCTCGTTATCTCTTTTGATAGGACTCTGTTAGACATTGGGTAGCTTCACTCCATTCTTATATCTTTTGATAGGCCTCTGTTAGTTGTAGGGCAGTTTTGCCCCATTTCCCTATATTTTAGTTATACCGAGATGATGTATTAGATGATGATATACTTAGGAATGTATGTATAATTTTCCATTCCCTATATCATATTGACATCTATTATTTATCATACATGTAAGATGTTATGCATATGTATGTATGTCTAGAGATATTCAACATTGACCCATGGATGGTCTTATAACTCGGCCTGTAAAGATGTCTTCTTCGACAGTTAGCCGTATTGATCATACCCAACCATTGTTGGTGGTATCTGGTATGCGATCATGGTATGATAGTATGTCACCATCAGGCAGGGTGATTGTAGATCAGTTGTTGCAACATACTATGACCCTCTTGATGTTTTAGGTTCCTGCAGGATTCGTGGAGGGCATACTGGAGCACTGGGTATCTGCGAGGCAAGTTTTCTTATTTGGGACCCAGGAGTTGACTCCTACTCTGGAGGAGTAAGCACGTTTGACGATGCTGCCACTGGACAGACCTTGCGTGCATATGGCAATTGTAGACATGAGCCAACAGTTCATGACCCTCACTGGATTGAGGCTTAGGGTGGTGCAGGATGAGCTCACATCCGGCCACGTGATATCCCAGCATTTTCTATTTGATATATTTGGCTCAGAGGATAGTTATACACGGCATTCTGGGGATGTACTGCTATTGTGCGTGCTGTCATATGTCTACATGCCACAGTACATGGATGAGTTGGATATAGGAGTCATTCTGGCAGTGAGAGCTCTCAGGGAGGGTCACACCATCGTACCGATGATTATAGCAGAGACTTTGAGGTTGGCCACATACTGCTGCACTTATCCGACGGGAGTGTTTACAGGCAACTCGGTCATGTTGTATGTGTGGTTTATGTCATACTTGATACCGATTGGCACTTTTAGACATTATGGGTATTGTTTCACCCATGATATAACCATGTCATACTCCTTTCAGCCTGCGGAGTGTATAGATGTTGCAACTTTGTCTGCTTTCCTGGCAAGGATCAGAGATCCGTTTGATATATTGCCGTGTACAGGGCTCAACTCATCCTATAGCTTCATCACTCATGCTCTGGGCATGGATTATCTCCCTTTGGTTGGCTTAAGGGGCATGATTACTTACCACCCACTGGCCGTGATGTGTTAGTTTGACCAGTTCTAGTATTTTTTTCCTTTTGAGGGGGGGAATTAAGTCAGCGCTTCGCTTCTCACCAATTATCAACAGAGGATAGATCCAGGTTGTATGCTTGTTGGGATCAGCGTGAGCTAGCTGAGTTTTCCGTCAGCCATCCATGTTATTCTATAGAGTGTTCCGCATGGATGCAGACACAGACGACATTGACTATAGCAGTATCCACAGTGTAGGGGATCGATTCCAATGATGGGGAGCCTATGGAGGAGACTATTCCCATCGAGGAGGATTTGTCTACTAGGTTGCCAGCAGTTGTGATGGATTCTCCCACTACTAGTGCTACTGTGATACAACATTTAACAAAGTATTTGGAGCAGAGTCTACATCTGATGACCTTTAAGAGAGATCAGGCTAGGGCCTTGATGGTGATAGCTCTTGATGGGAGAGACACCCCTCTATTAGAGAGAGATGAGGCTATATCATCCAGAAATACATTGATTGTAGAGCGGGATGCTGCTTTATATGCCCTGGGAAGTGGCCGTCATAGACAGTACTTCAATGAGATCCCATACTACTGACATCCTTGCTGATATGAGTGCATAGATTGATGAACATCATACCACCATGGGCAGGAGCTTGCAGCGTTACCTCCTTCTTCGGAGAGGGATGCTATATTAGATTTGATAGTCTGCATACACACAGATCCATTTATAAACTTGTATTTTCCTGTATAGACTAGCTTAGCCATTTTTTCATATACAACACATATGTATATATCAAACAGTATTATATATGGCAAGGAAATATATTTATATTCACTTCCCTTTCAGTTGTGCCTTGATACTTGCTTGATATTTGCCTATTTCTTCACGGCTTGTGATCTTGATGCATTCTGAACTCATCCTTGATGTGTGAACATTGAGACCTCGAAGGATTTCTTAGAACAGATCATTGATCTGCGTGTATCCCTACCATCTTTAGTGTCTTGGGACTTGTTTCTATATGTAGATGTGGAGAGGAGTGTGGCTTTTCCTCTCTGAGATTGACCACACCACAGATGGTCGCCAGTACTCCTATTTAGGAGGAGCCCAGTTAGTTCCATCTCTTATGGATTGGTGTTGCTCTTTGAGGTATAACCACAACTTAGATAGTCGCCAAATCTCCTATTTGTGAGGAGAGGTTAGGTAGTTCCATCCCTTTGGTCTGAAGCCGATGAAATGTGGTGGATTGAGGTTTGATCCCAGTACTAGATGATAAGTTTTTGTATTTTGGTAGGGGTTAGACCAAAGCATAAATGGTCGCCACGCATCTATTAAAGAGGAGATCAGTCTGCGTGTAGTTCAACTCAGTGTAAGAGGTTGAATCGCCGATCGTAAAAGTGTGTGTAGGAATGTTTTTCTAGAGAAAGGGTAGAAATGTTTTTGTTTGTTTTTGTTGTTTTTCTTTTATTAGGACTGGGCCATATAGAATATGGTTGCCTACATACTCCTGGGTATCAGGGAGATTAGGTCGACGTAGTTCGCCCCTCAAAACAATTTGTGACTGTAGAAGTTGAATCCCATGTGCAGGATGAACTGCAGGGAAATAAAAGGTTGATCCCATTCTTGGGACAAATTGTAGGTGTGAAAAGTTTAATCCCGTCTTTAGGATAAACTGCAGGTATGAAAGGTTCAATCCCTGATGGGATAACCGGAGTTGTATGAAGTGAAACCAGGTTGCTGGTTTGAAAAGTGTGTTTTTCCCTGAGGGGTAGATGGATAAATAAGAAAGGTTTTGTGTAATGAGGGTTAAAGAACCTGAAATGACTGGTGATCTGATAATCCAAAACTAGGATGTTTGCTTGATTGTAACCTCAGACATAGTACTGTTTCACGGTGTCCGAGTAGATAAGTTGTGGAAATTCATCGCCATCCATAAGAGATGGAACTTCCTAGTTAGGAGCGAATTTTCCCTTGAATTGATCTTGGTTGTCAATGATCTTCTTCAAAACCAAGATGTACTGTTTAAAATGTCGTACCTGGATTTTCTATTGTAGGATCTAGCGATCCTTTGCTGATATAACTGACCATGGAAGATAGCCGCGGTTCGCCTTTCATCTATTAGAGACAATTGGTGATACATGCCTTGTACCCATTGGTCTTTATCCAGCTGAGCATCTATCAACACTCTGAGGGATTCCATTTCCACCTCTATAGGGAGCACTGCTTCCATCCTATAAATTAATGAGTAAGGGTTTGCCCTAGTGGAAGTACGCATTGAAGTTCTGTAGTCTAATAATGTCAGAGGCAAGAGGTTAGGCCATCCTTTGTGATTTGTGGAAATCTTTTGCATGATCCTCTTGATGTTTTTATTAGCCGCTTCAATAACACCATTCATCTTTGGACGGTAGATGATGGAGTTAAGGTGTTTGATGTGGAATTTATTGCATAACTCCTCCATCATTTTGTTGTTGAGGTTCTTTTCATTGTCTGACACAATTACCTCTGGTTGTCCATATCGACAAATGACATTGTTTCTGATGAAAGCAATGATGACTTCTTTGGTAACCCTGGGGAAGGAGGCTGCTTCTACCCACTTGGTGAAGTAGTCGATCATGGTGAAGATAAACCGATGTCCATTACTGGCTTTGGGCTCGATGGGCCCGATCACGTCCATTCCCCACATTGAGAAGGGCCAGGGTGAACTCATATTGTGGAGTTCCCTTGGAGAGGCGTGGATAGCATTCCCATGAATTTGACATTGATAGCACCTCTTGACGTGATCATCACAGTCAGCTTTGAGGTTAAGCCATAAATGCCTTGTTCTGAGGATTTTATTAACAAGTAGGGGTTCGCTCTTGTGTGGCCCACATACTCCACCATGGATCTCATCTGTTAGCCTCTGAGCTTGGTCCTTGTCCAGACATCTGAGGAGACCTAATCCTACATCTCTCTTGTAGAGTGCATGTGACACCCCTAAATCTAGGTGCTTCATTCCCACAAGATACTATCTACCAAAATAAAATAATATTTAAACCATAATCCTCCCTTTAAATAGGGTTACATCATTAAATTCAAAAACATCTCAGGTTGTATAACCTTTAAACATCATTCAAGTGCAGAAATAAAATTATTACATTACATCATTATTAAAAAGTCTATGACCATCACAATAAACAAAATTACAAGTCTGCATAACTTGCACATTTTTCACTTTCCTTTGCTAGTTAAAGGCTCATCCACCTCCTCAACTTTTGCTCTAATGAGTATATAAATATGTAAGAGTGAGCAAAACAATTGCTCACTGGATATAACAATGAATCAACAGAAGAATAATAATAATTGCCAACAATAGGCTCATCAAAACTGAATAGTACTCTAACGATGATAATCAAAAACTAAAATAAAAAAATATGGAATATATATATCTAACTGAGGGTTATGAGACCATGAACTATGTCCACAGTTGCGAGTATCCTTTCAACTCCAACTTTAACAGCCATAAGACTATAAGGACTCCTCGTACATAGGGGGATCAGCCCTTCGTACAATGTATTGAGCACAAACATTTCAACGCTAAGCGTAAATTATCCCCTAATAATTATATGGTTGTTCATCTCAGTATTTAGAGTACAAGTCCGCACCAAAGAAAGTTTGGTTTGGATAAGCTTTCAAGGGTAATTTGAAGTTTAACGAACATCAACTAGAGGACTAGTTGAATCAATAGTGTTTTATAACATAATCATTGATCAATAATAACATAATATGAAACAATGAATAAGTGTAAGCGAACTAACTATATCTCGAACTCATGCTTAGAAACAACTACAAAGCATAAGTATTGAATGACAATAAACCTTGCTTGAACAATATTAAGCTAGGACTATGAATTTTTGAATATACATTAAGTAATAGCAAACTAAAAACAAAGTTTGCTCAATATGAGAATAACTTGTGTCAAGTAAACAAAATAAAATAATTCAACATTTGAATTGGAATTCAATGAAATCTCATTCATAATTCATGAATGATAATAACGAAACTTGTCTAACAATAAACAAGTTAGAATACATCAATAAATATTGGAACTCAAAGCTTGTATGAATGAAGTTAAATTATAGCTAGCTTGCTTAAATAATGATTAGGAATACAAGAGTACGCTTAAATGAATGTTTAAAATAAGAAACTTGCTTAATGTAAAGAGATAAGGTTTAGAAAGCTTGCCTCGAGCATAAGCTATAAAATTACACTCACTCTCACCTACACATAGGTTTAGAACCACAATACCTATTAGATAAGCTAACATACCACAACATGTACATTTCTAGCTAAACTTATCATTCTAGCACAAGTCTTATGCTACCATACATATTTCAGAATTCCCAAGTGTTAACATCACAACACTTATCTAACATTCATTGTGTATACTAAGTTATCACATAATGCGTTCGGAATTTACTAATCATTTTTACCACTTTGAATTCACTAACCACATAACACAACTCTGTTTTAGCTTTGTTGTTACATGTTGGACACATTACCATAACCTTAAGCTAAGCTACATTGAACGTCCAAAGTCTGCAGAATTAGCAGACTTCATCGTCTGAGATCGGCATCGCACTACCAAGCCAGCTTTATACTAGGTTGTTGCGTCATATGTCATCATGGCAATTTCAAGGTGCTAAGGGTCATACATACCGCTTTACGATAGATTCCAGCTTTTTGCGTAAGTAGCTACTACGACACTTTTCTTAAGCAAACTAACACGAATTTCACCCACCAAAGAGTGATAATAACATGCAAAAAATGGTATAGAACTATCACAAACATATTTGTGAACATATTCCACAAATTAAAACAATTTAACAGCAATTTAAGCTAGGTTAATTTCTCAAATTCCATATTTTTCATATAAAACTCAATTTTTGATATTCATCCCAAAAATCATCACTATGAATTCAATAATTGGCCAAATCACTTCATTCAAATTACGTTATGCTCGTTTCTTAATAAACTAACATATACAAGACTCAAATTACAGTTTAACATATAAATTGACCATCAAAATTGGTACTTACATAAGCCACATAGAAAATATATAAACTGTCAAAATTTTCTACTGTTAGAACAAACATTAGCATACAAATTTCTTATTTTAAACATAACTCTAGCATCATAAGCATGCATCATCACATTTACCAAGTATATATCCACAATTCATCAAATTTGATTTCACAAAACACAAACAACTATGCCGTGAATTCATATATATATATATATATATATATATATATATATGAAATATCAAGGTTAGATAAATTATCTTAAAATAGCTTAAAATCCTTGCTAACTCTTGTAATCTTTGCTAAAATCTCTGGAAATTTCTTAATTTTCCTCAAAATTCTCTCAACTCTCTGTAATCTCTAGGCTAGCAAATAGAATGCGTAAAACAAACTGATAAACAACGTAAGAAATAAAACTAATAACCCTTAATAATACTAATTACTATTTCAGTTACTAACGTATATAACATAAATATATTTTATTTCTTATTTTATTTATATTATTTATTTTATTTAAATTCAAAAATTAGAAATTCAAAAGCCATAAGGCTTTGTTTGGCAAAACCTTTAAATTTTAAAGAATTAATATATTAAGCCTTATTTGGCAAAAACTAAATTAAACCCTTTTTAATTTATTTTAATAAACACTTTAGTTTATAATTTATAATCACATATTATTTATTTGGATTTCCATATCCAACATTAACCCATTAAATTAATCACATACTATATTTTAATTAAATATAGCATTTTAGCAAATATCACAAAATTATAATTTTCATTATAACTTTATTTAATAATCTAATATACCATCTAAATTATTAAATCAAAACAACAATATAACATCTCATGTTATACTATAATTCTCTAAATTATAAATTAATTTAATTTAGAATATTATCTAATAAATTTAGATTCATAAATATTTACTAACTCCAGCATATCAATAAATTATTTATTTCCTCAATTCAACAATACACACATCAAATAAATATTTATATTATTCGATAAATATTTTAATATTATAATTTGAAATTTCGAATCACTACATCCTTCCCTCATTACAAGGATTCTGTCCCTAGAATCACAATTCAAACAATCTAATCGTCACAGTCTCCCCTACTTACAAAGATTCTGTCCCCAGAATCGAAGACACAGACTAAACAAATAACTCGAGGTAATTCTTCATCATTTCCGCTTCGAGTTCCCACATAGCCTCTTCGGCGTTGTGGTTCCTCCATATCACCTTCACAAAAGGTATCACTTTATTCCTGAGCACTTGTTCTTTCCTGTCGACTATCTGGATAGGAATCTCTTCGCAAGACAAATCTTTACTGAACTGCAACGGTTCATACTCAATCACATGCTTGAAATTGGGTTTATATTGTCGCAACACCGACACATGAAAAACATTGTGCACATGCTCTAATTCTTTAGATAAAGCTACTTCGTAAGCCACCTCTCCCACTCTTCGCAATATTTTGAAAGGTCCAATAAACCTCGGGCTCAGCTTACCTTTTTTGCCAAAAACAATCTTCCCCTTCCAAGGAGAAACTTTCAGGAACACGATATTTCCTGCTTCAAACTCACGACTATGCCTGTGTTGATCAACATACTTTTTGTCGATCTTGAGCAGCTACCAGTCTTGCTCTGACGAGTTTGACAACTTCAACGGTCTGCTGTACCAGTTCTGGGCCTAACAGTGACGTTCTCCAACGTCATCCCAGCATAGTGGAGTTTTGTACTTTCTACTGTATAACCCCTCGTACGGTGCCATACCAATACTTGCGTGATAACTGTAGTTGTATGCAGATTCCACTAATGGTAGATGATCATCCCAATTTCCTTCGAAATCCATTATGCATGATATAAGTATATCTTCTAGCAGATGGATCGTTCGTTCGCTTTGCCCATCAGTTTGCGGATGATATGTTGTACTCATCTTCAATTGCGTTCCCATGCATTCTTAAAGTTTCTTCCATAAATTTAAAGTGAACCTCAGATCTCTATCTGATACAATTGACACTAGAACTCCATGTCTTGAGATTTTCTTCTTAACGTATAGCTTCGCCAGCTGATTAAGATTAAATCTAATCTTTATTAGCAAAAAGTGTGCAGATTTCGTCAATTTGTCCACTATCACCCATATCACATCGTATCCTTTCTGAGTCATTGAAAGACCTACCACAAAATCCATTGTCATACGCTCCCATTTCCATTCCGGTATCTCTAACGGTTGAAGTAATCCGATTGGTCTTTGATGTTCAGCCTTCACTCTTTGACATGTCAAGCACTTTACCACTCATTCTGCAACATCTCTTTCCATGTTTGACCACCAGAAATGACACCGCAAATCTTTATACATCTTCGTACTTCCCGGATGAATCGAATATCTTGAGCTATGAGCTTCCGTCAAGATGTCTTCTTTAATATCTTGTACTGCTAGAATCCAAATTCGTCCCTCGAATCTTAGCATTCCCTCAGTATCGACCTTGTACTTCACTTCTTTACCCTCGACCACAATTTCCTTTATTTTCTTGCATTCTTCATCCTGTAGTTGTGCGTTCTTCACTTTGTCCACCAAAGTTGGACTAGCTTCCATTTAGAACAATTTTTCATCAGATTCTTCTGGAAATTTGATTTCCAGCTCTAACCTTGCTATTGCTGTAATAAGCTCCTCCTTATCTATTAACAACATCAACTTTTCTCTGCCTTTCCTACTCAAGGCATCTACAACCATATTAGCTTTGCCCAGGTGATAAAAGATCTCACATTCGTAATCCTTTATCAATTCCATCCATCTCCTTTGCCGCATGTTCAGGTCTTTCTGTGTGAAAATATAATTCAGACTTTTATGGTCTGTGTAGATCTCACATTTCTCTCCGTAGAGATAGTGGCTCCATATCTTCAGTACAAACACAACCGTCGCTAACTCTAAATCATGAGTCGGATACCCTTTCTCGTAGTCTTTCAGTTGCCTTGATACATACGCAATAACCTTGTTGTTCTACATAAGGACACAACCCAATCCTTTGTGTGAAGCATCACTATACACCACAAAGTTTCCTGTATTATCTGGCAATGACAAAACAAGTGCCACACTTAACTTCTTTTTCAATTCTTGAAAACTTTCTTCACATTTTTCCGTCCAAACAAATTTTACAGATTTTCTCGTTAAATTTGTCAATGAAGTGGCAATCTTAGAAAAATCCTGAATAAACCATCTGTAATATCCTGCCAATCCCAAGAAACTTCTTACTTCTGATGGAGTTCTTGGTTGTTCCCAATTTATCACAGCTTTGACTTTTGATGGATCCACTGAAATCCCATCCTTATCGATTACATGTCCAAGAAATTGTACACGTTCTAGCCAAAATTCAAATTTAGAGAATTTCGTGTATAACTTTTCCTTTCTTAGCGTCTCCAACGTCAGACGTACGTGTTCCACGTGTTCTTCTTGAGTTTTGGAGTATACCAATATATTATCAATAAATACCACCACAAACATGTCTAAAAATGGTTTAAACACCATGTTCATTAAATCCATGAACGCTGCAGGGGCGTTTGTCAGACCAAAAGACATCACCTAAAATTCATAATGTCCATAGCGAGTTCAGAATGCTGTCTTCGGTACATCCTCCTTCCTTACTTTTAGTTGGTGATACCCACTTCTCAAATCTATTTTTGAGAAATATCTAGCACCCTTCAATTGATCAAACAAGTCATCTATTCTTGATAATGGATATTTGTTCTTAATAGTGACTTTGTTCAATTCCCTATAATCAATGCCAAGACGCATTGACCCATCCTTCTTCTTCACAAATAACACCGGTGCTCCCCACGGTGACACCCTCGGCTAAATGTACTTCTTATCCAATAGCTCTTGTAGTTGCACCATTAATTCTTTCATCTTTACCGGAGCCATTCTATACGGGGCCTTTGATATAGGAGCGGTTCCTGGTGCTAAGTTGATCACGAACTCGATTTCTCGGTCAGACGGAAGTCCTGGAAAATCCTCTGAAAACACGTCCATGAACTACCTAACCACTAGTATTTCCTCCAATTTCACACCATTCACTTTTTGAATATCGACTATGTAAGCTAAATACCCTACATAGCCCTGTCTCAATAACTTCTTGGCCTGCATCATCGTCAGACATTTCATTTGTCTAGGTGATTTGCTACCATGAAAAACTACCTTTGACGGAATCAAAAGGTTTACACACTTCTTTTGGCAATCAATTATCGCTCCATAATTAAATAGCCAATCCATTCCAAAAATAACATCGAACTCTCCAAGTTTTATCTGGATTAAACCTACTTTCATAACATTCCCCTTAATGTTCACCCTACAGTTCTTGTATATAAACCTAACAAGAATCACCTCCCTATTCGCAATTTCTATGTTTAAAGGGAATTTCAGCTCTTTACTAGGTATTTCTAACTTCTTAGCAAATTCATCATATATAAACGAGCAAGTAGCACCTGAATCAAATAATACATATGCATTTATATCATTGATTGGGACAATACCTGACATGACATCTTTTGATTGCACCGCGTCCTGCACCATCATGTTAATGTTTTTGGCTGTGGCTTTATTTGTTGACGTTGGTCCTACAATAGCCAGCGCACCTCCACTAGCATTACCCTTGCTTCCATTTGCCTCACCAGATCTCTTCTTAAGGCATTCACGAGCAAAGTGATCCTTGGACCCGCACGTGAAGAAAACGTTCTTCTTAGGTTGAGTGCAATTTGGAGCGATGTGACCCTCCTGACCACAGTTGAAGCATACTCATTTCCCCATCAAGCACACACCCTTATGAAACTTCCCTCATGTAGCACATGCTTCAAACTTCTTCTTTTCTTGGGTTTCCTCCCGATTTCCAGCCCCATTCAGCATTCCACTTCCTCTTCAAATTGTTGTTGCCATTTCCACCGCTACCACCACCACCATTCTTAACTTCACCTTCACTCTTCTTCTTCCTCCGCTTCTTGGTTATGTTTTTTTACACCTTCGCCTCCACTCTCAAGAGAATTTGCTTTCTCCATTACCGCTGCAAACGTCTTCAACAGGAACAAGGAGACCCTACTGTACAACCAGGGCTTCAATCATTGTTCAAACCTCTTCCCCTTGCGTTTGTCTGTGCTGACTTGATATGGCGCAAACCTCACCAACTCATTGAATCTTACGGCATACTCAGACACCGACATTGTTCCCTACTTCAATTCCAAAAACTGCACTTCTAGCTGACTCTATGAACATTATGGAAAATAGGTCTCAAAGAATATTTCTTTGAACCTTTCCCAAGTCATAATCCCTTGACGTCCTCGGGTTTTATTGGCTTGCCACCAAAAAATCGCCTCTTCTTTCAACATAAATGTTGCAAAAGCAGTCTTCTGATTCTCCTCTACCCTAGCAACATCGAAAACTTTCTCTATTTCCATGATCCAGGTCTATGCTTCCACCGGATTCATGGACCCATGGAATTCTGGTGGTCCAACCGCGTTGAAGTCCTTAAACGTTGTACCTTGATTCAGAGGTTGATTCTGCAAAGCACCCATCAGTAACGTCACTAGCTGCTGAACTGGGTTTCCTTCCACATTGTTGTTATTGGTTTCCTCAGTGGTTCTCTGTCATGGTGGTTGACATCTTGGAGGCATTTTCTGTTAAAATACATCCATTAGATTCTATTCAACCTTTTAGGTATTATATACTTAAGTTGCACACCATATAAGATTATCACATAACACATAACACTTTGGATAAAATAATAACTTTTATTCATTTATAATCTTCTAAAAACATCAAAACAATAGCATCACTGCTATTTACATTACTTTCCTTAACTTTAACAGTTGCAGGACAACACCATCATCATCATCATCTATCCCATTGGTTATATCATACCCGGGATTTATATTTCATTTATTTTCTAATCACATATCAATTACATTCTCTACAATGTCCTACTAAGATATTATGTAGCCTTACGACGCTCTTCCTCCATAATTCGAGTCATTGTTTGGCGATCTAAAATATATGATGGCAGCATCTCGAACTATATCGGATAACCCATGACTCGATCTTGAGCTCGATTGATCACGGTGTTGAATACGTTGTTCATCTCTTCCATCTTCATCCTCTTTGCTTGTGCATCTCTCTCTGTCATTCTGACTTGTTGATAAGCTTCATTGTACGCGTCTTTGGCTCTTGCCCTCTTAGTAGATTCCTCCTTCAGCTTATTCTCCGGTTTTGCATTCTTCACCATTAGTTTCTCATTTTCCCTTTCCGTGTGGATCAACTTCTCTTCAATGTTATTCAGATGTTCCTCTCAATCCTGAATCTCGTCATCCTTCTGTGCCATCGAGGTCTGTTGTTTAGCTACTATCTCCTTCAATTCCTCGACGGTATCTTAAAGTTCCACATTGCAATCATACACCTCGTCGTACATACGAGCAACTACCGAGTTAAGTGGAATCTCCTCCTCCTCGTCCTCCTCATTCCTTGATTGTGGCAGCTCAACAAGATCCTCCTCATTTGTCTCTATCTCATCCTCCTCATAAGGTACTCTTTCCTGCTCAACTACTGTGAACAACGGAACTTTTTCCCGTGGCAGTAGTTGTTCCCAAATAACCTGAATGTCTCGAGTCTCCTCCTCTCTAGCCTGACTGGATCCTCCTACATTAGCCATCCTGCCAACCAAATTTTAAGTTTTAATTACTAACCATTACTACTCGACACTCACGAGCACATAAGTTGTACTCACATAAGCACATAAGTATTTTATTACTTTCTCTTTCCTAAAACTCGATAAGAGTTTATCATCACTATCTTTTCAATGGTTACTTCCTAAGGCTTTTCCCCCACCTAAGGTTTATAACCTAAAGCTTTGATACCAACCTGTGACACCCCCAAATCTAGGTACTTCATTCCCACAAGATTTGGTGCTCACTATCCATACATTCATACTATCTACCCAAATAAAATAATATTTAAACCATAATCCTCCCTTTAAATAGGGTTACATCATTAAATTCTAAAACATCCTAGGTTGTCTAACCATTAAACATCATTCAAGTGCGAAAATAAAATTATTACATTACATCATTATTAAAAAGTCTATGACCATCACAATAAACAAAATTACAAGTCTTCATCACTTGCACATTTTTCCCTTTCCTTCGCTAGTTGAAGGCTAATCTACCTTCTCAACTTTAGCTACAATGAGTATATAAATATGCAAGAGTGAGAAAAATAATTGCTCACTGGATATAATAATGAATTAACAGAATAATAATAATAATAATTGCCAACAATAGGCTCATCAAAACTGAATAGTACTCTAACGATGATAATCAAAAACTAAAATCCAAAAATATGGAATATATCTAACTGAGGGTCATAAGACCATGAACTATGTCCACAGTTGCCAGTAATCTTTCAACTCCAACTTTAACAGTCATAAGACTATAAGGAATCCTCGTACTTAGGGGGATTAGCCATTCGTACAATGTATTGTGCATAAACATTTCAACGCTAAGCGTAAATTATCCCCTAATAATTATAGGGTTAATCATCTCAAGATTTAGAGTACAAGTCCGCACCAAAGAAAGTTTGGTTTGGATAAGCTTTCAAGGGTAATTTGAAGTTTAACGAACGTCAACTAGAGGACTAGTTGAATCAGTTGTGTTTGATAACACAATCGTTGATCAATAATAAAATAATACGAAATAACGAATAAGTGTAAGCAAACTAAATATATCTTGAACTCATGCTTGGAAACAACTACAAAGTATAATTATTGAATGACAATAAACATTGCTTGAACAATATTAAGCTAGGACTATGAATTTTTGAATATACATTAAGTAATAACAAACTAAAAATAAAGCTTGCTCAATATGAGAATAACTTGTGTCAAGTAAACGAAATAAAATAATTCAACATTTGAATTAGAATTCAATGAAATCTCATTCAAAATTCACGAATGATAATAACGAAACTTGTCTAACAATAAAAAAGTTAGAATACATCAATAAATATTGGAATTCAAAGCTTGTATGAATGAAGTTAAAGTATAGCTAGCTTGTTTAAATAATGATTTGGAATACAAGAGTACGCTTAAATGAAAGTTTAAAATAAGAAACTTGCTTAATGTAAAAAGATAAGGTTTAGAAAGCCTGCCTCGAGCGTAAGCTATAAAATTACACTCACTCTCACCTACACATAGGTTTAGAACCACAATACCTATTAGATATGCTAACATACCGCAACATGTATATTTCTAGCTAAACGTATCATTTTAGCACAAGTCTTATGCTACCATACATATTTCAGAATTCCCAAGTGTTAACATCACAACACTTATCTAACATTCATTGTGTATACTAAGTTATCATTTAATGCGTTTGAAAATTACTAATCATTTTTACCACTTTAAATTCACTAACCACATAACACAACTCTGTTTTAGCTTTGTTGTTACATATTGGACACATTACCATAACCTTAAGCTAAGCTACATTGGATGTCCAAAGTCTGCAGAATTAGCAGACTTCACTACTCGAGATCGGCAATCTGGCGCGCCGCCGCCAGCTTTATAATAGGTTTGCGCTTAACACAAGCAGACACATTGCCCGCTAAGTCATAACTGCTGCACGCCATTTATATGAATTCTAGTTTTTGCATAACAGAGCTACAACACTTTTCTTAAGCCAACTAACACGAATTTCACCCACTAAATAGTGATAAAAACATGTAAAAATGGTATAGAACTATCACAAACATATTTGTGAACATATTCCACCAATTAAATCAATTTAACAACAATTTAAGCTAGGTTAATTTCTCAAATTCCATATTTTTCATATAAAACTCAATTTTTGATATTCATCACAAAAATTATCACTGTGAATTCAATACTTGGCCAAATCACTTCATTCAAATTACGTTATGCTCGTTTCTTAATAAACTAACATATACAAGACTCAAATTACAATTTAACATATGAATTAACCATCAAAATTGGTACTTACATAAGCCACATAGAAAATATATAAACTGTCAAAATTATATATTGTTAGAACGAAAATTAGCATACAAATTTCTTGTTTTAAAAATAACTCTAGCATCATAAGCATGCATCATCACAGTTACCAAGTATATATCCACAATTCATCAAATTTGATTTCATAGAACACAAATAATTATACTGTGAATTCATATATGCATATATATATATATATATATATATATATATCAAGGTTATATAGATTACCTTAAAATAGCTTGAAATCCTTTCTAACTCTTGTAATCTTTGCTAAAATCCTCTCAATTGCTTAATTTTCTCTCAATTCTCTCTCAACTCTCTCCTCTCTAGGCTAGCAAATATAATGCGTAAAACCAACCTGATAAACAACGTAAGAAATAAAACTCGCTAACCCTTAATAATACTAATTGCTATTTTAGTTACTAACGATATAACATAAATATATTATATTTCTTATTTTATTTATATTATTTATTTTATTTAAATTTAAAAATTAGAAATTCAAAAGCCATAAGGCTTTGTTTGGCAAAACCCTTTAAATTTTAAAGAATTAATATATTAAGCCTTGCTTCCCAAAAAAAACTAAATTAAACCCTTTTAATTTATTTTAATAAACACTTTAGTTTATAATTTATAATCACATATTATTTATTTGGATTTTCATATCCAACATTGACCCATTAAATTAATCACATACTATATTTTAATTAAATATAGCATTTTAGCAAATATCACAAAATTATAATTTTCATTATAACTTTATTTAATAATCTAATATACCATCTAAATTATTAAATCAAAACAACAATATAACATCTCATGTTATACTACAATTTCTCTAAATTATAAATTAATTTAATTTAGAATATTATCTAACAAATTTACATTCATAAATATTTACTAACTCCAGCACATCAATAAAGTATTTATTTCCTTAATTCAACAATAGACACATCAAATAAATATTTATATTATTCGATAAATATTTTAAAATTAAAATTTGAAATTTCGGATCATTACATCCTTCCATCCTTATAAGGATTCTATCCCCAGAATCACAATTTAAACAATCAAATCGTCACAGTGCATCTCCGCTCAGGTAGAATTTCATAGCAAGTCGATGGATCCACTTTCTTTCAATTAGGCTCGCCATAGCTGGTGTAGATCCATCTTATAAGTACTCCTTGATGTGCTGATACCAAAGGTTGTGGATAAGAGGTAGCTCATCTGATACTTCTCAAACATAGTTCCCATAGACTGGGCCTTTTGCAGGGCAAATGTGATGATTGACATGTTTTCCTTGTCAGATATATGAATCAAGGAGGCCAATGTGGCTAGCGCATCCGCAAAATCATTCCTATTACGAGGAATGTCTAGAAAGGAGATTTCTTCGAAATCCAAAGCTATCTATAAAACTTGCCGATGGTAAGGCAGTAAATGTATTTCTTTGGTTTGATAGATTCCCGTGGATTATTTGATTACCAACTCAGAATCCCCAAAGACAGTTAACCGTTTGATGCCCATTGAGTGAGCAAGTTTTAGCCCCATGATACAGGCTTCATACTCGGTTGTGTTGTTGGTGTTGATAAACTGCAATTTGATGGCAACAAGATACTGCTCCCCCGTATCGGACACTAGAACTCCTCCAGCTCTAGAGCCTTCTGTGTTAACAGCTCCATCAAAATACATTTTCCACGTATGGCATGCATCGTACTGATGGTGTTGCTGAATTGCCATTACCCCTTCATCGGGGACGTATGTTTCTAAGGGTTTGAAGTCCCCTGTAGGTGCGGCAGCCAGTTGATCCGCAATTCCTTGACCTTTGATAGACTTTTACGTCATGTAGACGATGTCAAATTGTTGTAGGATCAACTGCCATCTGGACAGCTAATAATTTAACATGGGTTTACTGAACACGTACTTGAGAGGATCCACGCGGGATATAAGATGGGTTGTGTGACCATGGAGGTAATGCTGTAACCTCATGGAAGCCCATGCTAAAGCACAACAAGTCTTCTCAATCATAGTGTACTTGTGTTCACTGATGCTGAATCTTTTGCAGAGGTTACAGATAGCTCGTTCTTGGCTTCTATCGTCTTTCTGTCCCAACATGCAGCCCATGGCATTGTCGTTGACTGAAAAGTACATGAATAGGGGAACACCATCCCTAGGAGGTACCAAAATGGGAGCTTTAACTAGCTGCTCTTTAATTGTAAGGAAGGCTCTTTGACACTCATCATTCCATTTCATGGAGGAGTTCTTCCATAACAACTTGAAGATGGGTTCACAAGTTGCTGTGAGTTGAGAAATAAATCTGCTAATAAAGTTGATTCTTCCCAAAAACCCCTATATTTCCTTCTCTGTCTGAGGAATGAGCATTTTAGTGATGGCCTGGATTTTGTTGGGATCCAGCTCAATCCCTTTGTGGCTGATTAGAAATCCTAGTAACTTACCTGATTTAATGCCAAAGACACATTTGGCTGGATTCAACTTCAAGTTATACTTACGTAACCTTTTGAAAAGCTTTCTGAGATGGTCTAGGTGGTCTTCCTCTCTCCGAGACTTGACAATGATATCATCCACATAGATCTCTATCTTCTTATGCATTAAATCGTAGAAAAGAGCCATCATAGCTCGCTAATTGGTTGATCCAACATTGATGAGGCCGAATGACAACTGTCTATAGCAGAAAGTTCCCCAAGGTGTGATGAAAGCAATTTTCTCACGATCCTCCTAAGCGACCATAATTTGATGGCACCCCACAAAGCAATTCGCAAAGGAGTACATGTCGTATTGAGCATTATTGTCAATAAGAATGTGGATAAAGGGAACATGAAAGCTATCTTTAGGGCAAGCTTTGTTCAAATTCCGGTAATCCACGCAAACTCGCACCTTTTCTCCCAGTTTAGGCACGGGAACTATGTTGGATATCCATTCAGGATACGTAGACACCATGATAATGCCAGCTTGAAATTGTTTCACAATTTCTTCTTTCACCTTTAAACTCCACTCAGGTTTCAATCGCCTGAGCTTCTGCCTGACTGGCTTAAATCCCTCTTTAATGGGAAGGCGATGAAGGACAATGTCAGTGGATAAACTCACCATGTCATCACGAGACCATGCAAACATATTCTGGAATTGGGTTAGTAGCGCAACCATGTCATTCCGTTGGTTTGGGGTAAGGTCTGAACCAATATGGATTAACTTAGGGCTTTCTAAGGTTCCAAGATGAAAGAGGTGGTTTGATCAAGATTAGGTTTAGGTTTGTCTTCGACCCATTCCTTAATCTCATGAGGTATCTCAATGTCCTCTTGTACTTCCATCAAGTCTGAGTCCAACTTTTCATCAAAGTTACAGTCCTTGTGGAGAAAAGGCACCTCATCAGCAAGTACATGCACATCTAAATTCAGAGTCCTGAAACAAAATATGCTTTCACTTAATATATGAAACCGTTTAATCATACAAAGTGTTAGCATGTACTGATAAAATAACTGCTAATATTGTACAAAAAAGTAAGCAGTTAAAGTTATCTACAGGGCAGATGGAATTTTCTGCACGTTTTTCCCTTATTGACCAATGCATGGAGTGTTGCTCCAATTGTCAAGGGTAAAGTCATGATGGACCGCAGTGATGGAGGGGTTATCATCGTCCTCCTTTTCCCGAATGATGACCATAACATCTGGGCAATCATCGTCTAGGGAGTATCTGTTTGTATGCTCATCATGGACAATGATGCATATGCCTGACATCATCAGGGCGATGTCTTGTTTACGTTTTCGTTCTCTCTCTTCCACTTTGGGATCAGGGATCAGCACTTCTTTTTCTTTAACCGGTACTAGGTTAGGAAATAACATAACCATAACATGGGCTGGAACCTTTACCGGAAACTGTACAAGCTCGGGAGTTGAAGGTGTAGATAATCGTCGTGTGGAGGAAGCTTGAGGAATCTTCTTGTGCTTATGAGGATTCCTATGACTGGAACTAGCAGAATAGCCTAGTCTGGCTATCCCGGTTTGAGTGAGCACTTGAATTGGGTACTTAATACCCTGATGCTCTTTGCCCAACCCTTGCCCAGGTTGATGACCCAATGATATCATATCTTATGTTGCGGTCATCACTTCGGCAGAAATCTTAGGTACAGGAAGTGGCGCTCCAATAGGATGGTATTGCATGTTGTTTACTTCCAAAGTATGAAAATTGGCCGGCTCAACTTCTGAATTGAAGCTAATGAGTGGTATATATCCTTGTTTAGGACATTTCGGCTCAGCATTGACAATGACTAAGCTATTATTGACAATGTATGCAAGTTGCTGATAATGTGTAGAAGGGACGACTCCAGCCAAGTGGATCCATGGTCTCCCCAATAGCAGGTTGTATCCTGAATCAATCTTGAGGACGTGAAAAGATACATAAAATGTATGGGGACCAATCTCAATTAACAGCTCAATCTTTACGACAGAATTTCATTGGGATCAATCAAAAGCTTTAATAACCGTATGACTACTTCAGATCCGTTTGAGATTGACGTTCATCTTTACCAAAGTGGTATAAGGACAAATATTCAAAGACGAACCTCCATCTATCAAAACTCTAGCTAACATATACCCGGAGGATAAAACTGAAATGTGCAATGGCTTGCAATGACCGGTCCCTTCGGGTGGTATGTCGTCATCACTGAATAATATCACATTGTTGTTAAAAATGTGATTAACCAGATGTTGAAAATTTTTCACATCCAATGATTTTGGCAAGTAGGCTTCTTTCAAAACCTTCAGTAAGATCTCCCTGTGATCCTCGGAAGAGAAAACTAAGTCCAGTATTGAGATTTGATGTGGAGCTTCTCTTAAGCTTAAAACCACCTTAGCTTCATTATGGCTCATAGTGCAGAGGAATTTCTCAATCTTCTCTATGGGAATCTTCCCCTTTGCTTTTATGGTAGGCTTCATCACCCTTTGAGGAAGATACAGTGGATTTTCCATCGACACTATAGTAGTAGTATGAGACGTGGATCTTTTAGCTTCTCCATAATTCCATGGGACTTTTTGTAAACTGATAACAGGATGTTGTGGTCTGAATGGTAAGCAAATTGGCTCTGGTGTAGCCACTTTCAAAGGATTGTCACTACCTTTTAGTTGAATTGCTTGTGTGGGAAATGGCCCGAAAGTCTCATCAGTCTGAGCGGATATAACTGCTACTAGCCCCTTCCACTTAGTAGGACAGGTATTCCTACTCTCGAGTAGCACAGTGTCATCGTCTGCCAACTGCAGGACACCACTGTCAATTAGATTCTGAATAAGGCGGCGGAGTGCCCAGCATTCTTATGTGATGTGATCGCAAGAATGTGAATGATATTGACATACTCCATCAGAGTTGAACTGTCTTGAACGGGGATTAATTGGTGGTAGAAGGGAGGTGATTCTTCCTTCGTTGATTAGCATCTGAAATATCTCCTCCATAGGTTGGCCCAGGTATGTAAATTCCCTTCTATTGGCAAAATCCCAACAGGTTTTAGCACTTGCTCTCTTCACAACATTGTCCTCCAGTGCGTCACTTTCTGAAGGTGATGATGGGGCATTCATAACAAAAGGAAGGACACATGCATGCTCCTAGCTGATTAACTGGCGTGTGACTTGATGCTGATGGATCACCAGTGTTGCCAATTATTCAACTTGCTTACAAAGAGCTTTCATCTTTTGTTCCATAGAAAATTGGAACTTTGTGTAATCCCATCTATCAACACCATCTTAGATGGTCTGGGATGATTCATCATTAAAATTTAAACTCTGTCCACTGCTCCAACTAATCATATTGACCTTTTCTTCTTTGTTTTGAGGAAGAGGGTTGTCTTGCACATGAGGTTGATCTGGTTCGGTAACCATGATCTCACTGTTGTCTATTAAATCTTGGATCTTATGTTTCAAGGCCCAACAATCTTGAGTATCATGTCCATGTGCCCTGGAATGATAAGCACACTTTTGAGTAGCATTGAAACCCCTCCCATTAGGGTGGGCTCGTGGAAGAAGATGCGTGATTTTCTTCTGAGTAGTCAGAAGAGAAAGAATATTTTCGAGCGAGTCCCCTAAGGGTGTGAACGTTCGAGGGTGCTTTACTTCTCCACCTTTAGGCAATTGAGGGTTTGAAGACTATGCTTGAAAAGGGGAGTAGTTTCTCCTCTGTATAGGCATATTCTGACAGCCTTTTTGACCTTGTAATATCAAGGAAAAATCTTCCTCTTTCTTTTTATGAACCCTCCGAGGGTTATTTCCATAAGTTTCGGACTAAATATGCTCAGCAATTGCCTTAAGAGCGGCTAGGTCTTGAATCTTTCCTGACTTCAACCCCATCTCAGCCATCTCTCTGTGCTTGATCATTTTAGAAAATGGCTTTCCAATGCCAGCTAAAACTCTTTCATAGAAAAGAGCTTCTTGTATGTCTATAAAGGTCATAACCATTTCTGATTCTATCATAGAGGGAATAACTTGAGTAGCAAGGCGCCTCCACCTTTGAGCATACTCTTTGAAAGACTCATTGGACTGTTTCTTGACCTTGGTAATCTGATACCGGTCAGGAACCATCTAAGACTGGAAGCTGTACTGAGTAAGGAAGGCATGAGCTAGCTCTTCCCAGCCATAGATCTTTGAGTTGTCTAATCTGGTATACCATGAACAGGCTTCTCCAATCAAACTTTTCTGAAATAGCTGCATTCTGAGCTTCTCATTTTCTACATAAGATCAAAGTTCTCCAATGAAAACCTTCAAATGTGTGTAAGGATCCCTTAATCCGTCATACTTTTCAAAGTTAGGGGTTTTAAATTTCTCTGGATAATGAACACCAGGGAATATGCAAAGATCAGCATATGAAACACTCCCATGTACTCCAATCTCTTTGAGAGAACGGATGGTTTCTTCCATTTGAAGGACCTTCTTCCTGATATCATCGGTGTCTGGATCTCCTTTGAGATGGGTGTTTTTAGGGTCTTTTTTGGTCGTATCCAACTAATGTTCCGGATTTGTTTTATCCAAACCTTGAATTCCTCCTCATGCAGAGGATTCTATATGTACGGGTATTCGCAAACCCTGAGTAGATTGATGTAATTCTTTAAGTAGAACAACTAAGTCTATAATTTGTTTACTTAATCCATCAAATTCTTCTCGAGAAATGGGATTAGACGGGTCAGAAGAAGAAATGATTGGCTGTAGGCTCGTGGCCTTTTTGGATTTTGAGCGGGTAACAGGCCCAATTGTTTCCCTACAAAAACTTATGTAGTTTAGTTTTAGGGAATGTATAAATGTTTACATGCTATCATAATGTGTCCATTTTAGGAATATTATCCTGAAAAATGGGTGTAATTTGATAGCATGTCATGTATTAATATGCATGTGCAAATATACTTAATATTGTCCATTACATATAAATGAACATGGAATGAAATTACAAGAAATTGTCTTTACAAGTAATTGAAATTGAAAATCATGAAGAGACTTTCCTCCACATTTGGTTTATCAGAGGCTGACCTATCTTAGGATTACTCTCGCGGCTTTTTGGCATGAAGGTTCCCAGATCATCGCAATCTACTTGACGAGAAGTTAATCTGGTCTTTCAACAGGAGCGAATCTGGGTGGTGCCTTTCCTGAGCCTCGTTGGAATTAGTCTCCCTACGAGTCCTATAATCAAACATCGACAGGATAGCCTCCTAGTAGAGGAACCACACAACATACATTCACATACAACGTGTCTCACCGTTTATGAAAATGATGACATGTGCGAAGCACTACTATCACAGATAGATATTTTGCAGTGCAGTAAGTAAAATGAATTCGTACACATTCATCAAAAAATGTAAATGCAACATTCAAACACAAGCATATAACAGTTTTGAAAAGCTTGTAGTAGCAGCTTAAGCCTTGTTACTGACATCCCTAGCAGAGCTGCCACCTATCGACGTTGGGATTTTTATTTGTCCCTTTTCTGTTCTTGTTCTTTGGTGTTCTCATGTTATGTGAGATTTGTTTGAAAAAACAAGTGAAAAAGGTCTGACATGTATCTTTCGACGATTTGATTATAAGAGTCGCCAGTTGGTGTTTTTAACTGGTTGCACCAACGTAACCGAGAAAAGGTTTGCACATTAACCCAGTGATGTGACACTACTAAACGGATCTGTGAAACCGAGATTTATTTGGGTTTGGGGGCTTGATTATGCGGAGGGAAGGTGTTAGCACCCCCTAACATCTCTGTGTTACCACGGTGACCGCCACTTTTCAAGAAACTGTTATATGAGTTTGTGTGTGTGTGTGTGTGTGTGGGTCAATGTGCTATTATTAGGAAGTAGTATGAGACCTCGTTCGCACCTATATACAAAGGGTTTTAATTTATATGAAAAGTTCAGTTTTAAACATAATATAACAGTGAAGTTTTGTAAAAGAGGCTTTTTAAACCCTGTGCTCAATAGTAATTGAGACCTTTTCATACTTCCATTTTATTATTAAATGTTCGGCTTAATTACTTTTATTTTTGAGATGCGAAGCATCTTCGAGAAAATAATATATAGTAGTGCCGAACTCCTCATGGGCATGAAAGCCGTCTAAGGAAATTCAAAACACCGTAAATAATTTACAAGCTTCTTACAGCTGAAAAAGTCCATCACGGGAACCGAATCTAGATTCAATGGACTGAATCTGTGATCACATGATTCCTAGTCTCACATGATGCCACAGTTTATACGAAAAGCATTAAGCAGTTATATATATAAAAGCTATAAATATATATAGACATGATCAACCACCACAAAGCAACTCCATGGGGGATCGAAAATATAAATATATAAACGGGGTAAATATATATATAGAGACATGATCAACCACCACGAAACACTTCCACGACGGATCAGAAATGTAAATAAAGCAATAAATGCGATCAACCGCCATGAAGTAAACTCCAGGCGGTACGAAATGTAAAGAAAGTAGTAAAAACGATCAACCGCGACGAAGTAAACTCAAGGCGGGACGAAATGTAAGCAGTAAAAGGCTACGAAGTAAACTCCAGGCTTGACTGAAATGTAAATATATATATATAAGCGGTAAACGCACAGGATGTTTCTCAATCCCGGCTCGGTTTATCATTTCAGCGATTTGTCGATATATATATTTATATTTATGAACTGTTGTCAAACTTTGTTCGATGAGCCTGGATATATATATATATATATATATATATATATAAGTAAACCTTCCAGACATAAGTCTAGGCTCAATCGAGGCATAACTCGATAATGTTAGTCCATATATATAAATATATAGACAAAAATGAAAACCAAGGACCGAAGTCTGGGCATACACACACAACACGACTCTTAATGTGAAGAATAATGTTTGCAAAGATGAAGAGAAAGGTTTTATAGAGTGTAAGAAGGCTTACAGTGGGCTGCCAAAGAAGACTTCTATGACTTTAAATGTATGAACACTCGACTCCCACCGGTAAAAATATATCTTTATGTGAGCTAACAAGTGTTTAAAATGAGAAAGCACTCAATATGGGGTGTGTACAGAGAAAATTGGACAGGGCTTCCTCACCTTTTTCTCTTGAATTATGGCCACCCCAAGCTCAATATTTGTAACGCCCCAAAATCCAGACTGTTTTCACATCCGGATTCCGTACGTCACGATCCCATCTTCTTCCAAACATACATCATTATATAGCTAAATATAACAACATACATTCTCAAATCCCAGGTTCTAATACCTTATAACCTCTTTCATTACAAAGAATGATAATTACATTATTCTTTACATCTACACGAGTGACTTTTATCCGCCACCAAGGATACATAATCATTCATTAAAATACTTTATAGTTTAATTCTATCATTCTATATTACAAGTCTTCGCTTGATCTTTACGCTTATTTATCTAATGAATGGCACTTATTCTGGAAACCAATCAGCTTGATCTTTACGGGATCCTTAAGTTCTTTCTAACATCGTTCGCTGAAAATGTTTTTATTTAAAGCAAGTGTGAGAATTCAATTGCCTAACAAGTCATAACAGTTGAACAAACAACTTTAAGAATTCTAACATTCTTTTAAGACTTCAATAACTGAACAAGGGTTATGAAGCAGCTTAAATAATAGGAATAATCTCGATTCCTATCATTTTAAAACATTATTTACATTCACTTTAAAATACTTTCATTCTCTACTCTCTTTCATGCACATCCTGTCTGGCTAGAATCTTTAGCAAAGACTTAACAATAACGGTTCATGTATAAACAGAACATTCTCATATTGAACAGTTCAATCATAGAATAATTCATATCATAGAAACACCGAAGTGTTCAAATTGTGGCACAAGGCCTCATACGTTCTACCACCTTATACAAATATCACACATTCGCATATAGACAGAACTTCTCAAGTTCAACATCTAAGAAGTTCTAGAAACTAGCATTCATTTAAAATATGAATGAAGTTAGGAAACTTGTCATACGCACAGCTACAACTTATTGTTTACACTAAACTGCTCATTCCAATTCCTATGTAGCACATAAGGAAATAATACATACACCAATTAGTCATATACTTGAATTTACACATTGGTTTACTTAACTTTACTTCTTAGGGTTTGCGTTCTTACAATCTAAGTTTACACGACCAACTTCCTTTATCGATTAATGGCTTCATGACATACGGAGATGTCTTACTCAATACGTTAATCATCTTTGATGATTTACATTCATATCTTCTTCTTATAATTTCTATAGGACTCAACACACATCCTTTCTCTGCTTGTAGTCCATATGGTACTCTGAGTAGTTTCTCACAAACAACCAACAAACAAGTTCTCGTCTCATCTACACTGCCCACACAGTGAGTTAGATCGGTCGCCATTTTTGTATATACCTTCGTTCTCTGAAGGAATTGTTTAGCCCAGCTCCCATATGTCAACCATCAAAGGTTACAATTGTACTACAACCTAACTTATCATAACTTATCTGAACCATTATACTACAATGTTCCTTAAGCTAAATTCTTATTCCTTATGGCTTTCTGGCAACTAAATGCCATACCTAAGGATTTATTCTTTATCGTCCAAGTCATACAGTCCATTGTATACTCAGAACGATCATTCTATATTCATTCTATGCATTAATAGCGTTAACTATTTTACATTACCTTATTCTTATCTTACAACGTTCGCTTCATTCGACACGAAACGTCATCCAAGTTATAAACATTAACTTAACTTCTTTACATTATACGTACCTATCTTTAGTTCAGCTTCTTCACCGTTCACAGGTTTAATCAATAGTCTTCATTATCCTACGGTCAAACCATACACGGGGTGTAGGTTCTACCCGTTTAATATTCGTGTACACTTAACCTTCACGTCGGTTCAAGTGTTTAACGCTTATATTTCATTTTAACGTTCTCATCCGACTCACATTAGGCTTTCATTAATCTTCTTACCGTTCGCTACGACTTTCTTGATAATTCATATCTTACTTACTACTTTCATCAACGTCTAAGTCATACAACAAATGTATATTTAGAACGTTCGCTCGACGTGAATACGATTCACGAGAATCATTTACGTATTCAACGTTTACGTTGCTTGTTTCTTAATCCTATTCAACCTTCATCAAAGGTTTTAATTGCTTTCCATCGTTATCCAGCCCATGAACCCCATGTTCAATATTTTTTCTTAATGTCAGAGCTATGCGGTTCATTGTATGCTAAGACCGATCGTTCATCGCAACAACGTTGTGTTTACAGCGTCTATATGCTTTACATTCATCTCTTATTACCATGTCATAGCATTGAAATGTTATACATTACCCTCGTCACTCAACGTCTAAGGAATCATAGGCATAAAAATCCCCCACATTCGTTTCATTGCGACTACGATCCCCGGATATCAGTTCTGTAACCCGCATTCACATTCTTTGTCTTTTAATCTCGTTTAACCTTTTCATTCAACCTTCATTAAAGTTTTAATACACTTGATTAAGTGTTACATTAGGTGAACTATATGTTCATTTTTCTTTCTTGCACATCCCCCAGTAATTGAGCACTTAAGAGCTCATCACTGGCTTTTTCCCGCACCGGCGCTGCGGCACCATGCCCTTCCTTTACCTCGCGCTGCAGCGTCACTCTGCATTGTCAAACTGCAGAGGCTGGCATTGCGGCACCACTATCTTCCCTATTTCTTGCATCGCGGTGCCACTCAAAGATGAGTTGATGGCTCGGCCCTCATGTTTATGTCAGCCGCCTCCCAAGGCTTGATCAAGGCCACTGTGCCGAGCAACCAAACCTAGAAATTTTTTCTAAGTCTTAGAAATTGCTTAAGATGCTTACTTCCCAATTCCATAACTTATTCGTTATAACTTGGAACGAGGTCATTCCAAGGCCATTCTCTTCCTTATCTTACGTACTTCGATTACCCATGGATAGAACTTCATTCTGAATCTGTTAACATGCCATTCAATTGGCTTAATCTTCGTTCTTCATTCGTTTTACGTTATTAACGTTCTTCGTTCATTCATCCATAATTCGGTCATTCAAACATGAAATTCATTCGTTCTTGAGTCCACGAGTCATGTTTTATGCGTTCTCTTACATTCTTATGAAACCCTACATGCTCGGGTTCATTTACATACTTTCTATTTCTCGTTCATCTTTTACGAATTTTCACCATAACTTCGTTATAGCTCAGTTTTAAATCCATTCTTCATGAATGTTTCTAACGTTCTTAACCAAGCAATTAGCAACTAACTTATACACGATGGTTTTAAACTTGTTCATCAACAACAACGATTGTTTTAATTTTGTCCATCAACAACGTTCTTCGCGTTCTTCGCGTGTTATTCGAGTTCTTCGCGTGTTCTTCACATTCTTCGTTCGTTCTTCATTTTTAATCAATATTTTGATTACGATTTTACTTTTTCTTGGAATTTGATGTTATAGAACACCATTCCTTACTTAATTCACCTACTCATTCATATAATCCACTCGAATCGTTCTAATTCATTACGAATCTTATACTTCCTTAAGAAATTTATAAACTAAACTTCTAATTTCTTATTTCTTCTTTTTCTTACGATTTCAACCATATGAAACCATTTTTAACATCTTTTACTTGTTATTCTCCTTAAGTTATGTTTTTAACATATAAACTTAAAGAAAATTATCTAGAAGTTAGGTTTTCAGATATTAGAAGTTAGGTCTTCTTTAATCTCCATTCGTCGGACAAAGTTTGCTCACAAGCAAGCTTTTCCTCCTTTTTCTCCTTCCCTTCCCCCATCCGAACTCTCTAACACACTCTCTCTCTCTCTCTCTCAAAGTGTAGGATTTTCAAAATCCCAAAACAATGAAGTTAGCTTCCTATTTATAGAAAACCAAGGCTAGGGGTATTTTAGTTATTTCGTCCCAACCTTCTTACTATTCAAACCTCCTCAATAGACCTCCTTACTATTCACAAAGCTTCCCTTGGAAGCTTCCTGCTTCCGTCTTGCGAAATTTGTCCGACAGTTCGAAAACTAAAATTCTTGGAATTCAAATATTTTTGGATATTTCGTATTTCCTTTATCGATTAACTTTTACGCATTCTTCGGATCTCCGAAAAACTGAAAAACACTTTTCCACGATAAGCATTTTCCTATACGTTTTCTCCTAACGTAGTTAAACTAGTGAAAAGTACATAACAGTACTTTTCGTCATTTTTATTTTGTCCGATTTCTGCACGTTTTTTGAGAAAAACTTTTATCGGCTTACTTAACTTTTCACGATATATTATCATCAAATCTTTCGACGGAATGTCATTTCGACATACTGAACTCTCGGAACGGCTTAGATTATTCAAACCCTAACCCTTAGGTTTCGTCCGGTGAATAGGGCCTATTTCGTCTTTTTCCCCAAAAATATTTTATTCCCGAAAATTTTTTATTTTCGTCTTGAAAATTCTTACTTGTTCAGTCTAGCTCGTAGCCAGAATCCTCCCGATTAATATTCATTCTAGGTTATAGAATGATTAATAAACACATAACACATAATAGTATTAATAAAAATTCATTTTATTAATAACTAATTCTTTAACTTAAATTCTGGACAATCCGGTTTTACTCGGGTTGTCACACTTCCCTCCTTATAAAAATTCCATCCTCGGAATTTCTTAAAACCACACCCATACCCGGGTGCCTACAACCTTTAGCAAAGGTTTAAACTCAATTCATCCTTCTCGTAAGGATCATCTGTTGACGTAATCGTCATTAGTTAAACCTCACGCTTAACTATACTTTAAATCTTTCGGGTCCTCATATTCACCCCTTCTTCACAGAATTTCATCCTCGAAATTTTAGCTTACCCTTCTTCTCAACTTCTCTTCAAAGAAGTTATTATCTTTCAAACATTCCCTACCCTTCATAACTTATCAATAATCATGAATCGAAAGGAATAAATAGGAATAAATTGATTCCTTTAAAACATTTCATTCTTTTATTGAGGGGTCAAATCGACCATGAACACTTACTAGGTTTAACAATATTTCAACGTAAACCCTTCTTTCATGGTAAGTTTACAATCACAAAGAAGGTAAACTACCTCTTCCATACGTAGGCCATCAACCCATCATATAACCCCATTTTGGGGTATGTTCACCTCAGACTTAATCATTAGATTCCGCACCAAAACAATTTGGTTCGGCATAACTCTTTAAAGAAAGCTCGATTTTCTTTTAATCATGACATACCATTCATCTTAGCCAAATCAAGTAGATTAGACCATACCAATAAATTGGACATCAACTTGAAACATTCGTCTAGTCAAATCAATTGACATCGACTACTTCTTTAAATTCTTTCGCAATACATCAAAACGTTTTATGACGTCATGATACCGTAATTTTCACAGTACATTGAGAACTTCGTCAGTTTATGACTTTGTCATTATACATCATACCATAGCTGATTGTTGATCCTAAGATCAAATCCAACACCAGGTTTAATTGCATTAATAACTCCATCCTTTTATCATCCTTGCATTAAATGCACTGATGATATAAAATTCATTTTGATATTTCAAATCAATTTATGTCTAGTCAAATCAATTAGCATAGACATACCAAGAATAGTTCTTTTAAAATCCATTGGTTCCAAAAGTTGAACCAATTCTTTCATTTTCAAAATGCGCACATCAGCACGATTTCAATAAACTTCAAAATCTAGCATAACTAGATGACTTGGAATATCATATTCTCCATCTTCCTACATTATCTTACTACGACAATACTTAATCTTCTCTAGCACCTTCAATGCTAATTTTACTAAAAATAACTCATTTTCAGTCTACACCTTCCTATACCTTAGTACCGTCCATGAACTTACCACACATTATGAGTTCAGGAACTTTCCACAATAATATGAGTTTAAGAACTATCCCAGACAGACCATAGGCATCCATTCGCTCAGAAGTTCAGAAACATACCATATGATTATGAGTCATGAACTTACCATAAGTATGAGTTTCAAGAACTCGCACCTTATCTTATCGTTCTCTACCCGCCAAGTATATACATGAGAAAAGATTCACCTGCTCATCATATACATCTTGATAGCGCGACCAATTTCAATGATTATCATTGTAATAAACTGAGTGGTTGTTACACCAAGCACAAACCTCTGCCCATACCTTTACAGCTCAACAATCACATGAGTCCTCAATTGAAATTTTACAACTTCTAACTCTCTCTTTACTTAATACGAATTTTCTTTAATTCGTACGCTATCCTTTATAACTCAATCTGAGTTCTTCTTCCCATAATACTTCGTAGTACCATTCATTTATAGCATTAGCTATAAATCATCCATCGTTTAACAGCTCATCGGTTACTACGATTTACTATGATCACGTGGTGATCTTCTTATCCTTAATCGTTTAACTCAATGATTTTCTTATCATTCTCTCTACGATTATAGTCTTAGGTACTCATACTTAAGAATTATAACCTATCAGCTTTGATACCAATCTATAACGCCCCAAAATTCGGACTATTTTCACATACAGATTTCGTATGTCACGATCCCACCTTCTTCCAAACATACATCATTATATAGCTAAATATAACAACATACATTCTCAAATCCCAGGTTCTAATACCTTATAACCTCTTTCATTACAAATAATGATAATTACATTATTCATTACATCTTATACGAGTGACTTTTATCCGCCACCAACGATACATAATCATTTATTAAACTATTCTATAGTTTAATTCTATCATTCTATATTACAAGTCTTCGCTTGATCTTCACGCTCATTCATCTAATGAATGGCACTTCTTCTGGAAACCGATCAACTTGATCTTTACGGGATCCTTAAGTTCTTTCTAACATCGTTCGTTGAAAATGTTTTTATTTAAAGCAAATGTGAGCATTCAATTACCCAAAAAGTCATAATAGTTGAACAAATAACTTTAAGAATTCAAACATTCTTTTAAGACTTCAATAACCGAACAAAGGATATGAAGCAGCTTAAATAATAGGAATAATATCGATTCCTATCATTTTACAACATTATTTACATTCACTTTGAAATACTTTCATTCTATACTCTCTTTCATACACATCCTGTCTGGCTAGAATCTTTAGCATAGACTTAACAATAGCGTTTCATGTATAAACAGAACATGCTCATATTGAACAGTTCAATCATAGAATAGTTCAGCTTCTCATATTCTATAGGTTAATTCTATCATTTTATATTATAAGTCTTCGCTTGATCTTCACACTCATTCATCTAATTAATGGCACTTCTTCTGGAAACTGATCAGCTTGATCTTTACGGGATCTTTAAGTTCTTTCTAACATCGTTCGCTGAAAATATTTATATTTAAACCAAGTGTGAGCATTTAATTTCCCAGCAAGTCATAACAGTTGAAAAAACAACTTTAAGAATTCAAACATTCTTTTAAGACTTCAATAAACAAACAAAGGTTATGAAGCAACTTGAATAATAGGAATAATCTCGATTCCTATCATTTTAAAACATTATTTACATTCACTTTGAAATACTTTAATTCTCTACTCTCTTTCATACACATCCTGTCTGGCTAGAATCTTTAGCACAGACTTAACAATAACAGTTCATGTATAAACAAAACATTCTCATATTGAACAGTTCAATCATAGAACAGTTGATATCATAGAAACACCGAAGTGTTCAAATTGTGGCACAAGGTCTCATACGTTCTACCACCTTGTACAAATATCACACATTCGCACATAGAAAAAACTTCTCAAGTTTAACATATGAGAAGTTTTTGAAACTAGCATTCATTTAAAATATGAATGAAGTTAGGAAACTTGCCTTACGCACAACTACAGCTTATAGTTTATGCTAAACTGCTCATTCCAATTCCTATATAGCACATAAGGAAATAACACATACACCAATTAGTCTTATACTTGACTTTACGCATTGGTTTACTTAAATTTACTTTTTAGGGTTCGCGTTCTTATAATTTAAGTTTACGCGACAAACTTCCTTTACCGATTAACGGCTTCATGACATACGGAGATGTCTTACTCAATACATTCATCATCTTTGATGATTTACATTCTTATCTTCTTCTTATAATTTCTCTAGGACTCAGTACATATCATTTCTTTGCTAGTAGTCCATATGGTACTCTGATTGGTTTCCCACAAACAACCAACAAACAAGTTCCTGTCTCATCTACACTTCCCACACAGTGAGTTAGATCGGTTGCCAGTTTTGTATATACCTTCGTTGTCTGAAGGAATTATTTAACCCAACTCCCATATGTAACCAATCAAAGGTTACAATTGTACTACAACCTAACTTATCTTAACTTATCCGAACCATTAAACTATAATGTTCGTTAAGTCAAATTCTTATTCCTTATGGCTTTCTGGCAACTAAATGTTATACCTCAGGATTTATTCTTTATCGTCCAAGTCATACAGTCCTTTGTATAGTCAGAACGATCATTCCATATTCATTCTATGCATTAATAGCGTTAACTATTTTACATTACCTTATTCTTATCTTAGAAAGTCAGGTTCATTCGACACGAAACGTCATCCAAGTTATAAACATTAACTCAGCTTCTTTACATTATGCATACCTGTCTTTAGTTCAGCTTCTTCACCGTTCATAGGTTTAATCAATGGTCTTCATTATCCTACAGTCAAACCATACACGGGGTGTAGGTTCTACCCGTTTAATATTCACGTACACTTAACCTTCACGTCGGTTCAAGTGTTTAATGCTTACATTTCATTCTAACGTTCTCATTCGACTTACATTCGGCTTTCATTAATCTTCTTACCGTTCACTACAACTTTCTTGATAATTCATAACTTACTTACTACTTTCGTCAACGTCTAAGTCATACAACCAATGTATACTTAGAACGTTCGCTCGACGTGAATACGATTCACGAGAATCATTTATGTATTCAAGGTTTACGTTGCTTGTTTCTTAATTCTATTCAACCTTCATCCAAAGTTTTAATTGCATTCCATCGTTATCCAGCCCATGAACCCCATGTTCATTATTCTTTCTTAATGTCAAAGTCATACGGTTCGTTGTACGCTAAGACCGATCGTTCATCGCAACAACGTTGCGTTTATAGCGTCTATATGCTTTACATTCATCTCTCATTACCATGTCATAACATCAAAATGTTATACATTACCCTCGTCACTCAACGTCTAAGTAATCACAGGCATAGAAATCCCCCACGTTCGTTTAATTGCGACTACGGTTCTCGGATATCAGTTCCGTAACCCGTGTAATCTTTTCGTTCAACCTTCATTAAAGGTTTAATACACTTGATTAAGTACATTAGGTGAACTATATATTCATTTTTCTTTCTTGAACATCCCCCAATAATTGAGCACTTAAGAGCTCATCATTTGGCTTTTTCCTCCGACCGGCCATGCATGCCGTGCCCCTTCCTTTACCTCATGACTGCAGTTTCCACTCTCATATGTCAGGTGAGAGGTCGAAATATGGCACCACTATATTCTCTATTTCTTGCACTGGGACGCCACTCAGAAGTAGCTGATGGCTCGGGCCTCACGCTGCAGCGCCGCCTCCCAAGGCTTGACTAGCACTGCGGCGCCGAGCACAAAACCAAGAAAATTTTTCTAAGTCTTAGAAATTGCTTAAGACACTTACTTCCCGATTCCATAACTTATTCGTTACAACTCAGAACGAGGTCATTCCAAAGCCATTCTCTTCCTTATCTTACGTACTTTGATTACCCATGGACAGAAATTCATTTTGAATTTGTTAACATGCCATTCAATTGGCTTAATCTTCGCTCTTTGTTCGTTTTATGTTATTAATGTTCTTCGTTCGTTCGTCCGTAATTCGGTCGTCCGAACTCAGAATTCGTTCGTTCTTGAGTCCATGACTCACGTTTTATACATTCTCTTACATTCTTATGAAACCCTACATGTTCGGGTTCATTTACATACTTTCTATTTCTCGTTCATCTTTTACAAATTTTTGCCATAACTTTGTTATAGCTTAGTTTTAAATTCTTTCTTCATGAACATTTCTAACGTTCCTAACCAAACAATTAGCAACTAACTTATACGCGATGGTTTTAAACTTGTCCATCAACAAAAATTACACTACGATGGTTTTAAATTTGTCCGTCAATAATGATCTTCGCGTTCTTAGTTCGTTTTTCATTTTTAATCAATATTTTGATTATGATTTTACTTTTTCTTGGAATTTGATGTTATAGAACACCATTCCTTACTTAATTCACCTACTCATTCATATAATCCACTCGGATCGTTCTAATTCATTGCGAATCTTACACTTCTTTAAGAAATTTATAAACTAAACTTCTAATTTCTTATTTCTTCTTTTTCTAACAATTTCAACCATATGAAACCATTTCTAACATCTTTTACTTATTATTCTCCTTAAGTTATGTTTTTAACATATAAACTTCAAGAAAATTATCTAGAAGTTAGGTTTTTTTATTACCTTTCTTCTTTAATCTCCTTCCGTCGGACAAAGTTTACTCACGAGCAAGCTTTTCATACTTTTTATCCTTCTCTTCCCCCATCCGAACTCTGTCTCTCTCTCTCTCTCTCTCAAAGTGTAGGATTTTCAAAATCCAAAAATAATGAAGTTAGCTTCCTATTTATAGAAAACCAAGGCTAAGGGTATTTTAGTCATTTAGCTCCGACAGTTTGAGAACTGAAATTCTCGGAATCCAAATATTTTGGGATATTTCGTCTTTCCTTTACCGATTAACTTTTATGCATTTTTCGGGTCTCTGAAAAATTGAAAAACACTTTTTCACGATAAGCATTTTTCTTCACGTTTTGCCCTAACGTAGTTAAACGAGTGAAAAGTACATAACAATACTTTTTGTCATTTTTATTTCGTCCAATTTTTCCACGTTTTTTGAGAAAAACTATTATCATCTTACTTAACTTTTCACGATATATTATCATTAAATCTTTCGATAGAATGTCATTTCGACATACCGAACTCTCAGCATGGCTTAGGTTATTCAAACCCTAACCCTTAGGTTTCATCGGGTAAATATTGCCTATTTCGCATTTTTCCCCGGAAATATTTTGTTCCCGGAAATTTTTTATTTTCGTCTTGAAAATTATTACTCGTTCAGTCTAGCTCGTAGCCAGAATCCTCCCGATTAATAACCATTCTAGGTTATAGAATGATTAATAAACACACAGCACATAATAGTATTAATAAAAATTCATTTTATTAATAACTAATTCTTTAACTTAAATTCCGGACAATCCGGTTTTACTCGGGTTGTTACACTTCCCTCCTTATAAAAATTCCATCCTCATAATTTCTTAAAACCACACCCATACCCGGGTGCCTACAACCTTTAGCAAAGGTTTAATCTCAATTCATCTTTCTCGCACTTAACTATACTTTCAATCTTTCGGGTCCTCACAATATTTATTGAGCTGGTGGCCACAGGTGTACCTGTGAAAGCCATAGATGAACCTGCAGCTGCCTAGGGTGCCCCACGATCCGCGAGTCCTGCTATCTCGAAGTACGTGCACTCCTGCACTCTGATGTCTGCCCAAACTTGCAGAACTTCAATTCGAGCATCCGATTGAGGTGTACAAGACCTTTTTCGGACCGCCGTTGTCGAGAGTTATGGAATGACATGGTATTAGAGGTTGTACGAAGTCAGGAAGAGGGGACCATGCCCATGGTCTTCAAGCTTCAAATTCTATCCGGTGTGCTGCCATGCGTAATAGTCACTCGGGATTGGAACTCCTTGGCTCTTGTGGGACATTGTTGTGTAGAAATGTATGTAATAGATGTTCAGACGGCGCAATGTGGGGTTGAGGTGGCAATAATGACGATTTTCCCCCTCACCGGGATTATCTCCGGTTTGGGCTGGTAAAGCATACGTTGCTCAGGGTTATCTCTGAGATTGGACTGCTGCAAGTGTTTGAATTCCTCAGTGTAAGACCCCAACTTTTATGAATAAAAATGAATTTTCTATAAATATCATTTTTGAATATTATGGAATAAATTTGATATAATGTTATAGAGTTGGATAATATTTATAAATTTTTCAAAGTACGCAAGTTATTATATAATATTCGATTGGTCAGGGAATATTCGTACGATGGCACAATCATTAGTGGACCCCACAACAGAATTATTGTCGGATGGAGAAAACGACAAAATATTTTTTATGAAAATAACGGCGGAAGTTTTACTGGTTGATCTTTGTTGAACTACTCGGTAGTAAAAAAGTTCGATGTCTACGCGTGGTTGCATAGTAGCACACGATATTGATTATTAATGCTTATGTGAGAAGTCACTCAGTTTGATTCAATTATTTTCAATATTTTATATGTTATTAAATCAATAATTGAGATGACGAAGTTGTTAATATTATTATTTGCATTATTAACGATGTCTAGAAGTTTTGCCAATGAGAGGTTTGGTCACCTAATTGCGCGCCAATATGGAGAAATCCTTATTGGAAAGCCCCCTCTTTCCTGGGAACGACCTGGTCAATAAATAGTGTGAATAATAATATTTTTTATTCATATTATTAACGTAATAAAACAGAAAAACTTTTTATATAAAACTGAATACTTTTATAAAGTTATTCATTTTATTAGGCTAATAGTAAAATCTTTTTATATAAAACAGAATACTTTTATAAAGTTATCTGTTTTATTAGACAACAATTAGAATATATTATATTTTATTATGCATAGTGTTTGCATTGTGCTTGCATGGTATTTGTATAGTCAAATCTTTTTAAAAGTTATTGCTTTTATTAGATTATAAATAGAATATATTATATTTTATTTAAAAGATTTTGCCAAGTTGAAGAAATGCGAGTTCTAGCTTGAGGAAGTAGCATTCATTGGGCACGTGGTATCAAGTCATGGAATGTCTGTTAACCCGACAAAGATTGAAGCCATTCAAAGCTGGGAGTAACCTAAATTAGTGACCAAATTACGTAGCTTTCTCGGCTTAGCTGGTTATTATCGGAGATTCGTAGAAGGGTTTTCTCGAATCACTACTCCCTTAACTCAGCTGACTCTGAAAGATACAAAATTTGGTTGGAACGAGGAATGTGAGAAGAGTTTTCAAGAACTCAAAAGAAAACTCATTTCAACACCTGTTCTAACAATACCATCTGGCTTGGAGGGATTTGTCATCTACAGTGATGCTTCAGGCAAGGGGTTAGGATGTGTTCTCATGCAACATGGGAAAGTCATAGCCTATGCCTCTCGACAACTTAACGAATATGAGAGGAATTATCCTACTCATGATCTAGAGTTGGCAGCTGTTGTCTTTGCACTTAAAATTTCGAGGCATTACTTGTATGGGGAGAAAGTGGAGATCTTTACGGATCATAAAAGCCCCAAATATTTCTTCACTCAAAAGGAACTCAATATGCAACAACGATGTAGGCTTGAACTGTTGAAAGATTATGATCATACCATCCAATACCATCCTGGAAAAACAAATGTGGTAGCTGACGCATTGAGTAGAAGATCATATGCGAGTACAAGTGCGATATTGTCAACGCAAAGGCCCATCTTGTATGACTTGCAAAGGATGGAGATAGAATTAAAGACTCCAAGGAGCCATGTGATGATGGCGAATATACCAGTAGAATCGACTTTAATCGATAAAGTTAAAGCTGCTCAAGCTACAGACATGAAGCTGATGTATATGAGGAAGAAAGTACAAGAAGGTGCTATGCCGGAAGCAAGAATCGATGAAGAAGGAATACTTTGAGTCAACTCCAGACTTTGTGTTCCTAACGACCCTGATTTAAAGTATAAAATTATGATGGAAGCGCACAACACACCGTTTGCAATCCATCCTGGGAGTACCAAAATGTATCGTGATCTTCATCATACATTTTGGTGGAGAAATATGAAGAGAGAGATAACGCTGTATATCTCAAGGTGTCTAACTTGTCAACGAGTCAAAGCGGAGCATCAAGTACCAAAAGGTCCATTGCAACCACTTGAAATTCCAGAATGGAAGTGGGAGCACATTACTATTGATTTCATTACTGGTCTTCCCAAGGTTTCTCAAGGCATAGATGCAATTTGGGTCATTGTTGATAGATTGACCAAGTCTGCTCATTTCTTACCAATACGAGAAACTTATACACTTGAACATCTTGCTCTTATGTACATAAACGAGATTATAAGACTTTATGGTATGCCAGTATCCATAGTGTTTGATCGAGACCCAAGATTCACTTCACGATTTTGGGTTAGTTTGCAAAAAGCTATGGGCACATATTTTCGATTTAGTTCGGCTTATCATCCTCAGACGGACGGACAATCAGAGAGGACTATTCAAACTCTTGAAGATTTATTAAGACTATGTGTCCTTGACTTCAAGGGAAGTTGGGACAAGTTCTTACCATTGATGGAGTTTTCCTACAACAATAGTTATCAAGCAAGTATATAACATAAAACTCATTCTACAACCATTCCTTTTCCCTTTTCTTGGCAGAGCCTTCTTGTTGATCACACTTAGCTGAAAACATTTAAATTAAGTAAGGATGAGCATTTGAGTGCCCAACAAGTAATAACAAGAAATAAAAGTTAGCTGAAGGAAGTAAATGTTTTTCGTGAATAACACTTCTACAATGAATCAACAGTTGTGAAGTAAGCTAAAGCAACAATAAATAACATATCATTTCGATATCAAATTTTTGAAACTATGTATTGACTATAAATGGGGATCAGTCGACAGACTATGAACATTGTTTTCTATTTTTGAAAAGGTTAAACAGAACTTCATCAGTAAATCGTCATAACTTATATGCACAGGGGTGATCAGCCGGTTATGCCCTATATTGATCAATACTTCATGTTCGAACGATATTTTCGTCCAGCATATCTGCCTTAGGCGCATAAAAGTTTCCCAGATTCGGGATGTTCATACTAGTTTAGAATCCGAACCAAAATAATTCGGTTGGATGTCAATAAAGTTCTATCTTGTTCAACAATATTTTTAAATCTGTGTCTAGCTGAGTCAAATAGCTTAGACGACTTTTAAGTCAATGTATATAAACTAAAAACCGATAAGTATGTAACAATATGTGATTAAATAAAATAATTATCCAAGTGAGGTAACTTGCATAACCATGCTTAAAAATTAACGAACAAAATATATATCTTGATTTATAATAACAGGATTAAAGAACTTTTATAATACATTATAATTTAATAACTCACTTATACAAAATCATTGCATAAGGATACACAAGGTTAAAATATTTGAACAATGAATAGGAATGGTTCAGATATTAGCTTACACATGTCCATTTCATAAAGTAAATGCAAAGTTAAGATACTTGCCTAGTCTACTGTTTACACAACTTAGTTTTATCTTTTATATCAAGACCTCTAATTAATAAGATCATTCGTTTGATTAGAATAATATATCATATCACATACTACTGCTATTTGCAGTTAGGACATAACCTAATCACATTGTCACTTATGTTTAGCAGTCATTGGATCACAAGCAAACACGTATCTAGTCAAATTATCTAAGTTTAGATCAATTTCTGAAATATTTCGGTGTACCGACGACTTTATCGGGTAATTATCGAGTCTAAAACTCTATTTTGTAGTTCAATGTTAGTTTAAATAATTTAAATATCAGTTATATTATTTTTCATTGTCTTATAATAATTTTTAAATAATTATTATAATTTATCATGATTTTTAAACACTTTGGAATCATTATTAAATTATTTAAATATTAAATAATTGTATTATCATTAATATTTAATTAATATTAAAATATTAATAAAACCATTGCCAAAATATTAAAGTTATTTATATTAACTTAGAATATTTTTAAAGTATTAATATTACCCTAAAATGATTTTTAAAATAATTAAAATCATTTTAAAACAATCATTTAAATAATTTTTTATATAATAAAATCATTTTTAATTAATTTATTTAATGTATTTGTTAAATAAATTAAATATCAATGATTAAAAGTTAATTTTTATAACTTAAAATAATTTTTAAAATAATTTTTGTAATTTTCAAAAATTAATTTCTATTTTTTAAATAAATTTTGAAAAATAAAATAATTAATATTAAAAAGTCTGTCGCTATATCCTTTAGCGGCAGAAAGTGTAGCCTATTGTGTTCTTGAGGCTCAAGAACATTCATAAGCCAGTTTCGAGTGACCTACTTTGACCACGAATCGTTTACTGTGTAATGTGTTTCTGGGCTAGCTATTGATCACAGCTTGTAGAACTAATGTAACACTACATGATACAACAACAATAATGATCATAGAACACAAAACAAAGGAGATTTGGGCTTGCAAAATAGTTGTCAGAGTTGTTCTTCATTTTCTAGGTTACCCAGAAATGAAGAACAGTTCGGCTGTCCTACTTTGGGCTGCCATAACTTGTGATTTTAGGGATGTTTTTGTGATCTAATGGGTCCGGTGTGTAGCCAACATGTAAATGAAGAGATCCATCACTTAAAATACATATAACATCACAGCAAGAAGATCTATGCTGGTCAACCTATGTCAGAAAACATGTTCATCAGTTTTCTGGGTTACCCAGAAAACCGATTTCATGTTCGTTTCACCTACTTTGACCAGCCAATGATTTCAACCTAATTGTTATTTTAGTGATATAAAGGCATGAGTTTGGAGCTAATATAACACACTACAACTTAGATGCAACAAACAGAACAAAACAACATCTTGTAAGATCAGAGGCCACAAACTCATAGTCAGACAATTCTAGGCAAGATCTGGGTTACCCAGATTTTGTCCAGTTAAGGTCGGTCAATGATGTTTGACCACCTATAACTTTCAATCTGGACATGATCTGGGCTTGATTTAAGCCCCAAATCAAAGATCTCATATCATACTACAAGTCTAAAACATAAAACATACAAAATCATGAACAAAGAAGAATCTATGGGGTCTGACATTCGTTGTCAGACAACATAATTTTTTTTTCCAGATTTTGAATAACATCAAATCCGAGCCTATAAATGTTATGGATATAACATCTAGCAACCTAAATCATCAATATACACTGCATACAACGTATTTTAACACTCAAACATAACTTTTAACATAGCTAGCAAGATCAGATTTTATTTAGGGTTTATAGCTTTCTATGAACAAATTCTTGAATTTGAGCTTCTGATCTGATATGAGTGATAGTGGGGCTTTGTTTTGGGACTGGTCTACTACTATATTTCATGGGTTTGAGCTTGAGAGAGTTTTGTTGGGTGTTTGAGAATGAATGAGCATGAATGTACACTTTTCTCTCTCCAATGCTATATATATGTGAATGTAATGTGTATGGCTGATGTTTTAAGGTTGAGAGCTGGAGTTTTAGTCATATGGCTAGTGTAGGGTTAGCCAACAACTCCAAATAGGTTAAGATCTACAAGTAAGCTTCAATAATGCAAGAGGGGCAAAATAGTCTTTTGGATTTTGATTTTAATGGCCATTTGATAACTTGGCAAACCATTAGGGTTTGACCCTTAAGGTTTAACCCTAAGGTAAAAAAATATTAGTTTTTAGGATTTCTAATTTGGCTAAAAATGTAAAATTTTAGTTTCTAAAAAGGGAAAATTAGGGTTTCTTAATCATGTTTATTTCCTAATTACATAAAACATAGTATTTAGGTTTAAGATTCACAAATTATAATTAAGATTACTAATTTACTAATTAGGACTTACAATTAGCAATTATGGTTTTTATTTTAGCATTTAGGGTTCCTAATTTGACAATTAGGGTTATCAATTTCTAATTAGGGTTTTCTAAGTAATAATTAGGATTTTCCTAATTAACATTAAGCTTTATAATTTAGCAATTAAGGTTCTAGTTTAGTAATTAGGGTTTCTAATTACTAATCAGTGTTTCTAATAATAATTAGGGTTTCCCTAATTAACCTTAAATTCTATTATATCGGTCGTTGATCACATAATCACGACTACATAACTGTTTAGAGCTCGTATTTGAGTTTCAAATTAGGGTTTAATAAATTAATATTAAGGTTTTAACATGATATACCCTAATTGACCAACCATTATCGGTCTACACATACAATACATATTTATAGCACTGAAATATAATTAATATAACATTATTATTCTTTGTCCTTATTCAAAAACCAGATTTAGGGTTTGGATTCTATATCGATTTATCTTGCATATATAACATTATTCATTAAGTTAAAATAATTAACTTAAATAATATGAACTAAAATTCATATAATAAAATAATTATTATAATAATTCTAATAATCATTCCATATATTATTAAATAATATAATAATTATATTTTCATAGAAAATAAATAATAAAAATATTTTTACTACCAATTTAATTTATTATAAGAGTATAATTTATAATGATCAATAATTAAAAAAATAATTATAATAAAATTATTCATGTAATAAATAATTTTATTTATCACATATAACCATATACTTTACCTTGCAAGTATTCCCACCTTTAAAATAAAAAAAAAAGTTATACGCAAAATTTATGATTTAATTATATAGAAAATATCGGGTTATTACAACCGAAGTACGTAGCTTTCTAGGCTTAGCTGGTTATTATCGGAGATTCGTGGGAGTGTTTTCTCGAATCGCCACTCCGTTAACTTAGCTGACTCGGAAAGATATAAAATTCGGTTGGAGCGAGGAATGTGAGAAGAGTTTTCAAGAACTCAAGAGGAGACTCATTTCAGCACCTGTTCTGACAATACCATCTAGTTCGAAGGGATTTGTCATTTACAACGATGCTTCAAGCAAAGGGTTAGGATGTATTTTCATGCAACATGGAAAGTCATAGTCTACGCCTCACGACAACTCAAAGAAAATAAGAGGAAGAATTATCCTACTCATGATCTAGAGTTGGCAGCAGTCATTTTTACGCTAAAGATCTGGTGATATTATCTGTTTGGGAAGAAAGTGGAGATCTATACAGATCATAAAAGCCTCAAATATTTATTCACCCAGAAATAACTCAACATGCGGCAACAACGTTGGCTCGAGCTGTTAAAAGATTATGATCATACTATTCAATACCATCTCGGAAAAATGAACGTAGTAGCTGACGCATTGAGTAGAAGATCATATGCGGGCACGAGTGCGATATTGTCAACATAAAGGCCCATTTTGTATGACTTACAAAGGATGGAGATATAGTTAAAGACTCCAGGGACCCACATGATGATTTCAAATATATGAGTAAAACCGACTTTAATTGATAAAGTTAAAGCTACTCAAGCTACGGACCTGGAGCTGATGCGTATGAGGAAGAAAGTGCAAGAAGGTGCTATTCCAGAAGCAATAATTGATGAAGAAGAAATTCTTTGAGTCAATTCTAGACTTTGTGTTCCTAACGACTCTAATTTAAAGTATAAAATCATTATGGAGGCGCAGAACACACCATTTACAATCCATCATGGGAGTACCAAAATGTATCATGATCTTTGACATACATTTTGGTAGAGCAATATGAAGAGAGAGATTGCGGAGTTTATCTAAAGGTGTTTAACTTGTGAACGTGTCAAGGTGAAGCATCAAGTGCCAAAAGGTCCATTGCAACCATTTGAAATTCCAAAATTGAAGTGGGAGCACATTACCATGGATTTCGTTACTAGTCTTCCCTAGGTTTCTCAAGGCATAGATGCAATTTGGGTCATTGTCGATAGATTTCCAAGTCTGCTCATTTCTTACCTATACGAGAAACTTATTCACTTGAACGTCTTGCTTGTATATACATAAATGAGATTGTAAGATTACATGGTATGCCAATATCCATATTTTATGATCGAGACCCAAGATTCACTTTACGATTTTGGGATAGTTTGCAGAAAGCTATGGGCATGTATTTACGATTTAGTTGGGCATATCATCCTTAGACGGACGGGCAATCGGAGAGGACTTTTCAAACTCCTAAAGATTTATTAAGACTCTGTACCCTTGACTTCAAAGGAAGTTGGGACAAGTTCTTACCATCAGTGGAATTCTCCTACAACAACAGTTATCAAGCAAGTATCGACATGGCTCCATTCGAGGCGTTGTATGGATGCAAGTGTCTTTCTTCACTATGCTGGGATGAGCTGGGTGAAGCAATGTTGTTGGGACCAGAATTGGTACGCATGGCAATAGAAAAGATTCAAATGATCCGACAACGTATAAAAACCTCACAAGATCGACAAAAGAGTTATGCTAATCATCATAGAAGGGATGTGGAATTCAATGTTGGAGATCATGTGTTGTTACGTGTTGCTCCATGGAAAGGAGTTACAAGATTTAGAAAAAGAGGAAAGCTTAATCCTCGATTCATTGGGCCAATCGAAATCCTAGATCGAGTAGGAACTGTGGCATATAGACTCGCCTTACCGCCATGTATGTCTCATGTCCATAACATTTTTCATATATGTATGCTATGTAAATATGTGGAAGACCCAAACTAAATTATTGAATTAAAACCAGATGAGATAGCGGAAGATTTAACGTATGAAGAGGTACCTGTTAAAATTATGGATAAGAAGGAGCATATTCTATGCTCCAAGGTTATACCTCAAGTCAAAGTTTTATGGAGAAACCATGATGTTGAGGAAATGACCTGGGAGTTAGAATCTATAATAAAATCAAGGTATCCTCACCTCTTCGATATACCAGGTACGTACCCCAATTTCGAGTGCAAAATTTTATAAGAAGGGGAAGTTATAGGACCCCAACTTTTATGAATAAAGATTTAATTTCTTGAAATATATTTTGAATATTATTGTGTGGATCTGATATAATGTTATAGTTTTTGCTTCTATACTCCTTGAAATTAGTAGAATATCCTTGAAATTTTTGCTTCAACTAGTATATTTTCACAGAAATATTATTCTGAACATTCTTAATAGTTTTTAATCTTTTTATGTCGGGGTACTATTCATGGGGTACTATTCTTGAAGTACTATTCATGGGGTACTATTCACTCGAGTACTATTCACCCGGGGTACTATTCATGACAAAAAATAATTTCTTTTCTGTCTAAATCATTTTTGATATAATATTATTCTTGAATTTTACTCCACAAAGCAGTATCATGTTGACAATTTGGACATTATTGAATTCTGGATAAATTGAATTATAAATCTTTAAAATTTATCCTTGCTTTCATTTAATTGAATTCTTATATCAATGTCATCATTCTCATGCTTATATTATGATGAAAGTCATCTTTGGCCCGTAGTGCATAGATGGACCGTTGATTGGTATAATTATGACCAGGAATTATTCGGTATAATCATGACCTGTAATGTTACAAATGATGCGGTAAAAGTCCTCATTGACATGTAGTGCATTGATGGACAGTTGTTAGCATGATCATGACCATTGGTGATAACACGAATATCCTTTGCCCGTAGTGCATAGATAATTCGTGGATGTGATACTAATGAATATCCTTGGACCGTAGTGCATGGATAATTCAGTGATGTGGATTATTTATTAAGTTGAGTCTCAGCGATAAAATTGATGATAAACTTTTAAATCATAAAAGATAGTAGGTATCATGCTCTATTTGACTCTTCTAATGGATTGCTTATTCCGCTGTAGTTAAACTTGTTGTCTATTGTATTCTATCAGTTTAACACTATTGAAGGCTAACGATAATTTATTCTGCATTATCTTAGTCAAAATATTCTTTACTGGGCTAGTTGAGCTCACCCTTTGTTTTCATTGTTCTGTTTAGGAAATGAGAATATAGCTAGGAGTAGTCGGGGAACAGAGTGATAGACCGAGATGGTGGCTATAGTAGTCCTCTCTATTCTATGAAATAGTGTGATAATATTTGTAATGAGAACTCTATTTGAGTTTGGATATTGTCTACGAGACAATATTCGTGTTAAAACTCTCATCTATATTTTATCGTATGTTACATGACAGTTGTATAAATAAGTTGTATTTTAATTTTATACCATGTATTTGGCGACCCAAGATGGGTGATGTATACCTATTTTTGGGGCGTCACACTCTCTTCACATTTTTCCGTCCAAACAAATTTTACAGATTTCCTTGTCAAATTCATTAACGGAGTGGCAATCTTGGGAAAGTCCTGAATAAATCGTCTATAATAGCCTGCCAATCCCAAGAAACTTCTCACCTCCGATGGAGTCCTTGGTTGTTCCCAATTTATTACAAGTTCGACTTTTGATGGATCCACTGAAATCCCATCTTTGTCAATCACATGCCGAAGGAATTGTACACGTTCTAACCAAAATTCACACTTAGAGAATTTTGCGTACAACTTTTCCTTTCTTAGCGTCTCCAACTTCAAATGTAAATGTTCCATGTGTTCCTCTTGAGACTTAGAGTACACCAGAAAATCATCAATGAATACCACCACAAACCTATCTAAAAATTGTTTAAACACCCTGTTCATCAAATCCAGGAATGCTACAAGGGCATTAGTCAAACCAAAAGACATTACCCGAAACTCGTAATGTTCATACCAAGTTCTGAATGTCGTTTTAGGTACATCCTCCTTCCTTACTTTCAATTGATGATATCCATTTCTCAAATCTATTTTTGAGAAGTATCTAGCACCCTTCAATTGATTAAAGAAGTCATCTATTCTTCATAACGGATATTTCTTCTTAATAGTGACTTTATTTAATTCCCTATAATCAATGCAAAGACACATTGACCCATTGACCCATCCTACTTTTTCACAAATAATACTGGCGCTCCCCACGACTATACACTCGGCTGAATACATTTCTTTTGTAGCAGTTCTTGTAATTGTACCATCAGTTCCATCATCTCTACCAGAGCCATCCTGTACGGGGCCTTCAATATCGGAGCAGTTCTTGACACTAAGTCGATAACAAATTCAAAATCTCTGTCAGGCAGAAGTCTTGGAAAATCTTCCTGAAATACGTCCACAAAATCCCTAACCGTTGGTATCTCTTTCAATTTCACACCCTTCTTCTAAGTATCAACTATGTAAGCTAAGTATCCTACACAACCTTGAATCAATAATTTCGTGGCCTACATAATCGTCAGACATCTCGCTTGTCTAGGCGACTTGCTACCATAGAAAACTACCTTTGACAGAGTCATAAGGTTTACACATTTCTTTTGGCAATCAATTATCGCTCCATAATTGAATAGCCAATCCATTCCCATTATAACATCAAACTCGCCAAGTTTTATCGGGATTAAATCTACTGTCATAACATTTCCCTTAATACTCACCCTACAATTCTTGTATATGAACTTAACAGGAATCATCTCCCTATTCGCAATTTATATGTTTAAAGGAAAATTCAACTCTTCACTAGGAAATCTTAACCTCTTAGCAAATTCATCAGATATAAACGAGCAAGTAGCATCCGAATCAAATAATACATATGCATTTTATCATTGATTGGGATAATACCTGACACAACATCTTTTAATTGCACCGCGTCCCGCAAACGTCATGTTGAAGGTTCTGGCTATGGGTCTGTTTGATGACGTTGGTCCAGCAATAGCCAATGTACCTCCACTACTACCTCCCTTGCTTCCCATTGCCTCTTCAACTTTCTTCTTAGGACATTCGCGAGCAAAATGATCCTTTGACCCGCATGTGTAGCAAGCATTCTTCTTTGGTCGATGGCAATTTGGGGCAATGTGACCCTCCTGGCCACAGTTGAAGCATACTCGTTTACCTCTTAAACACATGTCAGTGTGATTCTTTCCGCATGTAGCACATGCTTCAAACTTCTTTTTCTGCTGGTTACTATGTTGGCTTCCAGCACTCACACTTGCACTCCATTTTCTTTTCAAGTTATTATTATTCCCACCATTACTACCATCATTCTTAGCTTCACACTCACTCTTCTTCTTTCTTTGTTCCTGATTGTACTTTTTCATAGCCTTGCCTCCACCCTCAGCGATAATCGCCTTCTCAAGTACTACTACAAACGTCTTCAATTAAAACATGGAAACTCTACTGTACAACTAGGGCTTCAGCCCTTGTTCAAACCTCCTAGCCTTGTGCTCATCTGTGTTAACTTGATATGGCGCAAACCTCGCCAACTCGTTGAACTTTGTAGCATACTCCGACACTGTCATTGTGCCTTGCTTTAGTTTTAAAAATGGCATCTCCATCTGATTCTTTGAACTTTCTGGGAAATAAATCTTGAAAAATATTTCCTTGAACCTATCCCAAGTCATCACTCCCTGACCTCCTCGAGTTTTATTGGCTTGCCACCAATAACTAGCCTCTGCTTTCAACATAAATATTGCAAAAGTAGTCTTCTGATTCTCACCCACTCTAGCAACATTGAAAACTTTCTCTATCTCCATGACCTAGGTCTGTGCATCAACTGGATTCATGGACCCACAAAATTTTGGTGGTCCAACCGCCTTGAAATCCTTAAAAGTTGCAGCTTGGTTATGCGGCTGATTCTGTAGTGCTCCCGTCAATAACGTCACTAACTACTGATCCGGGTTAGCCTAAGTGTTGTTGTTATTGGTAGACCGTTCATGGGTTCTTTGTCGTGGTTGACGTCTTGGAGGCATTTTCTGTTAAAATACACCTATTAGATTATTACTAAATCTTTTTAAGTATTCTCTACTTAACTTGCACATCATAAAAGATCATCACATAATGCATAATGTCTTTAATAAATATTAACTTTTATTCATTCATAACCTTTTAAAACATAATAATGATAGCATCCCTACTATGTACACTACCTTGCTAAACTACAAAAGTTTCAGGATAACATCATCACCATATCTCATTGGTTATATAATAATGGGATTTACATCTTATTAATTAATTAATCACATAATAGTTACATTCTTTTCGACGACCTACTAAAATGCTGCATAGCCTTACGACGCTCCTCTTCCATAATACGGAACATTGTTCTGCGATCTAACATGTACCATGGTAGCTGTAGACACTTGAAATTTTCTACACACCTGTTACTGACATTGTAGGAGGGCATATTCCTCTTTTGGAGATAACCCTGAAAGACAACTCACATCCATTTCGGATACTACCGAAAGTTCAGTCTCAACCCCCGGAACACACACCGGGAGTATCAATTCCAACCTCGGAGATAACCCCGAGTTTTGTCCTTGGAGATAACCCCAAGGAATGATGTTGCAGTTCCGGCGATAACTCCAGAAATGCTTGTTTCAAACGCATGCAATAAGCTTTAATCTCAGACCTCCTGCCGAGGCACTCACTCCAAAGACCCGGAGCTAACACCGGGAAGACAAACACACTTACAGATGACCTTGCGGAATTCAAACACTTGCAGCAGTCCAATCTTAGATGTAACCCTGAGCAACGTCTTCTATCAGTTTAAACTGGAGATAACCCCGGTGAGGGCAAAATCATCATATTTCCACCTAAACCCCAGCGCGCTGTCTCAACATTTCATAAATACATTTCTACACAGCAATGTCCCACAAGAGCCAATGAGTTCCAATCTCGAGTGACTATTACGCATGGCAGCACACCAGATAGAATTTGAAGTTTGATGACCATGGGCATGGTCTCCTCTTCCTGACTTTGTACAACCTCTAATCCCATGTCATTGCGTAACTCGACAAAAATGGTCCGAAGAAGGTCTTGTACACCTCGTTTGGATGCTCAGATTGAAGTTCTGTAAGTTCGAGCGGACATCATAGTGTAAGAGTGCACGTACTTCGAGACGGTAGGACCTGCGGAGCCCGGGGCACCCTGTGCGTGGCGCAGTGCATGCAGGTGGTCGCAGCAGTACACTGCGGCTCCCCAAATTTATAAATATAGAGCTTGAGGTGGCCATTTGTAAGAGAAAAAGAGGCGAGGAAGCCCTGCTCAATTTGCTCTGTACACACCCTATATTGAGTGCTTTCTCATTTTTAACACCTGTTAGCCCACCAATAGCTATATTTTACCAGCGGGAGCTGAGTGTTTATCCATCTAGAGTCATAGAAGCCTGCCTTAGTAGCCCATTATAAGCCTTCTCACACTCTATAAAGTCTTTCTCTTCATCTTTGCACACACTATTCTTCACGCTGGGAGTCATGTTATGTGTGTATGCTTGGACTTCGGTTCGTGGTTTTCATTTTGTCTGTATATATATACTTATATATGTATATATTTTTATATATGGACTAACATTATCGAGTTATGCCTCGATTGTGCCTAGACTTTTGTCTGGAGCGTTTACTTGCTTATATATATATATATTTACTTATATATATGAACTGTTGTCGGATTATATCCGATGAGCCTGGATTTTACATCCGGAGCATTTACTTGCTCTTTATATATATATATAGATATATATATATATATATATATATATACACACACTTATATATATAAACTATTGTCGAACTCTGTTCGATGAGCCTGAATTTTATATCTGGTGCGTTTACTACTTATATATATACATATATATATATAGATAGCGACAAATCGCTGAAATGATAAACTGAGTCGGGATTGAGAAATATCATGTGCGTTTACCGCTTTAATATATATATATATATATATATATATATATATTTACATTTCTGGTAGGCCTGGAGTTTACTTCGTTGCCTTTTACTGCTTTATTTACATTTCGTCCCGCCTGGAGTTTAATTCGTGGTGGTTGATCGTCTTTACTGCTTTCTTTACATTTAGTCCTTTGAGTTTACTTAATTGGCGGTTGATCGCATTATTGCTTTATTTACATTTTTGATCCCCCATAGAGGTTCTTAGTGGTGGTTGATCATGTCTATATATATATATATATTTATATATATATCGCTTTTATATATTTACATTTTCGATCCCCCAGAGAGGTGCTTCGTGGTGGTTGATCATGTCTATATATATATATTTACAGCTTTTATATATATAACAGCTTACTTCTTTCTATATAAACTGCGGCATCATGTAAGCCTAGGAATCATGTGATCACAGATTCAGTTTACTGAATCTAGATTCAGTTCCCGTAATGGACATTTTCAGCTGTAAGCAGCTTGAACATTATTCACGGTGTTTGAATTTCCTTAGATGGTTGTCATGCCCATGAGGAATTCGGCACTTCTATATATTATTTTCTCGAAGATGCTTCGCATCTCGAAAATAAAAGCAGACAAGCCGAACGCTTAATAATAAAATGGAAGTATGAAAAGGTTTCAATTACTATGGAGCATAGGGTTTGAAAAACCTCTTTTATAAAACATCATTGCTATATCATGCTCAAAACTGATTTTTTCATATAAATTCAAACCCTTTGTATATAGGTACGAACGAGGCCTCGTACTACTTCCAAATAAATTGAACATTGATCCACATACACACACTCACACACATTCATATAACAGTTTCTTGAAAAGTGGCTGTCACCGTGGCAACACGGATGTCAAGAGGTGCCTAACACCTTCCCTCCGCATAATCAAACCCCCGAACCCAAATGAATCTCGGTTTCACAGACCCGTTTAGCAGTGTTACATCACAGAGTCAATGTACAAACCTTTTCTCAGTTGCGTTGGTGCAACCAGTTAAAAACACCAATTGGCGACTCTTACAATCAAATCGTCAACATGATACATGTCGGACCTTTTTCACTTGTTTTTTCAAACAAATGTCACATAACATGAGAACACCAAAGAACAAGAATAAAAAAGGGACAAATAAAAATCCTGACGTTGACAGGTGGCGACTCTGCTGGGGACTACCAGTAAGAGGGTTTAAACCGCTACTACAAGCTTTTGTGTGCGAATATTGCATTTACATTTATGATGAATGTGTACGAATGCATTTTACCTACTGCACTGCAATATATCTATCTGTGATATTAGTGCTTCGCACATGTCATCATTTTCATAAACTGTGAGACACGTTGTATGTGAATGTATGTTGCGTGGTTCCTCCACTAGGAGGTTATCCTGTCGGTGTTTAATTACTGGACTCGTAGGGAGACTAATTCCAACGAAGCTCATGAAAGGCACCACCCAGATTCGATCTAGTTGAAAGATCGAATTAACTTCACGTCAAGTAAATTGCGATGATTTGGGGATCTTCATGCCAAAAAGCTGCGAGAGTAACCCTACGATAAGTCAGCCTCTGATAAACCAAACGCGGAGGAAAGTCTCTTCATGCTTTCCATTTTTTATTACTTGTAAAAGCATTTACCTATAATTTTATTCCATGTTCATCTCTATGTAATGGAAAATATGAAGGATATTTGCACATACATAACATGCTATCAATTAACAACCGTTTTGCAAGATAATATTCCTAACACGGATATATCACATAAAATATAAACATTTACATTATCCCTAAGACTAAACTACATAAGTCTTTTGTAGGGAAACAATTGGGCCTATTACCCGCTCAAAATCCAAAAAGGCCATGACCCTACAGCCAATCATGTCTTCTTCTGACCAGTCTAATCGCTTTTTTCGAGAAGAATTTGACGGATTAAGTAAACAAATTTTGGCTGTTCTGCTTAAAGAATTGCATCAGTCTACTCAGGGCTCAAAAATACTTACACATCCAGATTCCTCTACACAAGGTTTGGATAAAACAAATCTAGAACCTCAAAGGAGATCTAGACATCGGTGATATCACGAAGAAGGTCCTTCAAATGGAAGAAACTATCTGTTCTTTCAAAGGGATTGGAACACATGGAAGTGTTTCATATGCTGACCTTTGCATATTCCCTGGTGTTCATTATCCAAAGAAATTCAAAACCCCTGACTTTGAAAAGTATGACGGATTAGGGGATCCTTACACACATTTGAAGGTGTTCATTGGAGAACTTGGATCTTATATGGAAAACGAGAAGCTCATAATGCAGTTGTTCCAGAAGAGTCTAACTGGAGAAGCCCGTTCATGGTATACCATATTAGACAACTCAAAGATCCATAGCTGGGAAGAACTAGCTCATCCCTTCCTTACTCAGTACAATTTTCAATCTCAGATGGCTCATGACCGGTACTAGATTACCAAGGTTAAGAAATAGTCTAATGAATCTTTCAGAGAGTACGCTAAAAGGTGGAGGCGCCTTGCTGCTCAAGTTATTCCTTCTATGTGAGAGTCAAAAATGGTCATGACTTTCATAGACATACAAGAAGCTCCTTTCTATGAGAGAGTCTTAGCTGGTATTGGCAAACCATTTTCTGAAATAATCAAGCACAGAGAGATGGTTGAGATGGGGTTGAAGTCAGGAAAGATTCAAGACCTAGCCGCTTTTAAAGCAGTTGCTGAACACATCCAATCTGGATATTATGGAAACAACACACGGATGGTCCATAAAAAGAAAGAGAAGGATGTTTCCTTGATACTACAAGGTCAAAAAGGCAGTCAGAACATGCCTATACAGAGGAGAAACGACTCCCCTTTCCAAGCATAGTCTTCAAACCCTTCATTGCCTAAAGGTGGAGATGCAAAGTGCCCTCAAATGTTCACACCCTTAGGGGATTTGCTCAAGAATATCCATGCTCTTCTGACTACTCAGAAGAAAATCACGCATCTTCTTCCACCAGCCAACCCTAATGGGAGGGGTTTCAATGCTACTCGAAAGTGTGCCTATCATGCCGGAGCACCTGGACATGATACTCAAGATTGTTGGGCCTTAAAACACAAGATCCAAGATTTAATAGACAATAGTGAGATCGTGGTTACCAAACCAGATCAACCTCATGTGTAGGATAACCCTCTTCCTCAACACAAAGAAAAAAAGGTCAAAATGATTAGTTGGAGCACTGGACAGAGTTCCAATTTTAACAGTGAATCATCCCAAACCATCAAAGACATTATTGACAGATGGAACGAAAGATTAAAGCTCTTTGTAAGCAAATTGAACAATTAGCAGAACTGGTAAGCCATCAACATTGAGTCACAGTTAGTCAGCCAGGAGCATGCATGTCTCCTTCCTTTTTTTATGAATGCTTCATCATCACCTTCAGAAAATGAAGCTATGGTGGATAAGGTTGCGAAGAGAGAAAATGCTTAAGCCCATCGAGATTTTGCCAATAAAAGGGAATTTACATACCTGGGCCAACCTATGGAGGAGATATTTCAGATGCTAATCAACGAAGGAAGAATCACCTCCCTTCTACCTCTAATCAATCCCCATTCAAGATAGTTCAACTCCGATGGAGTATGTCAATATCATTCACATTCTCACGGTGACAGCACAGAAGAATGTTGGGCACTCCACCACCTTATTCAGAATCTAATTGACAGCGGTGTCCTGCAATTGGCAGACAATGACACTGTGCTACTCAAGAGTGGGAATACCTGTCCTACCAAATGGAAGGGATTAGTAGCAGTTATATTCGCTGAGGCTGATGAGACGGTCGGGCCATTTCCCATACAAGCAATTCAACTCAAAGGAGCTGACAATCCCTTGAAAGTGGCTTCACTAGAGCTAATTTCTTTACCTTTCAGACCACAGTATCCTGTTATTAGCTTACACAAAGTCCCATGGAATTATGGAGAAACAGAAGGATCCACGTCTTATAATATTGCTACAGTGTCAAAGGAAAATTCACTGTATTTTCCTCAGAGGGTGATGAAGCCTGCCGTAAAAGCAAAGGGGAAGATTCCCATAGAGAAAATTGAGAAATTCCTCCACACTATGGGCCATAATAAAGCCAAGGTGGTTCTAAGCTTAAGAGAAGCTCCACATCAGATCTCAATACTGTACTTGGTTTTCTCTTCCGAGGATCAGAGGAAGATCTTATTGAAGGTTTTGCCAAAATCAGTGGATGTGGAAAAATTTCAACATTTGGTTGATCACATTTTTAACAACAATGTGATATCCTTCACTGATGATGACATATCGCCCGAAGGGACCGGTCATTGCAAGCCATTACACATTCCAATTTTGTCCTCCGGGTATATGTTAGCTAGAGTTTCAATAGATTGAGGTTAGTCTCTGAATATCTGTCCTTCTGCCACCTTGGAGAAGATGAACGTCAATCTCAAGCGAATCCAAAATAGTAATACTTTTATCAAAGCATTTGATGGATCCCGATGAAATTCTGTTGGAGAGATTGAGCTGCCAATTGAGGTTGGTCCAAACACATTCAATGTATCCTTCCATGTCCTCAAGATAGATTCAGGATACAATCTGCTATTGGGAAGACCATGGATCCATATGGCTGGAGCCGTTCCTTCTACACTACAACAACAACTAAAATTCATTGTCAACAATAGCCTAGTCACTATCAACGCTTAGCCAGAATGTCCTAAACAAGGAAACCTACCACTCATCAACTTCAATTCAGAAGTTGAGCCGACCAGTTTTTATACTTTGGAAGTGAGTAACACACAATACCATCCTATTGGAGTGCCACTTCCCATACCCAAGATTTCTGCTAAGGTTATGTCCACCACTCAAGAAATGATGTCATTGGGTCATCAGCATAGACAAGGGCTTGGTAAAAATCAGCAGGGTATTAAGCACCCAATTCAAGTGTCCAGTAAAACTGGGACATCCGGACTAGGCTATTTTTCCAGTTCCAGTCACAGGAATCCTCATAAGCACAAGCAGATTCCTCAAACTTCCGCCACACGGTGATTTTCTTTACCTACACCTCATGAGCTGATACAGTCTCGGGGTAAAGGTGTCAGCCCATGCTATGGCTATACTGTTTCCCAAACCAGTACCATTCAAAGAAAAAGAGGTCCTGCTTCCTAATCCCAAAGTGGAAGAAAGGGAACGGAAACGTAAACATGACATCGCCCTGATGATGTTAAGCATACGCATCATTGTCCATGATGAACATACAAACAAATACACCCCAGACGATGATTGCCCAGATGTTATGGTCATCATTCGGGAAAAGGATGATGATGATAACCCCTTCATCACTGCAGTCCATCAGGACTTTATCCTCGACAATTGGACCAGTACTCCATGCATTGGTCGACGAGGGTAAAACAGGCAGAAATCCCTCTGCCCTGTAGATAACTATAATTGCTTACTTTTCTGTACAGTATTAGTAGTTATTTTATCAGTACATGATAACACTTTTGTATGATTAAATAGTTTCATATATTAAGTGAAATCATATTTTGTTTCAGGACTCAGAATTTAGATGTGGCTGTACTTGCTGATGAGGTGCCTTTTCTCCATAAGGACTATAACTTTGATGAAAAGTTGGACTCAGACTTGATGGAAATCCAAGAGGACATTGAGATAACTGAGGAGATTAAGGAATGGGTCAAAGACAAACCTAAACCCAACCTTAACCAAACCACCTCTTTCAATCGTGGAACCTTAGAAAGCCCTATGCTAATCCAAATTGGTTCAGACCTAACCCCAAACCAACGGATTGACATGGTTGTGCTATTAACCCAATTCCAGGATGTGTTTGCATGGTCTCACGAAGACATGGTGGGTTTATCCACTAACATTTTCCTTCATCGCCTTCCCATTAATGAGGGATTTAAGTCAGTCAGGCAGAAGCTCAGGTGATTGAAACCTGAGTGGAGTTTAAAGGTGATAGAAGAAATTATGAAATAATTTCAAGCTGGCATTATCATGGTGTCCACATATCCAGAATGGATATCCAACATTGTTCTCATGCCTAAACCAGGAGGAAAGGTGCGAGTTTGCGTGGATTACCGGGATCTGAACAAAGCTTGCCTTAAAGATATCTTTCTCGTGTCCTTTATCCAGATTCTTATTGATAATACTTCTCAATACGGCATGTACCCCTTAGCTGATTGCTTTGCGGGGTATCATCAGATTATGGTTGCTGAGGAGGATCGTGAGAAAACTGCTTTCATCGCGCCTTGGGGAACCTTCTGCTATAGACGGTACTTGTCATTCTGCCTCATTAATGCCGGGGGAACCTATCAGCGAGCCATGATGGCTTTTTTCCACGATTTAATACATAATGAGATAGAGATCTATATGGATACCATCAGTGTCAAGTCTTTAAGGGAAGAAGACCACTTAAACCATCTCAAAAAGCTCTTCAACAGGTTGCGTAATGATAAGTGTATTTTATATACGCGATTTAATATCCAATTCATGCTTATTTGTTGCTACATTCTTGTGATCATGTTCAGTTTTACTTGTTTTATGTTATTTCAGGTGTATATTGGTGGTTGTGGCATTCAACGTACAATTGGTGATATTCAGTGCGATTGGGACTCAAATGGAGCGTGATTAGAAACAAGTTAGAAGAGCAGCATAGTCAGTTAACAGAACACACCCCCGCCGGGGTAGGCATGAACAACTTATAAACCCCCGCCGGGGTGGGGGTCTTACAATCCAGTTATCAGTGACATAGCCCACCGGGGCGGGCATTATATAACTACACACCCCCGCCGGGGCGGGGGTCCTCATTCGAGCAAATCAGGAGCATAGCCCACCGGGGCGGGCGTACATAGCATGCAAACCCCCATCGAGGCGTGGGGTGGAAAATTCTGAGTGTCCTGTTATGTTTGTAATTCCTCTTGGGCACGAATTTTAGCTATTTGCATGGAAATATAACTCTATTTGATAGGGAATTCGGCTGGAGTGTTATGCTAGATATCTATTACTCTATCAATAACAACAATGAGAGAAGAGAGATGAGAATAACGAAGATCTAAGCCTAGTTTTTGATAGCAAGTGGAGAGAAGTATTTTGAGGAGTTTTTCAAGATAATTGCGATTTTAGTCTACGTGAAGGGTGTTCTTCAATATTTTTCGTGTTAGATTATTATTTGTAATTGGAAGAATAATTTCTATGATATATTCAGTGTTTATTTCATTTATTATGAACTAATTCACTTTTTAGGCTTGTGATGGATCTTTAAGTGAATCGATGGTTTTGTAAACTTTTATTTCCAATTTAGTAAGCTATCTCTAGTTTATCTATATTAATTTGTGCTTGAATCAATGAATTGCCTGATCAACAATTCTTTGTGGAGTTGGACGGAATTGAGAGAGGATATTGAAATCTAGACTTAGTTGATATAGTATGTGTTCAGGTTTTTGTTAGTAGCTTAAACTTGATGAGTGTTAAAGGTAGAGATATGCTTGACACCGCATGTAATCGGATAGAGAACTTATTCTTCAACCTTCTTCAATTGTAATTCAAATAGAGATATTGTGGGCTAGTTGATTAAGGTGTTTAACGAATTTCTATCTTAATTGTTGATTGAAGTTAATAGGGTATTAGTGCATCGAGAGGTGGTTAATGGTACCTTCGTGTTCTTGATTAATAAACTGGGATAGTGCATTGAATTGGGATAAAGGTGTTAAAATCACAGTGAAGCTTAGGGTGAAATCATAAGTCTAATTATCCAATAATTGTTTGAAATTTCAGATTTTGATATTCGTGGTTATTTTATGTTAGTTTAATTATTTAAATTTTAGTTTTAGTAATTTGAATTATTGAGTTTAATTTGTTTAATAAAATTAGTGTTAATAGAAGATTGGTAATTGTAAGTTAAGGTTATTGCTAATTAATCTCAGTGGGAACGATAATCAACTTATCACTTTATTACTTGTTGACCACGTATACTTGTCTGTTGTGCGTAATTAGATTTTACCCAACAAGTTTTTGGCGCCGTTGCCGGGGATTTTTTTTAGTATAAATCTTAAGTGTTTTACAATATCAGTTTAATTAAGCCAGTTTTACTTAGACATTCTTATTTTTTTTGTATTGTGCTTCTTATTTCAGGTGTTGCACGTAGTTTATGCGAACTCGGTCCCAAAATCCAGACTTGCTGCCTTTTGAGGACGATATTGAGAAAAGGTTTCAGAGGTTAAGTAAGTGGATCAAGGAAATGAGGCAAGAATTCGAAATACCTGAAAAGGAAGAGGGAATAGTAATGGCAGCCGAAGATCGAAAAGCGTTGAGGGACTTCGCAACACCCTAGGTGACTGAATTGCAGTCAAGCATTACCAGGCCAGCAATAGTAGCAAATACATTTGAAATTAAGCCTGGGATGATACAAATGATTTAGAATTCAGATCAGTTTGGGGGATTTGCAAATGACGATCCGAACGAGCATCTAGTCAGCTTTCTGGAAATGTGCAACACATTTAGTTTTAATGGGGTTTCGGAGGAGGCGGTGAGACTTCGATTGTTCCCATTCTCCTTACGGGACAAGGCGAAGAGTTGGTTACATTCTTTACCATCCAGTTTGATAACTACATGGGAGGATTTATCTCAGAAATTCCACGCAAAATTCTTTCCACCGGCGAAAACTGCGAAGATGAGGAATGAGATTACAATGTTTGAACAGCAACATGGGGAGTCATTATATGAGGCCTGGGAAAGATACAAAGAACTGCTCAGAAAATGCCCACATCATGGATTGCTCCAGTGGCTACAAATGAACACCTTTTATAACGGACTACATGGGAATCTCAAGACAAGTATCGATGCAGCATCGGGCGAAGCGTTCATAGCTAAGAGCTACGAGGAAGCATACGAGTTGATTGAAACTATGGCTACTAATAACTACCAGTGGCCAAAAGCAAGAATGACACAGGCGAAGGCAGCTAGGGTATTAGAAGTAGATAGTATGATAGCGATGCAAGCACAGATATCGACACTTTCAAAGAAGTTGGAGTCAATGGCAGTAACACAGACACAACAAACACAACAAGTTCAATAAGTGGAAATAGTATGTGAGTTGTGCACATGAGAACACCCAACGGAGCAATGTGCAATTAATCCAACAACTGTGCAGTTCATCGGCAATTACAATAGAATTCCTCAAAACACATATCATAACACATGCAATCAAAGAAATAAGAATCATCAGAATTTCTCATGGAGCAACAACCAGCAAAATCAAGCTTCACGCCAATCATATCCCCTAGGTTTTCATAACCAGCAACAACCAATTCAATATTAAGAAAGAAAACCCGATCTGGAGGAAGTGTTGGCAAAATTCATGACTAGCACCGAGTTGGCTATAAAAGATCACGTCATGGCTATGAAATCACAAGACAGGGCGATTAAGAATCTAGAGAATCAGATGGGTCAAATTGTGTTGGCATTGAATAATAGACCACAAGGGACATTACCAAGTGACACCGAGAAAAATCCTAAGGGTAATCACGAGCAGTGTCAAGCCATTATGTTAAGAAGTGGAAAACAACTTGTTGGTCAAGAGCCAAAAATTCTGGTTACAAAGGACATTGATCCAGAGACAGAAAATACAGTGGGTGAGGTAAAGCAAGGGAATGAAAAACAAATGAAAAAGAACAAACCAGTCAACGAACCAGCTGTTTATCCTCCCCCACCATTCCTATAAAGAGTTAAAAAACAAAAATTAGACAAGCAATTTTTAAAATTTTTGGAAGTTTTCAAGAAACTTCAAATCAACGTACCATTTGCAGAGGCCCTAGAACAAATGCCGAGTTACGCAAAATTTATGAAAGGGATTTTATCAAGGAAAAAGAAATGGGAAGATTTTGAGACTGTGGCATTAACAGGGGAGTGTAGTGCGGTATTACAACAGAAATTACCACCAAAACTTAAGGACCCGGGGAGCTTTACTATTCCATGCACGATCGGGGAGATGCATTTCAGCAAGTGTTTATGTAATTTGGGGGCGAGTGTAAACCTTATGCCATTGTCAGTATTCTTAGAATTGGGTTTGCCCGCGCCAAGGCCTACGAACATCTCCTTACAGTTGGTGGATAGGTCAGTCACGTATCCAAGAGGCATAGTAGAGGACATTTTAATGAAAGTGAATAAGTTTATATTCCCCACGGACTTTATCATTCTAGATTTTGAGGAGGACAAGAACATCCCAATTATCCTAGGGAGACCATTTTTGGGTACAGGGAGAACACTCATAGATGTACAAAAGGGAGAACTCACTATGAGGGTCCAAGATCAAGAAGTGAAATTCAATGTGTTTAAGGCCATAAAATTTCCTACGGATGAGGAAGAATATTTTCGACTGGATATAATTGAGCAAATCAGTAATGATGACATGAGCAAAAGTTTGGTGAACGATACGTTAGAAACAACATTATTGGGAGATGAAGAGATCGATGATCCGGAATTAGTGGATTACCTTCAACTGCTAGACTCATTGCCATGAGTACAAGGATTTAGAACACCATTTGAACCACTGCACACAGAGGAGGTAACCGCAGAAAAACTAAAACCATCATTGGAAGAGCCACCAAAGCTCGAGCTTAAGCCACTTCCTAAGCACCTCAGGTATGCGTATTTAGGCAAGTTAAATTCTTTACCTGTTATTATTTCAGTTGCACTTAACGAATTGCAGGAAGAAAAGTTGCTGAGGGTGCTTCGGGAACACAAATCAGCTATTGGATGGACAATTGCTGACATAAAGGGAATCAGCCCTTCATTCTGAATGCACAAGATCCTAATGGAAGATGAAGCAAAACCAACGGTGGAACAACAGCGGCGACTCAATCCAATTATGAAGGAAGTGGTAAAGAAGGAAATTTTGAAATGGTTAGACGCCGACATCATCTACCCGATTTCCGACAACAAATGGGTTAGTCCAGTCTAGTGCGTACCAAAAAAAGGAGGAATGACGGTGGTGCAGAATGACAACAACGAGTTAATCCCAACTAGAACAGTGACAGGTTGGTGGGTTTGCATGGATTATAAAAAATTGAACAAGGCAACCAGAAAAGATCATTTCCCGCTGCCCTTTATTGAACAAATGTTAGATAGATTGGCGGGACACCAATATTACTGTTTATTAGATGGGTATTCGGGCTACAACCAAATAGTTATCGCTCTGGAGGTTCAAGAAAAGACCACATTTACGTGCCCTTATGGCACATTTGCATTCAGGAGGATGTCATTCGGGCTATATAACACACCGACAAATTTCCAACGGCGTATGATGGCAATTTTTTCAGATATGATGGAGAAAAATGTTGAGATCTTCATGGATGACTTTTCAGTTTATGGGGACAACTTTGATAATTGCTTAAAGAATCTGGTCATGGTGTTGCAAAGATGTAAGGATACTAATCTCGTACTAAATTGGGAGAAATGCCACTTCATGGTTGAAGAGGGCATAATTTTGGGCCATAAGGTATCGGCTCAAGGGTTGAAAGTTGATAAAGCGAAGCTGGAAACTATTGAAAAATTGCCTCCACCGACCTCAGTGAAGGGTATTAGGAGTTTCTTGGGACACGCTGGGTTCTACCAGAGGTTTATAAAAGACTTCTCTAAAATTACGAAACCTCTATGCAGTCTTTTAGAGAAGGATGCGACATTCAGCTTTGATGAAGAATGGAAGACGGCCTTTGACCTATTAAAAAGGAAATTGACTACTGCCCTCGTTATAGTTGCACCGGATTGGAGCATGTCATTCGAGCTTATGTGTGACGTAAGCGACTTTGCGGTTGGGGCTGTTTTGGGTCAGTGGAGAGACAAAGTGTTTCACGCTATATACTACGAAAAAAAAACACTTACAGAAACTCAAATGAACTACATAACCACAAAAAAGGAATTGCTTGCAGTGGTATATGCGTTCGACAAATTTCGGGCTTACTTGATCGGCACTAAGGTAATAGTATATACGTACCATGCAGCGATTCGGTACTTGATAGCGAAAAAGGATGCTAAGTCACGCCTTATCCGGTGGATTCTCCTACTTCAAGAGTTCGATTTAGAAATAAAGGATAGGAAGGGGACGGAGAATCAGGTAGCCAACCACTTGTCTAGGTTGGAAAACCATGGGAAACAAAAAGATGACAAATATGAAATCAACGAATCGTTCCCGGATGAGCAACTGTTTGGGATTTCAGCAAAGATTCCGTGGTATGGCGATTATGCAAATTTTGTTGTGAGCAACATTCTACCACCTGACCTCACAAGACAACAAAAAAAAAATTCTTCACGACGTGAAATGGTACATGTGGGATGATCCATATTTGTTCAAGCAGTGCGCCGATAAGATGATTCGACGGTGCGTCCCATATAGTGAAGTGAAGAATATTCTGCATGAGTGTCACTCATCGGCGTATGGCGGGCATTATGGGAGTGAGAGGAAAGCAGCGAAGGTGCTGCAATGTGGTTTTTATTGGTCCACATTATTCAAAGATGCCCACCAGTTTATCAAACAATGCGATAGGTGTCAAAGGGTGGGCAACATTTCAAAACGTAATGAGATGCCCTTACAAACGATTTTGGAAGTGGAAATTTTTATCGTATGGGGTATCGATTTCATGGGACAATTTTCATCGTCCTTGAACAATCAATACATTCTACTCGTAGTGGACTACGTGTCAAAGTGGGTTGAAGCTACAACTCTACCAACAAACGATGCCAAGGTGGTCCTCAAATTCCTTTAAAAGAACATCTTCACGAGGTTTGGCACACCAAGAGAAATTATAAGTGACGAAGGTAGTCACTTTTGCAATAAACCGTTTACTGCTCTTTTGGCCAAGTATGGGGTGAACCACAAGATAGCTACAACATATCACCCTCAAACCAATGGACAATATGAGGTATCGAACAAAGAAGTCAAAAAGATATTGGAGAAAGTGGTGAATCCGAGTCAGAAAGATTGGCCACTTAGATTAGACGATGCTTTATGGGCCTACCGGACTGAATACAAGACACCAATCGGGATTTCACCATATCAACTGTTATACGGGAAGGCATGTCATTTACCGGTGGAACTACAACATAAGGCATATAGGGCAGTGCAAAAACTCAATTTTGATCAAAAAGCTGTAGAAGATATGAGATTACTTCAATTGAATGAACTCGACGAGTTCCGCCTTCATGCCTATGAGAATGCCAAACTATACAAAGAAAAAGTCAAAAGATGGCACAACCATAAAATTTTGCGTCGAACATATGAGCCAGACCAATCAGTACTATTATTCAACTCAAGGTTGTGTTTGTTCCTGGAAAAGCTTAAATCAAGATGGTCGGGACCATTTACGATCAAGCAGGTATTCCCTCACGGTGGAGTTGAAATTTACAGTCGTAATCCACTCGAAACATTGAAAGTCAACAGACACCGTCTAAAGCATTACTGGGGTGGCTAAGCTAACACTGACGTGATCGCCATCACATTTGCTGACACAACTTAAACAGGAAGTAGTCAGGCTGAACGACTTAAAATCAAGCGCTCATTGGGAGGCAACCCAATTTTTAGTTCTTTATCGTATTTTCCATTCGTATTTGCTTAATCATAGTTTTAGTAAATTACTAGGTAGAAGAGTAAAATAAAAATCTCATTAATCTCTCTACAACATAACATGACATCAACGACTCACTAATTTTCATGTTTCATGTCATGAATGATGGAAAAATGATCATCAAGTGAGTATATTGAAGCAAAGTGAACTACATTGAAGTAAAACAAGAGAGCCTGGCAGTAACCATGCCCCCCGGGGAGGGCCTTAAAAGCACTACAACCCCCACTGGGGTGGGGGTCCTCGATTTCAGAAAATAGTTGCCAAGACCGCCGGGGCGGGCCTTTCTAATACACTACCCCCCCCTGCCGGGGCGGGGGTCCTGGAATTTAGACAGACGTGGGCAGTTGTTTCGTCTTCTCTCCTTCCCAATAACACCCGACATTCACACTTTCCCACTACCTCATTACTCTATAACCACAACCCACTTTCCCCATATTCCCAACACTACATTACTCTTCTCCACCTCTCCACCTCCTCACCCCACCAATGCTAGGCTATCATCTCTATCTATAAATACCACCAAATATCATACAAACTCTCCCACCACACTTTTTATAAAGATAAAGCAAAAAGAGAGTATATTTGTGAGCCTAGAGAGTTAGGGTAAGGCCAGCACTAGGGAGAGATATGGCTTCACAATCATCGTCCAAACGCCAAAGAGGGGAGAGTTCACGTCCATCACAACCAACTCGCACCTTCGATCATCGAAAATTTATAAGTGCCGCCATCGCCGACCGGTATGACTACATGCTTACCAAAGCCCTTACACCGGAGAGGGGATTGGTATCGGATCCTAATGATGGGGAGCTGATGCCGCAAATTTACCAAAAGGGATGGACAAAATTTATCGAGGAGCCAGAACCAGCCGTTGTAAATATTGTCAAGGAGTTTCACGTAAATGCTGTGGACAAAGAACCATTCCAAGCATTTATGCGTGGACGTCTGGTTCCATTTAGTGTCGACGCCATCAACACATACTACCAACTGCGAGTGCCTTGCCACTGCCAATATGAGCATCTTCGTACTTCTGACCCAAATTTTGATGCTATTATCATGGAGATGACATAGCTAGGAACGTCATGGATGAAATGTCGGAAGGGAGGCACCGTGTTCCACGGCAAGGACCTTAGCCGGTATGGCAAAATATGGTATGCCTTCCTCTGCGTGAAATTGCTTCCATCCCAACATACCTCAGACGTCACCAAAGAGAAGGTGTTGTTGTTGTACGCCACTGTGCAAGATTTTATAATTGATGTCGGGGCTATCATTTGCTTCTTCATCTGCCGGTACCTACGTGGATATTTTTCTAGAGGTTTGCCACACCCATCACTCATATGTGGGTTGTGCCGTCAAGCAGAAGTTAGATGGTCTGATGACGAGCCCACTCAAATGTCGCTCGCACTGCTAGATTCAAGAATGATAGCACGGTACTCTGTATGGGCAGGAGGCGAGTCACACCCGCGTGGAGTGGGTTTCATTTTTCCATCGTCGTCGGAAGACAACGGGGGACAATGATGAGGAAATGGGTGATCAAGGGGATGAGCAGGTACCGCGGGTCGAGGCTATATCTAGATCTCAATTCCTTGATTTCCAAAATCAACTAAATGCATACACCAAGGCAACTCGTTGGGATATGTGCCGATTGGCAATGAGGCAAGAGCACATGTTTGATGCTATGCACACATCTTTTGCCACGTTGAACACAACTCTTCAAATTTTCAACCCGGTGACACAATTTCCATATCAACAGCCCGGTCCAATGCAAAGGTTCCCACCGAGTGATTCCGATGAAGAAGAACAACAACCACCTCCTCAAGCTTAAGCATTGATAGGAAAGTCCTCACGTACTTATTTTGATCAATCATCTAATGAGGACATTGCATTATTTAAGTTTGGGGGATTTAAATTCATGTTTGCATGCATTTTAGCTTTTAGGGTTCATTTTTAATTTTGGTCACTTAAATTTCTGTATTGCATTTTATTTTAAGTATTGCATGATAGTTTAGGGCATTCATAGTAGCTTAGGTTTTGCATAGTAGATAATAGTGTAATGCATTTTGTTATCCGCATTTTGTTATTCACATAAAAAAATAAAAAATAAAAATATATGTTTATTAGTAATTATTGTGTTGTTTAAGTCCATCAATGATGTGTTTCATGTTATTGAGGGCCTATGATTAGAATGTCAAATAAGTAGCAAATACAGTATTGGGTATTAAAACTATGACACAATGATCGTTTATGAATCGAATCATGAGTTTGCTTGGAACTGGTATAAAAGGATAGCACGAGTAACAAACATCTGTGTTAATTGGTTAAGTTCAAACTGGTACCTAAATGGTCTCTAAAGGATAATGTTAGAGTGAATGATAAAATGACAAGGATGGATGGTAAAGGCTAAAGTTAGGCAAGAACCTAAGTTTGGGGGATGTTATGTGGGGTATATAAGCTATCTTTAAAAAAATAATATAAATAAACACCGTAGCGTGCTTGTCTAGTTTTGTGGCCTTTCTTACTTAAGCAAGTAAGCCCGAGGGGATTGTCTTTACACCTAGCGCCCTAAGGTCTTAATGGTCTGGGAGTTGTTGGTTGAAAGCTCGTTAAGGTAGCATTGAAAAGCCTAAGGGAATAAGACACTGCATAGCTATGTGTATAAAAATAAAACGAGAAATAAGAGCAAAAAGCCCCCGTATTTATAAAAAAAAATTAAAAAAAAAAGAAATTTTTTTGGAATAAAGCATAAGTACCCCGCATGATCCCTTGAGATTTGTGATTGCTTGATTTTAGTTGGAACTATCTATTTTTGATATTTTTAAGTTTGTGATGCATGATTCCTTCTAAGAGACTGGTTATGTATTGAATTTGAGTTAGTATCGGTTAACATGGATATGACACACACACACACACACACACTATACCAGTGGTGATGGCTTGAGATTCGAGGATTAAAGCATATTTGTAGATTGGTTTTTGATGGTTGATATTATATAGTTGCTTATTTTCGCCAAGGCCGTTAAGATAATGTTGATTCTGTGATATTGTTGGATGTGATAGCATATAAGTGAATTCGTATTCATATCATTGCATTGCATATAGTTGTTTTGTGCTCGAGGACTAGCACTGTTTAAGTTTGGGGGATTTTGATAAGTGTATTTTGTATACACGATTTAATATCCAATTCATGCTTATTTGTTGCTACATTCTTGTGATCATGTTCAGTTTTACTTGTTTTATGTTATTTCATGTGTAGATTGGTGGTTGTGGCATTCAACGTACAATTGGTGATATTCGATGCGATTGGAACTCAAATGGAGCGTGATTGGAAACAAGTTAGAAGAGCAAAGATAGTCGATTAATCAGAACACACCTTCGCTGTATGGTACGAAAACGACTTTATAAACCCGTCACAATGCTGGTGGGTCTTACAATCCGATTATCAAGGATATAGCCACCGTAAGGTGCATTATATAACTACACACCCCCACTGGGGCGGGGGTCCTCATTCAAGCAAATCAGAGCATAATTTGGCTTGGGGTCATGGCGTCAAAGATATAAACTTTTCGCTGTATGGGGTGGAAAATTCTAAGAGTCCTGTTATGTTTGTAATTCCTCTTGGGCACATATTTTAGATATTTGCATGGCAATATAACTCTATTTGATAGGGAATTCGGCTGGAGTGTTATGCTAGATATCTATTACTCTATCAATAACAACAAGGAGAGGAGAGAGAGGAGAATAACGAAGATCTAATCCGAGTTTTTGATAGCAAGTGGAGATGAGTATTTCGAGGAGTTTTTCAAGACAATTGCGATTTTAGTCCACGTGAAGGGTGTTCTTCAATATTTTTCGTGTTAGATTATTATTTGTAATTGGAAGAATGATTTCTATGATATATTCAGTGTTTATTTCGTTTATTATGAACTAATTCACTTTTTAGGCTTGTGATGGATCCTTAAGTGAATCGATGGTTTTGTAAACTTTGATTTCCAATTTAGTAAGTTATCTCCAGTTTATCTATATTAATTTGTGCTTGAATCTATGAATTGCCTGATCAATAATTTTTTGTGGAATTAGATGGAATCGAGAGAGGATATTCAAATCTTGACTTAGTTGATATAGCATGTGTTCAAGTTTTTGTTAGTAGCTTAAACTTGATGAGTGTTAAGGTAGAGATATGCTTGACACCGCATGTAATTGGATAGAGAACTTATTCTTCAACCTTCTTCAATTGTAATTTATATAGAGATATATTGGGTTAGTTGATTAAGGTGTTTAACGGATTTCTATCTTAATTGTTGATTGAAGTTAATAGGGTATTAGTGCATCGAGAGGTGGTTAATGCTACATTCGTGTTCTTGATTAATAAACTGGGATAGTGCATTGAATTGGGATAAAGGTGTTAAAATCACAGTGAAGCTTAGGGTGAAATCATAAGTCTAATTATCCATTAATTGTTTGAAATTTAAGATTTTGATATTCTTTGTTATTTTATGTTAGTTTAATTATTTAAATTTTAGTTTCGGTAATTTGAATTATTGAGTTTAATTTGTTTAATAAAATTAGGGTTAATAGAAGATTGGTAATTGTAAGTTAAGGTTATTGCTAATTAATCTCTGTGGGAACGATACTCAACTTATCACTTTATTACTTGTTGACCACGTATACTTGCGTGTTGTGCGTAATTAGATTTTACCCAAAACGTAAGTACAAGTTGAAGTTGAATCCAGCCAAGTGAGCCTTTGGTGTTAAATTAGGCAAGTTCCTAGGTTTCCTAGTGAGCCACAAAGGGATTGAGTTGGATCCCACCAAAATCCAGGCCATCTAGGAAATGCCCATTCCTCAGACAGAGAAGGAAATACGGAGATTTTTGGGGAGAATCAACTTCATTAGCAAGTTTATCTCTTAACTCACAGCAACCTGTGAGCCCATCATCAAATTGTTAAGGAAGAACTGCTCCATGAAATGGAACGATGAGTGTCAGAAAGCCTTCCTTACAATCAAAGAGCAGCTAGTTAACGCTCGTGTTTTGGTACCTCCCAGGGATGATGTTCCCCTTATCATGTACCTGTCCATTAATGACAAAGCTATGGGCTGTATGTTGGGGTAAAAAGATGATAGAGGCCAAGAACGAGCTATCTATTACCTCAGCAAAAGATTCAGCAACAGTGAACACAAGTACACTTTGATTGAGAAAACTTGTTGTTCTTTAGCATGGGCTTCCATGAGTTTACAACATTACCTCCAAGGTCACACAACCCATCTCATATCCCGTATGGATCCTCTCAAGTATGTGTTCAGTAAGCACATACTGAATTGTCGGTTGTCCAGATAGCATTTGATTTTGCAATAATTTGACATCGTCTACCTGACGTAAAAGTCTATTAAAGGTCAAGGAATTGCGGATAAACTGGCCACCGCACCTGTAGGGGATTACAAACCCTTGGAAATATATTTCCCCGATGAAGGGGTTATAACAATTCAGCAACACCATCAGTACGATACATGTCGTATATAGAAAATGTATTTTGATGGAGCTGTTAACACAGAAGGTTCTAGAGCTGGAGCGGTTCTAGTATCCAGTACGAGGGAGAAATATCCCGTCGCCGTCAAATTACAGTTTGTCAGCACAAATAACACAGCTGAGTATGAAGGCTATATCATGGGGTTAAAACTTTTTTGTTCAATGGGCATTAGGCGGTTAACTGTCTTTGGGGATTCAGAGTTGGTAATCAAATAATCCACATGAATCTCTCAAACCAAAGAACTACATTTGCTGCCTTACCATCGGTAAGTTTTACAGATGGCTTTGGAGTTCGAAGAAATCTCCTTTCTACAAATTCCTCGTAATAGGAATGATTTTGCGAATGCACTAGTAACGTTGGCCTCCAATATTCACATACATAACAAGGAAGATATGTCAAACATCACATTTGCCCCGGAAAAGGCCCCAACTTATGGGAACTATGTTGGAGAAGTATCGGATGAGCTACCTCCCATCCACAACCCTTGGTATCAACATATCAAGGAGTATTTCTGAGATGGATCTACATGCGCTGAGGCGAGCCCGACTGAAAAGAGGTGAATCCATCGACTTGCTATGAAATTCCACTTGACCTGAGATGCACTCTACAAAAGAGATGCAGGACTAGGTCTCCTCAGATGTATGGACAAAGACCAAGCTCAGAGGCTCATGGATGAGATCCATGGTGGAGTATGTGGCCCACACATGAACGGACCCCTACTTGTCAAGAAAATCCTCAGAACAGGGCATTGTTAGCTTACGCTCAAAGCTGACTGTACTGATCACGTCAAGAGGTGCTATCAATGCCAAATTCATGGGAATGCTATCCACGCCCCTCCAAGGGAACTCCACAATATGAGTTCGCCATGGCCCTTCTCAATGTGGGGAATGGACGTGATCGGGCCCATCGAGCCCAAAGCCAGTAATGGACATCGATTAATATTCACCATGATTGACTACTTCACCAAATGGGTAGAAGCAGCCTTCTTCCCCAAGGTTACCAAAGAAGTCATCATTGCTTTCATCGGAAACAATATCGTTTGTTGATATGGACAACCAGAGGTTATTTTGTCAGACAATGCTAAGAACCTCAATAACAAAATGATGGAGGAGTTATGCACTAAATTCCACATCAAACACCTTAACTCCGTCATCTACTATCCAAAGAAGAATGGTGCTGTTGAAGCGGCTAATAAGAATATTAAGAAGATCATTTAGAAAATGTCCGTCAATCACAAAGGATGGCCTGACCTCTTGCCTTTGACTTTATTAGCCTACAGAACTTCAATGCATACTTCCACTAGGGCAACCCCCTACTCATTAGCCTATGGGATGGAAGTAGTGCTCCCCATAGAGGTGGAAATGGAATCCCTCAGAGTGTTGATGGATGCTCATTTGGATGAAGACCAATGGATACAAGACAGGTATCACCAATTGTCTGTAATAGACGAAAGGCAAACCACAACTATCTTCCATGGTCAGTTATATCAGCAAAGGATCGCAAGATCCTACAACAGGAAAGTCTGACTATGGCAATTTAAACAACACAACTTGGTTTTGAAGAAGATCATTGACAACCAAGATCAATCTAAGGGAAAATTCTCTCCTAACTGGGAAGGCCCATTTGTTGTCAAGGAGGTATTGGCAGGAGGCGCTCTCAGACTACAGGAAATGGATGGCGATGAATTTCCATAGCTCATCAACTCAGACACCGTGAAATGGTACTATGTCTAAAGTTATCATCAAGCAAACATCCTGGTTTTGGATCATCAAATCACTAGTCATTCCGATTTTCTAACAATTTTACATACTTTTCTGCCCCTCAGGGAAACATACACTTCAAACCAGTAGCCTGGTTTCACTTTATTTCAAACCTTTCACACAATTTCGGTTATCCCCCCAAGGATTGAACCTTTCATACCTGCAGTTTATCCTGAAGATGGGATTAAACTTTTCTACGCTTGCAGTGTTTCCTGAAGACGGGATCAAACTTTTTCCACACCTGCAGTTTGTCCCAATCATGGGATCAAACTTTTTTCTCCCTATAGTATAGCATGCACATGGGATTCATACTTCTCTTCGGATGTAATTCATCCTGAGGGGCGAACTATGTCAACCTGATCTCCCTGATACCCGGGAGTACGTAGGCAACCATATTCTATATGGCCCGATCACAATAAAAAAAATAAAAACATTTCCGCCCTTTTTCTACAAAAACAAAAACCACAAGAGCACTTCTACACCCTTCTTCATTAATAAAGCTTCTACACCGATCTGCCTTTCACATTCAGTGTTGAAACTCTTACACCAGGTTTGAACTACGCAGACCTGATCTCCTCTTCAATAGGAGTACATAGGCAGCCATTTATGGTTCGGTCTAACCCCCTACTAGAACATAAATACTTGTCACACGGTACTGGGATCAAACATCAATCCACCACATTTCATCGGCTTCAGACCAAAGGGATGGAACTACTTAACCTCTCCTCACAAATAGGAGATTCGGTGACCATCTAAGCTGCGGTTGTGCCTCAAAGAGTAACACCAATCCATAAGAGATGGAATTAACTAGGCTTCTCACAAATAGGAGTATTGGTGACCATCTGTGGTGCGGTCAATCTTAGAGAGGAAAAGCCAAACTCCTCTCCACATCTACATACAGAAACCAGTCTCAAGACATCAAAGATGGTAGGGATACACATAGATCAATGATCTATTCTAAAAGATCATGCGACGTCTCAATGTCCACACATTAAGGACGAGTTCAGAATACATCAAGATCACAAGTCCTGAAGAAACAAGGAAATATCAAGTATCAAGTCACAATTGAAAGGGAAGTAAATCAAAATATATTTCTCTGCCATATATAATACTGTTTGATATATATAATATGCGTTGTACATGACAAAATGGCTAAGCTAGTCTGTGTAGGAAAAATACAAGTTTATCTACGAATATGTACGTATGCGGACTATCAGATCTAATATAGCATCCCTCTCTGAAGAAGGAGGTAACATTGCAAGCTCCTGTCCAATGGTATCTACACGAGCTAGCAGATTTGAGGCTAACTGCATGGTGGCATGATGCTCATCAATATATGCACTCATATCGGCAAGAATGCCAGTCGTAAGGGATCTCACTAAAGTATTGTCTGTGACAGCTACATCCCGGCCAGATAGGGCAGCATCCCGCTCCATAATCAATGCATCTTTGGCAGATCTGGCCTCGTCTCTCTCTAATAGAGCCGCAACTCTCCCATCAAGAGTTGTCAACATCAAGGCCCTAACATGATCTCTCTTAAAGGTCATCAGATGTAGACTCTGCTCCAAATACTGTGTAGAATTCTGAATCACAGTAACACTCATAGTGGGAGAATCCATCACAAATGCTGGCAACCCAACAGTCAAATCCTCCTTGATAGGAATATCAGTCTTCTCCATAGGCTCCTCATCGTCGGAATCTGTCCCCTACACTGTGGATACTACCATAGGCGATGCAGTCTTTGTCCCCATCTATGCGGAATACTCTGCAGAACAACCCGGATGGCTAACGCAAAACTCAGCTAGCTCTCGCTAATCCCAATAGGCATACAACCTGGATCTATCCTCTGCTGATAAGTGGCGAGAAGTGAAGCGCTGACTCGATGCCCCCTCAAAAGGATGGAAGTCCTGGACCTGGTCAAACTAACATATCACGGCCAGTGGGTGGTAAGTGATCATGCCTCTCAAACTAGCCAGAGGAAGATAATCCATGCCTGGAGCATGAGTGATGAAGTTGTAGGGTGAGTTATGCCCTGTACACGGTAATATAGCAAACGGATCTTCGATCCCTGCCAGGAAAGCTGACCAAGATGCAGCATTTATACACTCTACAAGCTAAAAGGAGTATGACATAGCTATATCATGGGTGAAACAATACCTATGCCATCTGAAAGTTCCAATCAGTCTCAAGTGTGACATAAACCACATGTACAACATGACCGAGCTGCCTGTAAACACTCTCGTCGGATAAGTGCAGCAGTATGTGGCTGACCTCAGAGTCTCTGCTATACTCATCGTTATAATGGTGTGACCCTCCCTAAGAGCTCTCACTGCCATGATGACTCCTATGTCCAACTCATCCATGTACCATGGTATGTAGACATACAGCAGTACGCACAATAGCAGTACATCCACTCTAGCCAAACGCCAATGATCCTCTGGTCTGGTGAAGTCCCCGAAATGTTGTGCATAACTATCCTCTAAGCCAAATCTATCAAATAGAAAACGCTGGGATATAACGTGGCCAGATATGAGCTCATCCTGCACCACTCTACGCCTCAAACTAGTGAGGGTCATGAACTACCTACTCATATGCACACAAGGTCTGTCCAATGGCAGCATCGTCAAACCTGCATACTCCTCCAGAGTAAGAGTCAACTCCTGGGTCCCAAATCGAAAAACCTGCCTCTCCGATACCCAGTGCTCCAGCATACCGTCTACGAATCCTGCAGGAACCTGAAACATCAACAGGGTCATATTATGTTGCAACAGATGATCTACAGTCACCCTGTCTGATGGTGACTTGCTATCATACCACGATCGCATACCAGATGCCACCAATAATGGTGGGGATGATCAATACGGCTAACTGTCGAGCAAGACATCTGTACGGGTCATGTCATAAGACCATCCAGGGGTCAATGCTGAATATCTCTGGACATACATACATATGCATAGCATAATAACATGCATGATACAATAGATGGCAATATGATAATGGAATGGAAAATTGTACATACATTCCTAAGTATATCATCATCTATTACATCTCTGTACAACTAAAATATAGGGAAATTGGGCAAAACTACCCTACAACTAACAGAGGCCTATCAAAAGATATAGCGAGAATGGGACGAAGCTACCCAATGTCTAACAGAGGCCTATCAAAAGAGATAACGAGAATATACATCAGAAGAAGACAATGGTGTCAATGTCTACATCATCAATATTGTCCACCTAATATAACTCCTCTTGAGTCAATGGATCTCTATCCATAGGGATGTCAGGCCTATACAGGGGAGGATCTGCACCGATAAAACCATATGAGTCGCCTGAAGGGCTAGTGCCAGAGCTGGAAGGATCAAAAGTATCTTCCTCTGAAGGATCTCTACCCAAGTGCTAGATAAAGAAATGTGCCCGGTTCAACTACCTGGTCGAACTGTCAATCTGTGTCACATGAGTCAGATCTCGAACACAGGCTAGCCAATCTGTCATCATCACGAATCCTGGAACCATATCCCCCATGAACTGAGTGGCGTGGGTCTGAGCTCCAATGGTACGAGGGAACCACCAATGCTGGAACATCTCTTGAGTGTAGGGACCCTCTGATAATGTGAAATTGTCAATCCCCAACAATGGGATATCAATAACGGGTGACTGCGAAATAGGCCAATAACGCCTGGTAGGAGGCAAGATCAGGATACGAATCTCTCATATGGTGTTCCTAATAGCACGCTCTTCTAAGTAGAGCTCTCATCCTCCATCTGTGAAGAGAGGAATCCTACGGGTGGAAAACACATGCTTGACACCAGTCGGGTACCCATCCTCAAATCCAATACTCAAATGCTCCCCAGAGTAGGGAACCCACGTGATGACATCCGTTGTCAATAACTCCAGTTGTAGGAGGCAATGAGTAAAACCCTCAACAACATGGACCTCCGCCAGTATGGAATGATGCCATCTCCGTCCTCGTGGATAGGTGTCTAAATCTAACACACTCACGGGACGCAAACATGGAAGCCTCTCATAGGCCCAAAACTGCCAACACAAAGGCAAACATCTGCTGTCAGTCAACACTCTTAACCTATACATGGGAAAAGACAAGAGAAATACTCACCAGCAGAAATGTGTAGAATCCTAACCAAGACTCGGTTAAGCCTTGCAATCGCATATGTATTCCCCTGAGGAAATAGGCCAAGGTATAGGAACCCCAATCATAATCTCCTATACGGTTCATGTGTCGAGTGGCGCTGATCAAAGCGAATGACACCATAAAAGAGTTATCTGCTATAAAGCAGGCCCTAATGATCATCAGGAATAATCGCCGAAGAATGCGATCCCTGACTCTCACATCATCGGGTATGGGCTCACTCAACAGCCCGCTAATAGCATCTATGCTCAAAGGACCTGTACGAACAGTCCTACACTTGAGCGCCTCCGTCGAAAATCCTAACAAGGATCTGACGATAGTAGGGGTGATATCCGCCATACAAGGCACTGGCTCCCCTCCAAACTCCATACCTGTGATAAACCGCTAATCCATCGGCGTCATCATCACCTCACAGTCCAGTTAATTGAGTTACTGAGTCTGGTGAAACCAGCGCTCAGACAATGCCCTAAGGTAACCCCAGGGACAACAACGGGGAAGAATGGAGAAGAACATCCTAAGTCCCCAGCCATGTACAATCGCTCTATAGTCATCATACAAAGCTTGATACATAGAGTAGATGCTGAAACAATTCCCTCGAGGCTGTGTAAAGCCAGGAACCTACATCAAATGAAGATCAACATCAGAACCCTTTACTCCTCATCAATAGGAAATAAGGAAGATTAAGATCTAACTTTATACCTCATTTGCGTGCAGGTAAACTAAAGGGTGTCGACTCAAGTTGCCCAAAAGCTCTGGGTTCACCACCTGAATGCCTGGTAAATCCATACGGGGAACACGTACAGTAGGAGCAGGGTCCACAACAAGAACATCTTCCTCCTCGTCCTTGACATCCAAAACTTCAACCTGGATAGGACGTATCACCGCGTCCACCAAACTATGAGGTTGTCTAATAGAACGGGGTCAAGGCACTTCTGAAGCCCTTCTCCGTACACCAGAAGTGGTCCTGTGGGAACTACTCGGCTGATCCAGATCCATAATATCTGGATAATAAGTCTCCAAATCACCTCAGAAACAGTGCGGTAATGTTTAACCTGGAGCTTTTCAAAATGCATTTTTATGACTACATGCATGCATGCATTATTTTAACATACGTCTACAGTAAAGTTAAAAATGCATGACTACCCAATGCCTACGTTTTGGAAAATTTTTCCATAGTCTCCTTTGTAAATGGGACTATCCACATGCACATAGGCATGACTAGGTGGCCAATAAGTAGCACACCTACCCACATTCATATACATCCTATATGCATTAATACATCATAGTAAAAAATCTGTAAGTGTAGTCTAATTACCAGGATTATTTTGTTTTTCTACCTTTACTCATTTGTCCTCAAATAGGAAAAGAAATGACAGTAAAAGGTGCCAATTTGACTGTTTCAAAAGTCAAAAATTTTTACATCATTATGTTCAGCATGGTTTAATACTAACATTTATTGTGTTGAATATTTTTTATCAAGTCATATCAGCATGCATATTCACTACTATGTGTCTAAATGCATTTCATGTGATAAGTCATTTTCCAACGGATAGAAACTAGAAAAGAATACATGCATACATTACCAGGACAGTGTAGGACACTTGAACGGTGGCAGAATGTGCTGAAAGTTGCTCGAACTTAGCAGATCTGAAGAAGAGCTCTCGGATTTCCTTTACAGTGTAGCTTGAAAATGACTTATGAAAGCAACCCACAGGCATTTCATAGCCACGGTTGGCCGCAGGTCCACCTGCGAGTACCACAGGTGTACCTGTGGCACCCCTACATAGGTCCCACCCCTCTGGCTCAGATCAGTTCGAGTTGCAAAGGAGGTTTCTCAAGATGAAAAGGCCAAATCAAGAATAAAAATGCTACGCGATTGAGCGGAGTAGCCTGAAATCTTTGTTTTCATGAGCCAAACTTTGGCTTCACATGTCACTCATTGGTATTCACCTGAATGCAAGGTATACTATACTAGTGACCTCGGATTTTGCAAATTATGCTCGGCAATGCTTCGCACAGGTCCGATGCCGCCAAACACAGGGTCGTAATCCTAAAAGACGTGTTCCCCGGCGGGGGTCACAGTGTCGATTTCAAACGTTGATAAACACAGGGTCATAATGAAGACTTTCACACATCCATGTTTCCCCGACGGGGGTTACAACGCAATATTTGTCTACGAACGAATCCCCAGCGGGGGTCACAACGCAATACAACCATTAATGTACATGTCAATAAAGGTCAAGCAGCCTTGACGTCATTTCAACCGATGGCAAGTAAACACATCGAAGCATCGGAGGCCATTCGATGATCTCATCTATCAGTGCATTTATCCACAACTTTCCCCGGTGGGGGTTACAATGCAATTCAACCATTGATATACTCGTCAATGAAGGTCAAACAGCCTTGACATGTTCCTCGGCGGGGGTCATAACGCAATGCAACCATTGATACACACATCAACGAACGTCAAACAGCCTTGACAGTTTGCCCATCAGGGATCTATCCGGTGATACTCACATTAGCGAAGGTCAGGCAGCCCTGACAATACATACTGTTGGCAGTAACTCCGACAGGATCTTGGTATATGTTATACACATCCTCAAACAGACAAAGCATTATCCCCACAAATCTCTTGCACACGTGAGGCACATCTTTGGATTAAAGTCTGTATCAGGGATCTAGGACTTTAGTGATAACCCCAACGTCAACAGTCTTGAAGACTTGGATTGCATGTCCAAGACATCAATGATTGTCATCCCCGATAGGATTAATAGGGAACCGACAATCATTCCATCATATTGGGAAACAATCCAACAACATACATGCATCATGCATTTGCATTTTGTTGCTACACATGGCATCATATTTATATTATTGCATTTCAAGTGTCTAGGATTCTTTATCCTATCCATGCCTTTCATTGCATGAATATGATAAAGAGGGGCATATGTAGATACTTAAAATTTTTTGCACACCTGTTACTAACATTGCAAGAGGGAAGATTTGTCTTTCGGAGATAACCTTGGAAATTAGCTCACATATATTTTAGATACTACCGAAAGTTCAGTCTCAACCCCGGAACACACACCAGGACTATCAATTCTAACCTCAGAGATAACCCCGAGTTTCATCCTTGGAGATAACCCCAAGGAATGTTGTTGCAGTTCCGGCGATAACTCTAGAAATACTTGTTTCAAATGCATGCAATCAGCATCAATCTCAAACATCCAGCCGAGGCACTTATTCTAAAGACCTGGAGCTAACACCAGGAAGACAAGAACACTTACAGATAACCCTGCGGAATTCAAACACTTGCAGCAGTCCAATCTCAGATGTAATCCTGAGCAATGTCTGCTATTAACCCAAACCGGAGATAACCCCGATGGGGGGAAAAATCGTCATCTTGCCACCTCAACCCCCAGCGCATCATCTCAACATTTCATACATACATTTCTACACAGCAATGTCCCACAAGAGCCAAGGAGTTCCAATCCTGAATGACTATTACGCGTGGCAGCACAACAGATAGAATTTGAAGCTTGAAGACCATGGGCATGGTCCCCTCTTCCTGACTTCCTACAACCTCTAATCCCATGTCATTGCATAACTCTCGACAAAAGCGGTCCAACGAAGGTATTGTACACCTCGTTCGGATGCTCGAATTAAAGTTCTGCAAGTTCGAGCGGACATCACAGTGCACGAGTGCACGTACTTTGAGATGGCAGGACCCACAGAGCCCGGGCACCCCGAAGTCATGAGTGCATCTACAAAGAACCTGAATTGCATCTCAAGGGTTGTCATAGTACATTTATATAGCTCCCAACTCTATAAATATAGAGCTTGGGCTGGCCATTTATAAGAGAAAAAAAGGCGAGGAAGCCTTGTCCAATTTGCTCTGTACACACCCCATATTAAGTGCTTTCTCATTTTTAACACCTGTTAGCCCACATATAGCTATATTTTACCGGTGGAAGCTGAGTGTTTATCCATCTAGAGTCATAGAAGCCAGCCTTGGCAGCCCACTGTAAGCCTTCTCACACTCTATAAAGCCTTTCTCTTCATCTTTGCACACACTATCCTTCACGTTGAGAGTCATGTTGTGTGTGTATGCCCATACTTCAGTCCGTGGTCTTCATTTCTGTATGTATATATATACTTATATATGTATATATTTTTATATATGGACTAACATTATTGAGTTATGCCTCGATTAAGCCTAGACTTATGTCTGGAGCATTTACTTACTTATATATGTATGAACTGTTGTCGGATTATATCCGATGAGTCTGGATTTAACATCCGGAGCGTTTACTTGCTTTATATATATAAGTATATATATATATATATATTTATATATTTATATATACACTTATATATATAAACTGTTGTCGAACTCTGTTCGATGAGCATGGATTTTATATCCGGTGCGTTTACTGCTTATATATATACATTTATGTTAGGCATAGAGTTTACTTCATGGCCTTTTACTACTTTATTTACATTTCATCCCGCCTGGAGTTTACTTCGTGGCGGTTGATCGTCTCTACTGCTTTCTTTACATTTAGTCCCGCTTGGAGTTTACTTCGTGGCGGTTAATCGCATTTATTGCTTTATTTACATTTTTGATCCCCCATGGAGGTGATTCGTGGTGGTTAATCATGTCTATATATATATATTTACCGCTTTTGTATATTTACATTTCTGATCTCCCATGAAGCTTTTTCATGGTGGTTGATCATGTCTGTATATATATATATATATATATATATATTTACAGCTTTTATATAAATAATTGCTTACTGCTTTTCATATAAACTGCGGCATCATGTGAGCCTAGGAATCATGTGATCACAGATTTAGTCTACTAAATCTAGATTCGGTTCCCGTGATGGACAATTTCAGCTGTAAGCAGCTTGTACATTATTCACGGTGTTTGAATTTCCTTAGATGACTGTCATGCCCATGAGGAATTCGGCACTACTATATATTATTTTCTCGAAGATGCTTCGCATCTCAAAAATAAAAGCAAAAAAGCTGAACACTTAATAATAAAATGGAAGTATGAAAAGGTCTCAATCACTATTGAGCACAGGGTTTGAAAAACCTTTTTTACAAAACTTCACTGCTATATCATGTTCAAAACTGAATTTTTCATATAAATTCAAACTCTCTGTATATAGGTGCGAACGAGGCCTCACACTACTTCCAAATAAATTGCACATTGATCCATGCACACACACACACACATTCATATAACAGTTTCTTAAAAAGTGGTAGTCACCAATTGAACACTTGGATGTCGAAATGCCTAACACCTTCCCTCCACATAATCAAACCCCGAACCCAAATGAATCTCGGTTTCAAAACCCGCTTTAGCGATGTCACATCACTTTGGGTCAATGTGCAAACATTTTCTGGGTTGCATTGGTGCAACCAAATTAAAAAACACCAATCAAGCGACTCTTACACAAATAAATCGTTTATATGATACATGTTGGACCTTTTTCACTTATTTTTTAAACCAATCTCACATAACATGAGAACACCAAAGAACAAGAACAGAAACGGGATAAATAAAAATCCCGACATCGACAGCAGCGTCTCGAACTGAATCAAATAATACATGATTCAGTCTTATGCTCCATTTATCACGGTGTTGAAATTGCCATTCATCTCCTCCATCTTGATCTTCTTTGCATGCACTTCCCTCTCTGCTACTTCTGCACGCTGAGAGGCTTTTTCATGCACATCTTCGACTCTTGTTCTCTTGGTGGATTCTTCTTTCAATTTGTTCTTCATCTCCGCGATCTCCTTCGTCAGCTGCTCATTCTCCCCCTCAATATGAATCCACTTCCGTTCCACATTACTCAAATGTTCGTCAAGATCCCAGATCTCATTGTTGTCCTTCTGTGCCATAAAAGTCTGACGTTCAGCTACTATCTCTTGCAACTCCTCAACTCTATCCTGAAGCTCGATATTGCGGTCGTATACTTTATCGTACATATGAGTTGCGATAGAGTTTGGTGGAAACTCTTCCTCCTCCTCATCCTCATCCTCATCAGACTATGGCAACTTAACGGGGTCTTCTTCATCCATCTCTACCATATCCTCCTCATCAGGGATGTCCTCTTGTTCAACCACTGTGAACAACAGAGATGACTCCCTTAGCAGCAGTTGCTCCTAAACCTCCTGAATATCTCAAGGCTCCTCCTCTCTAATAATCTGAGGTCCCTCCTCCCTAGCCTGATTGGATCCTCCCACATTAGCCATCCTGACAACAAAATTTTAAGTTTGTCATTACTAATCGTCCTTATTCAACACTCACGAGCACATAGGTTGCTACCACATAAGCACATAAAGTGTTTTATTATTTCTTTCTTAAAACTCAATGAGTGTTTATCACAACTATTTTTTGAATCCACTATAAGGTTACTTCCTATGGCTTTTTCCCCACCCAAGGTTCATAACCTAAGCCTTTGATACCAACTTGTGACACCCCCAAATCTGGGTACTTCATTCCCACAAGACTTGGTGTTCATTTTCCATTCATTCATATCTATCTACCCAAATATAATAAAATTTAAACAATAAACCTTCCTATTAAAGGGTTACATAACTTAATCAGTAATCTCTCAAGTTATCTAACCTTTAAAAACATACATCAAGTGCAGAAAAATAAAATAGTTACACCATAATATCTAAAATAAAGTATGTCATTATGAAAATCAATAAATTACAATTCTTCAACACTTGTTCATTTTTTCCTTTCCCTTTGTTGGTGGTAGGTTCATCAACCTTCTCAAACTTAGCTACAATGATTATATACATGCAAGAGTGAGAAAAATAAATGCTCACTTGAAATACTAATTAATAATAATAGCATAATAACAACCAATGAATAGGCTCAGCAAAATTTAATAATACTCTATCAATGATAATCAAGAACTGAAATCAAAATATGAAATTTATCTGAGGGTCAAGACCACGAACTATGTCCAAGGTTATAAGTAGTTTTTCAACTTAAACCTAAATAATCATAAGACTGTAGGGACTCCCTGTACTTGGGATGATCAGCCCTTCGTACCATGTATTGTGCACAAACATCTAAACGCATCGAGTAAATAATTCCCCTATAATAGGGTTATTCTTCTCAATTTTAGAGTAAGTCTGCACCAAAGAAAGTTTGGTTTGGATAAGTTTCAAGGGTAATTTAGGGTTTAACAATCATAAACTAAGGATTAATTGAATCAATAAAGTTCAATATCATTTCAAATAGTCGATAACAACATAATGTGGAATAATTATAAATCATAAGTGAATTAACATTATATATCGAAGTCATGCTCAGAAATAAGCTAGAAAGAATAAGTATTGAGTAATACAATAAACCTCGCTTGAACAATATTAAGCTAAGGCTAAAAGAATTGAATTATTGAACATTCATTAATGAATAACAAGCTGAGAACAAATCTTGCTCAATATAACAATAGAGATTAAAAACTTGTGTAAAGTAAATGAGATAGGACAACTCAATTAGAGATTAGAGTTCAAGAACTTGTATTCATTATAAAGAGAATGGGACTAGGAAAACTTTCTGAATTGTAAACAAGTTAGAGTAACTCAAATAAAGATTAGAGTTCGGAAAATTACCTCGTGCGTAAGCTATTAAATTATAACTCACGTTCACTTACACATATTATTAGAATCAAAACATCTATTAGATATACTAACATCAACTTTATAAGTTAAATCCCATTTTAATTGAACTTGTTATCTTAGTACACATTCCAAACACTAACACCATACACAATACTGAAATATCAAGTTTTACCATTATCATACTGAATTACCATCTCTAGATTTTAATAAATCACACGTATCTTTTTCACAACTTACTAATTTTACAACTTTGGAACTTTCACAAACACATTACAAATTTGTTATAGCATCTTTGTTACATGCTCACCACATTAACACTTTCATTAGACTAGGTTATAATGAGATTTTAAAGTCTGCACAATCAACATGCATCACTGCCACTGTTCTGGCTAGGGCGCAGCTGCACCGTTTATAGCTTTAGAACTAGTACAGATATGTCGTTTCTGCCTTTGACACCAGTGCAGCTGCGCTCGTGTACAGACAGAAATTACGCAGTCAATTTTCATACTCTGCTCAAAACCAAACTCACGAACCTTATCAATTAATCATCAAATTACATACACCCAATTGATATAGGATTCATATAAATATTACCCATCACATATATACTAATTTAGAACAATTAAACAACAACTACAATCCAATTAAGTCCTTTGAATTCCATATTTTTGCCAAAACTTCATTTTTGATATCTTTAGCAAAAATAATCACTAAAACTTCATTACTAAAACCAAATCAATTCATTCAAACTGTATTCTTTTTGTTTCTTAATGAATTAACACATTCAAGAATCAATTTACAATTTAGTTCACAAATCAACAATAAATTTTGGACTCCAACAAGCCATATTCATACACACACTCACTTTAAACAATTTTCTTTTCTTTTTGAATGTAATTCTCCTAAATTAATATCCCCAATCCTTGTTATAAATCAGAATTACAAATAAACACAATCAATCACTTTGTATATCAACAATTCATCAAAATTGCAGTACAGAGAGTTGGAAAACAATTTCATTATTTTACAGTGAAACTTAAGAACATAAAACTTTTCATATACGTAAAACTAAAGCTTTAGAAATTATACCTTCTATTCTCTTGTTTAACCCACAAGAATAACTCGCTTTGATTCTTCAAACTCCTTCCTTCAAACTCACATGCTTCTCTCTCTTTTGTTCTCTCTTTTCTCTCTATTTCTTCTCTGTTCTTCCTCTCTTCTATTCTCAGGCTTAAGCCAAATACAAATGATGCGTAAAAATAAAACCGACAACCATAACGCGTACAACTTATTTTTTTTTTGTCAGTTACAAACTTAAACATAATTTAACAGTTAATAAAATTTTCAAATAATTTATCAGTTAAAATTTCAAAAGCCACAAGGCTTTGTTTGGATAAAACTAATTAAAATTAAAGACTCAATATCTTTAAGCCTTGTTTAGAAAACTGAATTAAAACTCTCTAAATTATTTTAATAAATCACTTGCTACAAAGTTTAATGGTGACCTACTAATTAATTAAATTCCAATATTTTAATTAATCATTTAAAATTATAATTTTACTTAACAAAACTTTAAATCTCTAATTCAATTATTAAATAAAATTAACACATAATTATTCAACAACTCAAATAATCATTACTAACTTTCTCTAATTTAATTATTAAATTAAATTAGAAAATTACCATTATATAATATGATAATTAGTTAACCACTCATTTAATTTAATTAACTCATAAAATTAAATTTCCACCCACAAAATTATTGAACATCAACTTAGTGAATATTTTTCACATTATTAAGTTAGTCCACAATTATTCACGAATTATTTATTTAACTCATAAGTAATCTAACAAATATTTACTTAACAACAAACACATTAATTAAAATATTTATTTAACTTACAAATAAATATTTGAAATTACAAATAAAATTTTGGTGTTACAGCGTTAGTATAATGTAAAGCTAAATCTGGCCAAGTGCACCTTCGGCGTCAAGTTAAGCAAGTTGTTGGGATTCCTAGTAAGCCACAAAGGCATTGAGCTGGATTCTACCAAAATTCAAGCCATTACTGAGATGCCCGTACCCCAGACAGAGAGGGAAATACGAGGATTTTTGGGAAGGATCAACTTCATCAGTCGATTCATATCCTAACTCACAGCAACCTGTGAACCTATCTTCAAGTTGTTAAGGAAGAACTCCTCCAAGAAATGGAATGAAGAGTGTCAAAAAGCCTTCATATCCATCAAAGAGCAACTACTCAGAGCTCCTGTCTTGGTAACTCCCAGGGATGATGTTCCTCTGTTTATGTACTTGTCAATCAATGACAATGTTATGGGCTACATGCTGGGACTAAAAGATAATAGAGGCCAAGATAGAGCTATCTATTACCTCAGTAAAAGATTCAGTATCAGTGAGCAAAAGATTCAGCATCAATGAGCACAAGTATACCTTGATTGAGAAGACTTGTTGTGCATTAGCATGAGCTTCCACGAGATTACAACATTATCTCCATGGTCACACAACCCATCTCATATCCAGCATGGATCTTCTCAAGTATGTGTTCAACAAACCTATGTTAAATTGTCGACTGTCCAAATGGCAGTTGATCATCCAACAATTTGACATCATCTACGTGACCCAAAAGTCTATCAAAGATCAAGGAATTGTGGATCAACTAGCCGCCGCACCATCCGGGGATTTTAAACCCTTGGAAATATATTTCCCCGATGAAGGGGTAATGATAATTCAGCAACACCATTAGGACAATACACCAAAATTGTGACACCCCCAAAACAGGTATACATCACCCATCTTGAGTCGCCAAATACATGGTACTAAATTCAAATACAACTTGATTATACAACAGTCGTGTAAAATACGACAAAATACATGCTGTGAGTTTTAGTACAAATATTGTCATCTAGACAATATCCACACTCAATTTAGTCCTCATTACATTTATTACCACTCCGTTCCCCGACTACTCCCGGCTATGTTCTCATTTCCTGAAGAGAAACAGTGAAAGAAAGGGTGAGCTCAACTATCCCAGTAAGAAATATTATGACTAAGATAATGCAGAATAAATTATCATTAGTCCTCAACAGTGTTAAACTGATAAAATAAAATAGACATCAAGTTTAACTGTAGCGGAACATGCAATCCATTAAAGAGTCAAGTAGAGAATAAAATCTACTATCTTTTATGATTTAAAAAGGTTTTTCATCACTTTTATCGCTGAGACTCAGCTTAATAAATAATCCTCATCATCCCCTTTTCTGACCAAGGATATTCATTAGGGTCATGACCACAAATTATCCATGCACTACGGGCCAAGGATATTTGTGTATTCATCAATGGTCATGATCATGCCAACAACTGTCCATCAATGCACTTCGGGCCAATGAGGACTTTTACCACATCATTTGTAACATTACGATCATGATTACACTGAATAATCCCTGGTCATAATCATACCAAGTCCATCTATGCACTACAGGCCACAGATAACTTTCAAAAATAATATAAACATGAGGATGATGACAATGATATAAGAATTCAATAAAACAAGTTCAAGAATTAATTTATTCAGGAACTAATAACGTCCAAATTGTCAACATGATACTTCTTTGTAAAGTAAAATTCAAGAATGCTCAGAAGAATATTTCCATGAAAAGATACTGGATGAAGCGCAAATATCAAGAACATTCCACTAATTTCATGGAGTGTAGAAGTCAAAACTTTAACCAATTGAGTATAATAAAGAATAAAATAAAAAAAAAATCACCATGCATGCGGTACTTCGCATAGACAGGTTATTCCATCAGAATAATAAATAACGAAACCAGGTCAAGCGTAATACGCACCGGCTGATATTCCAATGTAATAATAAAGAATGGAATACAATGAAATCACCATGCATGCGGTACTTACATGACAAAGTTATTCAACAGAATACTAAATGACGGAACTAGGTTAGGTGAAATTCACACCAACAGGATGTTCCAAAAGAATAATAAAGACGGAACCAGGTCAAAAGCGTAAAAGCCTGCGCATGCAGGATATTCCAATGTAAATAATAAAGACGGAACCAGTCCAGCGTAAAAAGCAGAAAAGGATATTCCAACGGTAATAATAAAGAATGGAATACGTAAGAATTTCACCAAGTATAAGGTAGCCCATGCAGTACAAAGTTATTCAACGTAATAATAAAGATGGAATAATAGAAGTTCTCTTCATGAATACAAAATAAATAATACCCCTTACCGTAAAAGAAACATGATATCGGAGTAGTGAAGTAGCAGAATAATTTTCTTCTTTCTCTCTATAGTTTCTCTCTCTAGAGTTTCAGTGAATTTGTAAGAAATAATGAAGGAATGAGCTTCTATTTATAGAAGAATGGAATGAATAGTAACCAATCCATGAATGGTTCAGATCGATTTACTTTAATCGGGCGGTCCATATTTAAAGCAAAATCTTTTAAATAAAAAATAATATATTCTATTTATAATCTAATAAAACGAATAACTTTTAAAAAGATTTTACTATGAAAATACTATGCAAGCACTATGCAAAAACTATGCATAATAAAATATAATATATTCTAATTATTGTCTAATAAAACAGATAACTTTATAAAAGTATTCTGTTTTATATAAAAAGTTTTTCTGTTTTATTACGTTAATAATACGAATAAAAAAAACGTCATCATCATTATTGTTATTCACACTATTAATAGACCAGGTCGTTCCCAGGAAAGAGGGGGCTTTCCAATAAGGATTTCTCCCTATTGGCGCACAATTAGGTGACCAAACCTCTCCTTGGCAGAACTTCTAGACATCGTTAATAATGCAAATAATAATATTAACAACTTCGTTATCTCAATTATTGATTTAATAACATATAAAATATCGACAATAATTGAATCAAACTGAGTGACTTTTCACATAAGCATTAATAATCAATACCATGTGCTACGATGCAACCACGCCATTCATCGTACTTTTTACTACCGAAAGTAGTTCAACAAGATCAACGGAAAACTTCCGCCGTTATTTTCATATAAATATTTTTGTCGTTTTCTCAATTCGACAATAATTCTGTTGTGGGGTCCACCAATGATTGTGCTGTCGTACGAATATTCCCTGACCAATCGAATATTATATAACAACTTGCGTACTTTGAAAAATTTATAAATATTACCGCAACTATAACATTATATCAAATTTATTCCATAGTATTCAAAAATGATATTTATAGAAAATTCATTTTTATTCATAAAAGTTGGGGTCTTACACCAATTATGGAGAATGTATTTTGATGGAGCTATAAACATAGAAGGCGTCGGAGCTGGAGCAGTTCTAGTATCTATTTCAGGAGAGCAGAATCTCGTTACCATCAAATTGCAGTTTATCAACACCAACAACACAGCTGAGTATGAAGGCTGTATAATGGGGTTGAAGCTAGCCCAATCCATGGGCGTTAAACATTTAACTGTCTTTGGAGATTCCAAACTGGTAATCAAACAAACCACTGGGGTCTATCACACCAAAGAATTACATTTGCTGCCTTACTATCGGTAGGTTATCCAGATGGCTTCGGAGTTTGAAGAAATATCCTTCCTCCACATTCCTCGGAACAGGAATGACTTTGCTAATACATTAGCAACTTTAGCCTCCTTGATCAACATACCTGAGAGGGGAAGCATTCAAAATATCACATTTACCCGCCAAAAGGCACCAACCTACGAGAATTACATCGGAGAAGTATTTGATTAGCTGCCTCCCATCCAACACCCTCGGTATCAGTCTATCAAGGAGTAAATACGAGATGGATCTACGCCCGCTGAGGCGAGTCAAGGTAAAAGGAAGTGGATTCATCGAATGACCATAAAATTCTATCTGAGCAGAGACGCACTCTATAAAAGAGATATCGGACTAGGCCTTCTAAGTTGCCTAGACAAAGACCAAGCTCAGAGACTCATGGATGAAAACCATGGTGGAGTATGCAGCCCACACATGAGCGGCCCTCTACATGTCAAGAAAATCTTAAGAACAGGGTATTAATGGCTCTCTCTTAAAGTTAACTGTGATAATAACGTCAAGAGATGTTATCAATGCCAAATTCATGTGAATGCTATCCACGCCCCTTCAAGGGAGATCCACTATATAAGTTTTCCCTGGCCATTCTTAATGTGGGGAATGGATGTGATCGGGCAAATTGAGTCTAAAGCTAACAATGCTCATCGGTTTATCTTCACCATGATCTACTACTTCACCAAGTGGGTAGAAGCAGCCTCTTCCCCCAGGGTTACTAAAGAGGTGATCATTGGTTTCATCAGAAACAATGTCATTTGTCGATACGGACAACCAGAGGTGATTGTATAAGATAATGCCAAAAACCTCAATAACCAAATGATGGAGGAATTATGCAGTAAATTCCACATCAAGCATCTCAACTCCGTCATCTATTGTCCAAAGATGAATGGTGCTGTTGAAGCGGCTAATAAGAATATCAAAAAATCATGCAATAGATGTCCACCAATCACAAAGGATGGCCTAACCTGTTGCCTCTGACTCTATTAGCCTATAAAACATTAATATGCACTTCCACTGGGGCAACCCCCTACACATTAACCTATGGCATGGAAGAAGTGCTCCTAATAGAGGTAGAAATGGAATCCCTAAGAGTGTTGATAGACACTTAGCTGGATGAAGACTAATGGTTACAAGATTGATACCACTAATTGTCTCTAATAGATGAAAGGTGGGCCATAACCATCTTCCATGGTCTGTTATACCAATAAAGGATCGCTCGATCCTACAATAATAAAGTCCGGCTACTGCAATTTAAAGAAAATAACTTGGTCTTGAAGAAGGTCCTTGACAACCAAGATCAATCTATAGGAAAATTTACCCCAAACTGGGAAGGCCTGTTTGTTGTCAAGTAGGTATTGACAGGAGGAGCCCTCAGATTACAAGAGATGGATGACTAAGAATTTCCCCAACTCATCAACTCGAAGGCTATGAAATGGTACTATATCTGAAGTTACTTGCAAACCAGCATCCTGGTTTTGGATCATCAGATCCATCAGTCAATTCAGGTTTTCAAAACCTCTCACTACATACAACTTTCAAGTTTGTCCCACCAAGGACGAACTACGCAAACCTGATCTCCCCAATACATGGGAGTACGTAGGCAGCCATTTTGTGGTCCAGTTTAAGTAAAGAAAAAATAAAAAAAAACTTTACACCCTTCCACATACACCTTTCAACATTTTTATGCTAGGTTGGAACTACGCAGACCTGATCTCCCCCTCATCAATGGGAGTACGTAGGAATCCATTTTCGGTGCAGTCTCACCCCTACCAAAAACACAAAACCCTGTCAACAGTATTGGGATCATCCTTCACACTTTCAAACTAAACCATAAGAGGTGGAATTACCAGATCCCCCCAATACACGAGAATATATTGGTGACCATCTGTGGGGAGGTTAAACCACACCTCATTGGCTCATACCATAGGGATGGAACTACCTGGACTCCCCACATAAATGGGAGAAAAACTAGCGACCATCTAAGCTGCAGTTGAATCTTCATAGAGAAACACCAATCCATAAGAGATGAAACTACCTGGTCTCCCCAATACAAAGGAGTACCGACGACCATCTCTGGGGTGGTCAACCTCAGAGAGGAAAGCCAAAATCCTCTCCATAACCACATTCAGAAACTAGTCCCAAGACACTAAAGGGTAGGGGAATACAAAGATCAATGATCCATTCTGAAAGATCCTGAGACATCTCAATGTCCATCCATCAAAGACGAGTTCAGAATACATCAAGATCATAAGCCTTGGAGAACAGGCAAATATCAAACAAGTAATAAGGCATAACTAAAAGGAAAGTGGATCAAAACATATTTCCTTGCCATATAATACTGTTTGATATATACAATATGTCATGTACATTACAAAAATGGCTAACCTAGTCTATGCAGGAAAATTAAAGCTAATCTAAAAATTAGTAGATAAGCAAGCCATCAAGTCTAATATGGCATCCCTCTCAATAGATGGAGGTAAATCTATGAGCCCTTGCCCTAGGGTATCCACACGAGCCAGGAGATCTACGACCATCTGCATAGTACCATCGTAGTCATCAATGAATGTAGTCAACTCTGCCATAATGCCAATAGTATGAGATCTCAATGCAGTACTATATGTAGTGGCAGCATCTCGGGTACCTAGAGCATCATTCCTCTCAACAAAAGCTGCATCCCTAGATGATCGAGCCTTATCCATCTCAACAACAGCGGTATCCTTGTGAGCTAGAGCATCATCTCTCTCAACCAGAGTGACATCTCTATCAGAAAGAGCTGTCAACATCAAGGCCCTATCCTGATCCCTCTCAAACATCATCAATGTAAACTCTACTCTAAATATTCTGCAGAATGTGGAGTCAAATCAATAGGAATACTGGGAAAATCAACCTGAGCAACTTACAAACTAGTAAATAGCTCATCCTCGATGGGAGAATTAGGGTACTCCATAGGCTCCCCATCATCAGAATCAATAACTAGCTCTGAGGATACAACCCTAGTCGATGCAATCTCTGCCTCCAACCATGCAGAATACTCTATAGAACGACCTAGATGGCTAGTCAAAAAGTCAGCCCTCTCACGCTGGGTCCAATAGGCATAAATCTTGGATAAATCCTCTCCTGACAGAAGCTGAGATGACAAATACTGACGCACTGCCCCGTCAAAGGGATGAACATCTTGAAACTGGTCAAACTATGCCATAACAGTCAGTGGATGGTATGTGGTCACACCCCTTAAATCGGCCACAGGAAGATAGTCTATGCCAACTTCATTAGTGATAAAGTTGTAGGGAGAGCTAAGCCCTGAACATGGAAAAATATCAAATGGGTCCTCGATCCTTGACAAGAAAGCCAACCAAGAATCTACGTCTGTACACTCAGCCGGCTGAAAGGAATATGACATGGCTATCTTGTGGGAAAAATAGTACCCATGGCGTCTAAAAGTGCCAATCGATCTCAAGTGTGTCATGAATCACACGTACAACAAGACTGAACTGCCTGTAAACACCCCCAAAGAATGGGTATGGTAATATGTGGTCGACCTTAAGGTCTCTTCCAGAATCATCGGTAAGATGGTATGTCCCTCTCGTAGAGCTCTGATTACCATGATCACACTGATATCTAGGTGGTCTATGTACAAAGGCATGTACAGATAAGCCACTATACACATCAAAAGTGTTTGTAACTGAGCGACATGCCAATCACCCTCAGAAATGGTGAAGTCCCGGGAGTATCATAGATAACTGTCCAAGGACCCAAATTTGTCTATCAAAAAACTCATAGACACTATGTAGACACTCGAAATTTTCTGCATGCCTATTACTAACATTGCAGGAGGGCAGATTCGTCTTTCAGAAATAACCCTAGAAGACAGCTTACATCCATTCTGAATACTACTAGAAGTTCAAGTTCAAAACTCGGGACACACAACGGGAAAATCATTTCCAAACCCAAAACACACACCGGAAGGATAATTTCCAACCTCGGAGATAACCCCGAGTTTCTTCCTTGGCGATAACCCCAAGGAGTGTTGTTGTAGTTCTGGCGATAACTCCGAAAATGCTTATTTCAAATCCATGCTATCAGCTTCAAGCTCAAACCTATCGTCGAGGCACTCATACCTCAGACCCGGAGCTAACATCGGGCAGACAGGTTCTCCCACAGATGACCTTGCGGCATTCAAATACTTGCAGTAGTCCAATCTCAGATGTAACCCTAAGCAACGTCTACTTTCAACTCAAACCGGCGATAACCTTGGAAAAGAGTCAAACGTCATCTTGCCCCCTTCAACACCTGCGCGTCATCTCAACACTTCATACATACATACATCTAATAATGTCCCACAAGAACCGAGGAGTTACAATCCCGAGTGACTATTACGCGTGGCAGTACCTTGGATAGAATTTGAAGCTTGAAGACCATGGGCATCGACCCCTCTTCCTGACTTCGTACAACCTCTAATCCATGTCATTACGTAACTTATAACACAAGTGGTCCGAAGAAGGTCACATATACCTTATTCGGATGCTTAGATTGATGTTCAGCAAGTTCGAGCGGACATTACAATGCACGAATGCACGTTCTTCGAGATGACAGGACCCCCAAGGACCGGATGCACCACGACCACCGCAGTATAATCAAGGTGCCGTAGTGCACTCAAGGGCCATCGATCTATAAATATAGACCTTGGACCAGCTATTTTGAGAGAGAAAGGAGAGAGAAAAGGCGAGGAAGCCCTGTTCAATTTACTTTGTATACACCCATATTGAGTGTTTCCTCAGTATAAACACCTGTTAGCTCACATATAGCTACACTTTTATCTAGCGGGAGCTGAGTGTTTGTCCACATAGAGTCATAGAAGTTTACTTTGGCAGCCCACTGTAAGCCTTCTTATATTCTATAAAGCCTTCTTTCCATATTAGCACACATTGTTATACACATTGAGAGTCGTGTAGTGTGCGTTTGCCCGTACTTCGGTCCGTGGTTATCATTTTTGTCTATATATATATATATATATATATATATACTTATATATATGTATATATTTTATATATGGACTAACATTATCGAGTTATTCCTCGATTGAGCCTAGACTTAGGTCTGGAGCGTTTACTTGCTTTTGTATATATATATACTTATATATATAAATTGTGGTCGATACATCCGATGAGCCTGAACATATGTCCGAGTGTTTACCGCTTTTATATATATATATATATATATATATATATATAATTGTTATCGGACATATCCGGTGAGCCCGGATTTACATCCGCATGCTTTCTACTTTTATATATATATATAATTGTTGTCGGACATATCCGATGAGCTCCGGATTTACTTTCTATATGCGTTCTCGCTTATATATATATATATATATATATATATTTACATTTCATCCTGCCTGGAGTTTCCTTCGTGGCAGTTGATCATTTTTACAGCTTTATTTACATTTCGTCTTGCCTGGAGTTTACTTCGTGGCAGTTGATCGCTTTTACAGCTTTATTTTCATTTCGTCATGCCTGGAGTTTACTTCGTGGTAGTTGATCACTTTTACAGCTTTATTTACATTTCGTCCCACCTAGAGTTTACTTCGTGGTGGTTGATCATGTCCATGTATATATATTTACCGCTTTTATACATTTACCTTTCCGATCCCCCATGGAGTTGCTTCGTGGTGGTTGATCATGTCTGTATATATATATTTATAACCTTTATATATATAACTGCTTACTGCTTTCCATACAAACTGCGGTATAATGTGAGCCTAGGAATCATGTGATCAAAGATTCAGTCTACTGAATCTAGATTCGGTTCCCATGATGGACATTTTTCAGCTGTGATCAGCTTGTACATTATTTACAGTGTCTGAATTTCCTTGTATGGTTGTCATGCCCATGAGGAGTTCGGCACTGTTGTATATTATTTTCTGGAAGATGCTTCGCATCTCGAAAATAAAAGCAAACAAGTCGAACATTTAATAATAAAATGGAAGTATAAAAGGCCTCAATTACTATTGAGCACAGGGATTGAAAAACCTCTTCTTACAAAACTTCATTGCTATATCATGTTTAAAATTGAATTTTTCTATAAATTCAAACCCTATGTATATAGGTGCGAACGAGGTACAACACTACTTCCAAATAATTGCACATTGATCCACACACACACACATTCATATAACAGTTTCTTTGAAAAGTGGTGGTCACCGTGGAAAAACGGATGTCGGGGGGTGCCTAACACCTTCCCTCAGCATAATAAGGCCCCCGGACCTAAATAAATCTCGGTTTCACATACCCATGTAGCAGTGTCACATCATCGGGTCAATGTGCAAACCTTTTTCTATTCAACGTTAGTGCAACCATTAAATACACCAACCGGCAACTCTTAAAGTCAAATCGTCGACATTATACATGTCGACCTTTTCACTTGTTTTTTCAAACAAATCTCACATTAACATGAGAACACCAAAGAACAAGTAACGAAAAGGGACACTAAAAATCCCGACGTCAACAGTGGCGACTCACTGGGGGACTCCAAAGAAGAGGGCTTAAGCCGCTATTACAAGCTTTTCAAAATTGTTATATGCTTGTGTGTGAATGTTGCATTTACATTTATGATGAATGTGTATGAATGCATTTTTACTTACTGCACTATACTATATCTATCTGCGATATTAGTGCTTCACACATGTCATCATTTTGCCTAAACGGTGAGACACGTTGTATGTGAATGTATGTTGTGTGGTTCCCCCATCAAGAGGCTATCCTGTCGGTGTTTGATTACTGGACTCGTAGGAAGAATAATTCCAACGGGGATCAGGAAAGGCAATGTAAAAACCCAAAACCCTAATAAGACTCGTATGTGTAAAATCCCGTTATATAAATAAAATTTCTCTGTTTTGAATGTGTTATGTGTTAATATATACTTGGTTTGACAAATTTGACCAAATAATTTTTTGTCCGAAAAACGTCGTGCTTGACACCTAGTGCTTAATTTTTTTTTTTTCTATAATCGAACTTTTTGGTAAAATTATTTTGGCAAGTTGCTTTGTCATGCTTACACTGACAAAACACTTTGTCGTGCTTATTAGGATTAGTGAGAAATTTAGGTTGACAACCCTAGATTAACAAACCCTAACCCTGATTAATAAAACCCAAACCCTAATTTATAAACTAAACCCTAATTAGCTAATTAAACCCTTATTAGATTATCTTAACACCTAATTATGGTTAGTGAACTTCAATTAGGTACTAATTAACATTACTTAACATTCCTAATCATTAGAAACAAAACCCTAATCAAGATTAGTGAAGATTAAAGCCTAATTAAGCTACTAAACAAACCTAACTAGCTCACAAGTAGGTTAGGAGTCACCATTGCAAGTTCCTAGACTGCACATGATATGCTTGTAACTCCCAAGCTTGACAATAGTCATCAGATCAGATCTTTGTAGAGGCAAGTTTCTCAAAAATGACCAAAAAGCCAAGTTGAAGAATTCTATAAATAGGAACCTTAGGGCTAAGAAAACTCACTAAATTCCTAAGCCTAGATACATTTATAAACCTACCAAATCAAGCCTGGGTAGCAACAACAACATGTGAAGCTAGAATCAAAAATTGTTCAAGAAAAGGTACAAACCCTAGTTCATAATTAGTTTTATGATCTTATGTTAGATTTGTTGTTTAGATGTTTAGAATTATGTATTAGTATGTTAGAAAGTATGTTAGATTTGTAGAACACGTTTTCATAACATCTAGATGCCTTAATTAAGTGTTTTAAGAAATCTGGAAATTTTGAAAACTATGTCTGACAGTCGAATGTCAAGGCCTATAGATTCATATGTGTTTATGTTTTGGTCCGTTAATTGTTTGGTATTTGTAGCATGTTAGTAGGTCTTTAATCTGGAAAAGAAAATAGGTTAATTTGAACCATAGATTTCAAGTTATAAGCAGTCAAAGTGGGTTGACCGTTCACGGATTACAGTTTTTTGGGTTACCCAGAAAACTCAAGAACAGTCGAACCGGCTACTTTGACCAACCTATTTAATCGTTTTCTGTTTGTGATTTTTGTAAGTTTTTGTTATAGATAAATACCTTATCATATGTACTACATATCTACGATCTTTAATTAAACAAACAACGTATAGGTTTACTGGAATTAATGGTTAAAAGTCGTTGACCGAACTTGACCAAGTTTTCTGGGTTTTCCAGAAAACTGAAGAACATGAAGAACAGTTTTTGGCTGTACTTTGACTAGCATAATTAGAGACCTTAGAATTATGCTTTGTTCATGTTAATGTTATATATATGTACCCTGACATATATACTACATGTTACAACAAACATCACACACATCTAATACACAGAATCAATGATATTTAAGCCAAAAAACCGTTGACCGACTATGACTTCTGTTCTGGGTTACCCAGAAACTCAAGAACAGCTCTGACAGTGAGTTTGAGCCTCTATAACTTCTTGTTATACGTAGGTAAAAGCCTAAAATTTGTTTTATGTTTTACTATTGTATGAGTACTACAACATCAACTCTTGAACAAACTGGAAATCATCATCAGTAGCATTTTAATTAGTGGTCAAACTAGTCACTCGACCATGACCAAACTGCTGCCTAGAAACTCAAGAACACCTATAGCGACACTTTCTATCACTGAAGGGCTTAAGCGACAGACGGAAATTATTTTTCTAAAAATAAATTATAAAAATTAGAAATAATTAATAAATAAATATAAAAACAGTTTTAAAAATTATATTAAATTATTATAAATAAGTTCTGATATTTTTTTCACAAATTTAATAATTATTTTATATTATTTTGATATTATTAATAATTAAATTATTAATAAAGAAATTAGATTAAATTATTTATAAATACTAAATTATTATGGAAAAATATTATTAATGATATAAAAATTATAATAAATGAATATAAATTATTTAAAAATAATAATCAATGTTATTGTAAAATTTTAATTAAATATTAATTACTTATAAATAGAAATAAATGATTTAAAATCATTTTAAAAAGATAAATAAATGTTTTAAATACTTTAAAATTTCTAAAAAGATATTATAAAGGATAATTAAATTTTATAAATAAAATTTAGTCCATTTGTCAAAGGTATTAAACACCAAACCCTATTAATCTAACCCGATATTATATAAATGTTATAATTGAGTATTGTTATCAATACTAACATGTTAGATTTATATATATAAACTTCGTAGGTATTTATTAACGATTGAATAGCATAACTTGACTGATCTACGATTTTGAGCACTGGTAGGATGATATGCATACTCTTAAGATGTTGAATAGGTTGATCCCCTATCTCACATCTGAACAAAATTTATAAGTCTGTGTGACTGACAGAAATAAAGAAAAATTCCAGAAATGGTTGAAATAAATAGAAATCCAGAAATGGTACAACTATCAGTCAAAATTTGAACTGTTATATTTCTTCAAATCCTATATTGTTATAAATACACAACTTGTTGAGCATGTCATAGCTCACCCTTGCAAATTATTCCCTTTGTAGTTTTAGACTGTAATCCTGGAACTTCTGGAGTAGATAAAGGGAAGCGTCCCTACATAGATTAGATTATATTCTTGTCTGTTTGAATACCTTGTAATAAGAACGCATTATGAGAATCATGTAATCGAATCTTAATATTATGATATATATAACATCTTTTATTTTCGCAACCGTGTTTTCTTATATATATAGATGTAAAATTAGACTTCTTAGAATCTAGTTAAGATCCTTGGGAACTATTTATCTGAGTGAGGGTATTAATAGCATGGACTGTTCATGTTGTTATTGATACTCTGGATTTCGGATAGATAGTTACTATCAATACGATAGTGTAAATTCGTTTGGCTTAGACTATACATCTGGGTGAGGGTATTAGTAATATAGACTTCTCATGTTATTGCTGATACTCTGAATTTTGTATAGATAGACTCTAGTCACAGATACAGTTCATATATCCAAGTGAGGGTATCCAAACACAGTAAAAGTTCTCTTGAGAATTGACATCTGTTATGGGATACTATGAATTTTGGATCTATGGGAATTATATCTGCTAGTCCCTCTATTTAATGTAATCTTATAATCAGATACCATGGGTGTATAGATTTAAAAGCATTATGTTGATTTCCTGTAAACACCATATCAGATACAGTGGGAGTATAGATATGGGGGCGTTACAATTTTGGTATCAAAGTTGTTAAGGCTATAGATATAAGGACGAAAAATCTTAGTATATAGTCTTCGAGTCCGTAAAAATTTTAAAAGTACATATAAAATATAACATTAAAACTATTATGTTGTGTAAATTTCTATTCAGTATTTAAAGGAGTTTTCTTTTATAGATGGCCAACTCTAATGCTGAGGAAATGGTAATAGCCAATAATCCACCACAAATAGAGTCATACATAGCCAGTGGTGCAGAAGATGAGGAATTTCTTCATGATCAACAACTGTTAGATGCTGAGGAAGAAGAGGATCCAATGGCAGGACAGTTAATGAGAATAGATGAGCATGATGAGGCAATGGCATCACTATTGAAGACAACAGAATATGAGGGTAATAAGATAAGGTTTAGGGCTGAGGGAATGCTACAGCATGAGAGAGGACATAGTCAATGACTAAAAGTACAACTGCACCATGCACAGAGGGGCATAATGGAAATTCAGTTAAGGCTTCTTAAAACATCTCTGGGTGTTCAATATACTTTTAATGATTTACAGCGCCGTGTAGTTTGATATCCGGTAGAGCAGAAGAAGACGGCTTATCTCATCGATCGATCTATGGTTTGTCACATGATTTAGGATTCCTTTGATGATATCAATTAATTCTAGAGGGTAGTATAGGTACTTGAATGCTTTATATTAGTACAATAAAGAAGCATTCAAAGTTTATAATGTAATCAGTACTTTGTAAGATAGTAGTATGTTTAATTATGAAGTTATTGTGTAATACTATTGTGATATATAAAATAAACAATATGTTGTGTTACTCAAATTCTTATGTGAATTTTATTGGTTTATATAGAATCATGGCACCAACCAGAAGACCCCAAAGAGAAATGAATGATGATAATTCTACCCAGCAGTTAGTAGACCTTATGCTAGGAGTTGTAAATAGACCTGTGAACTAAAACACAACTTTTAAAGACTTTAAATTAGTTGGACCACCTGAGTTTAAAGGTACATCAGAACCTATAGATGCACAAATTTGGATTTCTGAGATAGAGAAATTTTTCCTAGTAACCAATGTTAATAATAACCAAAAGACAACTTTTGCAACCTTTTTCTTGAAGGGTGAGGCTAATTATTGGAGGGAATCAACCAAAGGTCGGGTAGAAACTAAAATTGTTCCTTGGGATATATTTAAAGAGTTGTTATTTGAAAACTATTTTTCCCAATCCCTGAAAGATTGAATGGAAATAAAATTTCTGGACTTAAAACAAGGAGATCTTACTGTAACCCAGTATATAGCTAAGTTTAATGAACTGTCCAGGTTTACTCCTCATCAAGTAACCACTGAACTAAGAAAGACTCGTAGGTTTCAGGAAGGTTTAAAACCTCAGATTTAGAGTAGATTGTTAGTGCTTCAAATAAAAACTTTCTCTGAGATACTAGAGAAGGCCACTATAGCTTAAAGTGAGAATGAAAGTCTGGTTAAGTTTCATCAGGACAAGAGAAGTCAGAATGAAAAAGGAAAAATTAGGATAGAACCTAGTTCAGGTGGGTTTAATAACAAACGTAAATGGGATAATTCTTTTTCTAACAACCCAAGGAAAAAGATAGGAAATACTAATAACAATTTTAATAATAATAATATTAAACCTTGTCCTAATTGTGGTAAGAAACATAGAGGAGAATGCCTTCATAAAAAATGTTTTAATTGTGGACAGTTGGGACATTATTATCCACAGTGTCCTCTTCCAAGGAAAAATAAATGTTTTAATTATGGTTCATTAGACCATTTTTCAAAGAACTGTCCCAAACCTAGGAATCAAGGAGGAAAAGGGGTTAGAATACCAGAGAATAATCAATCAACAATAGTTGCAGTTGGGGATCAGAATCGACCTACCGCGAGAATATTTAATATGTCGATGAGGGATGTCGTTACTTCAGAGGACGTGGTGACAGGTATCATCCCTGTCAACACTTTAAATGCATATGTGTTATTCGATTCTGGTACTACATGTTCTTTTGTGTCTAGAAATTTCTCTACAAACTTAAATACACCTTGTGAAAATCTAGACAAACCATTTTGCGTAAAAATTGCTAATAATGAAAGGATTCCGGTTAAGACCATATACAGAAACTGTAGTGTGATAATAAAAGGACATAATTTTAAGGTAGATTTAATACCAATTCAGTTGGGAGAATTTGATGTAATTCTAGGAATGGATTGGTTAGTTAATCATAACGCGATGATTGATTGTCATAAAAAACGTATAAATCTTTTGACTGCTTCAAAGTCAAAGGTAGTGTTCAACGGTAGTTGTTCAACTAAGCAATCTCGATGTTTGACTATAGTTCAGGTAGAAAGATTACTTAGAAAGGGTTGTTTAGGATATTTGGCCTATATAGTTGATACTCGACAAGAAGGAGTAAAACTAGATCAAATACCTATAGTTAAGGAATTTCCTGATGTATTTCCAAATGACTTATCAGGTTTGCCTCCAGATAGGGAAATTGAGTTTGTCATTGATCTTGCACCAAGAACAACACCAGTTTCTAAGGTACCGTACAGAATGGCACCTATAGAACTGAAAGAGTTACTTATTCAATTACAGGAACTCTTAGATAAAAAGTACATACAACCTAGTGTTTCACCCTAGGGAGCACCAGTTTTGTTTGTAAAGAAGAAGGATGGAACTATGAGACTATGTATAGACTATAGGTAGCTAAATAAGTTAACTATTAAAAATAAATATCCTTTACCAAGAATGGATGATTTGTTTGACCAATTAAAAGGGGCCAAACATTTTTCAAAAATTGACCTTAGAACAGGTTATCATCAATTAAAGGTAAGAAAGGAGGATGTGCCAAAAATAGCGTTTAGGACACGCTATGGACATTATGAGTTTCTTGTAATGTCTTTTGGATTAACAAACGCACTGGCAGCAGTTATGGATTTAATGAATCGAGTGTTTAAACTATGCTTGAACAAATTTGTTGTAGTTTTTATCGACAATATTCTGGTATACTCGAAAAGAAGGGAAGAGCATACTGAACACTTGAGAGTCGTTTTGGAAATATTACGGAAGGAATAACTTTATGCAAAGTTTTCCAAGTGTGAATTCTAGTTGAAGAGAGTTTAATTTTTATGGCACATAATTGATAAGAATGGAATATCTGTAGATCCGGCTAAGATCGAAACGGTTGTGAATTGGGAACAACCAACAAATCCAACAGAAGTATGAAGTTTTCTCGGTTTAGCGGGTTATTATCAACGGTTTATAAAAGATTTTTCAAAAATAGCAACTCCATTAATCAATTTAACTCGAAAGACGGTGAAATACGTCTGGACAGATAAATGTGAGGAAAGCTTCCAAGAGTTGAAGATGCGACTGAGCATGGCTCCAGTGTTATCCTTACCAGATGATACAGGAGGCCTTGTAGTATATAGTGACGCATCACACAGAGGTTTAGGATGTGTGTTGATGCAACATGGGAAAGTGATAGCTTATGCATCACAAAACTCAAAGATTATGAGAAGAGGTATCCTACTCATAACCTAGAGTTAGCCACGGTGGTTTTTGCTCTAAAAATTTGGAGATATTATTTGTTCGGGGAGAAGTACGAGATATATACAGATCATAAAAGTCTGAAATATATTTTTACACAAAAGGAATTAAATTTAAGACAGAGATGGTGGTTAGAACTGATAAAGGATTATGACTGTGAAATCTTATATCATCCAGGTAAGGCCAATGTTGTAGCTGATGCGTTAAGTAGAAAGAATCAGGAAAAATTGAATGTATTAACCACCAATGATAGGTTAATAAAAGACTTTAAAAGTTTAGAAATTGAGGTAGAATATCCAACTACCTCTACCCAAAAATTGTATATTTTAGAGGGAGTTTCATCCTTGCTTAATAAAGTTAAAGAGATACAGGAAAAGGATGAAGAATGTCAGAAGTTTAAATCTAATTCAACACATGATAAGTATAATAAATTTTGAATATATACGGATGGAATAATAAGATATGAAAATAGAATTTGGGTTCCGTTATACCAAGCTTTAAAAGAAGAAATTTTAAACGAAGCTCATAATTCTAAATTTGCCATACGTCCTGGCAGTACAAAAATGTATAAGGATTTAAGTCGACACTTTTGGTAGTCGAACATGAAAAGAGAAATAGCTGAATGGGTAAGTAAATGTCTCACGTGTTAAAGGGTTAAGGGTGAGCATCAAAGGCCGAGTGGTTTACTTCAACCCTTACCAATTCCTGAGTGGAAGTGAGAACATATAACTATTGATTTTGTTGTTGGTCTTCCAGCTACACAAAACGGCCATAATGCCATTTGGGTAATAGTTGACCGTTTAACAAAATTAGCTCACTTTTTACCTATTAAGATTACTCATAACCTAGATCACCTTGCCAAACTGTACATCAATGAAATTATCTCTAGGCGTGGAGTACTGTTTCCATAGTATCGATTGAGATTTCAACCTACACAAAAAGTGGGAACATATAACTAATGCCATTTGGGTAATATTTGGGTAATAGTTGACCGTTTAACAAAATTAGCTCACTTTTTACCTATTAAGATTACTCATAACCTAGATCACCTTGCCAAACTGTACATCAATGAAATTATCTCTAGGCGTGGAGTACCTGTTTCCATAGTATCAGATTGAGATCCAATATTTACTTCTAATTTTTGGAAAAGCCTTCAGAAACACTTAGGAACACAACTAAGATTGAGTACAGCTTATCATCCTCAGAGTGATGGACAGAGTGAGAGAACCATACAAACATTAGAGGATATACTGAGAACTTGTATTATAGACTTCAAAGGAAGTTGGGAAGATCAGTTATCTTTAGTCGAATTTGCCTACAACAATAGTTATCATGCTAGCATAGGTATGCCACCCTATGAAGCTTTATATGGGAGTAAGTGTAGAACACCTTTATGTTGGGATGAAGTCGGGGAAAGATAAATGTTAGGACCTGAGATAATTCAACAAACAACTGAAACTATCGGAATTATTCATCAACGATTACAAGCATCTCAAGATCGACAAAGAAAATACGCTGATCCACATCGTTAACAACAAAACTTTAACGTAAGATGTCGCGTATTCTTGAAAGTATCTCCTTGGAAAGGCAAGATACGTTTTGGCAAGAAAGGAAAATTAAGTCCTAGGTTCATTGGACCTTTGAAATTTTGAGAAGGGTTGGTGAAGTTGCTTATGAAATAGCACTACCTCCTGAGTTAAATCATATTCATAATGTGTTTCATGTGTCCGTATTATGACCATATAAACCTGATTATAAACACGTTATACAATATGAGCCAATCCAAATAGAGGAAGATCTTTCTTATGTAGAAGAACCTGTGCAGATCGTCGACCGTAAAGAGCAAGTCCTGAGAAATAAAGTGATAACATCGGTTAAAGTAATTTGGAGGAATCAGAATGTTGAAGAAGCTACATGGGAACTTGAAGATAAAATGCGCGAGAATTATCCTTAATTATTTACTTAAATTGTACTGTAATTTTGAGAACGAAATTCTTATTAGTGGGGGTGAATGTAAAAACCAAAAACCCTAATAAGACTCGTATATGTAAAATCCCGTTATATAAATAAAATTTCTTTGTTTTGAATGTGTTATGTGTTAATATATACTTGGTTTGACAAATTTGACCAAATAAATTTTTATCCGAAAAACGTCGTGCTTGACACCTCGTGCTTAATTTTTTTTCTATAATCGGACTTTTTGGTAAAATTATTTTGACAAGTTGCTTTGTCGTGCTTACACTGACAAAACCCTTTGTCGTGCTTGTTAGGATTAGTGAGAAATTTAGGTTAACAACCCTAGATTAACAAACCCTAACCCTACTTTGCAAAACCCTAACCCTGATTTGTAAACTAAACCCTAATTAGCTAATTAAACCCTAATTAGATTATCTTAACACCTAATCATGGTTAGTAAACTACAATTAGGTTCTAATTAACATTACTTAACATTCCTAATCATTAGAAACAAAACCCTAATCAAGATTAGTGAAGATTAAAGCCTAATTAAGCTACTGAACAAACCTAACTAGCTCACAAGTAGGTTAGAAGTCACCATTGCAAGTTCCTAGGCTGCACATGACATGCTTGTAACTCCCAAGTATGACAATAGTCATCAGATCAGATCTTTGTAGAGGCAAGTTGCTCAAAAATGACCAAAAAGCCAAGTTGAAGAATTCTATAAATAGGAACCTTAGGGCTAAGTAAACTCACAAAATTCCTAAGCCTAGATACATTTATAAACCTACCAAATCAAGCCTGGGTGATAGCAACAACAACATCAGAAGCTAGAATAATAAATTGTTCAAGAAAAGGTACAAACCCTAGTTAATAATTAGCTCTATGATCTTATGTTAGATTTCTTGTTTAGATGTTTAGAATTATGTATTAGCATGTTAGAAAGTATGTTAGATTGGTAGAACACATTTTCATAATATCTAGATGCCTTAATTAAGTGTTTTAAGAAATCTGGAAATTTTGAAAACTATGTCTGACGGTCGAATGTCAGGGCCTATAGATTCATATGTGTTTTTGTTTTGGTCCGTTAATTATTTGGTATTTGTAGCCTGTTAGTAGGTCTTTAATCTGGAAAAGAAAATAGGTTCATTTGAACCATAGATTTCAAGTTATAAGTAGTCAAAGTTGGCTAACCGTTCACGGATTACAGTTTTCTGGGTTACCCAAAAAACTTAAGAACAGTCGAACCGACTACTTTGACCAACCTGTTTAATCATCTTCTACTTGTGAATTTTGTAAGTTTTTGTTATAGTTCAATACCCTATTATGTGTACTACATATCTATGATCTTTAATTAAATAAACAACGTATAGGTTTACTGGAATTAATGGACAAAAGACGTTGACCGAGCTTGACCAAGTTTTTTGGGTTTTCCAGAAAACTGAAGAACACGAAGAACAATGTTTGGCTATACTTTGACTAGCATAATTAGGGACCTTATTATTATGCTTTGTTCATGTTAATGTTGTATATATGTACCCTGACGTATATACTACATGTTACAACAAACATCACACACATCTAATACACAGAATCAAACATATTTAAGCCACAAAATCGTTGACCGACCATGACTTCTGTTCTGGGTTACCCAGAAACTCAAGAACAGCTCTGACAGTGACTTTGAGCGTCTATAACTTCTTGTTATATGTAGGTTAAAGCCTAAAATTTGTTTCATGTTGTACTATTGTATGAGTACTACAACATCAACTCTTGAATAAACCAAAAAGCATCATCAGTAGCATTTTAATTAGTGGTCAAACTAGTCACTCGACCATGACCAAACTGCTGCCCAGAAAATCAAGAACACCTACAGCGACACTTTCTGTTTCTGAAGGGCTTTAGCGACAGACAAAAATTATTTTTCTAAAACTAAATTATAAAAATTAGAAATAATTAATAAATAAATATAAAAACAGTTTTAAAAATTATATTAAAATATTATAAATAAGTTCTGATATTTTTTTCATAAATTTAATAATTATTTTATATTATTTTGATATTATTAATAATTAACTTATTAATAAAGAAATTAGATTAAATTATTTATAAATACTAAATTATTATGGAAAAATATTATTAATGATATAAAAATTATAATAAATGAATATAAATTATTTAAAAATAATAATCAATGTTTTTATAAAATTTTAAGTAAATATTAATTACTTATCAATAGAAATAAATGATTTAAAAATCATTTTTAAAGATAAATAAATGTTTTAAATACTTTAAAATTTCTAAAAAGGTATTATAAAGATAATTAAATTTTATAAATAAAATTTAGTACATTTGTCAAAGGTATTAAACACCAAACCCTATTAATCTAACCCGATATTATATAAATGTTATAATTGAGTATTGTTATCAACACTAACGTGTTTGATTTATATATATGAACTTCGTAGGTATTTATTAACGATTGAATAGCATAACTTGACTGATCTACGCTCAGGCAAGTTCTCTATCCTTAAATCTCTTATAAAGCAAGTTCTCTATCCTTAAATCTCTTATAAAGCAAGTTTCCTAAACCCTACCCTTATATCTTGATATCTTGAATTTTTTTTGCTATATTATACCAATCCTACAATTGAATTGCCAAATTATTGTAAAGTTATTGCTATAGATTCAGCATAACTCAAAAATGAATTGTTTATTCAGATGATAATGTTTATTGAGCATAAACTGTTTTGTCAAACCAAATCATTTTGGTAAGACATCTTATACCGAAGTTGGGTCTCCCGTAAGGGATTGAAATTTAGTCAATTCATATATTGACATTTAGTGTATTTTGAGCACTGGTAGGATGATATGCATACTCCTAAGATGTTGAATAGGTTGATCCCCTATCTCACATCTGAACAAAATTTCTAAGTCTGTGTGATTGACAGAAATAAAGAAAAATTCCAGAAATGGTTGAAATAAATAGAAATCCATAAATGGTACAACTATCAGTCAAAATTTGAACTGTTATATTTCTTCAAATCCTATATTATTATAAATACACAACTTGTTGAGCATGTCATAGCTCACCCTTGCAAATTATTCCCTTTAAAGTTTTAGACGGTAATCCTAGAACTTCTGGAGTAGATAAAGGGAAGCGTCCCTACATAGATTAGATTATATTCTTGTCTATTTGAATACCTTATAATAAGAACTCGTTATGAGAATCATGTAATCGAATCTTAATATTATGATATATATATATATAACATCTTTTATTTTCGCAACCGTGTTTCTTACAGATATAGATGTAAAATTAGACTTCTTCGAATCTAGTTGAGATCCTTGGGAACTAATTATCTGAGTGAAGGTATCAATAGCATGGACTGTTCATGCTGTTATTGATACTCTAGATTTCGGATAGATAGTTACTATAGATACGATAGTATAAATTCGTTTGGCTTAGACTATACATCTGGGTGTGGGTATTAGTAATATGGACTGCTCATGTTATTGTTGATACTCTGAATTTTGGATAGATAGACTCTAGTCACAGATACAGTTCATATATCCAAGTGAGGGTATCCAAACACAGTAAAAGTTCTCTTGAGAATTGACATCTGTTATGGGATACTGTGAATTTTGGATCTATGGGAATTATATTTGATAGTCCCTCAATTTAATGTAATCTTATAATTAGATACCATGGGTGTATAGATTTAAAAGCATAATGTTGATTTTGTGTAAACACCGTATCAGATACCGTGGGAGTATAGATATGGGGGCGTTACAGGCACCACCCAGATTCGCTCCAGTTGAAAAACCAGATTAACTTCCTGTCAAGTAGATTGCGATAATCTGGGAACCTTCATGCCAAAAAGCCACGAGAGAAGCCCTAAGATAGGTCAACCATTGATAAACCAAATGCGGAAGAAAGTCTCTTCATGCTTTCCATTTTCAATTACATGTAAAATCATGTACTTGTAATTTTATTCAATGTTCATCTTTATGAAATTATGAAGATTATTTGTGCATGCATGTTATCAATTTACACCCGATTTTGCAGGACCATATTCCTAAAATGGATATGTTATGATAACATTTACATTACCCTAAGACTAAACTATATATGTCTTTTGTAGGGAAATCATTGGGCTGTTACATCTCGCCAAAAATCCAAAAGGCCATGAGCCTACTGACCAATCACGCTTCATTCGACCGGTCAATCTGCTTTCTCGAGAAGAATTTGACGGATTAAATCAGCAAATCACAAATTTGCCTGTCATGCTTAAAGAATTGCATCAGTTCACTCAGGGTACAAAAATCCCTCCACATGCAGAATCCTCTACACAAGGAGGAACACAAGCTCTAGATAAAACAAATCTAGAACCTCCATTGGATACGACCAATAAATACCCTTACAACACCCATCTCAAAGGAGTTCCAGACACCGGTGATATCAGGATTAAAGTACTCCAAATGGAGGAAACTATCCGTGTTCTCAAAGGGATTGGAACACATGGAAGTGTATCATATACTGACCTTTGTATCTTCCCTGGTGTTCATCATCCAAAGAAATTCAAAACCCTTGATTTTGAAAAGTATGACGGATTAGGGCACATTTGAAAGTGTTTATTGGGGAACTTGGGTCTTACGCAGAAAATGAAAAGCTCAGAATGCAGCTGTTTCAGAAATGTCTGACTGGAGAAGCCCATTCATGGTATACTAGATTAGATAACTCAAAGATCCATAGTTGGGAAGAGCTGGCTCACGCCTTCCTCACTCAATACAGTTTTCAATCTCAGATGGCTCCTGACCGATATCAAATTATCAAGGTCAATAAATAGTCTAATGAGTCTTTTAGAGAGTATGCTCAAAGGTGGAGGCGCCTTGCTGCTCAAGTTATTCCTTCTATGATGGAATCAGAAATGGTCATGACATTCATAGATGTACAGGAAGCTCCTTTCTATGAGAGAGTCTTAGCTGGCATTGGAAAACCATTCTCTGAAATGATCAAGCACGGAGAGATGGCTGAATTGGGAGTGAAGTCTGGTAAAATTCAAGACCTAGCCGCTCTTAAAGCTGTTGCTGAGCACATCCAGTCCAGATCTTATGGAAACAATCCCCGGAGGGTCCAAAAAAAGAAAGAGGATGATGTTTCCTTAATACTAAAAGGTCAAAAAGGCAATCAAAGCGTGTCTCTACAAAGGAGAAACTACTCCCCTTTTCAAGCACAGTCTTCAAACCCTCCATTGCCTAAAGGTGGAGAAGTAAAGCGTCCTCAAACGTTCACACCCTTAGGGGACTCGCTCGAGAATATTCTTGCTCTTCACTTAGAAGAAAATTACACATCTTCTTCCGCCAACCAAACCTAATGGGAGGGGTTTTAATGATACTTAGAAATGTGCTTATCATATCGGAGCACCTGGACATGATACTCAAGATTGTTGGGCCTTGAAACGCAAGATTCAAGATTTAATAGACAACGGTGAGATCGTGGTCACCAAACCAGATCAACCTCACGTGCAAGACAACCCTCTTCCTCAACATAAAGAAGAAGAGGTCAACATGATCAGTTGGAGCACTAGACAGAGTTCTAATTCTAATGGTGAATCATCCCAAACCCTCAAAGACGGTGTTGACAGATGGGATTATGTAAAGTTCCAGTTCACTATGGAACGAAAGATGAAAGCTCTTTGTAAACAAATTGAGCAATTGGCAGAACTGGTGACCCACCAGCATCAAGTCACACGCCAATTAATCAGGCAGGAGCATGCCTATCTCCGTCCTTTTATTATGAATGCTCCATCACCACCTTTAGAAAGCGAAGCTATAGAGGATAAGGTTACAAAGAGAGCCAATGCTAAAGCCCGTCGGGATTTTTCCAATCAAAGGGAATTTACCTATCTTGGCCAATCTATGGACGAGATATTGCAAATGTTGATCAATGAAGGAAGAATTACCTTCCTTCTGCATCCAATCAATACCAGCTCAGGACGGTTCAATTCTAATGAAGTGTGTCAATATCATTCATATTCTCGTGGTCACAGCACAGAAGAATGTTGGGCACTCCGCTATTTCATTCAGAATCTTATTGATAGCGGTGTTCTGCAAATAGCAGATGATTACACTGTGCAACTTAAGGGCAGGAATGCATGTCCTACCAAATGGAAGGGATCAGTAGCAGTTATATCCGAAGTGGATGATGAGACTATCAAAGTATTTCCTATACAACCAATTCAACTCAAAGGAGCTGACAATCCTTTGAAAGTGGCCGCACCAGAGCCAATTTCTTTACCTTTCAGACCACAACATCCTGTTGTCAGCTTACACAAAGTTCTATGGAATTATGGAGAAGCTAAAGGATCCATGTCTCATACTACTGCTACAGTGTCGAGGGAAAATCCATTTTATCTTCCTCAATGGGTTATAAAACCTACTTGCGAAGCAAAGGGGAAGATTCCCAAAGAGAAGATTGAAAAATTCCTCCGCACTACAGGCCACAATAAAGCCAAAGTGGTTTTAAGCTTGCGAGAAGCTCCACACCAAATATCTATACTGGACTTGGTTTTCTCTTCCGAGGATCATCGGAAGATTTTACTGAAGGTTTTGGAAGAAGCCTACTTGCCAAAATGAGTGGATGTGGAAAATTTTCAACATCTAGTTGATCACATTTTCAACAACAATGTGATATCCTTCACTGATGACGACATACCGCCCAAAGTGACCCGTCATTATAAGCCATTACATATTGCAGTTTTATCCTCTGGGTATATATTAGTTGGAGTTTTGATAGATGGAGGTTCGTCTCTGAATATCTGTCCTTATGCCACCTTGATGAAGATGAACATCAATCTCAAACGGATCCGAAGCAGCCATACGATTATGAAAGATTTTGATGGATCCCGACGAAATTTTGTCGGAGAGATTGAGCTGCCAATTGAGATTGGTCCAAATACATTCAATGTATCCTTCCACGTCCTCAAGATAGATTCAGGATACAACCTGCTACTGGGGAGACCATGGATCCATATGGCTGGAGCCATTCCTTCTACACTACATTAACAACTCAAATACATTGTCAACAATAGCGTAGTCACTGTCAACGCTGAGCCGGAATGTCCTGAACAAGGAGATCTACCAGTCATCAACTTTAATTCAGAAGTTGAACTGGCCAGTTTCATACTTTGGAAGTGAGTAACACGCAATACCATCCTATTTTACTGAAGGTTTTGGAAGAAGCCTACTTGCCAAAATCAGTGGATGTGGAAAAATTTTAGCATCTGGTTGATCACATTTTCAACAACAATGTGATATCCTTCACTGATGACGACATACCGCCCGAAGGGACTGGTCATTAAAAGCTATTGCACATTATGATTTTGTCTTTCGGGTACATTCTAGATGGAGTTTTGATAGATGGAGGATCATCTCTAAATATCTGTCCTTATGCCACCTTGGTGAAGATGAAGGTCAATCTCAAGAGGATCCAAAGCAGCCATACAATTATCTGAACTTTTGATGGATCCCGACGAAATGTCGTCGTAAAGATTAAGTTGCCAATTGAGATTGGTCCAAATACATTCAATTTATCCTTCCACGTCCTCGAGAAAGATTCAGGATACAACCTGCTATTAGGGAGACCATGGATACACATGGCTGGAACCGTTCCCTCCACGCTACATCAACAACTCAAATACATTATCAACAACAGTCTAGTCACTGTCAACGCTTAGCCGGAATGTCCTGAATAAGGAACTCTACCAATCATCAGCTTCAATTCAAAAGTTGAACCGGCTAGTTTTTATACTCTGAAAGTGAGTACCACGCAATACCATTTTATTGGAGCGCAACTTCCCATACCCAGGATTTCTGCCGAGGTTATGTCGGCCACACAAGAAATGATGTCATTGGGTTATCAACCTAGACAAGGGTTTTGTAAAGATAAGCAGGGTATTAAGCACTCTATCCAAGTGTTCAGCCAAATTGGAACAGCCGGACTAGGCTATTTTGCCAGTTCAAGTCATAGGAATCCTCATAAGCACAAGCAGGTTCTTCAAACCTCCACCGCACGGCGATTTTCTATACCTTTACCCCATGAGCTAATACAGTCTCCAGTAAAGGTGCCATCCCATGTTGTGGCCATACTGTTTCCTAAACCAGTGCCAATCAAAGCTAAAGAGGTGCTGATTCCTGATCTCGAAGTGGAAGAAAAAGAACGGAAACACAAACATGACATTGCCTTGATGATGGTAGGCATATGCGTCATTGTTCATGATGAACATACAAACAGATACACCCCAGACGATGATTGCCCAGATGTTATGGTTATCATTCAGGAGAAGGAGGACAATGACGATCCTTCCATCACTGCAGTCCATCAGGACTTTGCCCTCGACATTTGGAGCAGCACTCCATGTTAGGCTTGTAATATTCATGAACGCAATCAAATTGCATAAAATAAGTGGAAACATGGAAAATCAGAGTTTTAAAATTTTACAAACCATATACCCAGATCACCCTTTATGCAAAATTATTAATTAAACAAAAAAGAAAGAACAAGAATCATACCCTTGAAGATTCGAGCTTCCTCAGGTACAAGTTCACCTTCAATCCTTTTCGCGTTCAACTTGAATCCACCGGGTTTGGTTCTTTCCTTTGATCAATGTTAGCCACCCAAGTGTTTGGCCTCTAGAGGTGATCCACCAAGGAAGAAGAAGGATTCAAGAAGATGGGTATTTGGCAAAATCCTAGTTTTTCTATCTCTCATAAAAAAAGGTGTACTCTCCCAACTATTGGAATTACGTATTCTATGAAAACGTTAACAACCACCTCACTCATAATAAGACTCCTCTTATTTATAGATGTAGGCAACCCTCCTTAACAATTAAGAAATTGGGTTTTATTTTAATTAATTAAACTGCTTTAATTAATTAGGCTCCTAATCTTATTAGGAATAATTAATTAAACTATTTTAATTAATTAACCTCCTAATCTTATTAGGATATTTGAGAGTACTTTATTAATTAATTCCCAAACTCTTTCATGAATTAAATAATAATAATAATAATAATAATAATAATAATAATAATAATAAGACTCCTCTTATTAATTTATATTTACTATTTCTAAAATATTAAATAATAAACTTTAAGTTATTTAATTTATTCTATTACCATAGATTAAATTAAATATAATTAACTTATTATTACGATTATGCTATTTGCTTGTTAAATAATTATTCTTCCTTTTATGGTGTGACCCTTTAGGTTCTCCATATTAAACCTTGTGAATAAATCAATTAGAACAATTCTAATCTTATTTAAATAAATAATATTTATTCTACAATAGGGATAAGCCTCCCCAAATGATCAACAACTTTCCGAGATAATATAGATTTCAACATTAATCATAAAAGAACCTTTGAGTAAATAGTTATCGTGAATTCAATCCTTCCACCATACATGTCCCAATTAAATATAAGACATGGAATTATTTATCAAGTCTTATTTTATTTAATTATATGTATTTTGACTCTTAAATGCACAACTCCAAATAATGCAAATTAGAAACTCCTTTCTAATTTCATTACGCCTTTGCCAAGGACTCTTGAGTTGTCATTTATCGAATCACATAGGACATTTCTCTTCTTTTACTAGAAGTGGTAGATTCTTTATTGATCATACATTATCTCCATGTACAACTTATTATACCCAAGCATACCCTTTGATATACCCTAAGGGTCTTAAGGAATAAGTCAAAGTATAACTCGTCATACACAAGATACTATGATGATCTCAAGTCCAAGGATCACTTGTACTACTATCACTATAAGAATTCGTATTGGCAGGCAAGTAAAACTCCATTAGGTATTCCTTAGCGAGCCACGTTCAGTGAACTTATTCTCTAATAAGCACCTACATACTTTCTTTAGTGTCTCCACACAAATGATCATGAGATCAATCATCCTTATCCAATGAGCAAGTAACGTATGTACCAATCTATCTGAATTTACTAATCCCCAATTTAGTAATCCAACGATTGGGAACTATTTTAGTTTTAAGCTTTCTAAGAATTTAGATCTCATTAGAATGATCATCATCATTGTTCTAAAAGCATTGCTTAAAACTATGAATTTATCACATATTATAAAACAGCATCATGTAGATAATTAAAAGCCTTTAATAAATTAATACTTTTTATTAATAAATGAATAAGATTATTACAAAGTATATGATTTATCATCAAACATGATTGGCTTGTGTGCATACAACTTTCACTCCTTCTACCTTGTAGATAACTTTAATTGCTTGCTTTCCTTTACAGTACTAGCAGTTATTTTATCAAGTACATGCTAACACTTTTGTATGATCAAAGAGTTGGATATATTAAGTGAAAGCATATTTTGTTTCAGGACTCTGAATTTAGATGTGCATGTACTTGCTGATGAGGTGCCTTCTCTCCAAAAGGGCTGTAACTTTGATGCAAAGTTGGACTCAGACTTGATGGACATCCAAGAGGACATTGAGACACCTCAAGAGATTAAGGAATGGGTCGCAGACAAACCCAAATCCAATCTTAATCAAACCACTTCTTTCAATCTTGGAACCTTAGACAACCCTAAGCTTATCCAAATTGGTTCAGACCTTACCATAAATCAACGGAATGACATGGTTGCACTATTAACCCAATTCCAGGATGTGTTTGCATGGTCTCATGAAGACATGGTGGGTTTTTCCACGGACATTGTTCTTCATCGCCTTCCCATCAAAGAAGGATTCAAGCCAGTTAGGCAAAAACTCAAGCGATTGAAATCTGAATGGAGTTTAAAAGTTAAAGAAGAAATTGTGAAACAATTTTAAGCTGGCATCATCATGGTGTCTACATATCCGGAGTGGATATCCAACATTGTTCCCGTGCCTAAATCATGGTGTCTACATATCCGGAGTGGATATCCTACAGCAATTTGACATCGTCTACGTGACACAAAAGTCTGTCCAAGGTCAAGGAATTGCGGATCAATTGGCCGCCGCACCTGCAGGGGACTACAAACCCTTGGAAACATACTTCCCCGATGAAGGGTTAATGACAATTCAGCAACAACATCAGTATGATATATGCCGTATGTGGAAAATGTATTTTGATGGAGCTGTTAACGCAGAAGGCTCTAGAGCTGGAGTAATTCTAATATTCGGTACGGGGGAGTAGTATCCCATCGCCGTCAAATTACAGTTTGTTAGCACCAACAACATAGCTTAGTATGAAGGCTGTATCATGGGGCTAAAACTTGCCCGTTCAATGGGCATCAGGCGGTTAACTGTCTTTATGGATTCCGAATTGGTAATCAGACAATCCACATGAATTTATCAAACTAAAGAATTACATTTACTGCCTTACCATCGGTAAGTTCTACAGATGGCTTTGGAGTTCGATGGAATCTCCTTTCTGCACATTCCTCGCAATAGGAATGATTTTGCGGATGCATTAGCAACGTTGGCCTCATTGGTTCACATACTTGACATGGAAAACATGCCAAGCATTACAATTACAATGCAAAAAGCCCAATCTATGGGAATTATGTTGGAGAAGTATCGGGTGAACTACCTCCCATCCACAACCCTTGGTATCAGCACATCAAGGAGTATCTGCGAGATGGATCTACACCCACTAAGGCTAGCCTAACTGAGAAGAGGCGGATTCATCGACTTGCTATGAAATTCTACCTGAGTGGAGATGCACTCTATAAAAGAGATGCAGGAATAGGTCTCCTCAGATGTCTGGATAAAGACCAAGCTTAGAGACTCATGGATGAGATCTATGGTGGAGTCTGTGGCTCTCACATGAGTGGACCCCTACTTGTCAAGAAGATCCTTAGAATCGGGCATTATTGGCTTACACTCAAAGCTAACTGTGATGATCACGTCAAGAGATTCTATCAATGCCAGATTCATGGGAATGCTATCCACGACCCTCCGAGGGAACTCCACAATATGAGTTCATCATGGTCCTTCTCAATGTGGGGAATGGACGTGATCGGGCCCATCGAACCCAAAGCCAATAATGGACATCGATTCATATTCACCATGATCGACTACTTCACCAAATGGGTAGAAGCAGCATCCTTCCCCAGAGTTACTAAAGAAGTTATCATTACTTTCATCAGAAATAATGTCGTCTGTCGATATAGACAACCAGAGGTCATTGTGTCAGACAATGCTAAGAACCTCAACAACAAAATGATGGAGGAGTTATGCAAAAAATTCCACATCAAACACCTTAACTTCGTCATCTACGGCCTAAAGATGAATGGTACTTTTGAAGCAGCTAATAAAAACATCAAAAAGATCATGCAAAAAATGTCCGCTAATCACAAAGGATGGCCTGACCTATTGCCTCTGACTTTATTAGCCTACAGAACTTCCATGCGTATTTCCACTAGGGCAACCCCATACTCAGTAGCTTATGGGATGGAAACAATGCTCCCCATAGAGGTGGAAATGGAATCCCTCCGAGTGTTGATGGATGTTCAGTTGGATGAAGACCAGTGGGTACAAGACAGGTATCACCAATTGTCTCTAATAGACGAAAGGTGAACCGCGACTATCTTCCATAGTCAGTTATATTAGCAAAGGATCGCACGATCCTACAACAAAAAGGTTTGACTATGGTAGTTCAAATAACATGACTTGGTTTTAAAGAAGATCATTGACAACCAAGATCATTCTAAGGGAAAATTCACTCCTAACTGGGAAGGCCCATTTGTTTTCAAGGAGGTATTGACAGGAGGTGCTCTCAGGTTGCAGGAAATGGATGGCGATGAATTTCCACAACTTCTCAACTCGGACACCATGAAACGGTACTATGTCTGAGGTTACCATCAAACAAACATCCTGGTGTTGATCATCAAATCACCAGTCATTCCAGTTTTGAACCCTCTCCTTTTTACAAACTCTTCTGCCCCTCAGGGAAACATACACTTCAAAACCTGAAGCCTGGTTTCACTTCATTTCAAACCATTCATACAATTTTAGTTATCCTGAAGACGAGATTGAACCTTTCACACTTACAGTTTATCCTGAAGAAGAGATTAAACTTTTTTACGCTTGTAGTTTGTCCTGAAGAAGGGATTAAACTTTTTCCACAACTGCAATTTATCCCTATTATGGGATCAAACTTTCTTCTCCCCGCAGTATAGCCTGCAAATGGGATTTACACTTCTCTTTGGCTGCGATTCATCTTGAGGGGTGAACTACGTCGACCTGATCTCCCTGATACCCGGGGGTATGTAGGCAACCATATTCTATATGGCCCGGTCACAATAAAAAAAACAACAAAAACATTTCTACCCTTTCTTCACAAAAACAACAAAAACATTTCTACACCTATCTGCCTTTCACTTTCAGCGTTGAACCTCTTACACCAGGTTCGAACTACGCAGATTTGATCTCCTCTTCAATAGGAGTACGTAGGCAGGCATTCATGGTTCAGTCTAACCCCTACCAGAACAAAATACTTGTCACATTGTACTGGGATCAACCTTCAATTCACCAAATTTCATCGGTTTCAGATCAAAGGGATGGAATTACCCAACCTCTTCTCACAAATAGAAGATTTGGTGACCATCTAAGCTGCGATCGTGCCTCAAAGAGAAATACCAACCCATAAGAGATGGAGTTAACTAGGCTTCTCACAAATAAAAGTACTGGCGACCATCTGTGGTGTGGTCAATCTTAAAGAGAAAAACCAACCTCTCTCTATTTTTCTATACAGATACCAATCCCAAGACACCAAAGATGGTAGGGATATAAAGAAATCAATGATCCGTTCTGAGAGATCTTGCGACGTCTCAATGTCCACCTATTAAGGATAAGTTCAGAATGCATCAAGATCATAAGGCCCTGAAGAAACAGCCAAATATCAAGCAAGTATCAAGGCATAAATAAAAGGGAAGTGAATCAAAATATATTTCCCTTCCATACATAATACTGTTTGATATATACATCTGTGTTGTACATGACAAAATGGCTAAGCTAGTCTGTGCGGGAAAATACAAAGCTATCTACGGATCTGTGTGTATGCGGACTATCAGATCTAACATGGCATCCCTCTCTGAAGAAGGAGGTAACCCTGCAAGCTCATGCCCAATGGTATCTACACGAGCTAGCAGATCAGAGGCTAATTGCATGGTGGCATAATGCTCATCAATGTAAGCGCTCATATCAGCAAGACTGACAGTCATCTTGGATCTCACTAAAATATTGTATGCAATAGCCACATCCCTAGCAGATAAGGCGGCATCCCGCTCCATAATCAATGCATCCCTGGCTGATCTAGACTCATCCCTCTCTAACAGAGCTGCGTCTCTCCCATCAAGAGCTGTCAACATCGCGACCCTAGCCTGATGTCTATCATAGGTCATCAGATGTAAGCTCTGCTCCAAATGTTGTGCCGAATACTGAGTAAAAGTGGCACTCGGGGTGGGAGAATCCATCACAAATGCTGGCAGTCCAGCAGTCAAATCATCGGTGGGAATGTCAGCCTCCTCTATAGGCTCCTCATCGTCAGAATCAGTCCCCTGCACTATGGATACTACCGCAGCCAATGCAGTCTTTGTCTCCATCCATGCGGAATACTCTGCAGAACAACTTGGATGACTGACAGAAAACTCAGTCAACTCTCACTGATCCCAACATGTATACAACCTGGATCTGTCCTCCGCTGATAAACGGTGTGAAGCGAAGCGCTGACTCACTGCCCCCTCACAAGGGTGAAAATCCTGAAATTGGTCAAACTGACACATCACGGCCAGTGGATGATAAGTAATCATACCCCTCAATCCAGCCAGAGGGACATAATCCATGCCCGGAGCATGAGTAATGAAGCTGTAAGGTGAACTAAGCCCTAAACACGGCAATATGGCAAACGGATCCCTAATCCCTGCCAAGAAAGCTGACCACGATACAGCATCTGTACACTCCGCAGGCTGAAAGGAGTACGACATGGCTATATCATGGGTGAAACAAAACCCCTACCGTCTAAGTGTGCCAATCGGTCTCAAGTGTGACATAAACCACACATACAACATGACCGAGCTACTTGTGAACACTCATGTCGGATAAGTGCAGCAGTATGTAGCTGACCTCAGAGTCTCTGCAATGATCATCGGTACAATGGTATGACCCTACCTGAGAGCTCTCACTGCCATAATGACGCCGATATCCAGCTCATCCCTGTACCGCGGCATGAAGACGTATGACAATATGCACAAAAGTAGTACATCCACTCTAGCTGAACGCCAATGATCCTCCGGTGTAGTGAAATCCCTGGAATGCCGTGCATAACTATCCTCAGAGCCAAATCTGTCAAACAAAAAATGCTGGGATATCACGTGGCCGGATGTAATCTCGTCCTATACTACTCTACGTCTCAATTCGGTGAGGGTCATGAACTGTCTGCCCATGTCTCCGATAGCCATATGTATGCAAGGTCTGTCCAGCGGGAGCATCGTCAACCGTGCATACTCCTCCAAAGTAGGAGTCAACTCCTGGGTCCCAAATCGAAAAACATGCCTCTCCGATACCCAATGCTCTAGCATACCCTCTACAAATCCTGTGGGAACCTGAAACATCAACAAGGTCATAGTATGTTGCAAAGAATCATCTACAATCACCATGTCTGCGATGGTGATATACTATCATACCATGAAAGCGTACGATACCACCAAAATGGTGGGGTATGATCAATACTGACTAATCTGTCAAGAAGACAATCAGACGGGTCGTGTCATAAGACCATCCAGGGGTCAATGCTGAATATCTATGGATATACATACATATGCATAACATAATAACATGCATGATACATTCCTAAGTATATCATCATCTAATAAATCTCTGTACAGCTAAAATATAAGGAAATGGGGCGAAGCTACCCAACATCCAACAGAGTCCTATCAAAAGATATAGCGAGAATGGGGCAAAGATACCCAGCAGCTAACAGAGGCCTATCAAAAGAGATAACGAGAAATACATCAAAAAAAGTCAATGGTGTCAATGTCTACATCATTGATACTGTCCACCTGATATTAACTCCTCCTGAGTCACTGGATCTCTATCTATAGGGATGTCAGGCCGATACAAGGGAGGATCTGCACCGGTAAAGCCATATGGGTCACCTGAGGGGCCAGTGCCAGAGCTGGAAGGATCAAAAGTATCTACCACTAAAGGATCTCTGCCCAAATACCGAATGAAAAGATGTGTCCTGTCCAGCTGCCGGGTCAATCTGTCAATCTGTGTCACATGAGTCAGATCTTTGACACAGGCTAGCCAATCCGTCATCATCACGGATCCTTGAACCTTATCCCCCATAAATTGTGTGGCGCGGGTTTGAGCTCCAATAGTACGAGGGATCCACCAATGATGGAACATCTCATGAGACCAGGGGCCCTCTGACAATGTAAAACCATCAATCCCCATCAATAAGATGTCAATGATGGGTGACTGCGAAACAGGCCAATAACGTCTGGCAGGAGGCAAGATCGGCATACGGGTCTCTCCTGTAGTGCTCCCGATAAAGACGCTTCTCCTAAATAGAGCTCCCATCCTCCATCTCAGAAGAGAGGAATCTGCAGTGGAAATGACGTACTTACTCCAAATGGTACCCATCCTCAAATCCAACTCCCAAATGCTCTCCAGAGTAGGGAATCCATGTGATGACATCCGCTATCAACAACTCCAGCTGTAGGCGACAATGAGGGAAACCCTCAGCAACAGGGACCTCCGCTAGTATGGAATGATGCCATCTTCGTCCTCATGGATAGGTGTCTAAACCTAGCACGCTAATAGGACGCAAACAGGGAATCCTCTCATAGGCCCAAAACTGCCAACACAAAGGTAACATTTGCTGTCAGTTAACACTCTTAACCTATACACAGGAAAAGACAAGAGAAACACTCACCAGCAGAAATGGGTAGATCCTATCCACGCCTCGGTCAAGCCCTGCGATCGCATGCGCATTCCCCTAAGGAAGTAGGCAAAGGTATAGGAACCCCAATCATACTCTCCTATATGGTCCATGTGTCGAGTGGCACTAATCAAAGCGAAGGACACCGTAGGGGAATTATCTGCTATGAAGCAGCCCCTAATGATCATCAGGAACAATCGCCGAAGAATGCGACCCTTGACTCTTCATCATCGGGTATGGGCTCACTCAACAGCCCGCTCATAACATCTATGCTCAAAGGACCCATACAAACAGTCCTGCCCTTGAGCGCCTCCGCCGAAACTCCTAACAAGGATCTGACGACAGTAGGGGTAATATCCGCCATGTAAGGCACTAGATCCCCTCCAAACTCCATACTTGTGATAAACCGTAAATCCATCGATGTCATCATCACCTCACGATCCAAAGAAATGGAGTGATCGAAGTCCGTGAAACCACCGCTCAGACAATGCCCTGAGGTAACCCCAAGGACAGCGACGGGGAAGAATAGTGAAGAACATCCCAAATCCCCAACCATGTACAATCGCTTTGTAGTCGTCATGCAAAGCCTGATACATAGAGTGGATGCTAAACCAGTTCCCTCGAGGCTGTGTGAAGTCGGGAACCTACATCAAATACGATCAACATCAGAATCCTTGACTCCTCATCAATAGGAAATAAGGAAGATTAAAGATCTAACTTCATACCTCGTTTGCATGCAGGTATACTGAAGGATGCCTACTCAAGTCACCCAGAAGATCTGGGTTCGTCACTTGAATACCTGGTAATTCTCTACGGGGAACACGTACAGCAAGAGCAGGAACCTCGATTGGTACATCCTCCTCCTCGTCCTTAACATTCGGCACTTCAACCCGAATAGGACGTATCACCGCCTCCACCAAACGACGAGGCTGTTTGACAGACCGGCGTTGAGGCTCTTTAGAAGCCCTCCTCTGTACACCAGAAGTAGTCATATGGGAACTACTCAGCTGATTCAGATCCATAATATCTGGACAACAAATCTCCAAATCACCTCAAAAAGGGTGTGGTAAATTCTTACCTGGAGCTTTTCAAAATGCATTTTATGATTACATGCATGCATGCATTATTTTAACATACGTCTACAGTAGAGTTAAAAAATGTATGACTATCCAATACCTACATTTTGGAAAAAATTTCCATAGCCCCCTTTGTAAATGGGACTATCCACATGCACATAGGCATGACTAGGTGGCCATTCAGTAGCACACCTGTACACAGTCATATACATCCTACGTGCATTATCATCACAATAAAAAATCTATAAGTGTAGTCTAATTACCAGGATTGTTTTGCTTTTCTACCTTTACTCATTTGTCCTTAGATAGGATAAGAAATGACAGTAAAAGGTGCCAATTTGACTGTTTTAAAAGTCAAAATTTCTCACATCATTATGTTCAGCATGGTTTAATACTAACATTTACTATGTTGAATATTTTTTATCAAGTCATATCAGCATGCATATTCACTACTATGTGTATAAATGCATTTCATATGATAAGTCATTTTCCAACGGATAGAAATTGGAAAAAATACATGCATGTGTTACTAGGACAGTGAAGAACGCTATTACAGTGGCAGAATATGCAGAAAGTTGCCCGAACTCAGCAGATCTGAAGAAGAGCTCTTAGATTTCCTTCGCAGCGCAGCTTGAAAATGACTTATGAAAGTAACCTTTGGGTTTTACATAGCCACGGTTGGTCGCATGCCAACCAGCGGCTGCTGTAGGTATACCTGCGGCACTCCTACGTGGGTCCCACACCTCTGGCTCGCTTCAGTTAGAGTTGCAAAGGAGGTCTCACAAGCTGAAAAGGCCAAACCAGGAATAAAAATGCTACGCAATTGAGCGGAATAGCCTGAAATCCTGGTTTCGTATGGGTCAAAATTAAATTCCCGCCATCTCATTGGTATTCGTCTAAATGCAGGGTATACTATACCGATGAGCTCAACTTTCACAGATCATGCTCGGCAATACCTCACAAAGGTCTGATGCTAAACCTCCCCGGCGGGGGTTACAACGCCAAGCTACGAGATGCTAAACCTCCCCGGCGGGGGTTATAACGCCGAAGTTATCAAATGATTGTGTATCCCCGGCGGGGGTCACAACGCACATATTTCAAGCATCCAAGTATCCCCAGCGGGGATCACAACGTACATCTTTCAATCATCCAAGTATTCCCCGGTGGGGGTTACAACGCAATGCAACCATTTATACACACATCAATGAAGGTCAAACAACCTTGACGTCATGTCAGCTGATGGCAAGTAAACCCATCGAAGTAACCTTCCCCGGCGGGGGTTTACAATGAAATGCGACCATTGACACATACATCAATGAAGGTCAAACAACTTTGATAATGCACCCAGCAGGGATCTATCCAGTTATACACACATCAACGAAGGTCAGGCAACCCTTACGGCAATGACGGATCATATTGCGATAATTCGAAGCTGTAATGAGGGAATATGTTATACACATCCTCAAATAGACAAAGTTTTATCCCCACAGATCTCATATACACAAGAGGTACCTCTATGGAATATAAACCAGTGTCTAGGATTCAAGACTTTGGTGATAGCCCCAACATCAGCATCCTTCAAGCCTTAGATCGCATGTCCAAGCCATCACTGATTGTCATCCCAATAGGATTACCTGATAATCATGCATCATACATTTGCATCATGTTGCTACATATAGCATCATGTTTACATTACTTGAATTTCAAGTGTCTAAGATTCTTTATCCTATCCATGCCTTGCATTGCATGAATATGATAAAGAGGGGCATCTGTAGACACTCAAAATTTTTTGCACGCCTATTACTAACATTGTAGAAGGGCAGATTCATCTTTCGGAGATAACCCTGGAAGATAACTTACATCCATTCCGGATACTACCAGAAGTTCAAGTTCAAAACTCGGGACACACACCGGGAACATCATTTCCAAACCCGAAACACACACCGAAAGGATCATTTCCAACCTCGGAGATAACCCCGAGTTTCATCCTTGGCGATAACCCCAAGGAGTGCTGTTGCAGTTCCGGCGATAACTCTGGAAATGCTTATTTCAAATACATGCTATCAGCTTCAAGCTCAAACCTCCCGTCGAGGCACTTTCAGACCTCGCACCCGGAGCAAACAAACGCGCGATGTGTGTTCTCCTCCACATGATGACCTTGCGGCATTCAAACACTTGCAGTAGTCCAATCTCAGATGTAACCCTGAGCAACGTCTACTTTCAACTCAAACCGGCGATAACCCCGGCAAAGAGTCAAACGTCATCTTGCCCCCTTCAACACCTGTGCGTCATCTCAACACTTCATACATACATACATCCAACAATGCCCCATAAGAACTGAGGAGTTACAATCCCGAGTGACTATTACGCGTGGCAGTACCTTTGATATAATTTAAAGCTTGAAGACCATGGGCATGGACCCCTCTTCCTGACTTCATATAACCTCTAATCCATGTCATTGCGTAACTCTTGACACAAGAGGTCCGAAGAAGGTCACATATACCTCGTTCGGATGCTCGGATTGAAGTTCTGCAAGTTCGAGCGGACATTACAGTGCACGAGTGCACGTACTTCAAGACAACAGGACCCGCGAGGCCCGAATGCACCACGACCAGCCGCAAGTATAACCGCGACTGCCGCAGGTGCACCTGCGGCCATCAGTCTATAAATATAAACCTTGGGCCAGCCATTTTGAGAGTGGAAGGAGAGAGAAAAGGCAAGGAAGCCCTGTCCAATTTACTCTGTATACACCAATATTGAGTGTTTACTCAGTATAAACACCTGTTAGCTCACATATAGCTACACTTTTATCCAGCGGGAGCTAAGTGTTTATCCACATAGAGTCATAGAAGTCTACTTTGGCATCCCACTGTAAGCCTTATTATATTCTATAAAGCCTTCTTTCCATATTAGCACGCACTATTGTACACATTGAGAGTCGTGTAGTATGCATTTGCTCGAACTTCGGTCTGTGATTTTCATTTCTGTCTATATATATACTTATATATATGTATATATTTTGTATATGGACTAACATTATCGAGTTATGCCTCGATTGAACCTAAACTTAGGTCTAGAGCGTTTACTTGCTTTTGTATATATATATACTTATATATATAAATTGTGGTCGACTACATTCATGAGCCTGACTTATATGCCTGGAGTGTTTACTGCTTTTATATATATATATATATATTTATATATATATATAATTGTTATTTATTATATCCGATGAGCCTGGATTTACATCGTATTGTGCGTTTCTCTGCTTATATATATATATATATATATATATATATATATATATAATTGTTGTCAGACATATCTGATGAGCTTAGATTTTATATCCTAGATTTACCTACTTTTATATATATATATATATAATTGTTGTCGTATTATATCCGATGAGCCCGGATTTACATCCGTGCGTTCTCGCTATATATATATATATATTTACATTTCGTCCTCCGCCTAGAGTTTTACTTACATGGCGCTTGATCGCTTTTACGACTTTTTTTTATATTTCATCTGCTTGAGTTTACTTTGTGGCGATTGATCGCTTTTACGACTTTATTTATATTTCGTCCCACACAGAGTTTACTTAAATGGTGGTTGATGATGTCCATATATATATATATATATATATATATATATATACCGCTTTTATATATTTACCACTTTTATATATTTACATTTCGATCCCCATGGAGTTGCTTCGTGGTGGTTGATCTTGTTTGTATATATATTTACTGACTTTATATATATAATCGCTATCGCTTTCCATACAAACTGCAGATTATCATGTTAGCTTAGGAATCATGTGATCACAAATTTAGTCTCTTCAATCTAGATTCGGTTCCCATGATGGACATTTTTTCAAATGTGAAAGCAACTTGTACATTATTTACAAATTATCAATTTCCTTGGATGGTCAGTTTTCCCATGAGGAGTTCTAAGATCATCAGATATTATTTTCTCGAAGATGCTTCGCATCTTGAAAATAAAAGTAAACAAGCCGAACATATAATAATAAAATAGAAGTATCAAAGGCCTCAATTACTATTGAGCACAGGGCTTGAAAAACCTCTTTTTACAAAACTTCATTACTATATCATGTTTAAAATTGAATTTTTCTATAAATTCAAACCCTATGTATATAGGTGCGAACGAGGTACATCACTACTTCCAAATAATTGCACATTGATCCACACACACACACACATTCATATAACAGTTTCTTTGAAAAGTGGCGGTCACCGTGGTAACACGGATGTCGGGGGGTGCCTAACACCTTCCCTCTGCATAATCAAGCCCCCGGACCTAAATGAATCTCGGTTTCACAGACCCATTTAGCAGTGTCACATCACTGGGTCAATGTGCAAACCTTTTTGGTTGCGTTGATGCAACCAGTTAAATACACCAACTGGCGACTCTTAAAGTCAAATCGTCGACATTATACATGTCGGACCTTTTTCACTTGTTTTTTCAAACAAATATCACATTAACATGAGAACACCAAAGAACAAGTAACGAAAAGGGACACAAAAAAATCCTGACATCAACACACTACATGCCTCGAGGAAATCTCGTCCAGGGCAACTCTGCGCCTCAAACTTGTGAGGGTCATAAACTGCCGACTCATATCACTGACAGCCATCTGAGAACAAGGCCTATCCAATGGCAAGTCTGTAAGACGCTCGTACTCCTCCAATGTAGGAGTCAACTCCTGGGTATCAAACTGGAATACATGCCTATCTGGTACCCAATGCTCCAGCATGCCCTCTACAAAGCCCGATAGATCCTGAAACGTTAGGAGGGTCATAGAGTAACGCAACAACTGATCAACTGTCACCTGATCTAGGGAGTACAAACTGTCATACCACAATCTCAAGGAAGATTCCACCAATACTTGTGGGGTACACTCAATCCGGCTAACTGTGGATGAAGACATCTGTAGGTCCATGTTAAAAGACCATCTAGGGGTCAATACTAAACTCATCTCTGGAAATGCATGTCCATAACATAATGCATGCATAATAAATAATAGATGACAATATGATGTAGGGAATGGAAAATAGTATACATACATTCCTAAGTACATTATCATCTAAATACATCAACTCTGTATACAACTGAAAAATACAAAGAAATGGGGCACAACTGCCCAGCAACTAATAGAGGCCTATCAAAAGATATAACGAGAATGGGGCACAACCGCCCAATATCTAAGAGAGGCCTATCAACAGATATAGCGAGAAATGCATCAGAAGAAGTTAATTGTGTTGATGTCCACATCATTCAACCTATCCATCTGATGTAACTCCTCCTGAGTCACTGAATCTCTGTCGGTAGGGATATCAGGCCGATACAATGGAGGATCTGCATCAGTAAAACCATCTGAATATGGGTCACCAGAAGGGCTAGCCCCAGAGGTGGAAGGATAAAAAGTGTCCGCCTCAGAAGGATCTCTGCCCAAATGTTAGATGAAGAAATGTGCTCGGTCCAACTTCTGGGTCAAACTATCAATCTACATCAGATGAGTGGGCTCTCTAACGCAGGTAATCCAATCCATCATCATGACAGAACCAGTAACCATATCCCTTATGAACTGTGTGGCTCGGGTCTGGGCTCTAATGGTGTGAGGGAACCACCAGTGGAAAAAAGCCTCCTAAGTGATCGGTCCCTCTGACAAAGTAAAGCGATCAACACCCATCAATGGGATCTCAATGATCAGCTATGACAAAGGCCAATGACGCTTGGCAGGAGGATAAATCGGAATACGAATCTCTCCTGTAGTGCTCCTAATAGCACACTATCTTAAATGGAGCTCCCATTCTCCGTCTATAAAGAGAGGAATCAAATGAGTGGACAATACATACTTGACACCAGTCACAAAACCACCCTCGAAGCCAACTTTCAAGAGGTCCTCAGAGTAAGGAAACCATATAATGACATCAGTTATCAATAACTCCAACTGTAAGCGCGAATGGGTGAAACCCTCAACTATAGAAACCTCTATCAAAGTGGAGTGATGCCATCGCCGTCCCCATGGATAGGTGTCTAAACCTAACAGGCTAACGGGATGATGACATGGGAGCCTCTCATAGGCCCAAAACTGCTAATACAAGATCAAATATCTACGGTCAGTCAAACTCTCAACCCGAATAAAGGAAATCAAAAGAGAAAATACTCACTAGTAAGAATGGGTAAAACCCTAACCAAGCCTCCGTCACGCCCTCTAAGTATAGGCACATTCCCCTGAGGAAGTAGGCAAAGGTGTAGGAACCCCAATCAAACTCTCCAATACGATCCACCTCCCATGTGGCGCTAACTAAAGAGAAGGACATCGTTGAAGAGTTATCAGCCAGGAAATAACCCCTGAGGATGATCAGGAATAATCGCCGAAGGATGCGATCTCTAATCTTTCGATCATCGGGCAATGGCTCAGTTAAAGCCCCATTCATGACATCTACACTCAAAGGAACAATACGGATTGTCCTACCTTTGAGTGTCATAGCTGGGACTCCTAACAAGGATCTAACGGAAGTCGGGGAAATATCAACCATAAAAGGCACTGGCGCCCCCAAAAACTCCATCCCCATGATGAATCACCAATACATCGGTGTCATCATCACCTCACAATCCAGTAAATGGAGAAACTAAGTCTAGTGAAACCAGCGCTCAGAAAAGTCTTGTGATAACCTAAGGGAAAATGGTGGGGTAGGATGTAAAAGAAAGCCTCAAATCCCCAAACATACACAATCTCTCGGTACTCTGGATGAAGAGTCTGGTACAAAGAATGTATGCTGAACCAGTTCCCTCGAGGCTATGTAAAGCCGGGAACCTGTATCACAATGCAAATCAACAATCATACCCCTTGACCCAACAAATTGGAAAAGAAAGATCAACACGGCTTTTACCTCGTTCGCATGAAGATAGATCTAGGGGTGACGACTCAAATCCTCCAGAAGCTCTGGAATCGTCACATTTATAGTTGGAAGCTCCCTACGGGGAATAGAAGTAGAAGGAACGGAATCCGCAATGGGTGTTAGGTTTGTAATATTCATGAACGCAATCAAATTGCACAAAATAAGCGAAAACGTGGAAAATTAGAGTTTTAAAATTTTACAAACCATATACCCGGATCATCCTTTATGCACAATTATTAATTAAACAAAAAAGATAAAGAATAAGAATCATACCCTTGAAGATTCGAGCTTCCTCAGATACAAGTTCACCTTCAATCCTTATTCGTGTTCAACTTGAATCCATCGGCTTTGGTTCCTTCCTTTGATCAACGTTATCCACCCAAGTGTTTGGCCTCTAGAGGTGATCCACTAAGGAAGAAGAAATATTCAAGAAGAAGGGTGGTTGGCTAAACCCTAGTTTTCTATATATATAGAAAAGGAACGTACTCCCCAACAATTGGAATCACGTCTGTTGTGAAAAAGTCAACAACCACTTCACCCATAATAGGACTCCTCTTATTTATAAATGTGGGCAACCCTCCTTAACAATTAAGGAATTGAGTTTTATTTTAATTAATTAAAATCCTTTAATTAATTAGCCTCTTAATCTTATTAGGAATAAATGAGAGTACTAATATTAAATTATTTTCCAAATCTTTAGAAATTAAAATAATAATAATTGTAATAATATTAATAAGACTCTTCTTATTAATTTATATATTTAATATTTTCAAAATATTAAATAATAAATATTAAGCTATTTAATTTATTCTATCACCATAGATTAAATTAAATACACTTAACATATTATTATGATTATGCCATTAACTTCTTAAATAATTATTCTTCCTTTTATGATGTGACCCTTTAGGTTCTCCATATTAAACCAGTTGTGAATAAATCAATTAGAACAATTCTATCTTATTTAAATAAATAAATTAAACTATTAATTTATTTAAATAAATAATATTTATTCTACAATAGGGATAAGTCTCCCTAGCGATCAACGACTTTCCATATAATTTAGATTTCAACATTAATCCTAAAAGAACCTTTGAGTAAATAGTTACCATACAATTCAATCTTTCCACCATACAATGTCCCAATTAAATATAAGACATAGAATTACTGTCAAGTCTTATTTTATTTAATTATATATATTTCGACTCTTAAATGCATAACTCCAAATAATTCAAATTAGAAACTCCTTTCTAATTTCATTCTGCCTTGGCTAAGGACTACTAGGTTGTCATTTATCGAATCACATATGACATTTTTCTTCTTTTACTAGAAGCGGTAGATTCTTTATTGATCATACATTATCTCCATGTATAACTTATTATACCCAAGCATACCCTTTGATATACCCTAAGGGTCTTAAAGAATAAGTTAAAGTATAATTCATTATACACAAGATACTATGATGATCTCAAGTCCGAGGATCAATTGTACTACTATCACTACAGGAATTCCTATTAACATGCAAGTAAAAACTCCATTAGGTATTCATTAGCGAGCCACGTTCAGTGAACTTATTCTCTAATTTAGACATTGTAAAATTCTGTAAATGAATTTTAAATTAACAACATTTTAGCATACATTCTTTTATTAATTACCAAAATAAATTAGGTCTTGTTTTAAATTGGTATCTCCCAATATTTTCTTCAAACTATATTACCCTCACTTATATAGTTCGGCAAAATCTAATTAAAGATATGCTAGTGAGAATAAGGATCCCATTTCAAATGTATATAGCCTTGTGTGTGCACAACAAACTATATATAAATAAATAGGTAGACAACTCTTGTCAATTACATCAACTATGTAACTCCTTGTATTTTGCCTCCTAAATCATAATGGTCAAGTGTGTGCACATCCGAACTAAAATGATTTAAGTTAAGTTACACCCAACATTTCCATATAAGTGAAGAGAAAACTACAGCCCTTGTGTGTGCACAATAAAGCAGTAATGTTCAATTCCTTAGAAACATCATATATAATAAAAACAACATCTTAAATATTTAATGCTTGCCTTTTGTGTGCACAATAAACTCATATTAAATATTCAATAATCTATTGTTTCTATCATGCTAGAAGGCGACGTTCGATATTCTAAATATCTTTGAACGTTACAACTTAATATAAAATATTTGAGGGGTTTGTTATTAATTCGTCTCATCTTGTTTAGCGTGCATGCACATATAAATATAAAATACGCGTCATATTAATTAACATGCGAAGCATGCTTGCATAATATATAATATATATATATATATAATATAAGCATGCACATATAGAATATTATATTCTACCTGGATTGATGATGGACTTTTATTCTAGTTTGGTTCACTAGAGCCACCAAGTGAACCAAAAGATCAAACACTAGGGGTGCAAGAATTAATATTTAAATATAAATATTACATTTAAACCCGGGCTCCATTACAAACGAGTCTTCAAGCGCTCCTTGCTACTTGATCTCCAATTCTTCAAAATTAATTCTAACTATTCCTATTACAAAACTATTTTAAAATAAATAGAAACCTTGATCAGCAGTCAAGGGGAAGTACATAGGAGAGAGTTAGAATTTACATTTAAAAAAAAATTAGAGAAGACGAGATACGCAGACCCCATTTAACAAAACTCATACATTCATGCATCCAACTAAAATAAAATCTAATCACATTGGTCAATAGTCCATAATCAATCCTATTTATTATCATACATATCACCATATGCATCAATAAATAACATTCATCTCATGAATAATAAACATTTAATATATATATTGATATCATTTAATGGGCAAATTTAGTTAGTATAAAATCTAATTTTGAATCAAAATAAACTCCTTTATTTTAATCCAAATTTAAATCAAAATAAACCTATTTTATTTTAATTTATCAAATTTTGACTAAAATAAACTATTTTATTTTAATCAAATTCTTTAATCAAAATAAACTCATTTATTTTAATTAATTATGGAATCCAATTCCAAATTAAAAAAATAACTCCTTCATTTTGAATAATATGAAATCTTATTTCATATCTAAATAAACTCTTTTATTTAAGGAAACACAGATTCTTTTCTTTATTCACAAATAAACTCTTTTATTTTTGAATAATATGAAATCTTATTTCATATCTAAATAAACTCATTTATTTAAGGAAATACTTGATTCTCTTTCCTATTCACAAATAAACTCTTTTATTTTGAATAACATGAAATTTTATTTCATATCTAAATAAACTCTTTTATTTAAGGAAACATGGAATCCAATTTCAACTCCAATTAGTTATTATAGAATCCAATTTCTACTCCAATTAGTTAGCATGAAATCCAATTTTAAAATTAAAATAAATTTTTATTTTAATATTAAAATAAACTTTTATTTTAAAATTAAAATAAATTTTTATTTTAATAATAAAATTATTAAGAATATTATATATATATATATATATATATATATATATAAAGTATGAATCACATTAGTATATATAATATGATAATATATATTCTACCACGTCCATGCTATTCTATATATATATATATATATACTTATATATATATATATATATATATATATATATATATATATATATAAAGCGTGATTTCACGAATCACCGTGGTTTCAAAAACGTGATTCTGCAACAGAGTAATCTAACTGCGAATAATAACAGGCTATCGGAATTTCCTTTTATAAAACGCGGACTGATTTTTTTTTTTTAATTTTATACAACAATTTATGCCCAATTTAATTGTTCTAAACACATATCAATATACATATCAAATCAAAACAATTAATAATTAGCATAAAGATTTGGCTCTGATGCCACTGTTAGGTTTGTAATATTCTTGGACTCAATCAAATTACACAAAATAAGCGGAAACATGGAAAATCAGAGTTTTAAAATTTTATGAACCATATACCCGGATCATCCTTTATGCACACTTATTAATTAAACGAAAAAGATAAAGAATAAGAATCATACCCTTGAAGATTCGAGCTTCCTCAGGTACAAGTTCACCTCCAATCTTTTTTCGTGTTTAACTTGAATCCACCGGGTTTGGTTCCTTCCTTTAATCAACGTTAGCTACCCAAGTGTTTGGCCTCTAGAGGTGATCCACCAAGGAAGAAGAAATATTCAAGAATAAGGGTGGTTGGCTAAACCCTAGTTTTCTATCTCTATAGAAAAGGAACGTACTCTCCAACAATTGAAATCACGTCTGTTGTGAAAAAGTCAACAACCACTTCACCCATAATAAGACTCCTCTTATTTATAGATGTGGGCAACCCTCCTTAACAATTAAGGAATTGGGTTTTATTTTAATTAATTAAAATCCTTTAATTAATTAGCCTCCTAATCTTATTAGGAATAAATGAGAGTACTAATATTAAATTAATTTCCAACTCTTCGGAAATTAAAATAATAATAATTGTAATAATATTAATAAGACTCTTCTTATTAATTTATATATTTAATATTTTCAAAATATTAAATAATCAATATTAAGCTATTTAATTTATTCTATCACCATAGATTAAATTAAATATACTTAACTATATTATTACGATTATGCCATTAACTTCTTAAATAATTATTCTTCTTTTTATGGTGTGACCCTTTAGGTTCTCTATATTAAACCTATTGGCGAATAAATCAATTAGAACAATTCTATTTTATTTAAATAAATAAATTAAACTATTAATTTATTTAAATAAATAATATTTATTCTACAATAGGGATAAGCCTCCCTAACGATCAACGACTTTCCATATAATATAGATTTCAATATTAATCATAAAAGAACCTTTGAGTAAATAGTTATCGTACAATTCAATCCTTCCACTATACAATGTCCCAATTAAATATAAGATATGGAATTACTGTCAAGTCTTATTTTATTTAATTATATGTATTTCGACTCTTAAATGCACAACTCCAAATAATGCAAATTAGAAAATCCTTTCTAATTTCATTCTGCATTGGCCAAGGACTACTGGGTTGTCATTTTATCGAATCACATAGGACATTTCTCTTCTTTTACTAGAAGCGGTAGATTCTTTATTGATCATACATTATCTCCATGTATAACTTATTATACCCAAGAATACCGTTTGATATACCCTAAGGGTCTTAAGGAATAAGTCAAAGTATAATTCATTATATACATATATTATCTCCATGTATAACTTATTATACCCAAGCATACCCTTTGATATACCCTAAGGGTCTTAAGGAATAAGTCAAAGTATAATTCATTATACATAAGATACTATGATGATCTCAAGTCCAAGGATCACTTGTACTACTATCACTACATGAATTCCCATTGACAGGCAAGTAAAACTCCCTTAGGTATTCCTTAGCGAGCCACGTTCAGTGAACTTATTCTCTAATAAGCACCTACATACTTGCTTTAGTGTCTCTACACAAATGATCATGAGATCAATCATCCTCATCTAATGAGCAAGCAACGTATGTACCAATCTATTTGGATTTACTAATCCCTGATTTAGTAATCCAACGATTGGGAACTATTTTAGTTTTAAGCTTTCTAGGAATTTAGATCTCATTAGAATGATCATTATCATTATTCTAAAAGCATTGCTTAAAACTATGGTTTTATCACATATTATAAAATAGTATCATATAGATAATTAAAAGCCTTTAATAAATTAATACTTTTTATTAATAAATGAATAAGATTGTTACAAAGTATATGCTTTATTGTCAAACATGATTGGCTTGTATGCATACTACTTTCAATGGGTATATCTTCTTCCTCGTCCTCAACATCTGGTCTCTCAACCCGAATAGGGCGAATCACTGACTCCGTTAACCGACGAGGCTATCAGGCTGGGTGTGGTAAATTCTAACTTGGAGCTCATTAAATGAATTTCATAGTTATATGCATGCATGCATTACTTTAACATACGTCTACAGTAGATTTAAAAATGCATGTTCATACAATGCCTAGACTCATGAAAAAATTTCACCAAAGTCTGCTTTGTAAAAAGGAATATCCAAATGCGCATAGGAATGACTAGGTGACCATTCAGTAGCACAACAACTCAAAGTCATAAACATCGTATATGCATGAAAAATATCAAAGTCATAATCCATAAGGATAGCCTAATTACCAGGATTACTTTACTTAAAAACCTTTGCTCATTTATCCTCAAATAGGATGAAAAAAAATAATAGAAAAAGGTGCCAAATTGACTATTTCAAAAGTTAATTTTTTTCACATCAAAACGTTCAACATGGTAAAATACTAACATTTATTATGTTGAATAATTTTTATCAAGTCATATAAGCATGCATATTCACTACTATGTTTTTGAAGCATTTCGTATGATATCTCACTTTCCAACGGTCAAAACTCGAAAAGAAAATATGAGTTGCAAAGGAGGTCCCACAAGCTAAAAAGTTAAATTAGGAAAAAAGATGCTACGCGATTAAGCGAAAAAGCTTGAAATCCTAATTTTCAAAGGCCAAACTGCTGGTCTACACATCAATAATTGGTATTCGCTCGGATATAGGGTTCACAAAGACGACGATCAAAGCTATTGAAAGCTACCTTGGCAATACCTCGCGAATGTCCAATGCCATCAACCTGGGTTGTAATTGCAATAAAAATCATGCGTCTCATCAGAAATCCATCCCCAGTAGAGGTTTCATACATCCTTAGCCATTGAAAGCTATTTCAACGAGGTCAGGTAGCCCAAACATTATCAGCCATTGACAATAAATCCAGCGAAGCATCGGAGATGATTTGATGACCTTAGTCGTTGAAAGCCATTTCAACGAGGGTCAGGCAGCCCTAACATCATCAGCCGTTAGCAGTAAATCCAGCGAAGCATCAAGGATGGTCCAATGTTCTTAGTCGTTGAAAGCTATTTCAACGAGGGTCAAGCAGACTTGACATCATTAGCCGTTGGCAGTAAATCTAGCGAAGCAATGGAGATGGTCCGATGATCTTAGCCATTGAAAGCCATTTCAACGAGGGTCAAGTTGCCCTAAAATCATCAGTCGTTGCCAGTAAATCCAGCGAAGCAACGGAGATGATCCGATGACCTTAGCCATTGAAAGTCATTTCAACGAGGGTCAGGCAGCCCTGATATCATCAGTCATTGGCAGTAAATCCAATGAAGCATCAGAGATGGTCTGATGATCTTAGTCGTTGAAAGCTATTTCAACGAGGGTCTATGTAATAACCAAAAAATTTCAAGTCACTTTATATGAATGGACATTATTGATATTTAAAACTTTGTGCTATATAGTGATTTAATATGTGATAACATATGTGAAGTGGTGCATGGCTAAATAAACATACATACTATAGTTGTGGATATATACAATTATAGACTTCATTAAAAATGAAAGCTTCATAACATAATTATACATTAGGTGAGACAATTAAATAACCTAAGGGTTATGGTAATAAGAAAAAGTTAGTATTTAATATGTATACTAACTTAAGTGGGTAATTTTGTTATTTCAAGTGACTAATAATTTTTAACCTATTTCAGTAAACCTAATTAGGTTATGAGCTAAAGTCACGTGTATAAGTAATTAAATTTCATAAGATTGGGAATGGAAACCCTAAACAAACAATTAGGGTAATATATATTAAAATTATTAAACTATGTTTATTACATAGTCCAAAACAATTAAAGGAGAAGCCCAAAAGAAATAAAATGCAAGCCCATACTTAGCCCACTTGATTAAGGGTATTTTAGAACTTTGATTAATCTCATTTGTGTAATAAAATAAAAGCAAAATAGAGGGAATAATGGGCTAAAGAAAACCAGTCATGACTAGTGTAGACACTCAAAATTTTGCATTCCTGTTACTTACCTTGCAAAAGGGAAAAATCGTCTTCCAGAGATAACCCTGGGATACTCAGTTTTCCATCTTAGAGACAACACCGAGATACTCAGTTCCAGTCTCGGAGATAACCCCGGGAGTTTCAAATCCAACCTCAGAGACAACCCCGAGGAATGCAGTTGTAGTTCCGGAGATAACCCCGAAAAATTCTGTTTTGATCCCCAGAAGTCATCTTCAACCTCGGAGATAACCCCGAGGCACTCAAACCCAACCCCAGATATAACCTCGGGAGGACAGGCACACCTCAGAAACAACCATGAGGACATCCAGTACTCACAGTAGCCCAATGTCAGAGATAACCCTGAGCAACGACTGCTAAATCAGACTAGAGATAGAAATAACCCTGGTGAGGGGCAAAATCATCATTTTGTGACCTCAATCCCACATTCACGCCGTCTCAACAACATTCCATACCACATTCTACACAGAAGTGTCCTACAAGAAGCATAGCTCAAATCCTGAGTGACTACTATATAAGATTGTACACCGGATAGAATTTGAAGACATAAAGATCTGGTCATGGACCCATCTTCCCAGCTTTGTACAACCTCTTATCCCATGTCATTGTGTAGCTCTCGACAACAACATTTTGGAAAGGTATTATACGCCTCAATCAGATGCCTGAATTGAAAGTTATGAAGGTTCAAGCGAATAACGCGTTGCATGCGTGCACGTACTTCGAGACGGCAAGGCCCACCGAGCCCGGGGCAACCTGGGTAGCCGCAGGTACACCTGCGCCTCCCCCCTCAATAAATGGACGGCTTGGGGTGGCCATTTTAATAAGAGAAAAGGTGAGGAAGCCCTGTCCATTTCACTCTATACACACTTTTAAGAGATAAAGGAGAGGAAACCCTGTCCATTTTACTCTGTACATTGAGTGCTTTCTCTTTCTAAACACCTGTGAGCTTATGGTTTGCTATATTTTACTGGTGTAAAATGAGTATTCATTCATTTAAAGCCATCTGAAGTCTTCTTGGCAGCCCACTGTAAGACATCTCAGATTTCTTAAATCCTTTCTCCACTTTTATTCACACACAATTATTCACATTGAGAGTCGTGTGGTGTGCATATGCCCGGACCATCGGTCCGTGGCTTTTATTGCTTATATATATATATATAGAGAGAGAGAGAGAGGGAGATCAAGGATCAATAGCATTCCCCTTAAATAGCATTCCTCCTTAAATAGCACTCTTTTATTAAAAATACGTCGTTTTGGAATCTTTTAAAAGAGAGTGGTCCCACTTGCTTTCCTTTTATTTACAAAAATACCACACTTGTTTTTTAAAAAAGACTCCAAAACAACGTAGTTTTAATAAAGGAGTGTTATTTAAGGAGGAATGATATTTAAGGAAAATGCTCTTGATCCTTACTTTATATATATAAATATATATAATGTTTATAACTTTTGTACATACTACATCATCATGTGAGCCTAGGAATCATGTAATCACAGATTCAGTTCCTGAATCTAGATTGGGTTTCGCATGATGGACATTTCCAGTTGTAACCAGCATGTAAATTATTTACGGTGTTAGAATATACTTAGATGGCTCTCATACCCATAAGGAGTTCGACACTGCTATGTATATTATTTTCTAAAAGATGCTTTGCATCTCGAAAATAATAAAAGAAATCAAGCCAAACACATAATAAAAAGGAAGTATCAAAGGCCTCAATTACTATTGAGAACAAGGGTTTGAAAAACCTGTTTTACAAAACATCATTGCCATATCTCGTTAAAATTAAAATTTTATACAAAATTCAAACCCTTTGTATATAGGGGGCAAACAAGGCATAACACTACTTCCAGATAATTGTAAATTGACCTACACACACTCATTCAGATAAAAGTTTAAATTACAAAGTGGCAGTAACCGTGTCACCACGGAAGTCGAGGGGTGCCTAACACCTTCCCTCTGCTTAATCAAGCCCCCGAACCCTAACAAATCTTGGTTTTATAGACCAGTTAAGCAATGTGCAAATCTTTTCTCGGTTGAGTTGGTGCAACCATTTAAAATACCAACTTTGACTCTTACAGTCCAATCATCGACATATACATGTCGGACCTATTCAAACTTCTTTTTTCAAACAAATCTCACCAAACATGAGAACACCAAAAAACAAGAACAGAAAGAAGGCTTAAGCCGCTATTACAAGCTTTTCAAAATATTTTATCTGCTTGTGTGTGGATGTTGCATTTACATTTGAATGAATGTGTACTAATGCATTTACTTACTGCACTTAGTGCTTCGCACCATATTTTCTTGTGATATTAGTGTTTCGCACATGTCATCATTTCTATAAGGTGAGACGCGTTGTATATGAATGTATGTTGTGTGGTCCCTCCACCAGGAGGCTATCCTGTCGGTGTTTGATTACTGGACTCGTAGGGAGACTAATTCCAACGAGGCTCGGGAAAGGCACCACCCAGATTCGCTCCAGTTGAAAGACCAGATTAACTTCTTGTCAAGTAAATTGCGATGATCTGGGAACCTTCATGCAAAAAAGCCGCGAGAGTAGCCTAAGATAGGTCAGCCTTTGATAAACCAAACGCGGAGGGAAGTCTCTTCATACCTTCCCATTTCAATTACTTATAATTTCAATTTCATGTCAATCTCAATGTAATGGAAAGTCTAAAGGAATATACGTATAGGCATTCCCTTTTATATCAAAATATGTCATACTATCTTGTCATTTAAACAACTGACATCCATTTTGCAGGATAATACTCCTAAAAATGGACACATTACATAGCATGTAAAATTTCTACATTCCCTAAGACTAACTTTATAAGTCTTTTTATAGGGAAGCAATTGGTCTGGTAACCCATTCCAAGTCCAAAAAGGTAATAAGCCTACAGCCAAACATGGCTACATTTGATCAGCCTAATCCTACTCCTGTCTCTCGTGAAGTGTTCGATGGATTAAGCAATCAAATTACAGAGTTTGTTGTTCTACTCAAAGAACTACACAAGTCCAGTCATGGTCCACAAATACCCATACATATAGAATCATGTGCACATGGAGGAACTCAGGGTCCTAACAAAGAAGTTCCAATACTTGAGTCTCAGTTGGATAAAACCAACAAAACCCCTGAAATCACCCATCACAAAGAAGATCTAGACACCGGTGATATTAGGAAGAAAGTCCTACAAACGAAAAAAAGACCATTTGGTCCATCAAACTGGTTGGAGCACACGGGAGTGTTTCATATTCAGATCTTTGTATATTTCCTGGGGTTCATTATTTGGAAAAATTCAAGACTCTCAATTTTGAAAAATATGATGGATTGGGATATCCTTACTCCCATTTAAAGATATTCATCGGAGAGCTCAGATCTTATACTGAGGATGAAAAGCTCAGAATGCAACTGTTTCAGAAAAGTCTGACTAGAGAAGCCAGATCATGGTACACCAGATTAGACAACTCCAAAATTCATAGCTGAGAAGAGTTAGCTCACGCTTTCCTTAGTCAATACAACTTTCAGACTTAAATGGCTCCAGACCAGTATCAAATTACCAAGGTCAAGAAATAAAGCAATGAGTTGTTTAGAGAGTATACCCAAAGATGGAGGCGTCTGGCTGCTCAAGTTATTCCATTTATGACAGAGTCTGAAATGGTGATGACCTTCATAGATATTCAAGAAGCTCCGTTCTATGAGAGGGTTCTAGCTGGCATAGGCAAACCATTCTCTAAAATGATCAAACATGGAGAAATGGCTAAAATGGGATTGAAGTCTGGAAAGATTCAAGACCTTGCAACATTAAAAGCTGTAGCTAAGCACATCCAATCTGGAAGTTATGGAAATAACCCTAGAAAGGTCCATAAGAAGAAAGAGGAGGATGTTTCTTTGATACTACAAGGACAAAAAAGCAATCAAAACATACCTATTCAAAGGAGAAATTATTCCCATTTTCAAGCACAGTCTTAATACCCGCCATTTCCAAAAGGTGGAGAAGTCAGACTTACAAGAGTGTTCACACCTTTAGGGGATTCACTCAAAAACATTCTCAAACTTCTGATAACTTAGAAGAAAATTATGCATCTTCTTCCACCAGCCAGCCCGAGTAGAAAAGGTTTTAATGTAAGCAAGACATGTGCTTACCATGCTGAAGCTCCAAGCCATGACACACAAGATTGTTGGGCCCTTAAGCATAAAATCTAGGATTTTATTGAAAATGGTGAGATCGTGGTGACCAAGCCCAACCAACCCCATGTTCAAGACAACCCTCTCCCTCAACACAAGGAATATGAGGTTAACATAAATAACTCGAGTAGTGGACAAAGCTCCAAATATGTGGGTGTATCCTAAACTAGCAAGGACAACTCTGACAGATGGGATAATGCACAGTTCCAATTCATGATGGAACGAAAAATCAAGGTTCTTGGCAAACAAGTCAGCCAATTTACAGAACTGGTGGTTCATCAGCACCAAGTCACACGTTAATTATTTAGCCAGGAGCATGCTAGCCTCCTTCCTCTTATTATAAGCACTCTACCACTTACTCCAAAAAGTAAAACACTGGAGGATTAAATTGTAAAAAGAGCAAAAGCTAAAGCTCGTTGGGACTTCATCAACAAAAGGGAATTCACCCATTTAGGCCAATCAATGGAAGAAATATTATAAATGTTGATCAATGAGGGAAGAATTACAGCTCTGCTACCTCCAATCAGTCCACGTTCAAGACGGTTTGATCTAATGGAGTATGTTAATACCACTTCTACTCTCGCAGTCACAACACTAAAGAATGCTGGGAACTCCGCCATCTTATTCAGAACCTAATTGACAGCGATGTCCTGCAAATGGCAAACAATGACGCTGTGTTACTTGAGAGTGAGGACACATTTCCTACAAAATGGAAGGATGTCGTAACAGTTATATCCTCTGAGGGAGTTTTGGCTGCCATACCACATACAATTCAACCAACTCAGCTCATTGGTGTGGAAAACCCTTTGAAAGTGGTTACGCCAAAGCCAATCATATTACCATTCATGGAACTATGGAGAGGCTGAAGGATCTACATCCAATACAACTGATGCAGTGTTGAAAGAAAATCCATTGTATCTTCCTCAACGTGTAATGAAGCTTGTTATCAAGTCAAAGGGAAAAGTTCCCATGGAGAAGATTCTGTACTATGGGACGCAATGAAGCCAAGGTGGTTTTAAGTTTGAAAGAAGCTCCACAACAGATTTCTATTCGAGGCTTGGTTTTCTCCTCAAAAGATCACAAGAAGATCTTACTGAGAGTTCTAGAAGAAGTCCACTTGCCAAAATTTGTGGATGTTGAAAAGTTTCATCATCTAGTTGATCACATCTTCAACAGTAATGTGATATCCTTCACTGATGATGACATACCTCCCAAAAGAAATGGGTCACTACAAACCATTGCACATAGCGGTTATGTCCTCCGGATATATGGTGGGAGAAGTTTTGATAGATGGAGGATCGTCTTTAAACATTTGCCCCTACGCCACCTCGGAGAAAATAAACATCAATCTCAATAGGATCCGATGCAGCCATACAATTATCAAAGCTTTTGATGGATCCCGATGAAATGTTGTCGAAGAGATTGAACTACCCGTGGATATTGGTCCACATACATTCTAAGTATCCTTCCATATGCTTAAGATCACTATAGAATACAACCTACTTTTGGGAAGACCGTGGATTCACATGGTTGGATCCGTCCCGTTCACCCTTTATCAACAACTCAAATACATCATTAACAATAGTCTGGTCACTGTTGATGCAGAGCCAGAATGTCATGTACAAGTTGACATACCACTCATCAGTTTCAATGTAGAAGTTAAGCCTCTCAGCTTCCAGACCCTTTAGGTGAGTAACACTTACTACCCATCTATTAGGGTACCACCTCTCATACCCAGAATTTCTGCTAAGGAAATGTGGGCAAGTCAACAGATGATATCCTTGGGTTTTTAACCTGGAAAAAGGTTAGGCAAGGATCATCAGGGAATCAAGCACCCAATTCAAATTCCCAGTTAAACAGGGACAACTGGACTAGGTTATTCTCCTGGGTCCAGTCACAAGAACCCTCAAAATCACAAGCCGGTTCCTTTATCTTCTAGGCGATTGCCTAGACCTACAGATGTTGAGCCTGTATGGCCTTCATTAAAGGTTTTTGCCCATGTGGTAAGCATGTTGTTTCCTAAATTGATACCGATTAAAGGAAATGAAGTCTTGATTCCAGAACTGGAGGTGGAAGAAAAGAATCGAAGGCGCAAAGAAGAGATATATAAATATCTATCAAATATGTGCGTTCTGGTCCATAGGGAGGGTATAAACAGAGACATCCCTGATGATGATTGTCCAGATATCATGGTCATCATTCAAGAAAATGAGGATGACAACTGCCCCCTCATCACACTTGTCCACCAGGACATCACCCTTGGTAATTGGAGTAGAACTCCTTGCATTTGCCGAGAAGGGTAAAAAGGGCAGAAAATCCCTTTGCCCTGTAGATAGCAATAACTGCTTACTTTTGTTGTATAATATTAGGAGTTATTTTTATCATTTTATGCTAACACTTTGTATGATTGAACATTTTCATATATTAAGTGAAAGCAATTTATTTAAGGACTCTAAAGATAGATGTGCCTAAACTTACTGATGAGGTTCCTATTCTCCACAAGGATTGTAACTTTGATGTAAAGTTGGACTCAGACTTGATGGAAATACAAGAGGACTATGAGATACCTCAAGAGATCAAAGAATGGGTCGAAGACAAACCCAAGCCAAATCTTGATTAAACCACCTCTTTTAACCTCGGAACCTCAAAAAACCCCAAACAAATTTAGATTGGTACAGACCTTACTCCAAACCAAAGGAATGGCATGGTTACACAATTGACCCAATTCCAAGATGTATTTGTATGGTCTCATGAAGACATGGTCAATTTATCCACTAACATTGTCATTCATCTCCTCCCCATCAAAGAGGGATTCAAGCTAGTTAGGCAGAAGCTTAGGCGATTAAAACCTGAGTGGAGTTTAAAAGTAAAAGATGAAATTGTGAAACAATTTCAAGCCGACATCATCATGGTGTCAACATACCCTGAGTGGCTATCCAACATAGTCCCTGTGCCTAAACTCAGAGTGGATTACAGGGATCTGAATAAAGCTTGCCTCAAAGATAGCTTTCCTGTGCCATTCATCCACATACCCATTGACAATACAGCTCAGTATGACATGTACTCCTTTACTGATTGCTTTACGGGGTACCATCAAATCATGGTTGCTGAAGAGGATCATGAGAAAACTACATTCATCACTCCTTGGGGAACGTTTTGCTACAGACAGTTGTCGTTCGGCCTCATCAATGTCGGAGCTACCTATCAGCGAGCCATGATGGCTCTTTTTCATGATCTAATGCACAAAGAGATAGAAGTCTATGTGGATGACATTATTGTCAATTTATCGAAGGGAGGAAGACCACCTAGATCATCTCAAAAAGCTCTTCAACAGGTCGCATAAGTACAACTTGAAGTTGAATCTAGCCAAGTGTGCCTCTGACGTTAAATCAAGCAAGTTGCTAGGATTTCTAGTCAGCCACAAAGGGATTAAGCTGGATCCTACAAAAATCTAGGCCATCACGGAAATGCTCATACCTTAGACAGAGAAGGAAATACAGGGATTTTTGGGAAGAATCAACATCATTAGCCGATTCATTTCTCAACTCACAGCAACTTGTGAGCCTATCTTCAAGTTACTAAGGAAGAACTCCTCCATGAAATGGAATGATGAGTGTTAAAAAGCCTTCCTTACAATCAAAGATCAGCTAGTCAAAGCTCATATTTTGGTACCTCCCAGGGATGGTGTTCCCCTGTTCATGTACCTGTCAATCAATGACAATGCCATGGGCTGCATGCTGGGACAGAAAGATGATAGGGGCCAAGAACGAGTTATCTATTACTTCAACAAAAGATTTAGCAGTAGTGAACACAAGTACACTCTGATTGAGAAAACTTTTTGTGCTTTAGCATGGGTTTCCATGAGGTTACATCATTACCTCCATGGTCACACAACCCATCTCATATCCCGCGTGGATTCTCTCAAATACGTGTTCAGCAAACCCATGTTGAATTATCAGCTGTCCAGATGGCAATTCATCCTACAACAATTTGACATCATTTACGTGACTCAAAAGTCCATCAAAGGTAAAGGAATTGCTAATCAACTAGCCGCCGCACCTTCAGGGGATTTCAAATCCTTGAAAACATACTTCGTCGGTGAAGGGGTAATGACAAATCAGCAACACCTTCAAGATGATACACACAAATCATGGAAGATATATTTTGATGGAGCTGTAAACATGGAAGGTTCTGAAGCCGGAGCTATTCTAGTATCCATTACGGGGGAGCAGTATCCCGTCGCCGTCAAATTGTAGTTTATTAGTACCAATAACACAGCTGAGTATGAAGGTTGCATCATGGGGTTGAAACCTGCCCAATCAATGGGCATCAGACGGTTAACTGTCTTTCGTGATTCTAAATTGGTAATCAAATAAACCACGGGAATCTATCACACCAAATAGCTATATTTGCTACCTTACCATTGGCATGTTATAGATGGCTTCGGAGTTTAAAGAAATATCATTCCTCCACATTCCTCAGAATAGGAATGACTTTGCGGATGCGCTTGCATCTTTGGCCTCCTAGATTAACATACTTGACAAGGAAAACATGCCAAACATCACATTTTCTCTGCAAAAGACTCCAGCATATGGGAATTACATTGGAGAAGTATCGGATAAGCTACCTCCCATCCAACACCCTTGGTATCAGCATATCAAGGAGTATCTATGAGATGGATCTATACCCGCTGAGGCGAGTCTAGTTGAGAGAAAGAGGATTCATCGAATGGCTAGGAAATTTTACCTGAGTAGAGACGCACTCTACAAGAGAGATGCAGGACTAGTTCTTCTCAGATGTCTAGACAAAGACCAAGCTCAGAGGCTTATGGATGAAATCCATGGTTGAGTATGTGGCCCATACATGAGCGACCCTCTACTTCTCAAGAAAATCCTAAGAACAGGGCATTACTAGCACTCTCTCAAGGCTGACTGTGATGATCGCGTTAGGAGATGGTACCAATGCCAAATTCATGGGAATGATATCCACGCCCCTCCAAGGGAGCACCATATTATGAGTTCGCCCTGGCCCTTCTCAATGTGGGGAATGGATGTAATCGGGCCCATTGAGCCTAAAGCCAGTAATGGGCATTGGTTTATTTTCACCATGATCGACTATTTCACCAAGTGGGTAGAAGCATCCTCTTCCCCCAAGGTTACTAAAGAAGTTATCATTAGTTTCATAAAAACCAATGTCATTTGTCGATATGGACAACCAGAGGTGATTGTGTCGGACAATGCTAAAAACCACAACAACCAAATTATAGAGGAGTTATGCAGTAAATTCCACATCAAACATCTCAACTCCGTCATCTATCATCCAAAGATGAATGGTGCTGTTGAAGCGGCAAATAAGAATATCAAAAAGATCATGCAAAAGATGTTCGCCAATCATAAAGGATGGCATGACTTATTGTCTTTGACTTTATTAACCTATAGAACGTCAATGCGCACTTCCACTGGGGCAACCCCCTACTCATTAACCTATGGAATGGAAGCGGTGTTCCCCATAAAAGTGGAAATGGAATCCCTTAGAGTGTTAATAGACGCTCAGCATGATGAAGACCAATGGTTACAAGATAGGTATCACCAATTGTCTCTAATAGATGAAAGGCGAGCCGCTGCCATCTTCCATGGTCAATTATATCAACAGAGGATCGCCAGATCCTACAACAGAAAAGTCTGACTATGGCAATTCAGAGAGCATGACTTGGTTCTGAAGAAAATTCTTAATAACCGAGATTAATCCAAAAGAAAATTCACCCCGAACTGGGAAGGCCCATTTGTTGTCAAGGAGGTATTGACGAGAAGAATCCTTAGATTACAAGAAATGGACGACGATGAATTTTTGCAACTCATTATCTCAGACACTGTGAAACGGTACTATGTATGAAGTCACTTGCAAACTAGCATCCAGGTCCTGGATCACTAGATCCCCAGTCAGTACAGGTTTTCAAAAATAGCTCACTACATATAACCCTTCTTCACATCCGTTTGCCCCATTAAGGACAAACATACCTTTCCAAGCAACAGCCTGGTTTCGGATCATCAGATCCAACACTCAACTCAGGTTTTCAAAACCTTTTACACCTTTAGTTTGTCCCACTCGGGATAAACATTTCACACTTTTAGTTTGTCCCACCAGGGATCAAACATTTCACACCTTCAATTTGTCCCACTCGGGATAAACATTTCACACCTTCAGTTTGTCCCACTCAGGATAAACCTTTCACACCTCCAGTTTGTCCCACCAGGGATCAAACATTTCACGCCTTTAGTTTGTCCCACCAGGGATCAAACTTTTCACATCTGCAGTCTGCGCTGTATATGGGGTGAACTACGCAGACCTGATCTCCCCAATACACGAAAGTACGTAGGTAGCCATTTTTATGGTCCGGTCTCACCACAAAACAAAACAACAAAAACATCTCTACACCCTTTTCACCATTTATAACTTTGAACCTTTACGCCAGGTTCGAACTATGCAGACCTGATCTCCCCTCATCAATAGGAGTACGTAGAAAGTCATTCATGGTTCGATCTCACCCCTACAAAAATATAAAAACTTGTCAACTGATATTAGGATCATCCTTTAAACTATACCTCATCGGCTTTACACCAAAGGGATGGAAATACCTAACCTCCCCACACCAATGGAACAATCGGCCACCATCTAAGCTGCGGTTGAGTCCTCAAAGAGAAACATCAATCTATAAGAGATGGAACTACCTGGGATCCCCCATACAAAGGAGTACTTGTTGGGTAAAATCTAATTATGCACAACACGCAAGTATACGTGGTCAACAAGTAATAAAGTGAAAGTAGAGTATCGTTCCCACGAGGAATTGTTTAATAAAAATCACCGAGTACTAACCCGTAACCAACTCAATCTTATTTAAACGAATGAATTTCAAATTATATAATTAAACTACTATTAAATTCCACTAGTTAAATTAAGATTGGGGAGATTTAAGATCGCAACTTCACTTATTGCTTCATTTAAGTTAACACACTTCTAATCAATTATTCTCTATCCTGGATTGTTAATCAAGAACACTAAAGCAGATAAAACCAACTCTCGATGCATAATTCCCATACTCACTTAAATCCACATATAATAGAATTAAGAAAGACACCATAATTAACTAATCCACTATATCTCTATGTGAATTACAATTAAAAAGGATTTAAAGCACAAATTCTCTATAAGATTACATATGGCGTAAAGGCATATCTCTATCCTAAACATGAATCATGAATTCTATCAATGTAGAATTCACAAACACATGTTATTATGATCAGATCTAATTCTAAACTTCATCTTTCGAGTTCATATAGATTATCACGGTAATTGATGGCTAGTCAATTAAATAATTAAGTCCAAATCACAATAGACAATCCTCACAATAGAACATAATAATTGATAGCGAATCATATTAAAATAAACTACACAATAAGATCCATTATAATCTCAAACAAAGAATTAGTTCAATGAATTAAAACTAAGAATCCACACTTGAATACATATTAAAAGATAAGAATAAGATTAAGGAAAAGAGGTGAATCTGTTGTCGAAAAATTCGTCCTTCGTCTCGCTCTTGATCTGGATCTCTAATGGCTTCTAAGTGCTTCAATCTCCAAATCTAAAAAAAACTAGTGTTTTCTCATATTCTACTCCAATCTATTCTAATGGAATCCACTCTCTCTCTCCTAATCCCTGTGATTCTTCTCCTTTTATATGTTTCTTTATATGTCTTTAAGTCCTCTTCGAAGTCCTTGAGGAAATCAGATCGAACCAATCCTTTTTGGACTCAAATTCGGATAAAAATGACTTTTCTACGCTTACCCCCGCCCAGGCCGGGGTCCTTTTTCTGCTCTGGCATACTTTGGAAAAATGGTCATAACTTCTTTGTCTGAACTCCGATTTTGATGATTCAAGATGTTCCAAAAAGAGGAGACGTAGATCTACAACGTTCGTTCTTTGAGTGTTTCGAAATAAGGAATGGAACAATACTGAAATGGGCTCTGAAGTGACTAATATGTAAATGGTTACCCAAAACAGTGAAGTTCAACGTCCGTTGGTACAAAGGTCATAACTCATGCATTCGAACTCCGATTGGAATGATTCAAGATGTTCCGAAAAGCTAAAAATAAGCTTTACAATATCATCCAAGTTCCAGGCCAAGAACATGAAAAAAAACATGAAAGCCCAAACGATGTCCAGAGTGATTTTCTTTGCGATTTTATACCAATTCTTTGCAATCACACCTCCCAAGCATATAATCTACAAAACAAAAATAAAATGCATGAAAAAAAACTAAGAAACATGAGATTAAACAACTAATTCAAGTAACATATACTGGATAAGTAGGTATCAAATCTACTTATCAGTACCAGCGACCATCTGTGGTGCAGTCAACCTCAGAGAGGAAAGCCACACTCGTCTCCATAACCACATACATAAACCAGTCCCAAGAGACCAAAGGGTAGGGAATACACACAGATCAATTATCCATTCTGAAAATCCTGAGACATCTCAATGTTCGTCCATCAAGGGGGAGTTCAGAATACATAAAGATCGCAAGCCTTGAAGAAACATGAAAATATCAAAGCAATTAACAAGGCATAACTAAAAGGAAAGTGAATCAAAATAAATTTCCCTGCCATATATAATGTTGTTTGATATATATAATATGTATTGTACATGACAAAAATGACTAAGCTAGTCTGTGCAGGAAAATACAAGCCCATTTAAAAATTAGTGTATATGTGCACTATCAAATACAACATGACATCCCTTTCAGAAGAAGAAGGTAACGTTGTGAGCTCTTGAAAGTAGTATGCACACAAGCCAATCATGTTTAATGATAAAGCATATACTTTGTAACAATCTTATTCATTTATTAATAAAAAGTATTAATTTATTAAAGGCTTTTAATTATCTACATGATGCTGTTTTATAATATGTGATAAACCCATAGTTTTAAGCAATGCTTTTAGAATAATGATGATGATCATTCTAATGAGATCTAAATTCTTAGAAAGCTTAAAACTAAAATAGTTCCCAATCATTGGATTACTAAATTGGGGATTAGTGAATCTAAATAGATTAGTACATACGTTGCTTGCTCATTGGATAAGGATGATTGATCTCATGATCATTTGTTTGGAGACACTAAAGCAAGTATGTAGGTGCTTATTAGAGAATAAGTTAACTGAACGTGGCTCGCTAAGGAATACCTAATAGAGTTTTACTTGCCTGTCAATAGGAATTCCTGTAGTGATAGTAGTACAAGTGATCCTTGGACTTGAGATCATCATAGTATCTTGTGTATGATGAGTTATACTTTGACTTATTCCTTAAGACCCTTATGGTATATCAAAGGGTATGCTTGGGTATAATAAGTTGTACATGGAGATGATGTATGATCAATAAAGAATCTACCACTTCTAGTAAAAGAAGAGAAATGTCCTATGTGATTCGATAAATAACAACCCAGTAGTCCTTGGCTAAGGCAGAATGAAATTAGAAAGGAGTTTCTAATTTGCATTATTTGGAGTTGTGCATTTAAGGATCGAAATACATATAATTAAATAAATAAGACTTGACAATTCCATGTCTTATATTTAATCGGGACATTGTATGGTGGAATGATTGAATTGTGCGCAAACTATTTACTCAAAGGTTCTTTTATGATTAATGTTGAAATCTATATTATCCGAAAAAGTCGTTAATCGCTAGGGAGGCTTATCCTATTGTAGAATAAATATTATTTATTTAAATAAATTAATAGTTTAATTTATTTATTTAAATAAGATTAGGATTATTCTAATTAATTTATTCACAAATAGGTTTAATATGGAGAAGCTAAAAGGTCACACCATAAAAGGAAGAATAATTATATAAAAAGTTAATAACATAATCGTAATAATAAGTTCAAAGATATTTAATTTAATCTATGGTGATAGAATAAATTAAATAGCTTAATATTTGTTATTTAATATTTTGGAAATATTAAATATAAATTAATAAGAGGAGTCTTATTATTATTATTATTATTATTATTATTATTATTATTATTATTATTATTATTATTATTATTTAATTCCTAAAGGAGTTTGGGAATTAATTAATAAAAGTACTATCATATATTCCTAATAAGATTAGGAGGTTAAATTAATTAAAAGAGTTTAATTAATTATACCTAATAAGATTAGGGAGCTTAATTAATTAAAAAAAATTAATTAATCAAATAATACCTTATTTTCTAATTAGATTAGAAGGGTTAACTGATATCTTTATAAGAAGAGTCTTATATCAGATATCAATATACGTACGTGATTCCAATTATTGGAGAGTACGCTCTTTTTCTATAGAGATAGAAAACTAGGGTTTTGCCAAATACCCATCTTCTTGAATTTTTTTCTTCCTTGGTGGATCACCTCTAGAGGCCAAACACTTGGGTGGCTAAGGTTGATCAAAGGAAGGAACCAAACCCGGTGGATTCAAGTTGAACGCGAAAGGATTTGGAGGTGAACTTGTACCTGAGGAAGCTCGAATCTTCAAGGGTATGATTCTTGTTCTTTATCTTTTCGTTTATTTAATAATTGTGCATAAAGGATGATCCGGGTATATGATTTATAAAATTTTAAAACTCTGATTTTTCACGTTTCCGCTTATTTTATGCAATTTGATTGCGTTCATGTATATTACAAACCTAACAGTGGAATCAGAGCCAAATCTTTACGCTAATTATTATTTATTTTAATTTGATATGTATATTGATATGTTTTTAGAATAATTTAATTGGGCATAATTTGTTGTATAAAATTTAAATAAAAAAAATCATTGGCGAAATCTGTTTTCCGTAAACGGTTTTTTTTTTATTTTGTTGTGTCCATGGCTGACTTTTTTTTCAAAAGCAGTTCCGTGAATCATGTACATGATGCATGTTCAGGAGATTAGTAATCATGTTTCTAGAATAATGATTCATGATTACTATATATAATGATTCATGATGGGTTGATTAATATATATATATATATATATATATATATATATATATATATATAGAATCTCTTTTTTTTATAAAAAAAAATTCCGGTAATGTGATTCATATATTTTCTTATGATTACTTATATATATATATTATTCTTAATTATTTTATAATTAAAATAAAGGTTTATTTTAATCTTAAAATAAAAATTTATTTTAATCTTCAAATAAAATATTTATTTTAATTTTAAAATTTGATTTCATACCAACTAATTAGGGTTGGAATTGGATTCCATGATAACTAATTGGAGTTGAAATCAGATTCTATTTTTTCTTAAAAATAAAAGAGTTTATTTGTGAATAGGAAAGTGAAATTATGTTTTCTCAAATAAAGGAGTTTATTTAGATATGGAATAAGATTTCATATTATTCAAAATAAATGACTTTATTTGTGAATAGGAAAGAAAAATCCGTGTTTCCTTAAATAAAGGAGTTTATTTATATATGGAATAAGATTTCATATTATCCAAAATATTGGACTTAACTTGGATAATTTTGATTTGGATGTGCCACCACTTGATCAAAATAATCTAAGAGGCAAAATACAAGGAGTTGCATAGTTGATGTAATTGACAAGAGTTGTCTACCTATTTATTTATATATAGTTTGTTGTGTCACCACAAGTCTATATACATTTGAAATGGGATCCTTATTCTCACTATATAAGTGATGGTAATATAGTTTGATGAAAATAATGGGAGATACCAATTTAAAATAAGACCTAATTTACTTTGGTAATTAATAAAAGAATGTATTCTAAAATATTGTTAATTACAAATTCATTTATAGAATTTTACAATGTCTAAATTATTATCACTGTGAAGCATATTAGATGCTATTTAATCAGACCGAATTAAATGGATTGGTTAAGGAATTTGAGAATAGTTCTCATGGCTGAAAAGTTGTCTTATGTCCTTAATACGCCTATCCCTGTAATGGTTGGAGACAATGCCTCTGACGAAGAGATTGCTACTTTTAAAAAGTGGCAAGATGATGCACAGTTGACTTAATGCATCATGCTTGCATCCATGAGTAACGAACTTCAGCGTCAACATGAAACTATGGATGCTCCTACTATATTCCTGCAGATAAAGTAGTTGATGGTGAGGAAAGTACAACTAATAGATATCAGATATCTAAGGAGCTCTTTCAATCTAGAATAACTGATGACACTATAGTACAGATAAAAGTCCTTGACATTATCAATTTGAATGATCAATTAGGACAACATGTTTTGTCATGGATGGAGAGTTGAGTCATGATTTGATCTTTCACTCACTCCCGGACTTCTTTCACAATTGTTGTGAATTTTTCATATGAACAAGCTAGATATCAGCCTCGCTGATTTGCTTAACATGTTGAAAAATGTTGAGAGTCACTTTCCAACCAAGAAATACCAAGTCTTACTAGTAGGGGCCAAAGGATCTTCTAAAATGAATAACGATTCAAATAAGGTAAATAAAAAGGCAAAAATAAAGGATAATAAGAACAATACTGATACGGATAGCAAAGGAGTTTGCTTCCACTGCAATAAGCCTGGACACTGGAAAAGAAACTACGAGAAGTATCTTTTAGAGGCTAACCAGAAGAAGCTTAGTAAAGCTTCGGTTATAATACAGTTTTGTTCATGATTTAAAACAAAAAAAATTTTAAGTCAAGGTTCTACTTGGGTATTGGATACCGACATTGGTTATCATAAATATAGATTTATGAAGGGACCAAGCAGAAGTAGAAAGCTAAACAAAGATAAGTAATCCTATGTGTGGGAAATGAAGCATAGGTTGCTGCATTAGCCATAGAAACTTATAGTTTAGCATTGCCTACGGGCAAATCTATTAAGTCAATAAGTTGTTATTGTATTCCAGTTCTCGTTAGAAACATTATTTCTATTTTGTTGTTGGACAATGAAATCTTTGGTATTATATTTAAGAACAATTGTTATTCTATTTAAAATAATAATAATGTTTTGTATGGAACTGGAATATTACTTAATGGATTTTGTATACTTGACTTACATAAAAAATTATTTTGCAAATTGAACAAACTAGTATAAGAAAAGAAGATGATCATTCAAAGAGTTGAATGTGTATATTTTCTGAAATACAAGTGTAAATTATTTGAAAGGTTCAAAGAATTCAGAAGTGAAATAAATTGTCATAGTATTAGGATTCTTTGATCGGATCAAGGAAGGAATACTTGTGCAATAAGTTTCTAAATCATCTCAAATGGTTTTCTCACAATGGATGCCTCCTGATACGCAATAATTGATTGACGTATCTGAAAGGAAAAATCGTACATTATTGGACATTGTGCGGTCCATAATTATTTTACTGACATTCCAGTATCCTTCTGGGGTCATGCCCTAGAAATGGCTGCATATCTACAAAAAGGTAACCTCAAAATCCGGCCCCAAGACTTTATAAAAGTTATGGATAGGGAGGATTCCTAATTTGAAGTATGTTAAGATAAGGGGTTGTCCAACTTATGTGAAAAGGTTTCAAAGGGATACGTTTGGGACAAGATTTGATAAGTACAAATTTGTAGGACATCCTAAAGAAAGTTTAGGGTATATGTTCTATAATCCTACTTAGAAAAAGGTGTTTATTTTGAAACATGCTGCCTTCTAAGATAAATATGTTTATCATTAAAGGGGCTAGTGGGAGGATAATAGATCTTGAAGAGTTCAAGAACCACAAAATACTATAAGTCAAATAAGAGGAACCTATATATAGAACTATTGTATCACAAATGAATCGTAAATCTGGAATATTACCAAAGATACCTAAGAGGTATGGATTCATCATAGATGATGATGATGATGAGGTATACATCATAGATGATGATGATCTAGTTACATACGATGAGGTAAGAGTTGTAGACACTCAAAGAAATGGATTGAAACAAGCTTCTCAAATATGGAACATTCATTTTGATGAGACAATCAAAAGAGTTTGATTTTATCAAAAACAAGAATGAACCTAGTATATACAAAAGGGTCAGTGGGAGCGTCGTAAAATTTCTAATATTATATGTTGATATATTACGGATAAGGAATGACATACTAATGCTACAATCAATAAAGATAAAGTTGTCTAAACATTCCTCCATGAATGATTTGAAAGAGTATCTTAATTGGGGATACAAATCTATATAGATAGATTCAAGAGGATGCTCGACTTAACCTAAGGAACGTATATTCATTTGATGCTAAAGTCATTTAGCATGCCAGCTAAAGTCGTTTAGCATGGAGAACTCCAAGAGTTGTCTCATGTTAATGAGCCATCGAGTGTATCTCTCTTAATAGTCCCCATAGACTCATAAAAGAGAGATCGCATGAGTAACTATCATGTATGCAATGAAATATAGGAGACCTGATGTTGATCAGTCATATTCTGGAAAAGTTCACTATGAGTATGTGAAAAACATCTTAAAGTACTTAACCGACACTAAGGATGTGATCATATTCATGGTAGGTTTAAATTAAAACTGGAGGGCTTATCAGACTCAAGTTTTTCAGACATACCAAGAGGACAGAAAATCCACTTTAAGGTAAAACGTTACCTTGAACGGTGGTGTAATGAATTGGAAAGTTTTCAAACAGCAAAGAGTTGCTAGTTTAGTGATAAAGACAAATTATATAGCTATAAATGAAGCTACAAGTTGATTATTTGGATGAAAAGTTCATTACAGAACTAGGAATAGTTCCTAAGTCTCATCTTGGATCTAAACATGTGTTGTAGCACTTTCATTTGATTATAGGAATCATTGAAAGATGGAAAATCACTATAGAGATAGTGGACTCTCAAGAACAACATTACATATCCATTAATTAAAGTTTATCCAATAGCAAGATAATCGCCACTTAGAGAAGAAGGGTATGAGATACCATGGCGATTGGCTTTAGTGCAAGTGGGAGATTGAAAGTAGTATGCACAGAAGCCAATCATGTTGGATGATAAAGCATATACTTTGTAACAATCTTATTCATTTATTAATAAAAAGTATTAATTTATTAAAGGTTTTTAATTATCTACATGATGTTGTTTTATAATATGTGATAAACCCATAGTTTTAAGCAATACTTTTAGAATAATGATGATGATCATTCTAATGAGATCTAAATTCTTAGAAAGCTTAAAGCTAAAATAGTTCTCAATCGTTGGATTACTAAATTTGGGATTAGTGAATCCAGATAGATTGGTATATACGTTGCTTGCGCATTGGATAAGGATGATTGATCTCATGATCATTTGTGTGGAGACACTAAAACAAGTATGTAGGTGCTTATTAGAGAATAAGTTCACTGAACGTGGATCACTAAGGAATACCTAATGGAGTTTTACTTGCCTATCAATAGGATTTCCTGTAGTGATAGTAATACAAGTGATCCTTGGACTTGAGATCATCATAGTATCTTGTGTATGATGAGTTATACTTTAACTTATTCCTTAAGACCCTTAGGGTATATCAAAGGGTATGCTTGCGTATAATAAGTTGTACATAGAGATAATGTATGATCAATAAAGAATCTACCGCTTCTAGTAAAAGAAGAGAAATGTCCTATGTGATTCGATAAATGACAACCCAGTATCATTGGCCAAGGTAGAATGAAATTAGAAAGGAGTTTCTAATTTGCATTATTTGGAGTTGGCATTTAAGGATCGAAATACATATAATTAAATAAAAAAGACTTGACAGTAATTCCATGCCTTATATTTAATTGGGACATTGTATGGTGGAACGATTGAATTGTACGATAACTAGTTACTCAAAGGTTCTTTTATAATTAATGTTAAAATCTATATTATCTGGAAAATCGTTAATCGCTAGGGAGGCTTATCCCTATTGTAGAATAAATATTATATATTTAAATAAATTAATAGTTTTATTTATTTATTTAAATAAGATTAGGGTTGTTCTAATTGATTTATTCATAACCGGTTTAATATGGAGAACCTAAAGGGTCACACCATAAAAGGAAGAATAATTATTTAAGAAGTTAATGGCATAATCGTAATAATAATAATTAAAGATATTTAATTTAATCATGGTGATAGAATAAATTAAATAGTTTAATATTTATTATCTAATATTTTGGAAATATTAAATATAAATTAATAAGAGGAGTCTTATTATTATTATTATTATTATTATTATTATTATTATTATTATTATTATTATTATTATTATTATTATTTAATTCCTAAAGGAGTTTGGGAATTAATTAATAAAAATACTCTCATATATTCCTAATAAGATTAGGAAGTTAAATTAATTAAAAGAGTTTAATTAATTATACCTAATAAGATTAAAGAAATTTAATTAATCAAATAATACCTTATTTTCTAATTAGATTAGAAGGGTTAACTGATATCTTTATAAGAGGAGTCTTATATCAGATATCAATATATGTACATGATTCCAATTGTTGGAGAGTATGCTCTTTTTCTATACAGATAGAAAATAGGGTTTTGCCAAATACCCATCTTCTTGAATTTTTTTCTTCCTTGATGGGTCACCTCTAGAGGTCAGACACTTGGGTGGCTAACGTTGATCAAAGGAAGGAACGAAATCTGGTGGATTAAAGTTGAACGCGAAAGGATTTGGAGGTGAACTTGTACCTGTGGAAGCTCGAATCTTCAAGGGTATAATTCTTGTTCTTTATCATTTTGTTTAATTAATAATTGTGCATAAAGGATGATCCGGGTATATGGTTTGTAAAATTTTAAAACTCTAATTTTTCACATTTTCGCTTATTTTATGCAATTTGATTGCGTTCATGTATATTACAAACCTAACAGCTCCTGCCCAAGGGTATCTACACGAGCTAACAGATCCACAACCAACTGCATGGTGACACTATGCTCATCAATATAGGTGTTCATCTCTCCAATCATATCAATAGTGTGAGACCTCAAGGCAGTACTATCTATGATAGCGGTATCTCGGGCAGATATAACGTCATCCCGCTCAGTCACAACTGCGTCTCTAGACAATCTAGCCTCATCCCGCTCGGCAATAGCGGTATCTCTATGAGCTAGAGCATCATCTCTCTCAAATAGAGTGTCATCTCTCCCTGTAAGAGCTATGAACATCAAAGCCCTAGCCTGATCTCTCTCATATGTCACCAGATGCAGACTCTACTCTAAATAATATGCTGAATGTGGGGTCACAGTAGCAGTCATATGGGGAGAATCAACAAGAGCTGTTGTCAATCCAGCAAATAGCTCCTCCTCAGTGGGAGAATCGACATCCTCAATGCGCTCCCCACAGTTAAAATCAATCCCCAGCACGGTGGATACTACCCCAGCTGATGTGATCTCTGCCTCCATCCATGTAGAATACTCTGTAGAACAGCCTGGATGGCTAACTGAAAACTCAACCCTTTCACGCCGAGCCAAACATGCATACACCCTAAATCTATCCTCTGCTGATAAATGTCAAGAAGACAAGTGTTGACCCAATTCTCCCTCAAAGGGATGTACATCCTGAAACTGGTTAAACTGTGCCATCACAGCCAGTGGGTGATATATGGTCATGCTCCTCAAGCCAACCAGAGGGAGATAATCCATGCCTGATACATAAGTATTGAAGCTATAGGGAGAACTAAGCTCTGAACAGAACAAAATGTCAAATGGATCCTCGATCCCTACTAAGAACACCGACCACGATGCAGCGTTTGTACACTCCGCTGGCTAAAAGGAATAAGACATGGCTATCTCATGGGAAAAGCAGTACCCATGACGTCTAAATATGCCAATCGGTCTCAAGTGTGACATAAACCACACATACAGCAGGACCGAGCTACCTGTAAATACCCTTGCAGAATGGGTGTGGCAATTCGTAGCTAACCTCAATGTCTCTGCCACAATAATCGGTACAATGGTACGTCCCTCCCTGAGAGCCCACACTGCTATAACTACACCTATATCTAGATAATCCATGTACAGTGGTATGTACAGATAAGCCACTACACACATTATGAGTACGTCTACTCTGGTAACACGCCACTGATCCTCTAATATGGTGAAATCCTCGGAGTGCTACACATAACTGTCTGTAGAGCCAAATCTGTCTATCAGAAAATGCTAAGACACCACATAGCCGGATGTGATCTCATCCTGAGCTACTATACGCCTCAACCAGGTGAGGGTCATGAACTGTCGGCTCATATCGTCGATAGCCATCTGAGCGCAAGGCCTATCCAATGGCAAAGCCGTCAACCGCTCATACTCCTTTAAGGTGGGAGTCAACTCCTGGGTCTCAAACCGGAACATCTGCCAGTCTGGTACCCATTTCTCTAGCATTCCCTCTACAAAACCCACAGGAACCTGGAACATCAAGAGGGTCATGGAGTGCTGTAATAGCTGATCTACAGTCAGCCGATCTGGAGGTGACAAACTATCATACCATGATCTCAAACATGAGGTTACCAATACTGGTGGGGTATAAACAATGCGGCTAACTGTCGAGGAAGACATGTATATGGGCCGTATTATAAGACCATCCAAGGGTCAATGTTGAATATCTCTGGACATACATATGCATAACATAATACATGCATGATAAACAATAGATGATAATATGATGTAGGGAATGGAAAACAATATACATAGTACATCATCATCTAATACATCATCTCTGTGTACAGCTGAAAATACAGGTAAATGGGGCACATATGCCCAACAACTAATAGAGGCCTATCAAAAGATATAACGAGGATGGGGCACATCTACCCAGTATTTAACAGAGGCCTATCAAAAGATGTAGTGAGAAATACATCAGAAAAAGTTAATGGTGTTGATGTCTATATCATCCATCCTGTCCATCTGATGTAACTCCTTCTAAGTCATTGGATCTCCGCCAAGAGGGATGTCAGGCCTATACAATGGAGGATCTGCACTGGCAAAACCATATGGGTCACCTGAAGGGCGAGCCCCAGAGCTGGAAGGATCAAAAGTATCTACCTCTAAAGGATTTTTGCCCAAATGCCGGATGAAAAAATGTGCCCAATCCAACTACCAGGTCAAGCTATCAATCTACGTCAAATGAGTAGGATCTCGGATGCAGGCCATCCAATCCATCATCATCACAGATCCAAGAACCATATCCCCCATGAACTGAGTGGCGCGGGTCTAGGCTCCGATGGTACGAGGGGACCACTAGCGGTAGAACACCTCCTGAGTGAACGGACCCTCTGATAAATCAAAGCCATCAACTCCCATCAATGGGATATCACTGACAGTCAACTGCGATATAGGCCAATAACGCCTGTCAGGAGGACAGATCGGTACATGAATCTCTCCTGTGGTGCTCCTAATAGCACGCTCTCCCAAATAGAGCTCCCATCCTCTATACGTGAATAGAGGAATCTGATGGGTAGATATCACATGCTCGACACCTGTTAGGAACCCATCCTCAAAGCAAACTATCAAATGTTCCCCAGAATAAGGAATCCAAGTGATGACATCGGCTATCAATAACTCCAACTATAGGCGACAATGGGTGAAACCCTCATCTATAAAAACCTCCGCCAACGTGGAGTGATGCCATCATCATCCTCGTGGATAGGTATCTAAACCTAACACGCTAATGGGATGCAAGCATGGGAGCCTCTAATAGGCCCAAAACTGCCAATACAAGGGCAAACATCTACAGTCAGTCAACACTCTTAACTTGTACATGGGAAATCAAAAGAGGAATACTCACCAGTAAAAACAGATAAAATCCTAGCCAAGCCTCTGTCAAACCCTGCGAACGCATACACATTCCCCTGAGGAAATAGGCAAAGGTGTAGGAACACCAGTCATACTCTCCAATATGATCCACCTCTTGTGTGGCTCTAACCAAAGCGAATGACACCGTGGAAGAGTTATCCCCTATGAAGCAACCCTTGAGAATGACCAAGAATAATCACCAAAGAATACGACATCTGACTCTCACATCAGCGGGTATGGGCTCACTCAATGCCCCACTTATAACATCTACACTCAAAAGGACTAGTGCGAACTGTCCTACCTTTGAGTGCCTCAGCCGGGACTCCTAGCAAGGATTTAATGGCAGTTGGGGTAATATTCACCGCATAAGGCACTTACTCCCCTCCAAACTCCATACAGGTGATAAATCACCAATCCATCGGCGACATCATCACCTCGCAGTCAAGAAAATGGAGAGACTGAGTTTAGTGAAACTAGCGCTCAGACAACGCCCTGAGATAGACCCAGGGACAATGGCGGGGGAGGATGGAAAAGAACGCTTCAAAGCCCCAACCATGCACAATCTCTTGATAATCTGGATGAAGAGCCTGATATAGAGTGTGTATACTGAACCAGTTCCCTCGCGGCTGCATAAAGCTGGGAACCTACATCACAAAAGTAAATCAACATCAGAATCCTTGCTCTTCATCAATTGGAAAAAGGAAGATCAAAACTAGCTCTTACCTCATTTTCTTACAAGTAGACCGAGGGGTGGCGACTCAAATCATCCAGATGCTCTAGAATCGTCACATTAATGCCTATAAGATTCCTACGGGGAACATGTATAGCAGGAGCGGGAGTCGCAACCGGTACCTCCTCCTCCTCGTCCTCAACATCCGGCACGTCAACCCAGATAGGACGAATCACCTCCTCTACCAACCGACGAGGTTGTCTAACTAAACAAGGTCGAGGCACATCTAAAGCCCTCCTCCTCACACCTGAAGTGGTTCTGCGGGAACTACTCGGCTGATCCGGATCCATATATCTAAACACAAGTCTCTGAATCACCTTAGAAAGGGTGTGATAAATTCTAACCTAGAGCTTTTCAAATGCATTTTATGACTATATGCATGCATGAATTACTTTAACATACGCCTACAATAAAGTTAAAAATGTATGTCTACCTAATGCTTAGGCTAAAGAAAATTTTTGCCAGTCTCCTTTGTAAAAAGGACAATCCACATGCATATAGGCATGACTAGGTGGCCATTCAGTAGCACATTAACCCACAGTCATAAACATCATATATGCATAAAAATGTCAAAGTCATAAATCTGTAAGGGTAGCCCAATTACCAGGATTACTTTGTTCTACAACCTTTGCTCATTTGTCCTAAAATAGGATAAGAAATAGCAAAAAAAGGTACCAATTTGACTGTTTCAAAAGTTAAATTTTTTCACATCATTATGTTCAGCATGGTTAAATACTAACATTTACTATGTTGTATATTTATTATCAAGTCATATGAGCATGCATAATCACTACTATGTGTTTAGAAGCATTTCATGTGATAACTCATTTTCCAACGGATAAAAACTGAAAAAGAGGACATGCATACGTTACCAGCATAGTGTGGAACACTTGTACGGTGATGTATTTAGCAGAAAGCAGCCCAAACTCAGCAAATCTGAAGAACTCTCGGATTCTCTGTCGCGTAACTTGAAAATGACTTGTGAGAGGGAAATAGCCAATAAATACACCCACGGATGGCCGCATGTGTATCTGTGGCTACCGTAGGTGTACCTGCGGCTGTCCTAGGTGGGTCCCATCCCTCCGGCTCGGTCTAATTTGAGTTGCAAAAGAGGTCTCACAAGTTGAAAAAGTTAAATCAGGAAAAAAAGATGCTACGCGATTGAGCAGAAAAGCCTAAAATCCTGATTTTCAAAGACCAAATTGTGGGTCTGCATATTACTCATTGGTATTCACCCAGACTCAGGGTTCACAACACCAATGATCATAGCTGTTACAAACTTCATTCAAAAATACCTCACAAAGGTCTGATGCCGTCAGTTTGGGGTTGTAACCCCAAACACCTATCCCTAGCGGATGCTTCATACAATCTCAGCCGTTGAAGCACATTTCAGTGAAGGCCAAGAAACCTTGACATTATTCATCATTTGGAAAGTAAATATAGATAAGCATCGAAAGCCATCCGATGATATCAGCCATTGGCAAGTAAATCCAACGAAGCATCGAAAGCCATTCGATGATATTAGCTGTTGAAGCACATTTCAGTGAAGGTCAAGGAACCTTGACATTATTTAGCCGTTAGCAAGTAAATCCAACGAAACATCGAAAGCCATTCGATGACATTAGCCATTGAAGCACATTTCAGCGAAGGTCAAACAACCTTGACATTATTCAGCCGTTGGCAAGTAAATCTAGTGAAGCATCGGAAGCCATCCGATGATATCAGTTATTAGCAAGTAAATCCAGGGAAGCATTGGAAGTAATCCGATGATATAAGCCGTTAATGTACATTTCAATAAAGGGCAAACAGCCTTGACATCACCAGTAATTGGCAATTAAACCCAGTAAATCCTCAGAATGGTCCAATGATGGTATCCGTTGAAGTACATTTCAGTGAGGGTTAGGCAACCCTGACAACCCAGACTATTGGTAGTAACTCCGATAGAGGATTGGAATGACCTAGCGATACAAACCAGGGAAAACTATCCTCACCGGGGAGAACCGATGATGGAATATGTTATACAAATCTTCATCAGGCAACCCTATCCCCTAGAGTCTCTCGTACATGAGGGGTGCATCCTCAGTGGGAAGTCTATACCAAGGATTAAGGACTTTGGTGATAACCCCAATGTTAACATCCTGGAAGTTTTTGAGAGCTTGGGAGTAGACATCCCAGCAGGTCATTAGGATCATTAGTGATAACTCCAGTCCCCATTTGAAGACATAGGAGCTAACTGTCATCACATCCCATTGGAAAATGGTCCAACAAGCCACATTCATCATACATTTGCATCATTTTGCATTACATTTCATCATGATTATCTTGTCACATTTTAAGTGTCTAGTATTCTTTATCCTATCTATGCCATTACATTGCATAAATATGATAAAGAGGGGCATTTGTAAACACTCGAAATTTTGCATTCCTGTTACTAACCTTGTAGGAGGGCAAAATTGTCTTCCAAAGATAACACTGGAAGTTAAATTAGCTCAATCCTAGAGATAACCCCGGGATACTCTGTTTTCCATCTCGGAGACAACCCTGAGATACTCAGTTCCAGTCTCAGAGATAACCCCAGGAGTTTCAGTTCAAACCTCAGAGATAACCCTGAGAAATGCAGTTGCAGTTCTGGAGATAACCCCAAAAAACTTCGTTTTGATCCCCAGAAGTTAGCTTTAATCTCGGAGATAACCTCGAGGAACTCAAACCCAACCCCAGAGATAACCTCGGGAGGACAGGCACACCTCAGAGACAACCTTGAGGACATCCAGTACTCACATCATCCCAATCTCAAAGATAACCCTGAGCAACGACTGCTAAATCAGCCCAAAGCCAGAAATAATCCCGGTGAGGGGCAAAATCATCTTTGTTGCGACCTTGATCCCACATTCACGCCGTCTCAACAACATTTCATACCACATTCTACACACAAGTGTCCTATAAGAACCATAGCTCAAATCATGAGTGACTACTACATAAGATAGTACACCGGATAAAATTTGAAGACCTGAAGATCTGGTCATGGACCCATCTTCCTAGCTTTGTACAACCTCTTATCTCATGTCATTGTGTAGCTCTCGACAACAGCATTTTGGAAACATATTATACGCCTCAATCAGATGCCTGAATTGAAAGTTATGAAGGTTCAAGCGGATAACGTGTTACATGTGTGAACGTACTTTAAGACGGCATGGCCCATAGAGCCCGGGGCACCCCGGGTAGCTGCAAGTTCAGTTCTTGTGATGGACATTTCCAATTGTAACCAACTTGTAAATTATTCACGGTGTTTTAATATCCTTAGATGGCTCTCATGCCCACAAGGAGTTCGGCACTGCTATGAATATTATTTTTTTGAAGATGCATGTCCAATCGTCAACTTATACATGTCGTACCTTTTTAAACTTGTTTTTTCAAACAAATCTCACCTAACATGAGAAAACTAAAAAATAAGAACAGAAAGGGATAAATAAAAATCCCGACGTTGACAACTAGCCTTTTAAGGCATAAAGATTAAGCAAATCAAGTTCGTTAAATAGAAGTTCTTACACACAAGGACAAGTGTGTCATGCTCTCATTGGTGGAAAATTTAATTAGCCTCCTTAATGACTTGATTAGTGTAAGACCCCAACTTTTTATGAAAAAAGATTTAATTTTCTCTAAATGTTATTTTGAATAATAAGGTGTGGATTTGATATAATGTTATAGTTGTGGGTAATATTTATAAATTTTGCAAAGTAAGCAAGTTTTCATACAATATTTGTTTGGTTGGGGAATATTCATTTTATCAGAGAATATTTGTACGATGGCACAATCATTGGTGGACCCCATAATGGAATTACTATCAGATTTAGAAAGCGACATAAATAACCTTTTTATAAAAATAACGACAAAACTTTTACGGTTAACTATTGAAATTCCCGGTGAAAAAAATACAGTAATATGTGTGGTTGCACAGTAGCACACGATATTGCACAGTATCTCTGATTATTAATGCTTACGTAAGAAGTCACTTAGTTCATTTAATAATTGCCATAGTAGTTGCTGCATAGTATCTCATATTATTGATTTAACTATTGTCACTATATCATCTACACAATATTTTATATTATTAAATTAAAAATTGAGACGACATAGTTATTCATATTATTATTTACATTATTGACAATGTCTAGAAAGTTCTGTCGAGGAAAGGGGTTAGATTATCTAATTACGTGCCAATAAGGAGAAGTCCTTATCGGAAAGCCCCCTCTTTCCTGGAAATGATCTGGTTGTTAATATTGTGAGTTATAATATTAATAATGAATAATTGTTGAAGGATTAAAAATGTGTTTATTGAACATAAGTGAATTATGATAAATATGTATTCAATTTTTGATATAAATAAAGGGGTTTGTCATGAAGTAATTGTTGTAAATTTGACTTATTACATGGACCTCCACTTACTCATTTTTCAAAATCGCCGGTAGAAAGTTATCTCAGTTTTTTGTTTTATTAGTATAATAATAGTAATAAAAAAAAATTATATGAAATAGAATACTTTTTATATTATATATAAATTTATTCGTTTTATTAGATTATAAAAGAATATATTATATTTTATATAAAGTTTTTGTTTTATTAGAATATTTTATTGCACAATAATGAATAGTAAAAATCAGATTTCTCGCCGAATTGCGCCCGTGAATTCTTCTCCTATTCACCCATGATTATATTCAAATAGTGCCATGCCATTCTCCTATAAATAGAATGCTTAGTTAAGAAATGAAAATCACACCAGAATTAGAGAATTCTTATTCTATAATATTGTGCGTATTTCTTTTGAGCATAAAGATACTTTGAGTGTAGCAAATAGTGCAAGTTTTCTTCAAGAATATCTCCGCTATACCAGTCAGAATTACTCTCCTACTAAGGTAAGGTGTGACGCCCCCAAAACAGGTCCACACGACCCATTCTGAGTCGCCAGATATCACACTATAAAAATGAAATACAAACTTCATTTATACAACTATTGAACTGTCGTGCAGAATACGACCATAGTTAAACTGTGAGTTTTAATACAAATGTACGTAACTCTCATGGTTCCTCGACCACAACCTTACAATGGTACTTTACATAAAAGTACAGTCAAAAATTATTTTAGAAATTAAAATCTTTGGGAAGTGCTCAAGAAAACCTTCGTACATGGGAGGCCATGCGTCAAGGTTATGATAGATATCATATGTCCACAGAATTATCCTTGGTTGACCCAATAGACCCCAAAATAAAAATGAGAAGATTACTATCATGTTCTTTACAATGGTGAGTCTTCTCTTGACATATAACTATCTCCACTGTCTGTAATTGAAAATTATATTTCAACCAAACTCCAAAATCATATAGGTAGTGCTCGTAGATATACTCAGCAAGTGGATGTGCACAACCCTGCCTTATGATAACACGAGGTTATATGTCATTAGACATCTTGTATGATAGTGTCAAAACACCCTTCCAAAGTTGGGTTCACCTCACCCTATTCGGTTCACCAAAATTAAATATCAAATGACGTATACAATACGACACACTTATATAAAGTTCTCAATAAAATTATTTCCATACTATTTAAGGAGAACCTCAACAACTATAGACCACCGTTCTATTCTCCTGTTACCCCCGCTCGACCCAGCTACACTCTTATTACCTGAAAGGAATTATGAAGTAAAAAGGGTGAGCACAACTAACCAGTAAAGAATATCATAACTAAAGATAATTTACATCATCAATAGCCTTCATCAGTAATAAATTAGAGATTTACAACATATGGTAGATGATTAAACTTTTCAACCATAGTTGCAGCGGAACGAGAAATCCATTAGAAGAGTCAAATAGACCATCAGATCTATTATCTTCTCCATGTTAAAAGTCCACCAATAATGTTTTATCCCTGTAACATCAATCAACAATTCCTATCCGGAATCATATGAATAACTCATAATCATAATTGTGATTTTAAATTCCTCTTCGTACCTAGGACGAAGATAATTTTCATCACTTATCTTCACCACAAACATCAAAAATCATGGTTATACCAAATCACAATTCCTGCTCATAATCTTACTAATAAATTCATCTTTGCACTACGGCCAAAGATATTCAATAACAATTCATCTTAGCACTACAGGCCAAAGACATATAACTGTATTTTAGAAGAGTCAAGTAAAGCATGATATCTACTATCTTTTACGAATTAAAAGTGTATAATCAATATTTTATCGCTGAGACTCAGCTTAATAAATAATCCACATCATCGAATCATCCCTGCACTATGGCTAAGGATATTCATGTAATCATCAATGGTCATGATTATACCGAATAATCCCTGGTTATAATCATACCAATAACTGTCCATCAATGCACTACGGGCCAATGCAGACTTTTACCGCATCATCTATAACATTACAGGTCATGATTATACCAAATGATCCCTGGTCATAATCATATCAATAAACAGTTCATCTATGCATATAAGCCAAAGATACTCATTGTGACAACCTAGAAAATTGGATTGTCCAGAATTTAAGATTTAAAGAAATAGTTATTAATAAAACGAATTTTATTAATACTATTCTGTTCTATGTGTTTATTAATCGTTCTATAACCTAGAATGATTATAAATCGGGAGGATTCTGGCTACGAGCTAGACCAAACGAGTAAAAAATTTGAAGATGAAAATAAAATTTTTTCAGGAACAAAATATTTCTAGGGAAAAAGACGAAATAGACACTATTCACCTGATGAAACCCTAAGGGTTAGGGTTTGAATAACCTAAGCCTTTTCGAGAGTTCGGTATGTCAAAATGACATTCCATCGAAAGATTTGACGATAATATATCATAAAAAGTTAAGTAAGCCGATAAAAGGTTTTTCTCAAAAAACGTGCAGAAATCGGATAAAATACAAATGATGAAAAGTATTGTTATATACTTTTCATTCGTTTGGATACGTTAGGGGAAATCATGAAGGAAAATGCTTGTCGACTGCACGCTTTGTCCGACGGACTGAGATTAAAGAAGAAATGTAATCCGAAACCTAGTCTTCTATAAATTTTCTTTAAGCTTTATATGTTAAAAACATAGCTTAACAAGAATAGGAAGTAAAAGATGTTAGAAATGATTTCATATGGTTGAAATCGTAAGAAAATGAAGAAATAAGAAATTAGAAATTTAGTTTATAAATTTCTTAAGGAAGTGTAAGATTCGTAAGGATTTTGAGCGATCCAAATGAATCTTATGAATGAGTAGGTCAAATAAGTAAGGAATGATGTTCTATAACATCAAATTCCAGGAGAAAGTGAAATCGTAATCCAAAATATTGATTAAAAATGAAGAACAAACGAAGAATGCGAAGAACGTTGTTGATGGACAAATTTAAAACCATCGTAGGATAATTGTTGTTGATGGACAAGTTTAAAACCATCGCGTATAAGTTAGTTGCTTATTGCTTGGTTAGGAACGTTAGAAACGTTCATGAAGAATGGATTAAAATTGAGCTATAACGAAGTTATGGCAAAAATTTCGTAAAAGAAGAACGAGAATTAAAAAGTTTGTAAATGAACTCGAATGTGTAGGGTTTCATAAGAATGTAAGAGAACGTATAAAACGTGAGTCTTAGACTCAAGAATGAATGAATTCCGAGTTCTAATGACCGAATTACCGACGAACGAACGAAGAACGTTAATAACACAAAACGAATGAAGAGCAAAGATTAAGCCTATTGAATGGCATGTTAACTGATTCTGAATGAAGTTCGGTCCATGGTTAATCGAACCACGTAAGATAAGGAAGATAATGGCTTTGGAACGTCCTCATTCCAAGTTATAATGAATAAGATATGAGATTTAGAAGTCAGTGTCTCAAGCTTGTAAAAGACTTATAAATTTTTTCTAGGTTTCATGCTTGGCCACAGTCACGAAGTCGCATTCCTTAGGGGCCAGACTCAGTCATGAAGCTCGGCCATCAACTATCAAGAAATGGCACCGCAAAATACGAAGGAAAGGGAAGGGTACCTGTGTCATGGTCATACCTATGTAGGGCAATGCCCAGAAATGAGATTTTTACTTCTTAAGTATTGGGGGGATGTGCAAGAAAGAAATATGATCATGTAGTTTAACTAATGTAACACTTAATCAAGTGTATGAAACCTTTGATGAAGGTTGAACAAAATGATTAAACGAGATTAAAAGATAAAGAATGTGAATGTGGGTTACGGAACCTATATCCGGGGACCGTAGTCGCGATAAACAAACGTGAGGGATTGCTATGATGGTGATTCCTTAAACGTTGATTGTCAAGGGTAATGAATAGCATTTCGATGTTATGTCATGATTATGAGAGATGAATGTATAGCGTTTAGACGCTACGAACGTAACATTGTTGCGATGAACGATCGGTCTTAGCATACAACGAACCGTATGGCTTTGACATTAATATAGAATATTGAACATGGGGTTCAGGTGATAGTAATGAATGAAAGCGATTAAAACGTTAGGCAAAGGTTGAATGAAAGATTATTGATGAACAACGTAAATGTTGAATACGTAAACAAAACTCGTGAATCATATTCACGTTGAGTGAACGTTCTAAGTATACATTCGTTGTATAACTTAGACGTTGACAAAGGTAGTAAGTAAGATATGAATTATCAAGAAAGTCATAGTGAATGGTAATAAGAATAACGAAAGCCGAATGTGAGTCGGAGGAGAATGTTAGAATGAAATGTAAGCATTGAACACTTTAGCCGGCGTGAAGGTTAAGTGTACGCGAATATTAAACGGGTAGAACCTACACCCCGTGTATGGTTTGACCGTAAGGTAATGAAGATCAATGATTAAACCTATGAATGGTAAAGAAGCTAAATTAAAGACAAGTACGTATAACGTAAAAGAAGCCAAGTTAATGTTTATAACTTGGATGACGTTCCGAGTCGAATGAATCGAACGTTGTAAGATAAGAATAAGGCAATGTAAAATTGTTAACACTATAAATGCGTTGAATGAATATTGAATGATCGTTCTGAGTATACAAAAGACTATATGACTTAGACGATAAAGAATAAATCCTGAGGTATGACATTTATTTGTCAGAAAGCCATAAGGAATAAGAAATTGACTTAACGAACAATATAGTTTAATAGTTCGGGTAAGTTAAGATGAATTTAGGTTCTAGTACAATCGTAACCATTGATGGTTGACATACGAGAGCTGGGCTAAACAATTCCTTCAGAGAGTGAAGGTATATACAAAACAGGCAACTGATCTAACTCATTGTTATGGGCAGTCTAGATGAGATGAGAACTTGTTTGTTGGTTGTGTAAACCACTAAGAGTACCATATGGTCTACTAGCAGAGATGCGATGTGTGCTTAGTCCTAGGAGAGTTATAAGAAGAAGATAAGAATGTAAATCATCAAAGATGATGAACGTATTAAGTAAGACATCTCCATACGTCATGAAGCTGTTAACCGGTAAAGGAAGTTGGTCGCGTAAATTTTGTTTATAACGACGTGAACCTTAAGAAGTGAAGTTAAGTAAACTAATGTGTAAAGTAAAGTATATGACAAATTAGTGTATGTGTTATTTCATTATGTGCTACATAGGAATTGGAATGAGCAATTCATCGTAATCTATAAGCTGTAGCTGTGCGTAAGGCAAGTTTCCTAACTTCATTCATATTTTAAATGAATGATAGTTTCTAAAACTTCTCAGATGTTGAACTTGAGAAGTTCTGTCTATGTGCGAATGTGTGATATTTGTACAAGGTGGTAGAACGTATGAGGCCTTGTGCCATAATTTGAACACTTCGGTGTTTCTATGAGATGAAATGTTATGTGATTGAACTGATCAATATGAGAATGTTCTGTTTATACATGAACCGTTATTGTTAAGTTTGTTCTATTGATTCTAGCCAGAAAGAATGTGTATGAAAGAAAGTAGAGAATAAAAGTATTTCAAAGTGAATGTGACTAATGTTTTAAAATGATTGGAATCGAGATTATTCCAATTATTCAAGTTACTTCATAACCTTTGTTCGGTTATTGAAGTCTTAAAAATGTTTGAATTCTTAAAGTTGTTTGTTCAACTGTTATGACTTGCTGGGCAATTGAATGCTCACACTTGCTTTAAATAAAAACATTTTCAGCGAACGATGTTAGAAGAACTTAAGGATCCCGTAAAGATCACGCTGATCAGTATCCAGACGAAGTGTCATTCAGTGTATGAATGTGCATAAAGATCAAGCGAAGGCTTGTAATATAGAATGATAGAATTAAACTATAGAATAGTTTAATGAACGATTATGTATCCTTGGTGGCAGAAAAAAGTCACTTGTATAAGATGTAAAGAATAATGAAATTATCATTATTTGTAATGAAAGAGGTTTTAAGGTTTTAGAACCTGGGATTTGAGGATTTATGTTGTTATATTTAGCTATATAATGATGTATGTTTGGAAGAAGATGGGATCGTGACGTACGAAATTCGAATGTGAATATAGACCAAATTTTGGGGTTTTACACTCATCAATCAATAGTTCATCTTTGCACGTAATACAAAGATATACAACTGTAAAACCAATAATCAACATTCCATCTTTGCATGTAAGCCAAAGATGACTTTCATCATAATATAAGCATGAGGATGATGACAATGATATAAGCATTAATCAAACGAAATCAAGGATAAATGTCAAAGACTTTAAATTTATCCAGTGTTTAAAAATATCCAAATTGTCAACATGATACTGCTTTGTGGAGTAAAATTCAAGAATAATATTCATGTACCAAAAATAATTTGGACAGAAAAGAAATATATTTTTCAGATAAATAGTACCGCGCAATTGTACCCTATGAATAGTACTTCAGGAATAGTACCTCATGAATAGTATCCCAGCATGAAAAGTACCCCAAATACCCGAGTGAATAATATTCGAGTGAATAGTAATTTGGGTGAATAGTAACCCGTGAATAGTACTCCGACACGAAAAGTGCCCCGAATACCCGAGTGAATAATACTAGAGTGAATAATAACTGGGTGAATAGTAACTCGTAAAAAAAATACCAAAGAAAATAATATTCCATGACGAGTACAAAAGAAATGATATCTCATACGAGTATAATAGATTATATGATACTGCAAATGGATTTTCACCCGCCATGCAATAATTCAAGTAGACAGATCATTTCCATAATTTAATAAGGAATGAATATAAAGGATCATTCACCATGCATGCGGTAATCCACACAGCATGTGTTATTCCAATGTAATAATAAAGAATAAAATATCGAAGAATTCACCATGCATGCGATAGGCCGCATGACATGTGTTACTCCCAATGTAATAATAAATAATGGAACTGTGTCACGCGTAATACGCATGCACAAGATATTCCAATGTAATAATAAAGAATGGAACCAGTCATGAACCCACACATGCATGTGATATTTCAAATGTAATAATAAAGAATAAAACCAAGTCATGCATAACCCGCACGGATAGGATATTCCAACAGAATAATAAAGAACGGAACTAGGTCATGCGTAATCCACACAGACAGGATATTTCAACAGAATAATAAAGAATGGAATAACAACAGAATACACCAGGCATGCGATAGACCGCACAAATAGGTTATTCCAACAGAATAATAAAGAATGGAATAACAGAAGAATTTCACCATGTATGTGGTACTTCACATAGACAAGTTATTCCAACATAATAATTAAGAATGGAATAATAATAGCTCTCTTCATGAATATGAAAGAAATAATACCCCTTACTATAATAATAATATCCCTTACCTTAGAAAAAGACTGGATACTAGAATAGTGAGGTAATAGACATCTCTTCTTCTTTCTCTCTATAATAATTGCTTTATAGCTTTAGTGAATTGGTGAGAAATGAAGGAAGAATGAGCTTCTATTTATAGGGAAATATAGTTTCGATAATTACACGTTTTGGGGCTCGAAATATTACAGTATAATACCTTCCTCTTTTCCTTCATTTTTAATTTAGTCATGCAAGTATTATCAAACTTGCACCACCTCCCCTAATAGTAAATCATATGAATCAATAATAAATCATGTGACTCAATAGTTCTAAACATGTGAAAAAATTAATTATAGTATAGTACCTTCAACTATACCTCCATTTTTAACTTAGTCATGCAAGTATTACCAATCTTGCACCAACTCCCCTAATAGTAAATCATGTGACTCAATAGTACACACATGTGAACACATAGTTATAAGCATGTGAATTAATAGCAATTAATTGCTCATTTATCCGGTTAATTACCCGATTGTTCAATATAACCTCAGACATCAATTATTATCGAAATAAATGTCGATTTTTACTAACACTAATAATTTTAACACAATGGAACTATCAATTTCATCTTTAATCAACACGAACTTATTAATCATTAATATTATAATTCACAATATTTAACAACCAAGTAGTTCCCAGGAAAGAGGGGGCTTTCCAATAAGGATTTCTCCTTATTGGCGCGCAATTTGGTGACCAAACCTCTCCTTAACAGAACTTCTAGACATTGTCAATATTAAAAATAATAATATGAATAACTTTTTTGTTTCAATTATTGATTTAATAATATAACATATTATGCAGATGATACTGTGACAATAATTGAATCAATAATATGAGAGATATGATGCAACAATTACTGTAGCAATAACAGAGTATAACTGAGTGACTTCTTACGTAAACATCAATAATCAATACCGTGTGCTACTATGAAACCACGCATATTACTGTACTTGTACTACCAAGTAGTTCGATAGTTTTTAACGGTAACACTTTCGTCGTTATTTTTATAAAAAGATATTTCTGTCGTTTTCTAACTTCGATAATACTTCTGTTGTGGGGTCCACCAATGATTATGCCGTCATATGAATATTATTCCCTATTAAAATGAATATTCCTCGACCAATCGAATATTCCCCGACACAACGAATATTTTATAACAACTTGCATACTTTGAAAAATTTTTAAATATCACCCTTAACTTTAACCTTTATCAATTTAACCATTTACTAAATAGAATAATTATAAGAAAATTGAATACTTTCATTTCATAAAATTCGGGGTCTCACGTAAGGGATATTATTTTTTTTCAATATTTGTAAGAAGCATTATTTTCTGTTAGAGTTTATGCCTTAGAGGCCACTTATTTGATATAATTGCTTAACGTTTTGATATTATATTTGATTGAATAAATGAATGATTTTATTATGGTTTTATTTATTGCGTTATATAAATGTTAACATAATAAAAATCCTTAGAATAGTGATACAAATTATATAGTTTCAAGTATGTGACTTGAATATGAGATTATATAATTACAATTAGTATTATTGTTCTTAAATGTCCCTAGTCGAGTATCATTGTTGATGGGACAACAATGATTCATTAAGACTAGTATGTGGATTGACTGATGACCAAATCTCATTGGTCATAAATATATGAGATATTAAGTCAATGCATAGGTACATGTTAGAGAAAGATGTACTGGACAGACCCACCATGAGAATTCTATGTGGAGCATTATGCGAAGTGTCATTAGCAATTCTCATAGTGACAATGATGTAATGGTCCTCCGACCTGAAATCACTATATTTCTACACGAGAATTTATGTACTTTGATATCATCAAATGTCACCTTTAATAGGGTGGACTATAAAGGTGATTATTGGATACATCATGAATCCTGTGAGGAATATGAGTGATCTAGATGGAATTTAACCATCCTATATATTAGGGGTGATATCCATAGGCCTCTTGATTGAGTAGGACTATGAAATGCATGGCCATGCTCAAATAGTGATTTGTTTCATATAGTCTACTCATTGATCAAGAAAAACTCAGATTAAATTATGAAGAGTATGACACATTCCATGACTCTAGTTTAATCTAGGATATTAAGGTTAAAAGGATTAAATTACATTGAAACATTGGTCACGAAAAGGTTGCATCAAATCATCGATCTTATTATTACTTGGGTAGCAGTGATGCATTACTAGATGCCGCTCACTGTTTATAATTTTATAATATGATTTTAAAATTATTGCCAATGTAATAATAACCTATAGGGTCACACACATAGAACATAATTTTAAAAGGAAATTAATTTAAATTGTAAGGATTTATTTATATCAATATGATTGATAGTATTTTAAATCACGAAATTAAATTAAAAAGGATAATTTGTATATATGTATATTAATTAAGTAAGCCTTAATTAAGATATATATACAAATTCGAATTTTAATAATATTAGGTTTTGATTAATTCCTCATAACTGCTATATATATGATATATATCAGTCATTTTAGGGATTACGTCAAAAAAAAAAAAACCCTAGCCGCTCTTAGAGAGAGACTAGAGAAAATAGTTTCAAAAATCCTCATCCTTGGTGGCTAGTACCGCGGTTCCTTCTTCTGTAGATCGTAGGACGATTCGCAGAGCGTTCGTGTAGATACCATGGAAACGCAATTCGTTTGAATTGCATTGGAGATTTGACCGCATCTATTCTAGCTTTAATAATCGGTATAATTTCTAACCTCTGAGTTAATTGATTTTTCGCATGGATCCTATTTAGGGTTTCGAAATTGCTTTTAAATTGTTCTTTCCGCTGCGTTTTATGTGTCGAAACCCTTCATTTTCTTCCATACTCTATAGTATATAAGTAATATTATTTCATTTCATATTCCTAAATCTACACTTATTTTGATAAGTATTGCTTCTATACTCCTTAAAATTAGTAGAATATCCTTGAATTTTGCGCTTCATCTAATATCGTTTCACTGAAACATTTTTCTAAAGTTTCTTATTAAATTTTAAGCTTTTCATGCCGGAGTACTATTCATGGGTACTATTCATACATACGACACTATTCATACAAACGATACTATTTATGGGGTACTATTCACGACAAAAAAACGGTTTTTTTCTATCCAAATTATTTTTGATACATGAATATCATTCTTGAATTTTACTCCACAAAAAATTATCATGTTGACAATTTGGACATTCTTAAACTCTGGATAAATTGTATTATAAATCTTTAATATTTATCCTTAATCTCACTTGATTGATTTCTTATATCATTGTCATCATCCTCATGCTTATATTGTGGTGAAAGTCATCTTTGGCCCGTAGTGCGTAGATGGACTATCGATTGGTATGATTATGACCAGGAATTATGTATCGGTATAATCATGACTTGTAATGTTACAGAAAAATGATGTGGTAAAGGTCCTCTTTGGCCCGTAGTGCATAGATGGACAATTATTTGGCATGATCATCACCACTGGTGATAATAACGAATATCCTTGGTCCGTAGTGCATGGATAATTTGTGGATGTGATACTAACGAATATCCTTGGCCCATAGTACATGGATAATTTGGTGATGTGGATCATTTATTGAATTGTGTTGCAGAGATAAAATATTAATGATAAACTTTTAAATAATAGAAGATAATAGACATCATGCTCTACTTGACTTTTCTAATGGATTGCTTATTCTGCTACAGATGCTGATCTAAACTTGTTGTCTATTGTATTCTATCAGTTTTTATACTGTTGATGACTAACGATAATTTATTCTATATTATCTTAGTCATAATATTCTTTACTGGGCTAGTTGAGCTCACCCTTTTCTTTCATTATTCCCTTGAAAAATGAGAATATAGCTGAGACTAGTCGGGCAATGGAGTGACAGTCCAAGATGGTTGCTATAGTAGTCCTCACTATTCTATAAAATAGTGTGAAAATAATTGTAATGAGGACATTATTTGAGTTTGGATATTATTTACAAGGCAATATTTGTATTGAAACACAACTATTATATTATCATATTTTGCACGATAGTTGTATAAATTAAGTTTGTATTTAAATTATGTACCATGTATTTGGCAACTCGGAATGAGTTGTGTATACCTATTTTGGGGGCGTCATAGTTGGTATCAAAGCTTAGGGATATGATCCCTGGCTGAGGCTAGAACTAGGAGGGGATAGACCAATAAATCCTTCGCTAATGTGTCCTACCTAAGCTTATTTGTTATTTAATTGGTCGATCAGAATTTAGGGATAATATGTGGCATGTCAATTAACCCTTTTTTGTGGCAGTGTTTAAGAATGACATCTAAAAATTTTAAGATAAGCAATGGAGCACATGGGACCGTTGAGACACTGCCGATCAATAAATAGGATAATGTGCATCAGGAAGGCAATAATCCTCATTAAACAACAACACTGACCAAATGATGAACGATGGGATGTTCAAAAGCTTTCTATAATTCATACAACACCAAACGAGAGAGATTCCTGTTCAAAATGCACGTGAAATCAATGGCAACTAATGGCTGGTCACTACTAAGCAATTCAAGGAGCTGGGACCACTGAAGTTTTTGGGAAAGCCAGAGCCACTTAAAGCAAAGACGTGGATTTAATAGAGCACCAAGATATTTTATGTCTTGGGATGCTCAGAGGAGAAAAAGGTTCCCTTTGCCACCTTTATGTTGGGAGGAGAGACAGATTACTGGTGGGAATCTATAAAACGTACTCATCTTTCTACACTAAAGATATCTTGGGAGAAGTTCTACGAATTGTTCAACGACAAGTACTTTCCAGAGAGTATTCGTCACCTGAAAGAGGTTGAATTCATCAAGCTGTAACAAAATAATATGACCGTATCGCAATACGAGGCTAAGTTTACGGAGTTATTCCGGTTTGCATCCCATTTGGTAGATAATGAGGAGCGTATGACGCGAATGTTTCTGTGAGGCTTACAGCCTAAAATTCATCAATACCTCATTTCTCACAAACTTTATTTATATTTAGATGATGTAAATAGGGCTCAGTTATTAGAGCGCGAGAATAAGTCAGCCCAACCAAAAGATACCAGCCGACAAAACGATAATGGTCATACCACTGGCAACAGTCATCAAAGCGGTGATAGCAAATGTGGAGAAAATTATCATGCCAAAAATGGTGACCACTTCTATGGTAATTCTGGCAAAGATAATAGAAAAAATGAGTCAAGTGGAAATTTCAAAAAGAGAAGGTTCAATAATGATGGAAAGACAACATCACCAACACCCATTTTTAGGGAAGGAGAACGACCACCGGTCGTATGCTACAGATGCGGAGAGGAGGGACACATCAGTCCAAACTGTACATGTGATAACCTAGGATTTCGAATAATTTAAATTTTACGAATAAGTTTTTTATTTATTTAATATTAATTTTGACTATCAATATTGTGCCAAGTATCTGTGATACGAGTCTAAGAGAAATGGTAAATTTGTGTATAGACTGAGATATACGAGTAGAGTTGTGCTTAACAAAGAATAGAAACCCTAACACTAGTTACGGATAATGGTTTGGTAGAAAATATAATTATAATAATTGTGTTGATGAGTATGTGTTTGTGCTATATAGAATTTGTGATCAATGATTGATCAGATAGGGTATAAATTTAGTAAACCCTAATGAAGGATTATAAACCCTAATCTATGATTGAGAAACCCTAACGCACAGTTAGGAACCTTAATCGAATGCTGAGAAACCCTAATTTTAAATTCAGGTACCCTAAACCCTAATTAGGAAACCTTAATCCTAATTGGAAAACCCTAATGTGATTAAAAACCTTAATTGCTCGGGATTTTTATTTGTCCCTTTTCTATGATTACTTGTTCTTTGGTGTTCTCATAAGCTAATGTCGAGTGAGATTTGTTTGAAAAATAAGTGAAAAAGGTCCGACATGTGTAATGTCGATGATTTGACTTTAAAGTCGCCGATTGGTGTTTTTAACTAGTTGCACCAACGCAATTAGAGAAAAGGTTTGCACATTGACCCAATGATGTGACACTTTGCTAAATGCGGATTACTGTGAAACCGAGATTCATTTGGGTTCGGGGGCTTGATTATGAAAAGGGAAGGTGTTAGGCACCCCCCATCATCCGTGTTGCCACGGTGACCGCCACTTTTCAAGAAATAGTTATATGAATGTGTGTGTTGATTAATGTGCAATTTTATTTGGAAGTAGTGTGAGGCCTCATTTGCATCTATATACAAAGGATTTGAATTTATAGAAAAATTCAGTTTTAAACAGGATATAGCAATGAAGTTTTGTAAAAGAGGTTTTTCAAACCACATGCTCGATAGTAATTGAGACCTTTTCATACTTCCATTTTATTATTAAATGTTAAACTTGTTTGCTTTTATTTTTTGAGATCTGAGGCATCTTGAGAAAATAATATATAAGATGATCTTAGAACTCCTCATGGGCATGATAGCCATCTAAGGAAATTCGAACACCAGTAAATAATGTACAAAAAATACTACTACAGATGAAAATGTCCATCACGGGAGCCAGAATCTAGATTGATGGTAAATCTGTGATCACATGATTCCTAGGCTCACATGATGTCGTAGTTTATATGAAAATTAATAATAAGTAATATATATATATAAAAGTATATAATATATATATACATATATACATGATCAACCACCACGAAGCACCTCCATGGGGATCGAAATGTAAATATATAAAAGCGGTAAATATATATATATATATGATCAACCACCACCACCGAAGCACCTCCATGGGGATCGAAAATATAAATAAAGGCATAAAAAAGATGATCAATCGCCACGAAGTAAACTCCAGTGGGACTAAATGTAAATAAAGCGAGAAAGATAATCAACCGCCACAAAGTAAACTCCAGGCGAGACTAAATATAATAATAATAAAATAAAGTATAAAAGGCCTCAAAGTAAACTCCGGACGACAAAAAATATAATATATATATATATATATATAAGTAGTAACACATACGATATATATCGATCCTCATCGGTTTATATATTTCGATAATTTATTATATATATATATATATATATATATATATATATAGCGATAAAAATCGCTCATATATATAAAATCTAGACTCATCGATATATATATATATAAGCAACAATAGCTATATATAATCGATATATATATATATATATATATATATATATATATATATATATATATATATATATATATATATATAAAGCAAATGCTCGGACATAAGTCTAATCTCAATCGAGGCATAACTTCGATAATGTTAGTCCATATATAAATATATATATATATAAGTATATATATATATGAGATGAAATGAAAACCACGGACCAAAGTCAGGGCATACACACAACCACGACTCTCGATGTGAAGAATAGTGTGTGCAAAGATGAAGAGAAAGGCTTTATAGAGTGTGAGAGAGGCTTACGTTGGGGGCACAAAAGCGAGCTTCTATGACTCTAGATGGATAAACACTCGACTCCATTGGGTAAAAAATATAGCTATATGTGAGCTAAAAAGTGTTTAAAATGAGAAAGTACTCAATATGGGGTGTGTACAGAGAAAATTGGATAAGGCTTCCTCGCCTTTTCTTTTTTTTTCAAATGGCCACCCTAAGCCCTCTATTTATAGAGGGGAGAGCCAGAGTGTACTGCGGTGACCACAGATGCACTGCTGTGGTGCTGGGGGGTGCCCAGGCTCTGCGAGTGTCCGTCTCTCTCAAAATCGTGCACTTATGCCTTTGTGATGTCCACTTTCGAACATGCAGAACTTCAATCCGAGCATCCAAACGAGGTGTACAAGACCTTCTTTGGACCGCTTTTGTAGATAGTTACGCAATGATATGGGATTAGAGGTTGTACGAAGTCTAGAAGAGGGGACCATGCCGAAGGTCTTTAAGCTTCAAATTCTATCCGGTGTGCTGCCATGCGTAATAGTCACTCGGGATTAGAACTCCTTGGCTCTTATGGGACATTGTTGTGTAGAAATGTATGTATGAAATGTTTTGACGATGCGCAGGGGTTGAGGTGGCAAGATGACAATTTGACTCCTCACCAAGGTTATCTTTGGTTTGAGCTGATAGCAGACGTTGCTCAGGGTTACATCTGAGATTGGACTGCTGAAAGTGTTTGAATTCCGCAGGGTCGTCTGTAAGTGTGCATGTCTTCCCGGTGTTAGCTCTGGGTCTTTGGTATGAGTGCCTCGGCGGAGAGTGCGAGATTGAAGTGATCGCATGCATTTGAAACAAGCATTTTTAGAGTTATCGTTGGAGCTGCAACAACATTCCTTGGGGTTATCTCCAAGGATGAAACTTTATCGGGGTTATCTCAGGGTTGGAATTGATACTCCGGTGTGTGTTAGGGGTTGAGGCCCGAACTTTCGGTAGTATCCGAGAATGGATGTGAACTATCTTCGGGGTTATCTCAGAAAGACGAATCGCCCTCTGCAATGTTAATGTAACAGGTGTGCGAAAAATTTTGAGTGTCTATAGATGCCCTCTTTATCATATTCATGCAATGCAAGGCATGGATAGGATAAAGAATCCTAGACACTTGAAATGCAACAAGATAAACATGATGATATGTGCGATGACATGATGCAAATGTATGATGCATGAATGAATGATTGTGAATGGTTCCTTGTTAATCTACTGCCGGGATGACAATCGGTAATGTCTTGGACATGCGATCCAAGTCTTCAAGGATGTTGACGTTGGGGCTATCACCAAAGTCTGGATCCTTGATCTGAGACTTACTCCATAGAGAGTGCCTCTCATGTATAAGAGAGATCTGTGGGGATAAAAGCTTTGTCATTTTGAGGATGTGTATAATATATTTCCATCATCGGTCCTCTCAGATGATGAGGGTGGTCTTCTCTGGTTTGTGTCACCAAATATACCATGATCTTTGTTGGAGTTCTTGCCAACGATATGTATTGTCGAGTTTGCTGACCTTTCGACGATGTGTGTATCACAAGATAGGTCCCTGTTGGGCAAACTATCAAGGCTGTTTAACGTTCATTGATGTGTGTATCAATGATTGCATTATGTTGTGACCCTTAATGGGGAGTATGTCAAGGCTGCTTGACCTTCATTGACGCGTATATCAATAGTTGAATCACTTTGTGACCCCTACCAGGAATACTTTATCAATGTCTGACTTCGGCGTTGTAACCCCCGCCAAGGATACGTAGACATGGATACGTTGCTTCGATGGGTTTACTTGCCACCGACTGAGATAACGTCAAGGTTGCTTGACCTTCATTGATGTGTGTATCAATGGTTGAGAATGTGTAACTTAACCCCAGGATACAGAGATACTTGAAATCAATGAAATCATATGCGATGTGACCCCGTAGGGATCAAGGTCGTTATGACCTTCATTGATGTGTATATCAATGGTTGAAAATGCGCGTTATGACCCTAGGGGGATACTTTATCAATGTTTGACTTGACGTTGTAACCCCCACCGGGATACGTGGATGTTTAAAAACTTGGCGTTGTGACCCCCCAGGGATCGTGGATTTAGGGTTACGTCCCTGTGTTTGGCGGCATCGGACCTGTGTGAGGTATTGTTGAGCATGATTTGCAAAAAGTTGAGCTCATCGGTATATAGTGTACCTTGTATTGGTGAATACCAATGAGTGATATCTGAGCGAGTTTGGCCCGTGAAAACCGAGTTTTAGGCTATTAAAACTCGATCGCGTAGCATTTTATTCTGATTTGGCCTTTTTCGACATGAGACCTCCTTTTACAACTCAAACTGGACTAAGTCGGAGGTGTGGGGGGCCCATGTAGGGGTGCCGCAGTACACTACTACGACGACCCGCAGTGGACTGCTGACGACCACGTGGGTATAAAAAGGCTGCGGGTTGCTTTCATAAATCATTTTCAAGTTGCACCATGAAGAAAAAATCGAGAGCTCTTCTTGGACCTCTTGAGTTCGGGCGACTTTACGCACATTCTTGCCACCATACAAGTGTTCTTCACTATCCACGGTAACATATGCATGTATTCTTTTCTAGGTTTATATCCATTGGAAAATGACTTTATCACATGAAATGCATTTAGACACATAGTAGTGAATATATGCGCGATATGACTTGATAAAAATATTGAACATAGTAAATGTTAGTATTAAACCATCTTTGAACATAATGATGTGAAAAAAAATTTGACTTTTGAAATAGTCAAATTGGCACCTTTTACTTGTCATTTCTTATCTATTTGAGGACAAATGAGTAAAGGTAGAAAAAGAAAAATAATCACAGTAATTAGACTACACTTACGGATTTTTTACTATGATGTATTAATGCATGTAGGATGTATATATGATTGTGGGTAGGTGTGCTCTTGAATGGCCACTAGTCATGCTATGTGCATGTGGATAGTCCCATTTACAAAGGGGGGTATGGCAAAATTTTTCCAAAATGTAGGCATTGGGTAGTCATGCATTTTTAACTCTCTTTGTAGATGTATGTTTAAAATAATGCATGCATGCATGTAGTCGTAAAATGCATTTTGAAAAGCTCAGGTTAAATTTACCACACCCTTTACGAGGTGATTTGGAGACTTGTTGTCCGGATATTATGGATCCGGATCGGTAGAGTAGTTCATGGGACCACTTACGGTGTATGGAGGAGGGCTTACGAAGTGCCTCGACCCCATTACATTTAGACACCCTCGTCGTTTGGTGGAAGCGGTGATATGTCGTCTATCCGGGTTGAAGTGTTGGGATGTCGAGGGGATGAGGAGGAGGATGTGTCCAGGTTGAGGTTCCTGCTCTGCTGCGTGTGTTCCCCATAGGGATTTTCGGTATATTCAAGTGGCGAACCCGGAGCTTACGGGTGACTTGAGTCGACATCCTTGATCTACACTACATGCAAATGAGGTATAAAGTTAGATCTTAATCTTCCTTGTTTCCTATTGATGAGGAGTAAAGGGTTACGATGTTGATCTTTGCATTTGATGTAGGTTCACGGCTTTACCTGACCTCGAGGGAATTGGTTCGACATCCACTCTATGTATCGAGCTTTGCATGATGACTATATAGAAGCGATTGTACATGGTGAGGGGATTCGGGATGTTCTTTTCCATTCTTCCCGTCGTTGTCCTGGGGTTACCTCGGGGCATTGTCTGTAATTTGGTTTCACCGACTTTCGATCCTCCATTTGTTGGGCTGTGAGGTGATGATGATGCTTGGAGATGGATTGGCGGTTTATCACGGGTATGGAGTTTGGAGGGATCCGATGCCTTGTCGGCGGATATCACCCTACTACTGCCGTCGATCCTTGTTGGGAGTTCGGTGGGGAGCTTAAGGGAGGGGGGGCGTGCGTATGCGTCTGGGTCCTTTGGCGTAGATGATATGGCGGGGCATTGAGTGAGCCCATGCAGATGATGTGAGAGTCGGGGATCGCATTCTTGGCGATTGTTCTGATGATCATTAGAAATTGCTTCATAGCGAGATAACTCTTCTTCTACGGTGTCCTTCACTTTGATCGGCGCCACTCGACACGTGGACCGTATAGGAGATTATGATTGGGGTTCCTACACCTTCGCCTACTTCCTCGGGGAATGCGCGTGCGATCGCGAGGGCTTGGCCAGAGGCTTGGTTAGGATTCTACCCATTTCTGCTTGGTGAGTATTTCTCTTGTCTTTTCCCATGTATAGGTTAAGAGTGTTGGTGACGATGAATGTTTGCCTTTGTGTTGGCGATTTTGGGCCTATAAGAGGCTTCCATGTTTTACATCTTTCTGTGCGTGTTTAGGTTTAGACACCTATCCACGAGGGCGGAGATGGCATCATTCCATACTGGCGGAGGTCCTCATTGCTTTGAGGTTTCACTCATTGTCGCCTATAATTGGAGTTGTTGACAACGGATGTCATCACGTGGGTTCCCTACTCTGGGGAGCATTTGAGCATTGGATTTGAGGATGGGTACCCGACTGGTGTCGAGCACGTGATTTCCACCCGTAGGATTCCTCTCTTCACAGATGGAGGATGGGAGCTCTATTTAGGAGAGCGTCTTTATCGGGAGCACTACTGGGAGAGATTCGCATCCGATCTTGCCTCTGCCCGGCGTTATTGGCATTTTTCACGATCACCCGTCATTGATATCCCATTGTTGGGGATTGACGGTTTCACATTATCAGAGGGTCCCTGCACTCAGGAGATGTTCCAGCATTGGTGGTTCCCTCGTACCATTGGAGCCCAGACCCGCGCCACTCAGTTCATGGGGGATATGGTTCCAGGATCCGTGATGATGATGGATTGGCTAGCTTTGTGTCGAGAGATCCGACTCATGTGACCTGATTGATGATTTGACCCGGCGGTTGGATAGGGCACATTTCTTTATCCGGCACTTGGGTAGAGATCCTTGAGAGGCGAATACTTTTGATCCTTCCAACTCTGGCGGGCCCCTCGGGGTGACCCGTATATGGTTTTGCTGGTCACAGATCCTCCCTTGTATAGGCGACATCCTTGTAGATAGAGATCCGATGACTCGGGAGGAGTTACATCGGTGGATAGGATTGATGATGTAAACATTGACACAATTGACTTCTTCTAATGTATATTCTCGTTATCTCTTTTGATAGGCCTCTGTTAGAGATTGGGTAGCTTCACCCCATTCTCTCTATATCTGTTGATAGGCCTCTGATTAGATGTAGGGCAGTTTTGCCCCATTTCCTATATTTTAGTTGTACAAAGATGTATTAGATGATGATATACTTAGGAATATATGTACAGTTTTCCATTTCCTATATCATATTGTCATCTATTATATCATGCATGTTATTATGTTATGCATATGTATGTATGTCCAGTGATATTCAGCATTGACCCCTGGATGGTCTTATGACCGGCGGCCCGTCTGAGATGTCTTCTTGACGAGTTAATTAGTATTGATCATACCCCCCACCATTTTGGTGGCATGGCATCGGTATCTGATCATGGTATGATAGCATGTCACCATCGAACGGGGGTGATTGTAGATCATTTGTTGCGACATACTATGACCTTGTTGATGTTTGAGTTCCCCCACAGATTAAGTGGAGGGCATCTTGGAGCACTTGGGTATCGGAGGCGGGTTTTTTCGATTTTGGACCCGGAGTTGACTCTACTTTGGAGGAGTATGCACGTTTGATGATCTTGCCATTTGGATGACCTTGCGTGCGTATGGCGATTGGAGACATGAGTAGGCGATTCATGACCCTCACTTGGCTTGAGGCGTAGAGTGGTGCGGGATGAGATCACATCGGCCACGTTATATCCCACATTTTACATTTGATGATTTGGCTCGAGAGGATAGTTATGCACGACATTACGGGGATTTCACCACATCGGAGGATCATTGGCGTTTAGCCAGAGTGGATGTACTGCTATTGTGTGTACTGTCGTATGTCTACATGCCACGATACATGGATGAGTTGGACATTGGCGTCATTATGGCAGTGAGAGCTCTCAGGGAGGGTCACACCATCATCTGGATGATCATCGCGAGACTACGAGGTCGACTACATATTCTTTGCACTTATCCGGCGGAGTGTTTCTGAGACAATCGATCATGTTGTGTGTGTGGTTTATGTCACACTTGAGACCGATTGGCACTTTTAGATGGCATGGGTATTGTTTCACCCATGATATAGCCATGTCGTACTCCTTTTTCACTGCGAGTGTATAGATCTTGCATCTTGGTCGACTTTCTGGCGAGGATTGGAGATCCATTTGCTATATTACGTGTATGCAGGGGGCTAGCTCACCCTACTGACTTCATTACTCATGCTCGGGCATGGATTATCTTCCTCTAGGCTGGTTTGAGAGGCATGATTACTTACCACCACCCACTGGCCGTGTGATGTGTCGGTTTGACCCGGTTCGAGACTTCCATCCTTTTGAGGGGCATCGAGTCGTGCTTCGCTTCTCGCCATTTATCGTGAGAGGATAGATCCGGGTTGTATGCTGTGTTGGGATCGTGAGAGCTATCTGAGTTTTTCCATCGACCATCCGGGTTGTTACTGCGTAGTATTCCGCATGGATGGAGATAGAGATTGCATCGGTTTGCGGTAGTATCCACAGTCTGAGGGGGGCGATTACGATGATGAGGAGCCTATGGAGGAGGTTGATTCCCATCGAGGAGGATTTGGCTTCTTTGGGTTGCCGGCATTTGTGATGGATTCTCCCACTCTGAGTGCTCTTTGTCATTCGACATTCAACACGATATTTGGAAGCGAGTCTACATCGATGACCTATGAGAGAGATCGGGGCTAGGGCCTCGATGTTGACAACTCTTGATGGGAGAGACGCTTGACTCTATTAGAGAGAGATGAGGCTAGATCGACCCGAGATGCATTGATTGTGGGCGGGATCTTTGCCTATCTGCTTCGGGATGTGGCCATCGCAGATAGTACTTGATGAGATCCCATACGGTGGCATCCTTGCGATATATGAGTGTGCGTATATTGATGAGCATCATGCCACCATGCGATTAGCCTCGGATCTGCTAGCTTCGTGTAGATACCATTGGGCGGGGAGCTTGCGGCGTTACCTCCTTCTTGAGAGAGGGATGCTATGTTAGATCGATAGTCCGCATACACACGGATCCGTAGATAGACTTGTATTTTTTCTGCACAGACTAAGCTTAGCCATTTTGTCATATACATCACATATATATATATATCAAACAATATTATATATATGGCGGAAATATATTTTGATTTACTTCCCTTTTAGTTGTGCCTTGATACTTGCTTGATATTTGCACTTTTCTTGAGGGCTTGTGATCTTGATGCATTACGAACTCATCCTTGATGTGTGGACATTGAGCCGTCGCGGGATCTCTCAGAATGGATCATTGATCTGTGTATATCCTACCATCTTTGGTGTCTTGGGATTTGGTTTACGTATGGAAATGTGGAGAGGAGTGTGGCTTTTCCTCTCTGAGATTGACCGCACCACAGATGGTCGCTAGTACTTCTATTTGTGAGAAGCCTAGTTAATTCCATCTCTTATGGATTGGTGTTGCTCTTTGAGGCTGTACCATGACTTAGATGGTCATGAATCTCTATTGGTGAGGAGAGGTTGGGTAATTCCATCCCTTTGATGCAAAAGCCGATGAAATGTGGTGGATTGAAGTTTGATCCCGATCTTAGTGTGTGAAAGTATTTTTGTTACGGTAGGGGTTAGGCCAAACCATAAATGGTACTACTACGTACTCTCTATTGAAGAGGAGATCGGTCTGCGTAGTTTCGAACACAGTGTAAGAGGTTCAACGCTGAATGTGAAAGGCAGATGGGTGTAGAAGCTTTATTGATGAAGAAGGGTGTAGAAGTGTTTTTTGTTTTTTTGTTTTTGTAGAGAAAGGGTAGAAATGTTTTTGTTGTTTTTTTTTTATTGCGATGGGCCATATAGAATATGGTTTGCCTTACGTACTCCAGGTGTATCGGGGAGATCGGTCGGCGTAGTTAACCCCTCGGGATGAATTGCATCCGAAGAAAGTATATGAATCCCATGCGCGAGCTATATTTGCGGGGAAGAAAAGTTTGATCCCATGATTGGGACAAAGCTGCGGGTGTGGAAAAAGTTTGATCCGTCTTGGGACAAACTGCAAGCGTGAAAAAAGTTTAATCCGTCTTGAGGATAAAGCTGCGGTGTGAAAGGTTCAATCCATCTTGGGGATAACTTAAAATTGTATGAAAGGTTTGAAATGAGGTGAAACCAGTTCTTTGGTTTGAAGTGTATGTTTCCCTGAGGGGCAGAAAAGTATGTATAAAGGGTTAGAAAACTGGAATGATTGGTGATTTGATGATCAAAACCCAGGATGTTTGCTTGATGGTAACCTCAGACATAGTACCATTTCACGGTGTCTGAGTTGATAAGCTGTGGAAATTCATTGCCCCCATTTCATGTAGTCTGAGAGCGCCTCCTATCAATACCTCCTTGACAACAAATGGGCATTCCCAGTTAGGAGCAAATTTTCCCTTGGATTGATCTTGGTTGTCAATGATCTTCTTCAAAACCAAGTCATATTGTTTGAATTATGCCGTATTTGGGACTTTCTGTTGTAGGATCTGGCGATCCTTTCTTTGATATACCATGGAAGATAGTCGCGGTTCTCCTTTAAATCTATTAGAGATAATTGGTGATACTTGTCTTGTACCCATTGGTCTTCATCCAACCGAGCATCCATCAACACTCTGAGGATTCCATTTCCACCTCTATGGGGAGAACCTTTGCTTCCATCCCATAGGCTAATGAGTAGGGGTTGCCCCGGTGGAAATATGCATTGAAGTTACGTAGGCTAATAAAGTCAGAGGCAAGAGGTCAGGCCATCCTTTGTGATTGGCGGACATTTTCTGCATGATCTTCTTAATGTTTTTATTAGCCACTTCAACAACACCATTAATCTTTGGATGGTAGATAATGGAGTTAAGGTGTTTGATGTGGAATTTATGACATAACTCCTCCATCATTTTGTTGTTGAGGTTCTTAGCATTGTCTGATAAAATGACCTCTGGTTGTCCATATCGATAGATGATATTGTTTTTGATGAAAGCAATGATGACTTCTTTGGTAACTCTGGGGAAGGAGGCTGCTTCTACCCATTTGGTGAAGTAGTCGATCATGGTGAATATGAATCGATGTCCATTACTGGCTTTGGGCTCGATGGGCCCGATCACGTCCATTCCCCACATTGAGAAGGGTCATGGCGAACTCATATTGTGGAGTTCCCTTGGAGGGGCGTGGATAGCATTCCCATGAATTTGGCATTGATAGCACCTCTTGACGTGATCATCATAGTTCGACTTTGGCGTAAGCCAATAATGCCTGCTTACGAGGATCTTCTTAACAAGTAGGGGTCCGCTTCGTGTGTGGGCCACATACTCCACCATGGATCTCATCCATGAGCCTCTGAGCTTGGTCTTTGTCCGGACATCGAGGGAGACCTAATCCTGCATCTCTTTTTGTAGAGTGCATCTCACTCGGTAGAATTTCATAGCAAGTCGATGGATCCACTCTTTTTCGGTCGGGCTCGCCTCGGTGGGTGTAGATCCATCTCGTAGATACTCCTTGATATGTTGATACCAGGGTTTTGGATGGGAGGTAGCTCATCGATACTTCTCAACATAGTTCCCATAAGTGGGGGCCTTTTTGCGAGAGCAAATGTGATGCTTGGCATGTTTTCCTTGTCGGTATGTGAATCGAGGAGGCCAGCGTTGCTAGTGCATCCATAAAATCATTCTATTACGAGGAATGTGTAGAAAGAATTTCTTCAAACTCCAAAGCCATCTGTAAAACTTGTTGAGATGGTAAAGGCGGCAAATGTAGTTCTTTGGTTTGATAGATTCACATGGATTGTTTGATTACCAATTTGAAATCCCCAAAGATAGTTAACACTTTGATGCCCATTGAGCGGGCAAGTTTTAGCCCCATGATACAGACTTCATACTCAGCTGTGTTGTTGGTGCTGACAAACTGCAATTTGATGGCGACGGGATCTTTGCTCCCCGTCTGGGATACTAGAAGCTGCTCGACTCGAACCTTCGTATTATGACTCCATCAAAATACATTTTCCATGTATGGCATGTATCGTCTTGATGGTGTTCTTTGAATTGCCATTACCCTTCATCGGAAAATATGTTTCTAAGGGTTTGTAATCCCTGCGCGTGCGGCGACGATTGATCCACAATTCCTTGACCTTTGATAGACTTTTGCGTCACACGTAGAAGCGATGTCAAATTGTTGTAGGATCAAGCGCCATCTGGACGGTAAACAATTTAGTATGGGCTTCTTGAACACATACTTGAGAGGATCCACGGGGATATGAGATGGGTTGTGTGACCATGGAGGTAATGTTGTAACCTCATGGAAGCCCATGCTAAAAACACAACAAGTCTTCTCAATCGAGTGTACTTGTGTGTTCACTTCTTCTTCTTTGAATCTTTTCTTTGAGGTAATAGATAGCTCGTTCTTGGCCTCTATCGTCTTTTGCCCCATACATACATCTGACCCATGGCATTGTCATTAATGGAAAGGTACATGAATAGGGGAACATCATCCACAGGGAGGTACCAAAATAGGAGCGTTAACATTTGCTCTTTGATTATAAGGAAGGCTTTTTGACACTCATCGTTCCATTTCATGGAGGAGTTCTTCCTTAATAATTTGAAGATGGGCTCCCAGGTTGCTGTGAGTTAAGAAATAAACATGCTAATGAAGTTGATTCTTCCTAAAAATCCCCGTATTTCCTTCTCTATTTGAGGAATGGGCAGTTCCTTGATGGCCTAGATTTTGGTGGGATCCAGCTCAATCCCTTTGTGGCTGACTAGGAAACCTAGAAACTTGCCTGATTTGACACCACAAAGGCGCACTTGGCTGGATTCAACTTCAAGTTGTACTTACATGACTTTGTTGAAGAGCTTTTTGAGATGGTCTAAGTGGTCTTCTCCCTTTGAGACTTGACAATGATGTCATCCATGTAGATCTCTATCTCTTTGTGCATTAAATCATCGAAGAGAGCCATCATAGCTCGCTAGTAGGTTGCCCTGGCATTGATGAGGCTGAATGACAACCGTCTATAGTGAAATGTCCCCAAGGCGTGATGAAAGCGGTTTTCTCACGGTCTTCCTCGGCGACCATAATCTGATGATACCCCGCAAAGCAATCAGCAAAGGAGTACATGTCGTATTGAACCATATTGTCAATAAGAATGTGGATAAAGGGAACATGAAAGCTATCTTTAAAAGCAAGCTTTGTTCGGATCCCGATAATCCACGTAAACTTCGCACCTTTCCTCTGGTTTAGGCACGAGAACAATGTTGGATATCCATTAGGATATGTAGACACCATGATAATGCCGACTTGAAATTGTTTCACAATTTCTTCTTTCACCTTAAACTCCACTCGGGTTTTGATCGCTTTGAGCTTACTGCTGGCCGGCTTGAATCCTCTCTTTAATGGGAAGGCGATGAAGGACAATGTCAGTGGAAAAACCCACCATGTCTTCGTGAGACCATGCAAACACATCCTGGAATTGGGTTAATAGTGCAACCATGTCATTCCGTTGGTTTGGGGTTAGAGTGCGAACCAATCTGGATTAACTTAGGGCTTTCTAAGGTTCCAAGATTGAAAGAAGTGGTTTGATCAAGGTTGGGTTTAGGTTTGTCTCGACCCATTCCTTAATCTCTGAGGTGTCTCAATGTCCTCTTGGATTTCCATCAAGTCTAAGTCCAACTTTCATCAAAGTTCACGATCCTTGTGGAGAAAAGGCACCTCATCGGCAAAAATACAAGCACATCTAAATTGAGTCTGAAACAAAATATACTTTCACTTAATATATGAAACTGTTTAATCATACAAAAGTGTTAGCATGTCTTGATAAAATAACTACTAATACTATATAGAAAAAGTAAGCAATTAAAGTTATCTACGAGGAGAGGATTTTACGCCTGTTTTACCCTCGTCGACCCGATGCATGGAGTCTTTGCTCCAATTATCGAGGGGTAAAGTCACGATGGATTTGCGCGATGATGGAGGGATTGTCATCGTCCTCCTTTTCTAATGATGATAACCATAACATCTGGGCAATCATCGTGCAGGGTATATCTCTGTTTGTATGTTCATCATGGATAATGATGTCGTATACACGACATCATCAAGGCGATGTCATGTTTACGTTTTCGTTCCTCTCTTCCACATCGGGATCGAGAATCGGGACCTCTTTTGCTTTGAATGGTACTGGTTTGGGAAACAGCATATCCATAACATGGGCTGGCACCTTTACCGGAGACTATATAAGCTCATGAGGTGCAGATGGAGAAAATCATAGTGTGGCGGAAGCTTAAGGAACATGCTTGTGCTTATGAGGATTCTATGATTTGGAATTGAACCGAAATAGCCTAGTCAAGGATGTCCCGGTTTATTTGGACACTTGAATAGGGTGCTTAATACCCTACTGATTTTTACCAAGCCCTTGTCCAGGCTGATGACCCAATGACATCATTTCTTGAGTGGCCGACATAACCTCGGAAGAAATCTTGGGTACGGGAAGTGGCCCTCCAATAGGATGGTATTGCGTGTTACTCACTTCCAAAGTATGAAAACTGGCCAGCTCAACTTCTGAATTGAAGCTGATTACTAGTAGATCTCCTTGTTCAGGACATTCCGGCTCAGCGTTTATAGTGACTACGCTATTGTTGACAATGTATTTGAGTTATTGATGTAGTGTAGAAGGAACGGCTCCAGCCATGTGGATCCATGGTCTCCCCAATAACAGGTTGTATCCTGAATCTATCTTGAGGACGTGGAAGGATACATTGAATGTATTTGGACCAATCTCAATTGGCAGCTCAATATCTCTGACATAATTTCCTCGGGATCCATCAAAAGCTTTCATAATCGTATGGATGCTTCGTATCCATTTGAGATTGATGTTCATCTTCATCAAGGTGGCATAAGGAAAGATATTCAGAGATGAACCTCCATCTATCAAAACTCCGGCTAATATATACCCGGAGGATAAAACTGCAATATGTAATGGCTTACAATGACCGGTCCCTTCGAGCGGTATGTCGTCATCAGTGAAGGATATCACATTGTTCTTGAAAATGTGATCACCCAGATGTTGAAATTTTTCCACATCCACTGATTTTGGTAAGTAGGCTTCTTCCAAAACCTTTAGTAAGATATTCATATGATCCTCGAAAGAGAAAACCAAGTCCAGTATTGAGATCTGATGTGGAGCTTCTCTTAAGCTTAAAACCACCTTGGCTTCATTATGGCCCATAGTGCGGAGGAATTTTTCAATCTTCTCCATGGGAATCTTCCCCTTTTCTTTGAAGGTGGGCTTCATAACCCGCTGAGGAAGATAATTTTCCTTCGACACTATAGCAGTAGTATGAGACGTGGATCCTTCAGCTTCTCCATAATTCCATGGGACTTTGTAAGGCGATAACAGATATCTTGTGGTGCGAAGGGTAATGAAATTGGCTCTGGTGCAGCCACTTTCAAAGGATTGTCAGCTCCTTTCAGTTGAATTGCTTGTATGGGGAATGGTTTGACAGTCTCATCAGCCTCACTGGATATAACTGCTACTGATCCCTTCCATTTTGTAGGACATGTATTCCCACTCTCGAGTATCACAGTGTCATTGTTTGTCGAGTAGTCAGAAGAGCAAGAATATTCTCGAGCGAATCCCCTAAGGGTGTGAACGTTCGAGGGTGCTTTGCATTTCCACCTTTAGGCAATGGAGGGTTTGAAGACTGTGCTTGGAAAGGGGAGTAGTTTCTCCTCTGTATAGGCATGTTCTGACTACCTTTTTGACCTTGTAGTATCAAGGAAACATCCTCCTCTTTCTTTTTATGGTCCCTCCAGGGGTTGTTTCCATAAGATCCGAACTAGATGTGCTCAGCAACTACTTTAAGAGGCTAGGTCTTGAATCTTACAAGACTTCAATCCCATCTCGACCATCTATCTGTGTTTGATTATTTTAGAGAATGGTTTGCCAATACCAGCTAAGAATCTCTCATAAAAAGAAGCTTCTTGTATGTCTATGAAAGTCATGACCATTTCTGACTCCGTCATGGAAGGAATAACTTGAGCAGCAAGGCGCCTCCACCTTTGAGCATACTCTTTGAAAGAGTCATTAGACTATTTCTTGACCTTGGTAATCTGGTACCAGTTAAGAGCCATCTGAGATTGAAAACTGTATTGAGTGAGGAAGGCGTGAGCTAGTTGTAAGACCCCAGCTTTTATAAATAAAGATGAATTTTCTATAAATATTATTTTTGAATATTATGGAATAATTTGATATAATGTTATAGTTGTGGGTAATATTTATAAATTTTGCAAAGTATGCAAGTGGTTATATTATATTCGATTGGTTCGGGGAATATTCGGTTTAGCGGGGAATATTCGCATAACTCCAATCATTGGTGGACCCTACAAATGTAATTATTGAAAATGACAAAAATATTTTATTGAAATAACGGCGGAAGTTTTACTGTTGATCTTGTTGAACTACTCCTAGTAAAAGTACAAGATGTCGTGTGTGGTTGCATAGTAGCACACAAGATTGATTATTGATGCTTATGTGAGAAGTCACTCGGTTTGATTCCATTATTATTATTAATAATATGAATTATTATAGCGATAATAACGTTTTGTTTCATTCGTATTATTAACGTAATAAAAGCGAAACATCTTTTTATATAAAATGTAAATACTTTATTAAAGTTATTCTATAAATAAAATATATTATATTTTATTATGCATAGTATTTTGCATTGTGTTTTGCATAGTGTTGCATAGTGTTTGCATAGTAAAATGTTTTATATAAATAGAATATATTATATTTTATTTAAAAGATTTTGCTTTAAATATGGATAGTCAGATTAAAGTAAATCAAAGTCGGATCGTTCATGGATTAATTACTATGCATTCTATTTTCCTATAAATAAAGCTCATTCCTTCATTATTTTCTTACTGAATTCACTTTGAAACTCTGAGAGAGAAACTATAGAGAGAAAGAAGAAAAGTATTACGCTACTTCACTTTGCCAATATTCAGTTCTTCTAAGGTAGAGAATATTATTTGTTGTACTCGTAAGGGATATTATTCTTTTGTATTCATGAAGAGAACTTCGCTTATTCCATTCCTTATTATTCACATTGGAATAACTTTTGATACGTGAACTACCCTATACTTGGTGACATTCTTCTATTATTACATCTTTATTATTATTCATTTGGAACATCCATGCATGTGTTTTTACACCGACACGGTTCCGCTTTTTATCATTCATTGGAATATCCTATCGCATGTGTTTTACACCGGATGCAGTTCCATCTTTATTATTCTCATTGGAACATCCTCGCTTGCGGTGTGAATTTCACGACACGTTTCGTTATTTATTATTCTGTTGGAATAACTTTTGCAAGGCGATTATCGCATGCATGGTGATTTCTTTTGTTATTCCATTCTTTATTATACCCAGTTGGTTAAAACTTTGACTTCTATACTCCATGAAATTAGTAAAATATCCTTGATATTTGCGTTTCATCCAGTATCTTTTCATGGAAATATTCTTCTGATCATTCTTGAATTTTACTCTACAAAACAGTATCATGTTGACAATTTGGACGTTAAAAATTCCTGGATAAAATAATGCTTGAACTTGTTTTATTTAATTCTTATATCATTGTCATCATCCTCATGTTTATATTTTTTAAAGTCATCTCGTGGCACATAGTACATAGATGGACTTGGTATGATTATGACCGAGAGACTATTCGGTGTAATCATGACCGTAATGTTACAAATGATGTGGTAAAAATCCTCGATTAGCAGTAGTGCATTGATGGACGATTGTTGGCATGATCATGACCATTAATGAATACACAACTATTCTTGGCCCGTAGTGCATGAATGAATAATTGTGGTCGTGATACTAAAGAATATCCTCGGCCGTAGTGCGGGGTGTGATTCGATGATGTGGATTATTTATTAAAGTTGAGTCTCAATTTATAACAATGATGAAAAACCTTTTAAATCATAAAAGATAGTAGATTTTATTTTCTACTTGACTCTTTGAATGGATTGCTTATTCATACCGCAGCTTAAACTTGATGTTTATTATATTTTATCAGTTTAACAATGTTGAAGGCTATTAATAATTTATTCTGCATTATCTTAGTCATAATATTTCTTACTGGGCTAGTTAAGCTCACCCTTTCTTTCACTGTTCTCTTTAGGAAATGAGAACATATTTGGGACGACGAGTCGGGGAATGGAGTAATGGTCCGGAGGATAGCATTAGTAGTCCTCACTATTACGTGAAATAGTGTGATAATAATTGTAATGAGGACTCCTTTTGAGTTTGTATAATATCTAGTAGACAATATTTGTATTCAAACTCACGCTTATGTCGTATTGTACCGCACAGTTATATTAGTAAGTTGTATTTAAATTACATACCATGTATCGACTACCCAAGATGGGTGATGTATACCTAATTTTGGGGCGTCACAACAGTATCGAGCTTGAGGATATGATCCACAGCTAAGGTGTGAGAATAGTACTAGGAGGGAGAGACAGGGAATACCTTCGCTAGTATGACCTACCTAAGTTTATGTGCTATTTTATTGGTCAATCGAATATAAAGATAATTGTTACATGTCAATTAATCTTTTGTTTTGTGGCGATGATCTCGAAAATGACATCCCGAGAATGTTGAGAATAGCAATGGAGCACACAGCGATCGTTGATTCACCACATATCAATAATCGTGATAATGTGCATCGAAGGCGACAATCCTCATGCAAACAATAACACCGATCAAATGATGAATGATCAAATGTTCGAGGCTTTATGCAATTTATGCAACAAAGAAAGTAGAGCGACTCTGCCCAAAACGTAGGTGGAAACACGAAAAACTCTCGAGGCGGTCACCGTTAAACAATTCAAGGAGCCGGGACCACCGGAGTTTAAGGGAGAGCCAAACCACATCCGCGGAAGCATGGATAAAGAAGATTACCAAGATATTTGATGTCTTGGGATGCTCCGAGGAGCAAAGGTTCCCTTCTTGCCTTTATGTTACGCGAGAGGCGATTCATCGGTGGGAATCGGTAAAACGTACTCAACTCGCCTTGATCAAGATATCTTGGGAGAAGTTCTAGGAGTCATTTCAATGACAAATACTTTCTGAAAGTATTCGCCACACGAAGGAGGTGGAGTTCATCAAGTTGGAACAAAACAATATGGCCAGTGTCGCGCATACGAGGCAAAATTTGCGAGTTATCACGGTTCGTCCCCACTTGGTGGATAATGAAGAGAGAATGACACGAATGTTTTTAAGAGGTTTGAAGTCGAGATACGCCAACATCTTATTTCTCATAAACCGTGTTTGTATTCGGATGTTGTAAATAGGGCTCGATTAGTTAGTGGAGCGATAACGAGTCAACGCAACTAAAAGAGAGCAAACGGCAAAATTATAATACCGGCAAAGAGTTATCGATCGCGGTGACAACAAGCGTGGAGGGAATCAACAGGCGGATATGGTAACCACTTGATGGTAATCGAGGGCCAAAACAATAAGAATGGACATTTCAAGAAACGGAGATTCAACAATGATGAAAAGACGTCAAAGACCAAAGACCCGTTGTTAAGGAAGGAGAAAGACCACCTATCATATGCTTCAAATGCGGAGAAGAGGGACACATCGATCTAACTGTGCCATGCCGTCCCAAAGCATGTTATAATTGTGGAAGAGAAGGTCACTTAGCTCGATTTTGTCGCCATCAAGACAAATTCAACTAGGATGGAGGCACCAAAAGTAGTCTCGAGAAAAGTCAAAACCCAGAAGGTCAAGGGAGAGCGTTTGTTGTGACCTCCCAGAGAGCAAGGAACCCGAATGAGGTCATCACGGGTAAGCTTATCATAAACTCTAATGAAGTCTATACTTTATTTGATACTGGGTTCTACCCATTCTTTTATTTCTCCTACTTGCGCTCATCGATTAAATTTGACTCGGAGAAATTAGACTTTGACTTATCTGTGGAAACTCCGTTGGCGAAAAACCTTCATTACATCCACTTTGTTTATAAGTCTTGTTTGGTTCAAATCGGTACCCTCACATTACCTGTCGATCTTATTTCATTAAAAATACTTGCATTTGACGTGATTCTAGGGATTGATTGGTTAACTACTTATCATGCAAAAATTGATTGTTTTCGTAAGGTTGTTAGCTTTCATATTCCTAATCAACCTATTATACAAATTCAAACGACCAAACCATTAAAATCAATCACGGTCTTTGGTATGAGTGCCTCGGCAGGAGGTCTGAGATTGAAGCTTATCGCATGGATTTGAAACAAGCATTTCCGGAGTTATCGCTGGAACTGTAACATCATTCCTTGGGGTTATCTCCAAGGACAAAACTCGGGGTTATCTCTGAGGTTGGAATTAATACTCCCGGTGTGTGTTCTGGGGTTGAGACTGAACTTCCGGTAGAATCCAGAATGGATGTGAACTGTCTTCTAGGGTTATCTCCGAAAGACGAATCTACCCTCCTGCAATGTTAGTAACAAGTGTGCAGAAAATTTCGAGTGTCTACATATTGTTTTAAGTGTATCGATAGTGAGATATGTGGACACATAGTGTGAGAATTTTGTACTGGTGAAGTTCTAATCAAGTTGTTTAAACTGATTGTAGGATGTCACGAGAATATGAAATGAGTACGGAGATGCTAGCGGCTATTGCACCAGTGCCAGTAGCCGAGGTTCCAACGCAGAGCGAGTCAGTTGAGGAAGTGGGAAAGGATGAACCCATTGTGAATCTGGGGAGTGATTATGACGAATATCCCAAAATGTATTTGAATGAAGATGAGGAGGCAGAGTCCGAAAAAGTTAAGGTGGAGTCAAAGTTTCAAACCAAAGTAGGAGAAAAAGATCAAGAATCTACAGAAGTTCAAGAACTTCGGAGTAAAGTATTTCTCTTGGAGGAGTTGTGGAAGACAGAAAGGGCATTACGCGAGGTGACCGAAGAAAGAAACGATTTGAAGGCACAGGTGGAAAGAATGAAGGCTGAAGGTGGTGGATTTTCTGAGGGAACAGTCAAGAAGCAGGAGGGAAGCAATAAGAGAAAGAGGGACAATGACAGTGATAATAACTCAGGGAACTCAAACCCAAAGAAAAAGCAAGTCTGTGGTAAGTGTGGGAAGACTCACTTGGGAGAGTGTATGATGTGGATGAATGTGTGTTTCAACTGTAAACAGGAATGACATATTTCTCTATATTGTCCTAAGCCGAATATGAGAAAGTGTTTTTCATATGGAAGAACGGGTCACAGATTCAACAAGTGTCCCAGTAAGAAGAAGACTGGTGAAGGGAGTGGACGGTAGACAACTTAGATATAAGCGGTAGTATCTTTTGGTAGTAGGATGTGATATTAAAGGTTATAATATCGAGAACGATGTGTGAACATATGTAAATATATATATATATATATATATATATATATATAGGTTTGTATGATTGTAATCTTTATTTTCAATATTTGAATATAAGATTAAGTTGCGAGTTCTTAAAACTTATACTTATGCTAAGTTCGTGACTCATAATTATATAAAATGTTTTTGAACCCCTCAGCGAATGGACACCAATGGTCTGACTAGGATAAGTTCATAAACTCATATAATTGTTGTAAGTTCCTGAACTCATAAGTGTGGTAAGTTTGACGAACTGAGGATAGTTATATGTGTTAAGTACTAAAGGTACTATGTGCTATTTGAATAAATATGTGATTATATGAGAAATTTTTAAATTCTTATTGTGTTATTAATAAGAATTTGTGTAGATAAAGAGAATTAATGTAAGATTTTTATAAGATAATGCCGCCAAGGAAGGGAAATCTAAAGGGAAATATGGAAAAACAATTTTTGAATCTGAAGTAGAAGAATATGATAGTGACAGAATATTTTGTCAAGTTCAACGAGTTAGCTAAATTTTCTCCATATCGAGTGGACATTGAGGAGCTTAAAGCACGATGTTTTAGGAACGGATTGAAATCCTTGGTACTCGAGAAGTTAGATGTGCTGCAAATTAATTTATTTTCAACTTTATTAGAAAAAGCCATTATCGCTGAGGGAGAAATTGAACCTGTATTAAAGAATAGTCAAGAACAAAGAAAGGATGCTGAAGGAAATAATATGATAGGTGGTAGTGGAGGCAGTGATCTTAATAAACGTAAGAGGGATGGTGATGTTAATTCAGGAAATAATCAAGAAGAGATTAGGAAGAAAGGTCCGCCGTATGCAGTTTGCGGGAAGCATCATCAAGGAGTTTGTTTGAAGAAACAAAGAGTCTGTTATAACTGTGGCCAAAAGGGACATATGTCTCCCGAGTATCACATTCCAAAAAAGACACAAGGTTGTTTTGCGTGTGGATCAACATATCACCTGGTGCGTGACTTCCCAGAGAAAAGAGTGATTAAGGGAACCATCATCGAAAAAATATGGATCAAAGAATCAGCTCAGCAGGGAAGACCAACAACATTTACTTTTAGCATGACAGTTCCTGACCCAGAGGCTACACATGAGTTAGTGGCGACATTTAACGATTTCGTTGAGAAATTAAATTATACGAGTAATATTGGATAGATATAGTTGTGGATTAATTTCTTTTATAGATCAAAGTCACATGTTAGTATATGAGACACAATTTAATATTGTATTGATAAGAATGAATTGATGATACAACCTTAAAAGATTGTAGAGAATAAGAAAGCGGTGATTCCGAGGACGGAATCCTTATAAGGAGGGGAGAATGTGATAAACCCAAGATTTTGAATAATTTAAATTTTACGAATAATTTTTTTGTTTATTTAATATTGATATTGACTATCAATATTGTGCAGAGTTTATGTGATACGAGTCTAAGAAAAGTGGTCAATTTGTGTATTGACTGAGATATACGGGTAGAGTTGTGCTTAATGTTGTGTAAAATCTAATTATGCACAACACACAAGTATACGTGGTCAACAAGTAATATAATAGTAAGTAGAGTATCGTTCCCATAGAGAATTCAGTAAGAATTTAACCTTCACAATTACCAGCTTCCTATTAATCCCAATTTTTTTAAACTAACCAAATTAATGACTAAAATTATAAATTCTCAATTATTAAAAATACTAAAATTGCAAAATAATCACAAATCGCAAAAACTAAATTTCTAAACAAATATCGAAGAATTAGGCTTACAACTTCACCCTAAGCTTCACTCTGGTTATTATCCTTTGTTCTAGTTTAATTTACTATCCCAGTTTATTAATCAAGAACACGGAAGTAGAATTAGCCACCTCTCGATGCACAAATACCATATTAACTCAAAACCACAATTAAGATAGAATTAAGTTAAACACCTTAATTAACTAACTCATTATATCTCTATGTGAATTACAATCAAAGAAAGTTTAAGTTCAAGTTCTCTATCCGATTACATGCGATGTTAAGCATATCTCTACCCTAACATTCATCAAGATTCCATTCATTCACATAATTCAAGAACACATGCTATATTAATTAAGTCTAGACTCATACTTCCTCTCTCGAATTCATACAAGTTCACATAGAATTGTTGCTCAGGGAATTCATAAATTCAAACACAAATTAATATAGATAAACTGGATAATAGCTTATTAAACTGAAAATTAAAGTTAAATAACCATCGTTTCACTTAAAGATCCATCATAAGCCTAAAAAGTAATTTAGCTCATCATAAATGAAATAAACACTGAATAAATTAAAGATATCATCCTTTCAATTACGAAAAAACTAAAGGAAAAGAATAAATCTAGAACCACCCTTTTCTTCTGCTTAGTTTGCAACTGATACAAAAAATACTTCAAAATATTCTCTCTAATGCTTGCTCTCAAAAATCTGTATATTTGTTCTCTGTTAATCGCCTTGTGTATTGTGTCTTGTTGTTTGATGTTAATTATATGATTACACACACATTCTGATTACAATCCCACGCCATTTAGAGTTCCATAGCATTCCAATCACTTAACCTCACATTCTAATAGTGTTTGAAACAACATAGGACTGCTCTGTTTCGGGACCCCCTGCCCCGGCGGGGGTATTGGCTTGTAAAGTGCCCGCCCCGGTGGGCTTAGCTCCTGTAATTTGAGTTGAAGAACCCCTGCCCCGGTGGGGGTGTAAGGCATAAAAAGGCCCACCCCGGCGGGGGTAGGCTCTGACTTCTAATTTCCTTAAACTCAAAAACTTGCTCAATTTTTTCCACACTTGCATCCTTTTGTAATCACTTTCCACACCACCAAACCTATACACAAAATAACAATAAACCAATAAAAACAAACATTAAAACAAGGAATTAACATCGATTAAGCTTGAATTAGGAACCGATTCGCGGGTATAAAATCCAATTATCAAAATCCCCCAAACTTAAAATGTGTTAGTCCTCGAGCACAAAACAAACTAACATACTATGCAATGCAATGCAATGATATGTAATGCATCTAATCTAAAATGCCTATGAATCCAGTAGTGTCATAGAATCAAAATTATTGCACCGGCCTCAGAGACATCAAGCAAACACTACAACACTTCATATCAAAACCAATCGATAATTCCTTATTAATCCTCGAATCTTAAACCATTATCACTGGTAGAGTGTGTATGTGATCAACATCCATGCTAACTAATACAGATTTAAATTTAATACATAACCAGTTTCTTATAAGGAATCATACAATGTAAATTTAAGAATTTCAACAACAGACAAGATCCAACTAATAATCAAACAATCACCAATATCAAGGGTTTAAATAGGGCACTTATGCTCTATTTTTCTTTTCTTTTTTTTATTTCCCGCTTTATTCTTCTCTTTTTTTCCCTTTAAATAGATAGTGAGTGCGTTTTACACTCCATCTCACGCTTGTGTTTATGGGGAGTGCTTTTCATGATTCTTCTCAACCCACCACAAGACTCAATTATTCACTTTTTTTATAGAAGCTTATATACCCCACTTTTTCCCCCAAACTTAGGTTCTTGCCTAATTCTTCGCCTTCACTGCCTATCCTTGTCATTCTTTCATTGACACTAACATTATCCTTTAAAAACCCTTTATGTATCAATTTGACCTAATCAGTCAACACAAATGTTATTAATGTGCTACCCTTTTTATATTAGTTTCAAACAAGAACAAGATCTAATTCATAACAGAAGCTACATCGGGGTTCTAATAATCAGTACTATAATTATCGACTTAATCTCAATCTCATCATCGGCCAAAATAAAATGAACTACAACAACTGTTGGACATATGCAAAATTAACACAATGTTTAACTAATTTTTTTTAGGTGTAGGGTAAACATAACATGAATGCAACTATAAATAAAACCTATTTATGCTCCTAAGCTACTATGCAACTACATAATTACATGAATACAACATTTGATAATCCTAAACTAAACAATAAACTAATATGCAAACCTAGCTAATGAACTTAAATATGCAAACATGAAATGCAAACATGAAAGTAAATCCCCCCAAATTTGAAAATTACAATGCCCTCATTGTATAGATATAGCAATAAAAATATGAGGACTTCCTTGTAATCACTTAAGCCTGGGGTGGTGGTGTGTGTTCTTCTTCATCAGAGTCGCTTGATTAAAATTGTGGCATTGGGGCTGGCTACTGGTACGGGAATTGAGCAGTGGGATTGAAGCTTTGGAGCGTCACGTTCAATAAGGCGAATGATAGGTTCATGGTGTCAAACATGTGGTCCTGCCTCGCTGTGAGTCGCCGCATCTCTCTACGTGCTATCTTATTTTGCTCATCCACGTGACATTGAAAGTTGAAGAACTGAGGGCTAGATATAGATTCGGCCTGTGGTGCCTCTGTTCCTTCCGCTCCCGTTGGTGCCGCCTCCTGGAATTCCTCATCATTCGAGCTATCAGAAGAATCAGCCTAATCCTCCGAAGAGGATGGAAATACAAAGCCTAATCCTCTAGGATATAACTTGCCTCCAGGCCATATCGCATATCATGCAATCATTTGTGAATCTAGTGTCTAAAGTGGTATTTGAGTGATCTCATCATCCGATCATCGAACTCTCGCTTGCCTACATAACCCACAAATAAGTGATGGGTGTGGCAAGCCATCCGTGAATTGTCCTCGTAAGCATCGTCGGATTGAAAAACTGATTATCGCCTTGACGTCAATGATGAAATCTTGTACAATGGCATACAAGAGCACTGCCTTCTCATTGGTCACATCAGACGTGTGTGTGGATGGAAATAATTTGGCGCACAAGAATGAATACCATATCTTACCATATTTGCTGAGATATTTGATGTGAAAAATCGTGCCTCCTTTATGACCTTTAATCCATGTGATACCCGGTTTTGTCATTTCCTTTATAATAACCATATAATCCAGATCATGATCATGTAAATGAGCATACTGGAAATGTCTAGGCACCCTTAACTGATAGTATGTGTTGATGGCATCGACACTGAATGGGACTAATCTTTCCCGCACAAACGCGTTGAAAGGGGCCTTATCCTCGGTGTTAGCATAAAATTCATTGACCACACTTACAACGGCGGCCTCGGGTTACTTTGTGAACTTGTTTCACCCTTTCTGATATATTTGTTGCATGATTTCACCATCGACGTGGTCCGGTGCCAACCCCGACTCAGGTGTGAGAGCTTTGGATACCATGTGGTCGTTACGGTCGGTGGTGGCGGCACTTATGAATTTACATCGGTCGAAGATTCATGATGGTGGCGTGGTGCCGGAACTCTCTCCCCATTGCCTTTTTGATGTGGATTTAGATTCCATTGAATTCAGGAAGCTTTAACAAAAATATTCCCCCCCCCCCAAACTTCACTTACACAATTTGACGAACACTTGGTGTGCACACTGTTTTATCCCCCCAAACTTGATGATTTTGCTTCTCTTATGGTGATAGGAAGGGAGGAATTTGAAGACAAAGTGCTTACTCTCAATTGCTATCAACTTTCCTTAATAAGAACCCTAATTCGTAGCTTTTAGAGTTAGAATTGAATGTATAGTTAAATTGGGTTGAGAGGGAATGAATTTATAGAGATGATGTTATTGTGCAAGATTGTGGTGTGAAGTAATGGGTTAGTGTAATGGGTAACTATGTTAATGTAGTGGGATGATGGAGAAGATGGTGTATTAGTTTCCAAAACATGGGTAGAGAGTGGAGATTTTGGATGGGAGTGGGAGTTTTATTTGAGGAAGAAGTGGAAGTAATGTATATTGTTGTAACTGCCGAAACAATTGGTTCATATTCAGGACCCACTTGCGTGAGGGTATTATACTTATATATAAGCCCGCTCCCGACAGGCATGCACACCACACATTGGATCGATCGAGACCCCACCCCCAAGCGGGTGTTATGCTTTAGAATCCCTCCTGGCGTGTATATGCATTCTATAAACTGAATTGGGAGATCCCACCCGTGACTAGTTTAAACATAAAGGGCCCATTTTAATGGGCATGCCTTCTGTTAAAAACCTTTGATTTCCTTATTTCTTCCTTGCAACTCCAAACCTTAATCATATTAAGTACCTGCAAAACCATGAAACATAAATATGAGTAGATTTTGAGCAATTTTAAGCATTGTGGTAGGATTTATCTAAAAATAACTTATACTTTTAACTACTAATTACAGAATTGACATGAATTGATTCTATACTAAATAATATTCTAAACTATCATCTAACTAGTATGGATAAAATTATGAAGAATAAAAGTTTGATTGGGTTGCCTCCCAATTAGCGCTTGATTTTAAGTTGTTCAGCCTGACTACTCCCTATTTATGGTACATCGGATAATGTGATTGCGATAACATCCGTGTTGAATTCGCCACCCCAATAATGCTTCATCCATTGATCGTTGACCTTGAATGTTTCCAATGGATTTGTACTGTAGAGTTCAATGGCGCTATGTGAGAAAACTCTTTGGATGGTAAATGGACCCGACCATAGTGATTTTAGCTTCCCTGGGAACAACCTCAACCTTGAGTTGAACAGTAGTACTGATTTCCCTGGCTCGAATGTTTTCTGCATGATTTTCTGGTCGTGCCATTTCTTGACCTTTTCTTTGTATAACTTTGAGTTCTCGTAAGCTTGAAGTCGGAATTCATCGAGCTCGTTTAGCTGAAGTAGCCTCTTTTCACCCACAGCTGCTTGATCAAAATTTAATTTCTGAATAGCCCAACAGGCTTTGTGTTGTAACTCAACAAGCAGGTGACATGCTTTCCCACAGATCAATTGATATGGTGACATACCAATTGGTGTTTTGTATGCAGTTCGGTAGGCCCATAATGCATCGTCCAACCTTAGAGACCAGTCCTTTCAATTTGGGTTCACCACCTTTTCTAAGATCCTCTTCACTTTCCTGTTTGAAACTTTAGCTTGCCCACTTGTTTGGGGATGATATGTCGTCGCCACCTTATGGTTGACCCCATACTTCACCAAGAGAGCTGTGAATGATCTGTTGCAGAAGTGACTACCTTCATCACTTATAATTGCTCTTGGCGTGCCAAATCTTATGAAGATATTCTTTTGCAAGAATTTGAGGACCACTTTGGCATCCTTAGTTGGGAGTGCAACGGCTTCAACCCATTTTGATACATAGTCAACCGCAAGCAATATGTACTGATTGTTGAACGAAGAAGGGAATGGTCCCGTGAAATCCATGCCCCATACATCGAAAATCTCAATTTTAAAGATTTTTTGTAGTGGCATCTCATTCCTTTTCGATATGTTGCCCACCCTTTGGCATCTATCACAGCTTTTTACGAACTGGTGCGCATCTTTAAATAATGTATGCCAATAAAACCCAGTTTGAAGAACCTTTGATGTTGCTCTCTCACTCCCGTAATATCACCCGTATGAAGACGAATGACATTCATGGAATATATTATTTACCTCGCTATAGGGCACACACCTTCTAATCATCTTGTCAGCGCACTTTTTAAATTGGTGTGGCTCATCCCATATATACCACTTGACGTCATGTAGAAATTTCTTTTTTTGTTGACGTGTAAGATCAGGGGAAGTATATTGCTCACTAGATAATTTGAAAAATCCGCGTACAATGGGAATTCTGCATTGACTCAAAATAGTTGCTCATCCAGAAATGACTCATTTGTTACACACCTGTCCTCTTTATTTTTACCCTAATTTTCTAGCCTCGATAAATGATCTACAACTTAACTCTCCATCCCCTTTCTATCTTTTATTTCCAAGTCAAATTCCTATAGAAGGAGAATCCATCTGATAAGGCGTGGCTTAGCATCTTTCTTTGAGATTAGGTATCGAATGGCTGAGTGATCCATATAAACTACCACCTTTGTTCTGATCAAATATGCCCAGAATTTATCAAATGCATATACTACTGCAAGCATTTCCTTTTTCGTAGTGGTGTAATTCATTTAGGTCTCCGTGAGTGTATTACTTGCATAGTATATAACATGAAATACCTTCTCTCGGCGTTGATCCAAGATATCCCCAACCGCATAGTCACGTGCATCACACATTAATTCAAATGGCATTGTCCAAGCCGGTGCGACGATAATTGGGGTTATAGTCAATTTCTTCTTCAATAACTCGAATGCTAACTTACAACCTTCATCAAACTTAAAAACTGAGTCCTTCTCTAAAAGACTGCACAGTGGTTTTATAATTTTCGAGAAGTCTTTTGTAAATCTCTTGTAGAACCCAACATGTCCCGAAAATTTTCGTATTCCCTTAATTGAAGTTGGTGGGGGAAGCTTTTCAATCGTCTCCAGCTTTTCTTTATCAACCTCTAATCCTTTTGCTGAAACCTTGTGACCCAAAATTATGCCTTCCTCAACCATTAAGTGGCACTTTTCCCAGTTAAGTACCAAATTTGTTTCTGTGCATCTCTTTAACACCATCACCAAGTTCTCCAAACATGCATCAAAATCGTCTCCATAGATAGAAAAGTCATCCATGAAGACTTCCACGTTTTTCTCCACCATGTTCGTGAAGATGGCCATCATACACCGTTGGAAGGTAGCGGGTGAATTACATAAGCCGAAAGACATTCTCCTGAATGCGAATGTGCAGAATGGGCACGTGAAAGTTATCTTCTCTTGATCTTCAGGAACAATGACTATCTGATTATACCCTGAATACCCATTAATAAGCATTAAAATTTGTGGCCCGCCAATCTATCCAACATCTGATCGATAAAAGGCAAAGGGAAATGGTCTTTTCGGGTTGCCTTATTCAATTTCCTGTAATCCATGAAAACTCTCAAACCAGTCACTGTCCTTGTAGGGATTAGCTCATTGTCATCATTTTGTACTACAGTCATTCCTCTATTTTTTGGCACACACTGCACCGGACTGACTCATTTACTGTCGAAAATTGGATAGATGATATCGGCATCCAACCATTTCAATATTTCTTTCTTCATAACTTCCTTTATAATTGGGTTGAGCCATCTTTGTTGCTCTACCGTTGGATTTGCATCCTGTTCCACTAAAATTTTGTGCATGCAAAAGGATGGGCTGATTCCCTTGATATCTGCTATTGTCCATCCTATCGCTGATTTATGTTCTCTAAGCACCCTCAGTAACTTACTTTCCTGCAATTCCTTAAGTGCAGCAGAAATAATAACAGGTAATGTATTAGAATTGCCTAAATAAGCATACTTGAGGTGTTTAGGTAGTGGCTTTAGCTCAAGGGCAGGTGGCTCCTCCAATGATGGTTTCTTTCTTGTTGGGGGGCTCTTTCCTCTGTGTGTAATGGTTCAAATGGTGCTTTAAATCTGCTAACTCTTGGCAGGGAGTCTAACATCTGCAAGTAATCCACAAATCCCTGATCATCCAATACTTCATCTCCCAATAATGTAGTTTCTAATGGATTATTGGCCAAATTTTACCCATGTCTTCACTAATTATCTGGTCAATGATATCCATCCTAAGACACTCTTCTTCATCCGTGGGGAATTTCATAGCCTTGAAAACATTGAACTTTACTTCTTGATCTTGGTGCCTCATAGTTATTTCACCTTTTTATACATCGATGAGTGTCCTACCCGTAGCCAAAAATGGTCTCCCTAGGATAATTGGGATGTTCTTATCTTCCTCAAAATCCAGAATTATGAAATTCGCAGGGAATATAAATTTGTCAACCTTGACCAAGATGTCCTCCACAATTCCTCTCGGGTATGTGACTAACCTATCCGCTAATTGCAATGAGATGTTCGTAGGCTTTGGAGCAGGTAGACCTAATTCTGCATACACTGATAATGGCATAAGTTTACACTTGCTCCTAAATCACATAAATACTAGAAGGCCTCCTGTATCATCTGGTAAGGACAGCACTGGAGCCATGCTCAGTCGCTTATTTAACTCTTGGAAGCTCTCTTCACATTTATCTGTCCAGACGTATTTTATCGTCTTTCAAGTTAAATTGGTTAATGGGGTTGCTATTTTTGAAAATATATTTTATAAACCTTCGATAATAACCCCCTAAATTGAGAAAACTTCTTACTTCTATTGGAGTTATGTGTTGTTCCCAATTCACAACTGTTTCGATCTTAGTTGGATCTACTGATATTCCATTCCTGTCAATAACATGACCAAAAAATTAAACTCTCTTTAACAAGAATTCACACTTGGAGAACTTTGCATAAAGTTGTTCCTTTCGTAATATCTGCAAAACAATCCTCAAGTGTTCAACATGCTCTTCCCGTGTTTTCGAGTATACCAGAATATCGTCGATAAACACTACAATAAATTTGTCCAAGCATGGTTTAAACACTCGATTCATCAAATGCATAAATGTTGTCAGTGCATTTGTTAACCCAAAAGACATTACAAGAAACTCATAATGTCCATAGCGTGTCCTAAACGTTGTTTTCGGCACATCATCCTTTCTTACATTTAACCGATGATAACCTGTTCTAAGGTCAATTTTTGAAAAGTGTTCGGCCCCCTTTAATTGGTCAAACAAATCATCAATCCTTGGTAAAGGATATTTATTCTTAATGGTTAATTTATTTAGTTCTCTATAATCTTTACATAACCTCATGGTTCCATCCTTCTTCTTTACAAATAATATTGGTGCTCCCCAAGGTGAAACACTAGGTTGTATGTACTTTTTATCTAAGAGTTCTTGTAATTGTATAAGTAACTCTTTCATTTCTATAGGTGCCATTCTGTACGGTGCCTTAGAAACTAGCGCCGTTCCCGGTGCAAGATCAATGACAAACTCAATTTCCCTATCTGGAGCTAAACCTGGTAAGTCATCCGGAAATACATCGGGAAAATCTTTAACTATAGGTATTTGATCTAGTTTTACTCCTTCCTGTTGAGTATCAACTATATAGGCCAAATATCCTAAACAACCTTTTCTAAGTAATCTTTCTGCTTGAATTATGGTCAAACATCGAGATTGCTTAGGTGAACAACTTCCGTTGAACACTACCTTTGACTTCGATGCAGTCAAAAGATTTATACGTTTTTGATAACAATCAATCATTGCGTTATGGTTAACTAACCAATCCATTCCTAAAATTACATCGAATTCTCCCAACTGAATTGGTATAAGATCTACCAGAAAATTTAGTCCCTTTATCTCCACACTATAGTTCCTATATATGGTTTTAACAGGAATCCTGTGAGGACCCAGGCAAGGGTTTGGTTTTAAGAAATTCTAAGGACGGAATTTTTTTAAGGAGGGAAGAATGTGACAACCCGGAAAATCGGATTGTCCAGAATTTAAGTTTAAAGAATTAGTTATTAATAAAATTAATTTTTATTAATACTATTATGTGCTATGTGTTTATTAATCATTTTATAACCTAGAATGATTATTAATCGGGGGGATTCTGGTTACGAGCTAGACTGAACGAGTAAGAATTTTCAAGATGAAAATAAAAAATTTCCGGGAACAAAAATATTTCCGGGGAAAAAGACGAAATAGGCACTATTCATCCATTTCTGCTTGGAGATTTATTTTGAATTTCCGATAAATGCATAATGATAGAATTCTGAGACGAGATGGAATATTCAATAATATTTCAGTTATGGCAAAAACAAAGTTTTCGCCTGCGGACTTAAAACCTAAGGGTTAGGAAAAGTGAGTTCCGAGAATTTTATGATTTAATATAATAATTAGAGTTATTATGCGTGAGAAATACAAGTATAATACTAGTTATTATACGAGTATAATACGAAGATTAGTACGATGTATAATACGAATATAGTACGAACGATATACGAAAAGAATACGAAAATACGAGAATGGAATGCGTAGAATACGATTAGTCTAAATGGACTTTGAGTTCATGGACTTTGAAGAATCCAATTGGACTGGGATTATATCAAGCCCAATAGAATGTGTAATCAAGCCTAGGGTAGGCCCAATAAGAATTAATGTAAGGCCCAGTGTTAGATTTAATTAAGCCCGATCCAAGAAATAAACTGCGAATCGAACCGATGGGTCACCGGATGGGTAAAACCCATGGGGCAACAAAAGGGGAAGACCCAAGGGCATGTGGGGTGGCCACTTGGCCACCAAGTAAGGGTGGTGGCCAAGTAAACTTTTGTGGCTAAGCCTTGAATAGTAAGGAGGTTAGGGGTGAAATGACCAATTTGCCCTAAGCTTTGGTTTTCTATATAAACAGGCCTTAAGCTCATTTGTTTGGCTTGAAATTTCAACCAACACTTGAGAGATAGAGAGAGAGAGTTCGGATGGGAGAAGAAGATGGAGAGGAATGAAGAAAAACTAGCTCGATTGCACGCTTTGTCCGACGGAAGGAGATTAAAGAAGAACGATAATCCGAACCCTAGTTTCTTCTAATTTTCTTTAAGTTTAATATGTTCAAAAACATAACTTAATGAAGATAAGAAGTAGATGAAGTTAAGAATGAATTCATATGGTTGAAATCATGAGAAAACGAAGAAATAAGAATTAGAAATTTAGTTTATAAATTGCTTAAGGAAGTGTAAGATTCGTAAGGATTTTGAGCGATTAGAATGAATCTTATGAATGAGTAGGTCAAATAAGTAAGGAATGAGGTTCTATAACATCAAATACCAAGAAAAAGTAAAATCGTAATCCAAAATATCGATTAAAAACGAAGAACACGCGAAGAACGCGAAGAACATTGTTGATGGACAAATTTAAAACCATCGTAGGATAATTATTGTTGATGGACAAGTTTAAAACCATTGTGTATAAGTTAGTTGCTTATTGCTTGGTTAGGAACATTAGAAACGTTCATGAAGAACGGATTAAAACTGAGCTCTAACGAGGTTATGCCGAAAATTTCTTAAAAGAAGAACGAGAATTAGAAAGTTAGTAAATGAACTCGAACATGTAGGGTTTCATAAGAATGTAAGAAAATGTATAAAACGTGAGTCGTGGACTCAAGAAAGAACAAGTTCCGAGTTCAAATGACCGAATTACAGACGAACGAACGAAGAACGTTAATAACATAAAACGAACGAAGAGTATAGATTATGCTAATTGAATGTCATGTTAACGGATTCAGAATGAAGTTCTGGCTGAGGGTAATCGAAGTATGTAAGATAAGGAAGAAAATAGCTTTGGAACGACCTCGTTCCGAGTTATAACGAATAAGATATGAGATTTCAAAGTCTGCGTCTCAAGCTTGTAAAAGACTTAGAAAATTTTTCTAGGTTTCATGCTTGGCACCGTTGCGCGAGTCGTGCCTTGGGGGTCGATGCCACAGCATGAGTTCAGGCCATTAGCTACTACTAAGTATGCGCAGCGGTGAAAAAGAAAGGGAAGGGCACAGTGCCAAATACCGGTGCAGGTAATGCCCGTAAATGAGATTTTCTTGCTTTCAATTACTAGGGGATGTGCAAGAAAGAAATATGAACATGTAATTCAACTAATGTAACACTTAATTAAGTGTATTAAACCTTTGATGAAGGTTGAATGGAAAGATTAAATGAGATTAAAAGACAAAGAATGTAGACGCAGGTTATAGAACAAATATCTGGGGACCGTAGTCGCAATAATCGAACGTGAGGGATTGCTTTGATTGTGATTCCTTAAACATTGATTGACTAGAGTAATGAATAAAATTTCGATGGTATGTCATGATCATGAGAGATGAATGTAAAGCATTTAGACGCTGTGAACGCAATGTTGTTGCGATGAACGATCGGTCTTAGCATACAACGAATACTATGGCTTTGACATTAGGAAAGAATAATGAACATGGGGTTCAAGTGTCGAGTAATGAATGAAAGTAATTAAAACCTTGGATGAAGGTTGAATAGAATTAAGAGGCAAGTAACGTAAATGTTGAATACGTAAACGATCCTCGTGAATCATATTCACATTGAGCGAACGTTCAAAGTATACATTGGTTGTATGACTTAGACGTTGACGGGAGTAGTAAGTAAGATATGAATTATCAAGAAAGCTGTAGTGAACGGTAATAAGATTAATGAAAGCCGAATGTGAGTCAGATGAGAATGCTAAAATGAAATGTAAGCGTTGAACACTTGAATCGAGTTAAAGGTTAAGTGTACGTGAATACTAAACGGGTAGAACCTACACCTCGTGTATGGTTTGACCGTAAGGTAATGAAGATTAATGATTAAACCTGTGAACGGTGAAGAAGCTGAATTAAGGACAAGTACGCATAATGTAAAAGAAGCAGAGTTAATGTGTATAACTTGGATAACATTTTGAGTCAAATGAATCAGACGTTGTAAGATAAGAATAAGGTAACGTAAAATTCTTAACATTATAAATGCGTAGAATGAATATCAAATGATCGTCCTGAGTATACAAAAGATTGTATGACTTAGACGATAAAGAATGAATCCTGAGGTATGGCATTTAGTTTCCAGAAATCCATAAGGAATAAGAAATTGACTTAACGAACATTATAGTTTAATAGTTCGGGTAAGTTAAGATGAATTTAGGTTCTAGTATGATCGTAACCTTTGATGGTTGACATATGGGAGCTGGGCTAAACAATTCCTTCAGAGAGCGAAGGTATGTACAAAATTGGCAACCGATCTAACTCACTGTTATGGGCAGTGTAGATGAGACGGGAACTTGTTTGTTGGTTGTTTGTGGGAAACCACTTAGAGTACCATATGTACTACTAGCAGAGACATGATGTGTGTTGAGTCCTATGAGAGTTATAAGAAGAAGATAAGAATGTAAATCATCAAAGATGATGAACGTATTAATTAAGACATCTCCGTATGTCATGAAGCCGTAAACCGGTAAAGGAAGTTGGTCACATAAACTTAGTTTGTAAGAACGTGAACCCTAAGAAGTAAAGTAAAGTAAACCAATGCGTAAGTCAAGTATATGACTAATTGGTACATGTGTTATTTCCTTATGTGCTACATAGGAATTGGAATGAGCAGTTCAGCGTAAACTATAAGTTGTAGTACATATGTGAAACAAGTTTCCTAACTTCATTCATATTTTAAATGAATGCTAGTTTCTAAACTTCTCGGATGTTGAACTTGAGAAGTTCGTATCTGTATGTGCAAATGTGTGATATTTGTACAAGGTGTTAGAATATATGAGGCCTTGTGCCACAATGTGAACACTTCGGTGTTTCTATGATATGAACTGTTCTATGATTTAACTGTTCAATATGAGCATGTTCTGTTTGTACATGAACCGTTATTGTTAAGTCTGTGCTATTGATTCTAGCAAGATAGAATGTGTATGAAAAAGAGTAGAGAATGAAAGTATTTCAAAGGGAATGTAACTAATGTTTTAAAATGATAGGAATCGAGATTATTCCTATTATTCAAGCTGCTTCATAACCTTTGTTCGGTTATTGAAGTCTTAAAAGAATGTTTAATTCTTAAAGTTGTTTGTTCAACTATTATGACTTGCCGAGCAATTGAATGTTCACACTTGCTTTAAATAAAAAAACATTTTCAGTGAATGATGTTAGAAAGAACATAAGGATCCCATAAAGATCAAGCTGATTGGTATCCAGAATAAGTACCATTTATTATATGATTGAGCGTGAAGATCAAGCGAAGACTTGTAATATAGAATGATAGAATTAAACTATAGAATAGTTTAATGAACGATTATGTATCCTTGGTGGCGGATAAAAGTCACTTGTACAAGATGTAAAAAATAATGTAATTATCATTATTTGGAATGAAAGAGGTTTTAAGGTTTTAGAACCTGGGATTTGAGGATGTATGTTGTTTTATTTAGCTATATAACGATGTATGTTTGGAAGAAGATGGGATCGTGACGTACGAAATTCGGATCGTTACAAATCCTTTTGTTTTTTGCAATTTCAACACAAAATAGTTTGTCCAAATTTTCACATGGTATATTTAGGTTTTTAGAAAAACTATTAGACATAAAGGAACAAGTAGCACAAGAATTAAATAACATATTTGCATTTAAAGTGTTGATAGGGATGATACTTGTCACCACGTCCTGTGAAGCAATAGCATCCCTCACCGACATATTAAATGTTCTCGCGATTGGTCGATTCTAAACTCCAACTGCAGCTACTGTTGACTGATTATTGTTATTCTTCGGTACTATATTCCCCTTTCCTCCCAAGTTCTTGGGTTTGGGATAATTCTTTGAGAAATGATCCGACGAACCACAATTGAAACATTTATTTTTATTTGGAAGAGAACACTGTGGAGAAAGGTGTCCTGTTTGTCCACAATTGTAACATTTACTATTAAAACATACCCATTTATGTTTCTTTCCACAAGTAAAACAAGGTTTAATGTTATTATTACTAAAGTTATTATTATTATTATCCAATTTTTTCCCCGGGTTATTGGAAAAAGTATTATCCCATTTTTGCTTATTATTAAACCCATTTGAGCTGGGTTCGGTCCTAAATTTTCCTTTCTCATTTCGACTCTTCTTTTCCTGATGAAATTTAGTGAGACTTTCGTTTTCACTTTCAGCTATAGAAGTTTTCTCGAGTATTTTTGAAAAAGACTTTATTTGGAGTACTGATAATTTACTCCGTATCTGAGGTTTCAAACCTTCCTGATACCTCCGAGTCTTCCTAAGTCCAGTAGTTACATGGTGAGGAGCAAACCTAGACAGTTCATTGAACTTGGTTGTATACTAAGTTACAGTTAGGTCTCCTTATTTTAATTCGAGAAATTTTACTTCCATACGATCTTTCACGGATTGGGAAAAATAGTTTTCAAAAAACAACTCTTTGAATCTATCCCAAAGAATAATTTCAGTTTCTACCCGACCTTTAGTTTATTCCCACCAATAATTAGCCTCACCTTTCAAGAAAAAGGTTACAAAAGTCATCTTTTGATTATTGTTAACATTGGTCACTAGGAAAAAAATTTCTGTTTCAGAAATCCAGATTTGTGCATTGACAAGTTCTGATGTACCTTTGAATTCAGGTGGACCAACTAATTTGAAATCTTTAAAAGATATGTTTTGGGTTATGGGTCTATTCATAGCTCCTAACATAAGGTCTACTAACTGTTGGGTAGAATTATCATCATTATTCATTTCTCTTTGGGGTCTTTTGGTTGGTGGCATGATTCTATATAAGATAACAACAAAAATTCCACATAAGAATTTGAATAATACAAACATATCTTTTATTTATCTTCACAAAAGTCGTGCAAAACAACTTAGTAGTTTACACATAGTACTAGCTGACACATACTACTTTCTATATTACGAACTTTAAACACTCCTTTATTCATACTAATATAGAGCATTTATACTTCTATAATATCCTCTAAAACTCATTAACATCATCGAAGGAATCTTGGATCATGTGGTATACCACAAATCGATCTATCAGATAGGTAGTTTTCTTCTCCTCCACCGGATATCGAACTATTTGGCACTACAAATCATTGAAACATCTCGAGTACCCAAAGCAGATTTGAGTAACCTCGACTGTATTTCCTTCCTGCCCCTTTGTACATGGTGCAGTTGTACTTTAAGTCGATTATTGGTTCCTCTCTCATGCTCTAACATTCCCTTGGCTAAGTGTGCCCTAAACTGCATTTTATTATTCTCATATTATGTTGTATTCATTAGTGATGCCATTGCTTCATCATGTTCATCAATTCTAATTAATTTCCCTCCTACTGGATCTTCCTCTTCCTCGACATCTAGCAGTTGTTGATCATGAAGCAATTCTTCATCCTCTGCATCAGTAGCTATAAATGACTTAATTTGTGGTGGATTGTTTGATATCACCATTTCTTCAGCATTGGAGTTGGCCATCTATAAATGAAAAGCTCCTTTAATAGTGGTATAAAAAAAATTACACAACATAATAGTCTTATTGTTATTTTTATGTATGCTTTAAAATTTTTACGGACTCGAAGACTATATACTAAGATTTCTCTTCCTTATATCTATAACCTTAACAGCTCTGATACCAAAATTGTAAAGCCCCCATATCTATACTCTCACGGTTGCAAAAATAAACGATGTTATATATATATATATATATCATAATATTAAGGTTCGGTTACATGATTCTTCATAAAGAATTTCTTATTACAAAGTATTACATTCAACTAGAAAAATATATAAGCTAATCTAAGCAGGGACGCTTCCCTTTATCTACTCCAGATGTTCCAGGGTTACCATCTAATACTTCAAAGGGAATAATTTGCAAGGGTGAGTGTCGACGTCAGGATTTTCATTTGTCCCTTTTCTGTTCTTGTCTTTTGGTGTTCTCATGTTAGATGAGATTTGTTTGAAAAAATAAGTTGTGAAAAGGTCCGACATGTATATGTTAACGATTGGACTGTAATAGTCGCCAGTTGGTTTTTTAAATGGTTGTACCAACACAACCGAGAAAAGGTTAGCACATTGACCTGGTGATGTGATACTGCTAAACGGGTCTGTGAAATCGAGATTCGTTAGGGTCTGAGGACTTACTTATGCGGAGGGAAGGTGTTAGGCACCCCCGACATCCGTGTTACCACGGTGACCGCCACTTTTCAATTAAACTGTTATATGAATATGTGTATGTGTGAGGGTCAATGTGCAGTTATTTGGAAGTAGTGCTAAGCCTCGTTCGCACCTATATACAAAGGTTTTGAATTTGTGTAAAAATTCAGTTTTAAACAAGATATAGCAGTGATGTTTTGTAAAATAGGTTTTTCAAACCCTGTGCTCAATAGTAATTGAGGCCTTTGATACTTCAATTTTTATTAAAGATTTGGCTTGATTGCTTTTATTTTGGAGATGCGAAGCATCTTCGAGAATATAATATATATAGCAGTGTCGAACTCCTTGTGGGAATGATAGCCATCTATGGAAATTCAGACACCATGAATAATGTACAAGCTGTTTACAGCCGAAAATGTCCATCACGGGAACCGAATCTGGATTCAGGAGACTGAATCTGTGATCACATAATTCCTAGGCTCACATGATGTAGCAATTTATATGAAAGCAGTAAGTAGTTATTATATAAAAGTTGTAAATATATATATACAAACATGATCATGTTAGGTTTGTAATATTCATGTATTGTAATCAAATTGCATAAAAAAAGTGCTAAGCGCGTGTAAAATCGAGTTTAAAAATTTACAAACCATATACCCGGATCATCCTTTATGCATAATTATTAATTAAACGAAAAGATAAAGAATAAATCATACCCTTGAAGATCGAGCTTCCTCGTACAAGTTCACCTCCAAATCCTTTCGCGTTCAATCTTGAATCCACCGGGTTTGGTTCCTTCCTTTGATCAACGTTAGCCACCCAAATGTTTGGCCTCTGAGGTGATCCACCAAGGAAGAATAAAATTCAAGAAGATGGGTGTTATGGCTAACCCTAGTTTTCTATCTCTATAGAAAAGGCATACTCCCAACAACTTGGAATTATTACGTATTTTTTTAAAAAGTCAACAACCCATACCAACCATAATAAGACTCTCTTATTTATAGATGTGGGCAACCCACCTTAACAATTAAGGAATTGGGTTTTAATTAATTAATTCTTTTAATTAATTAAGCTCCCTAATCTTATTAGGGATAATTAATTAAACTCCTTTAACTAATTTTCCTTCCTAATCCAATTAGGAATAAATGAGAGTACTTATATTAAATTAATTTCTAAACTCTTTTAGAAATTAAAATAATAATAATTGTAATAATATTAATAAGACTCCTCTTATTAATTTATATTTAATATTTCTAAAATATTAAATAATAAATATTAAGCTATTTAATTTATTCTATCACCATAGATTAAATTAAATATACATAACATATTATTACGATTATGCCATTAACTTCTTAAATAATTATTCTTCCTTTTATGGTGTGACCCTTTAGGTTCTCCATATTAAACCGGTTGTGAATAAATCAATTAGAACAATTCTAATCTTATTTAAATAAATAAATTAAATAATTAATTTATTTAAATAAATAATATTTATTCTACAATAGGATAAGCCTCCCTAGCGATCAACGACTTTCCGGATAATATAGATTTCAACATTAATCATAAAGAACCTTTGAGTAAATAGTTACTGCAAATGCAATTCAATCCTTCCACCATACAATGTCCCAATTAAATATAAGACATGGAATTACTTTGTCACAAGTCTTATTTTATTTAATTATATGTATTTCGATCCTTAAATGCACAACTCCAAATAATGCAAATTAGAAACTCCTTTCTAATTTCATTACGCCTTAACCAAGGACTCTTTGGGTTGTCATTTATCGAATAACATAGGACATTTCTCTTCTTTTATTAGAAGTGGTAGATTCTTTATTGATCATACATTATCTCCATGTATAACTTATTATACCCAAGCATACCCTTTGATATACCCTAAGGGTCTTAAGGAATAAGTCAAAGTATAACTCATCATACACAAGATACTATGATGATCTCAAGTCCAAGGATCACTTGTACTACTATCACTACAGAATTCCTATTGACAGCAAATAAAACTCCATTAGGTATTCCTTAGCGAGCCAATGCTTCGATGAACTTATTCTCTAATAAGCACCTACATACTTGCTTTAGTGTCTCCACACAAATGATCATGAGATCAATCATCCTCATCCAATGAGAAAAGCAACGTATGTACCAATCTATCCGGGATTCACTAATCCCCAATTTAGTAATCCAATGATTGGGAACTATTTTAGTTTTAAGCTTTCTAAGAATTTAGATCTCATTAGAATGATCATCATCATTATTCTAAAAGCATTGCTTAAAACTATGGGTTTATCACATATTATAAAACAACATCATGTAGATAATTAAAAGCCTTTAATAAATTAATACTTTTTATTAATAAATGAATAAGATTGTTACAAAGTATATGCTTTATCATCAAACATGATTGGCTTGTGTGCATACTACTTTCAATCTCCCACTTGCACTAAAGCTAATCGTCATGGTAACTCATACTCTTCTTCTCTAAGTGACGATTATCCTGCTGTTGGATAAGCTTTAGTTAATGGATATGTAATGTTGTTCATGAGAGTCCACTATCTCTATAGTGATTTCCCATCTTTCAATGATTCTAATAATCAAATGAAAGTGCCACAACACATGTTTAGATCCAAGATGAGACTTAAGAACTATTCCTAGTTACGTAATGAACTTTAATCCAAACAATCAACTTGCGACTTCATTTATAGCTATATACTTTGTCTTTATTACTAAACCAAAGAACTCTTTCTTTGTTTGGAACCTTTCCAATTCAACGCACCACTGCTTCAAGATAACGCTTTACCTTAAAGTGGATTTTTACGTCGTCTTGTCTGCATCTGAAAAACTTGAGTCCATTAAGCCCTCTAGTTTTAATTTAGACCCACCATGAATATGATCACATCCTTAGTGCTTGGGTTAAGCACTTTAAGATGTTTTCACTAACTCATAGTGAACTTCTCGAATATATGATCGATCAACATCAGGTCTCGTACATTTCATTGCATACATGATTGTCACTCATGCGACCTCTCTTTTCAGGAGTCTGTGGGGATTATTAAGAGAGATACACTCCATAGCTCATCGACATGAGACATCTCTTGGAGTTTGCCATGCTAAACGACTTTAGCATCAAATGAATATACGTGCCTTGGGTTAAGTCGAGCATCCTCTTAAATCTATCTATATAGATTTTATCCCCAATTAAGATACTCTTCCCAAATCATTCGTGGAGGAATGTTTAGACAACTTTATCTTTACTGATTGTAGCATTGGTATGTTATTCCTCATCCGTAGTATATCAACATATAATACTAGAAATTTCACGATGCTCCCACTGACCCTTTTGTACACACTATGTTCATTCTTATTTTTGATAAAATCAAACTCTTTTGATTGCCTCATCAAAACGAATGTTCCATATTTGAGAAACTTGCTTCAATCCATTTCTCTGAGTGTCTACAACTCTTACCTCATCGTATGTAACTGGATCATCATCTTCTATGATGTGTACCTCATCATCATCATCTATGATGAATCCATACCTCCTGGTATCTTCTTCAGACTATTCCGATTTACAATTCAACAGGTATAATAGTTACATCTACGGGTTCCTCTTATTTGACTTATAGTATTTTGTGGTTCTTGAACTCTTCAAGATCTATTATCCTCCCACTAGCCCCTTCAATGATAAACACCTTTATCTTAGAAGGCAGCGTGTTTCGCAACAAACACCTTTTGCTAAGTAGGATTATAGAACATATACCCTAAACTTACTTTAGGATGTCCCACAAATCGACACTTATAAAATCTTGTCCCAAGCTTATCCTTTGAAACCTTTTCACATAAGTTGGACAACCCCTTATCTTAACATACTTAAGATTAGGAATCCTCCCTGTCCATAACTTTTATGGAGTCTTGGGGCCGGATTTTGAGGTTACCATTTTCATAGATATGCAGCCATTTCTAGGACATTATCCCAGAAGGATACTGGAATGTCGGTAAAATCATTATGGACCGCACCATGTCCAACAAGGTACGATTTTTCATTCAGATACATCAATCAATTATTGCGTATCAGGATGTGTCCATTATGAGAAAACCATTTGAGATGATCTAGAAACTTATTGCACAAGTATTTATTCCTTGATCTAATCAAAGAATCTAAATACATTGCCAATTTGTTTCACTTCTGAATTCTTTGAACCTTTCAAATAATTCGCACTTGTATTTCAGCAAATACACACATTCAACTCTTTGAATGATCATCTCCTTTTCTTATACTAATTTGTTCAATATGTAAAATTATTTTCATGTAAGTCAAGTATACAAAATTTATTAAGTAATATTCCAGTTCTATACAAAACATTATCATTATAAATAGAACAACAATTGTTCTTAATTATAATACCAAAAATTTTATTGTCCAACAATAAAATGGAAATAATATTTCTAACAAGAACTGAAATACAATAACAACTTATTGACTTAATAGATTTTTCCCATAGGCATTGCTAAACTATAAGTTTCTATGGCTAATGTAGCAACCTTTGTTACATTTCCCGCACTTAGGATTACTTATATTTGTTTAGCTTTCTACTTCTGCTTGGTCCTTTTCATAAATCTATATTTATGATAACCAAAGTCGGTATCCAATACCCAAGTAGAACCTTGACTTAAAGAAAAATTTATTTCAATCATGAACAAAAGCGTATTGTATGTAAAACTTCACTAAGCTTCTTTGGTTAGCCTCTGCAAGATGCTTCTCGCAGTTTCTTTCCATTGTCCAGGCTTATTGCAGTGGAAGCAAACACCTTTGCTATCCGTATCTGTTTTGTTCTTATTATCCTTTATTTTTGCCTTTATATTTACCTTCTTAGAATCGTTCTTCTTTTCAGAAGATCCTTTGGCCCCTACCAGTAAGACTTGATCTTTCTTGGTTGGAAAGTGACTCTCAACATTTTTCAACATGTTAAGCAAATCAACGAAGCTGATATCTAGCTTGTTTATATGAAAAATTCACAACAATTGTGAAAGGAGTCCGGGAGTGAGTGCAAGATCAAATCTTGGCTCAACTCTCCATCCATGACAAAACCTGTTATCCTAATTGATCAATCAAATTGATAATGTTAAGAACTTTTTGTCTGTACTATAGTGCCATTGGCCATTCTAGATCGGAAGAGCTCCTTAGATATCTGATATCTATCAGTCCTACTTTCCTCGCCATCAACTACTTGATGTGCAGGAATATAGTAAGAGCATCCATAATTTCATGCTGACGCTTTGAAGCTCGTTACTCATGGATGCGAACATGATGCATTGAGCCAATCAGTGCATCATCTTGCCACTTTCTAAAAGTAGCAATGTCTTCCTCAGAGGCATTATGCGCAACCATTGCGGGATAGGCGATTAAGGACATAAGATAGCTTTTCAACTATGAGAACTATTCTCAAATTCCTTAACCAATCCGCTTTAATTTGGTCTCAGTTAATTTAGCATCTAATATGCTTCGCAGTGATGATAGTAATTTTAGACATTGTAAAATTACGTAAATGAATTTGTAATTAACAACATTTTAACATACATTCTTTTATTAATTACCAAAATAAATTAGGTCTTGTTTTAAATTGGTATCTCCCACTATTTTCTTCAAACTATATTACCCTCACTTATATAGTTCGGCAAAATCTAATTAAAGATTTGCTAGTGAGAATAAGGATCCCATTTCAAATGTATATAGCCTTGTGGTGACACAACAAACTATATATAAATAAATAGGTAGACAACTTTTGTCAATTACATCAACTATGCAACTCCTTGTATTTTGCCTCTTAGATTATTTTGATCAAGTGGTGGCACATCCGAATCAAAATTATCCAAGTTAAGTCCAACCTAGCACTCCATATATTCAAAAAGAAAATATCATCCTTGTGGTGACACAACAAAAAACATATTGTTCAATTTTCTTTATAAGCATCAAATGTGATAAATTAACATCTTAAATACTTAATACTTGCCTTGTGGTGACACAACAAACTCATATTAAATATTTAATACTCTATTAATTTTATCATGCTAGAAAGCTGACGTTCGATATTCCAAATATCTTTGAACGCTTAGGACTTAATATAAAAAAATTTGAGGGATTTATTATTAATTGTCTCATCTTGTTTTAGCGCATACGCATATATATATATAAAATACGCGTCATATTAATTAACATGCGAAGCATGTTTGCATAATATATAATATATATAATATAAGCATGCACATATAGAATACTATATTCTACCTGGATTGATTATGGACTTTTATTCTAGTTTGGTTCACTAGAGCCATCAAGTGAACCAAAAGGTCAAACCTTAGGGGTGCAAAATAATAATATTTAAATATAACTATTACATTTAAACCCGGGCTCCATTACAAACGGGTCTTCAAGCTCCTTGTTCCTTAATCTCCAATTCTTCAAAATTAATTCTAACTATTCCTATTACAAAACTATTTAAAATAAATAGAAACCTTGATCGTGATCGAGGGAAATGTACATAGGAGGAGATAGAATTTACATTAAGAAAAATTAGAGAAGGCGAGGTACGCAGACCCCATTTAATAAAACCCATACATTCATGCATCCAACTAAAATAAAATCCAATCATATTAATCAATAGTCCATAATCAATCCCATTTATTATCATACACATCATCATATGCATCAATAAATAACATTCATCTTATGAATAATAAACATTTAATATATATATTGATATCATTTAATGGGCAAATTTAGTTAGTATAAAATCTATTTTTGAATCAAAATAAACTCCTTTATTTTAATCCAAATTTAAATCAAAATAAAACTATTTTATTTTAATTTATCCAATTTTGAATAAAATAAACTATTTTATTTTAATCAAAATTTTAATCAAAATAAACTCCTTTATTTTAATTAATTATGGAATCCAATTCCATATATATAAAAATCTTTAATTAAAATAAACTCTTTTATTTTAATTAATTATGGAATCCAATTCCATGTAAAAAAAAATTATTAAAGGAAACACGAATTCTTTTCTATTCACAAATAAACTCCTTTATTTTGAATAATATGAAATCTTATTTCATATTTAAATAAACTCCTTTATTTAAGGAAACATGGATTCTCTTTCCTATTCACAAATAAACTCTTTTATTTTGAATAATATAAAATCTTATTTTATATCTAAATAAACTCCTTTATTTAAGGAAAGATCAATTTTAACTCCAATTAGTTATCATGGAATCCAATTCCAACTCTAATTAGTTAGCATGAAATTCTTATTTTAAAATTAAAATAAACTCTTTTATTTTAATATTAAAATAAACTTTTATTTAAGATTAAAATAAAATTTTATTTTAATAATAAAATTATTAAGAATATATATATATATACCATAATATATATATATATATATAACCATAATATATATATATAACCATAATATATATATATATATATATATATATATATATATATATATATATATATATCGTTCCTTAACTTTTTCAACAAAAAACCGTGACTTACTTCATACAATTTTTTTTTTTTTTTTTAAAGGATTTCATGCATGCACGGAAGTGTTCATGTTCCTTCCTTCATACAATTTGAAAAACAGGTTTTGATTTGGATAAACCATGATTTCCGGTTTTCATGTTTTCATTTTTTGTTTTGTTTTCCGTGCAGTCCAATATTAACAGAAGCTGTTCACGTTTTTTTTTTTTTTTTTTTTTTTTTTTTTAAATTTTATACAATAAAAATTATGCCCAATTAAATTATTCAAAATATATATCAATATACATATTAAATTAAACAATTAATAATTCGCATAAAGGTTTGGCTCGATGCCATCATTAGGTTTGTAATATTCATGTATGCTTGTAATCAAATTGCATAAAAAGTGCGGAAGCGTGTAAAATCGAGTTTAAAAATTTACAAACCATATACCCGGATCATCCTTTATGCATAATTATTAATTAAACGAAAAGATAAAGAATAAATCATACCCTTGAAGATCGAGCTTCCTCAGGTACAAGTTCACCTCCAAATCCTTTCGCGTTCAATCTTGAATCCACCGGGTTTGGTTCCTTCCTTTGATCAACGTTAGCCACCCAAATGTTTGGCCTCTAGAGGTGATCCACCAAGGAAGAATAAAATTCAAGAAGATGGGTGTTATGGCTAACCCTAGTTTTCTATCTCTATAGAAAAGGCATACTCCCAACAACTTGGAATTATTACGTACTTTTATTAAAGTCAACAACCCATACCAACCATAATAAGACTCCTCTTATTTATAGATGTGGGCAACCCACCTTAACAATTAAGGAATTGGGTTTTAATTAATTAATTCTTTTAATTAATTAAGCTCCCTAATCTTATTAGGGATAATTAATTAAACTCCTTTAACTAATTTTCCTTCCTAATCCAATTAGGAATAAATGAGAGTACTTATATTAAATTAATTTCTAAACTCTTTTAGAAATTAAAATAATAATAATTGTAATAATATTAATAAGACTCTCTTATTAATTTATATTTAATATTTCTAAAATATTAAATAATAAATATTAAGCTATTTAATTTATTCTATCACCATAGATTAAATTAAATATACATAACATATTATTACGATTATGTCATTAACTTCTTAAATAATTATTCTTCCTTTTATGGTGTGACCCTTTAGGTTCTCCATATTAAACCTATTGTGAATAAATCAATTAGAACAATTCTAATCTTATTTAAATAAATAAATTAAATAATTAATTTATTTAAATAAATAATATTTATTCTACAATAGGGATAAGCCTCCCTAACGATCAACGACTTTCCGGATAATATAGATTTCAACATTAATCATAAAAGAACCTTTGAGTAAATAGTTACCGTGCAATTCAATCCTTCCACCATACAATGTCCCAATTAAATATAAGACATGGAATTCTTTGTCAAGTCTTATTTTATTTAATTATATGTATTTCGATCCTTAAATGCACAACTCCAAATAATGCAAATTAGAAACTCCTTTCTAATTTCATTCTCGCTTTAACCAAGGACTCACTGGGTTGTCATTTATCGAATCACATAGGACATTTCTCTTTTTATTAGAAGTGGTAGATTCTTTATTGATCATACATTATCTCCATGTACAACTTATTATACCCAAGCATACCCTTTAATATACCCTAAGGGTCTTAAGGAATAAGTCAAAGTATAACTCATCATACACAAGATACTATGATGATCTCAAGTCCAAGGATCACTTGTACTACTATCACTACAGGAATTCCTATTGACAGGCAAATAAAACTCCATTAGGTATTCCTTAGCGAGCCAATGCTCAGTGAACTTATTCTCTAATAAGCACCTACATACTTGCTTTAGTGTCTCCACACAAATGATCATGAGATCAATCATCCTCATCCAATGAGCAAGCAACGTATGTACCAATCTATCCGGATTCACTAATCCCCAATTTAGTAATCCAATGATTGGGAACTATTTTAGTTTTAAGCTTTCTAAGAATTTAGATCTCATTAGAATGATCATCATCATTATTCTAAAAGCATTGCTTAAAACTATGGGTTTATCACATATTATAAAACAGCATCATGTAGATAATTAAAAGCCTTTAATAAATTAATACTTTTTATTAATAAATGAATAAGATTGTTACAAAGTATATGCTTTATCATCAAACATGATTGGCTTGTGTGCATACTACTTTCAGATCAACCACCACGAATCACCTTCATGGGGGATCGGAAATTTAAATGTATAAAAGGGGTAAATATATATATAGAGACATGATCAACCACCACGAAGCACCTCCATGGGGGATCAAAAATGTAAATAAATCAATAAAGATGAACAACTACCACGAAGTAAACTCCAGGTGGGATAAAATGTAAATAAAGTAGTAAAAATGATCAACCGCCACGAAGTAAACTCCAGGTGGGACGGAATGTAAATAAAGTAGTAAAAGGCCACGAAGTAAACTCTAGGCCTGACAGAAATGTAAATATATATATATATATATAAGCGATAAACACACTGGATATTATATCCAGGCTCAATCAAACAGAGTTTGATGGGTATAATTTATATAAGTATTTATATATATATAAAAGCAGTAAACGCTTTGGATTTAAAATCTGTGCTCATCGAATGTAGTCCCAAATGACAGTATATATATATATATATATATATATATATATATATATATATATATATATATATATATACACGAACACAAAAGCAAATAAAAGTTCGGGGCGTGAGTCAAAGCTTAATCGAGGCATAACTTCGATAATGTTAGTCCATATATATATATATATATATATATATATATATATATATATATATATATATATAAGAAAATAAAAGCCACAGACCAAAGTCCGGGCATACACACACAACACGACACTCAATGTGAAGAACGGTGTGTGCACAGTAGAAGAGAAAGGATTTAAGAAGTGTAAGAAGGCTTAAAGTGGACTACCAAAAAAGACTTCTATAGCTTTAAATGGATGAACAATCGGCTCTCGCCGTACATATTGTTTTTCCCTACATCATGTACATATTAGATGTACAGAGATGTATTAGATGATGATGTACTTAGGAATGTATATATTGTTATTCCCTACATCATATTGCCATCTTTTGTTCATCATGCATGTATTATGTTATGCATATGTATGTATGTTCAGAGATATTCAGCATTGATCCATGGATGGTCTTATGACATGACCCATACAGATGTCTTCTTCGACAGTTAGCCATATTGATCATACCCCACCAGTATTGGTGGTATACCATCTGAGATCCTGGTATGATAGTATGTCACCTCCAGACAGGGTGACTGTAGATCAGTTATTGCAGCATTCTATGACCCTTCTAATGTTTTAGGTTCCCGCAAGCTTTGTAGAGGGTATGCTGGAGCACTAGATACCGGAGTGGCAGGTCTTCCGATTTGGTATCCATGAGTTGACTCCTACCTTAAAGGAGCATACACGGTTGACGGCGCTGCCATTGGACAGACCTTGCACGTGGATGGCTATCGGCGACATGAGACGACCGTTTATGACCCTCACTAGGCTGAGGTGTTGAGTTGTGCAGGATGAGATCACATCCGGCCACGTGGTATCCCAGCGTTTTCTGATGGACAGATTTAGCTCAGAGGATATTTATACATGGCACTCAAGGGATTTTACCATGCTGGAGGATTATTGGCATTTGGCCAGAGTAGATGTACTGCTACTGTGCGTATTATCATATTTATACATGCCACGGTACATAGATGAGTTGGACATTGGCATCATTATGGCAGTGAGAGCTCAAAGGGAGGGTCACACCATTGTGTCGATGATTGTAGCAGAGACGCTGAGATCAAATACATATTGCAGTACCTACCCCCAAAGGGGTATTCACAAGTAGTTCGGTCATGTTGTATGTGTGGTTTATGTCACACCTGAGATTGATTGGCACGTTCTGTCGGTATGGGTATTATTTTACCCACAAGATAGCCATGTCGTACTCCTTTCAGCCTGTGGTGTGTACAGATCCTGCATCTTGGTCCGTTTTCCTGGCAGGGATCGGAGATCCATTTGATATATTTTCGTGTATAGGGCTTAGCTCACCCTACAGCTTCATCACTCATGCCCTGGGCATGGATTATCTACCTCTGGCTGGATTGAGGGGTATGACTACTTACCACCCACTGGCTATGATGTGTCCGTTTGACCAGTACCAAGACTTTCATCCTTTTGAGGGGGCTTTAAGTCAGCATTTAGCTTTTTGCCACTTGTCAGAAGCGGACAGATCCAGGGTGTATGCCTATTGGGATCAGCGTGAGCTAGCTGCATTTTCTGTTAGCCATCCGGGTTGTTCGACAGAGTATTCTGCATGGATGGAGACAGAGATAGCATTTGCTGCGGTACTATCCATAGTACCGGAGATTGATTCCAATGATAGGGAGCCCATAAAGGACATTGATATTCCCACCAAGGAGGAGTTATTCACTGCGTTGCCAATAGCTCTTATAGATTCTCATAGTACGAGTGCCACTGTGATCCAACATTCAGTATAGTATTTAGAGCATAATCTTCATCTGATAACCTTTTAGAGAGATCAGGCTAGGGCCTTGATGTTGACAGCTCTTGATGGGAGAGATGCAGCTCTATTAGAGAAAGAGCAAGTTGTAGCTCATAGAGACACTGCTATTGGTGAGCGGGATGAGGCCAGATCATCCATAGATGCATTGATTATTGAGCAGGATGCCGCCATATTTGCCCGGGATGTAGCCGTTATAGATAGTACTACAATGAGATCCCTTACTACTGGCATGCTTGGCGATATGAGTGCATATATTGATGAGTATCATGCCACCATGCAGTTGGCTACGAATCTGTTATCTCGTGTGGATACCCTTGGGCAGGAGCTTGCACCGTTGCCTCTTTCTTTGGAAACAGATGCCATGTTGGACTTGATACTCCGTATATCCACGGGATTATAGATAGACTTGTATTTTCTTGCACAGACTAGCTTAGCCATTTTTTCATGTCCATCACATATTATATATATCAAACAACATTATATATGGCAGGGAAATATATTTTGATTCACTTCCCTTTTAGTTGTGCCTTGATGCTTGCTTGATATTTTCCTGTTTCTTCAGGGCTTGTGATCTTGATGTATTATAAATTCATCCTTGATGTATGGACATTGAGACATCTCAGGATCTTTCAGAATGAATCGTTGATCTGTGTGTATCCCTGCCTTCTTTGGTGTCTTGGGACTGGTTTCTGTATGTAGATGTGGAGAGGAGTGTGACTTTCCTCTTTGAGATTGACCGCACCACAGATACTTGCCAGTACTCCTATTTAAGAGGAGCCCAGTTAGTTCCATCTCTTATGGATTGGTGTTGCTCTTCGAGGAATCAACCACAGCTTAAATGGTCGCCAACTCTCCCATTTATAGGGAGGCCAGGTAGTTCCATCCCTTCGGTCTAAAGCCGATGAAATGTGATGGATTGAAGTTTGATCCTAGTACCGCTGACAAGTATTTGTATTTTGGTACAGGGTTAGACTGAACCATAAATGGCTGCCTATGTACTCCTATTGAATAGGAGATTAGGTCTGCGTAGTTCGAACCCAGTGTAAAAGGTTCAACGCTGTATGTGAAGGGGTAGAAAGTGTAGGAATGTTTTTGTGATTTTTGTATGGAAGGGTGTAGAAATTATTTTGTTGTTTTTTTATTGCGACCAGGCCATATAAAATGGTTGCCTACGTACTCCCCAATATCGGGGAGATCAGGTCAACGTAGTTTGCCCCTAGTGTAAGAGGTTCAACACTGTATGTAAAGGGGTAGAAAATGTAGGAATGTTTTTGTGATTTTTGTATGGAATGGTGTAGAAATGTTTTTATTGTTTTTGTTTTAGTATGACCAGACCATATAAAATGGTTGCCTACATACTCCCCGGTATCGGGGAGATCGGCTCGACGTAGTTCGCCCCATGTTCAGGATGATTTACTGCTAAAAAAGTTTGATCCCATGTTCAGGACAAACTGCAGGTGTAAAAAAAGTTTTTTTCGTAGTTGGACAAAACTGCAGGTGTGAAAGGTTTAATCCCTGGTGGGATAAATAAAATTGTATGAGGTGTGAAGTGAAAGATCTGATGATCTGAAAACCAGGCTGCTGGCTTGAATAGTGTGTTTCCCTGATGGGGCAAATAAGTATGAAGAAAGGGTTGTGTGTAATAAGGGTTAGAAAACCTGAAATGATTGGTGATCTGGTGATCCAAAACCAGGATGTTTGCTTGATGGTAGCTTCAGACATAGTACCGATTCACGGTGTCTGAGTTGATGAGTTGTGGAAATTCGTCGCCATCCATTTCCTGTAATCTGAGGGCACCTCCTGTCAATACCTCCTTGACAATAAATGAGCCTTCCCAGTTTGGAGCGAATTTTCCCTTTGACTGATCTTGGTTGTCAATGATCTTCTTCAAAACCAAGTCATGTTGTTTAAATTGCTATAGCCAGACTTTTCTGTTGTAGGTTCTGGCGATACTTTGTTGGTATAACTAACCATGGAAGATAGCATCTGTGACGCCCCCAAAATAAGTATACATCACCCATCTTGAGTCGCCAAAAACATGGTACAGAAATCAAATACAAACTTCTTTAGTACAACTATCGTGTAAAAATACGACAAAACATAACTGAGTTTTTACATGAATATTATCTCATAGACAATATCCAAACTCAAATTCAATCCTCATTACATTTATTATCACACTACATAGTGAGGACTACTAAAATAACCATCTCGGACCGTCACTCCATTCCCTGACTAGTCCCGGCTACATTCTCATTTTTTGAAGAGAACAATGAAAGCAAAAGGGTGAGCTCAACTAGCCCCGTAAGAAATATTATGACTAAGATAATGCAGAATAATTTATCGTTAGCCTTCAACAGTGTTAAATTGATAAAATATAACAGACATCAAATTTAACTACAGCGAAATAAGCAATCCATTAGAAGAGTCAAGTAGAGCATGATATCTACTATCTTCTATGATTTAAAAGGTTTTTCATCACTTTTATCGTTGAGATTCATCTTAATAAATAATCCACATCATCGAATTACCCCTGCACTATGGCCAAGGATATTCATGTAATCATCAATGGTCATAATTATACCGAATAATCCTTGGTCATAATCATACCAACCACTGTCCATCAATGCACTACGAGCCAATAAGGACTTTTACCACATCATTTATAACATTTTGGGTCATGATTATACCGAATGATCCCTAGTCATAATCATACCAATCAACAGTCCATCTATGCACGTAAGCCAAAGATGACTTTCATCACAATATAAGCATAAGGATGATGACAATGATTTAAGCATTAATCAAACGAAATCAAGGATAAATATTAAAGACTTTAAATTTATCCAGAGTTTAAAAATATCTAAATTGTCAACATGATACTGCTTTGTGGAGTAAAATTCAAGAATAATATTAATGTATCAAAAATAATTTGGACAGAAAAGAAATATATTTTTCGAGTGAATAGTACTTCGAGAATAGTACCTCATGAATAGTACCCCGGCATGAAAAGTGCCCCAAATACCTGAGTAAATAATATTCGAGTAAATAGTAATCGGGTGAATAGTAACCCATGAATAGTAACTCGTAAATAGTACTCCGACATGAAAAGTTCCCCGAATACCTGAGTGAATAATATTTGAGTGAATAGTAACCTGGTGAATAGTAACCCATAAATAGTAACTCATGAATAGTATTACGGTATGAAAAGATCAATAATTATCAAGAAATCTCATAATAATATTTCCATGAAAAGATACTGGATGAAGCGGAAATATTAAGGATATTCTACTAATTTTACGGAGTATATAAGCAATACTTTAACAAAATGAGTGTAGAATTAGGAATAGGAAATGAAATAATATTACTCACATACTACAAAGTATAGAAGATAATATTATTTATATGAATTCTGAAAAAAATAATATCCCTTACCTCAAAAGAAGACTGGATACTGGAATAGTGAAGTAGCAGACTTCTCTTCTTCTTTCTCTCTATAGCTTCTCTCTCTATAATTGCTCTTGTGAGTCTTAGTGAATTGGTGAGAATGAAAGAAGAATGAACTTCTATTTATAGGAAAAAATAGTTTCGATAATTGAACGTTTTTGGGCTCGAAATAATACAGTATAATACCTTCATCTTTTCCTCCATTTTTAATTTAGTCCTACAAGTATTATCAAACTTGCACCACCTCCCCTAATATTACATCACGTGAATCAATAGTTCATTCGTGTGAATCAATAGTTCTATACATGTGAAAAAAATAGTTACAATATAGTACCTTCATCTATACCTCCATTTTTAATTTAATCATGCAAGTATTATCAATCTTGCATCACCTCCCCTAATAGTACATGCATGTGAATCAATAGTATATACATGTGAATAAATAGTTATAAACATGTGAATTAATAGCAATTAATTGCTTATTTATCCGATTAATTACCCGATTGGTCAATATAACCTCCAGAAATTAATTATTATTGAAATAAATGTCGATTCCCACAAACACTAATAATCCCAACACAATGGAATTATCAATTTCATCTTTAATCAACACGAACTTATTCATCATTAATATTATAACTCACAATATTTAACAACCAGATCATTCCCAAGAAAGAGGGGGCTTTTTGATAAGGATTTCTCCCTATTGGCGTGAAATTAAGTGACCAAACCTCTTCTCGACAGAACTTTCTAGATATCGTCAATATTGCAAATAATAATATGAATAACTTTGTCATCTCAATTATTGATTTAATAATATAAAATATTATGCGGATGATACTGTGACAATAATTGAATCAATAATATGAGAGATATTATACAGTAATTACTGTAGTAATAATTGAGTATACCTGAGTGACTTCTCACGTAAGCATCAATAATCAATACCATGTGCTACTATACAACCATGCGTATTACTGTACTTTTACCACCGGATAGTTCAACAGTTTAACAGTAAAACTTTCGCCATTATTTTTATAAAAAGATATTTATGTCATTTTCTAACTACGAAAAAATTTTTGTTATGCGGTCCACAAATGATTGTGCCGTCATACGAATATTCCCTGTTAAAATGAATATTCCCCGACCAATCAAATATTTTATAACAACTTGCTTACTTTGTAAAATTTATAAATATTACCCACAACTATAACATTATATCAAATCCACGCCATAATATTCAAAAGTATATTTCGAGAAAAATTATTCTTTATTCATAAAAGTTGGGGTCTTATAGCATCACTTCGCCTTTCGTCTATTAGAGACAATTGGTGATATCTGTCTTGTAACCATTGGTCTTCATCTAGCTGAGCGTCAATCAACACTCTGAGGGATTATATTTCCACTTCTATGGGTAGCACGGCTTCCATCCCATAGGTCAATGAGTAGGGGGTTGCCCTAGTGGAAGTACGCATTGAAGTTCTGTAGGCAAATAGAGTCAGAGGTAAGAGGTCAGACCATCCTTTATGATTGGCAGACATCTTTTGCATGATCTTCTTGATGTTCTTATTAGCCGCTTCAACAGCACCATTCATCTTTGGACGGTAAATGACGGATTTCAGGTTTTTGATGTGGAATTTACTGCATGACTCCTCCATCATTTTGTTGTTAAGGTTTTTAGCATTGTCTGACACAATCACCTCTAGTTGTCTATACCGACAGATGACATTGTTTCTGATGAAAACAATGATGACTTCTTTGGTAAACCTGGGGAAGGAGGCTGTTTTTACCCATTTGGTGAAGTAGTCGATCATAGTGAAAATAAACCGATACCCATTACTGGCTTTGGGCTCGATGGGCCCGGTCACGTCCATTACCCACATTGAGAAGGGCCAAGGTGAACTCATATTGTGGAGTTCCCTCGAAGGGGCGTGGATATCATTCCCATGAATTTGGCATTGGTAGCACCTCTTGACGTGATCATCACAGTCAGCTTTAAGCGAGAGCCAATAGTGCCCTGTTCTTAGGATCTTTTTAATAAGTAGAGGGTCGCTCATATGTGGGCCACATACTCCACCATGGATTTTATCCTTGTCCAGACATATGAGGAGACCTAGTCCTGCATCTCTTTTGTAGAGTGCATCTCCGCTCAGGTAAAACTTCCTAGCCAGTCAATGGATCTGCCTTCCTTCAGTTGGGCTCGCCTCAACGGGTGTAGATCCATCTAGCAAGTACTCCTTGATATACTGATACCAAGGGTGTTGGATGGGAGGTAGCTCATCCGATACTTCTCCAATGTAATTCCCACAGGCTGGAGCCTTTTGTAGGGAAAATGGGATGCTTGACATGTTTTCCTTGTCATGTATGTTGATCAAGGAGGCCAAAGTTGCTAGTGCATCGAAAAAATCATTCCTATTCCGAGGAATGTGGAGGAAGTTTATTTCTTCGAACTCCGTAGCCATCTGTAAAACTTGTCGATGATAAGGCAGCAAATGTAGCTCTTTGGTGTGATAGATTCATGTGGTCTGTCTGATTACCAATTCTGAATCTCCAAAGACAATTAACCGCCTGATACCCATTGATTGGGCAAGTTTGAGTCCCATGGTACAGCCTCCATACTCAGTTGTGTTGTTGGTGCTGAAAAACTACAATTTGACGGCGACGGGATACTGCTCCCCCTACCGAATACTAGAACTGCTCCAGCTCCAGAACCTTCCATGTTAACAGCTCCATCAAAATACATTTTCCATGTACGGCATGCATTGTACTGATGGTGTCGCTGAACTATCATTACCCCTTCATCAGGGAAGTATGTTTCCAAGGATTTGAAATCCCCTGCATGTACGATGACCAGTTGATCCGCAATTCCTTGACCATTAATGGACTTTTGGGTCATGTAGATGATGTCAAATTGCTGTAGGATCAACTGCCATCTAGACAGCTGACAATTTAATATTGGTTTATTGAACACGTACTTGAGAGGATCTACGCGGGATATGAGATGGGTTGTGTGACCATGAAGATAATGTTGTAACCTCATGGAAACCCATGCTAAAGTACAACAAGTTTTCTCAATCAGAGTGTACTTGTGTTCACTGCTGCTGAATCTTTTGTTGAGGTAGTAAATAGCTCGCCCTTGGCCTCTATTGTCTCTCTGTCCCAGCCTGCACCCCATGGCATTGACATTAATGGCAGGTACATGAACAGGGGAACATCATCCTTGGGTGGTACCAAGATAGGAGCGTTAACCAATTGCTCTTTGACTGTAAGGAAGGCTTTTTGACACTCATCATTCCATTTCATGGAGGAGTTCTTCCTTAATAGCTTGAAGATAGGCTCACAGGTTGCTGTGAGTTGAGAAATGAACCTGCTAATGAAGTTAATTCTTCCCAAAAATCCCCATATTTCCTTCTCTATCTGAGGAATGGGCATTTCCTTGATAGCCTGGATTTTGGTGGGATCCAGCTCAGTTCCTTTGTGGCTGAATAGGAATCCTAGCAACTTTCCAGATTTAACGCCAAAGGCGCACTTGGCTGGATTCAACTTCAAGTTGTACTTACGCAACCTGTTGAAGAGCTTTCTAAGATGGTTTAGGTGGTCATCTTCCCTTTGGGATTTTACAATGATGTCATCCACGTAGATCTCTATCTATTTGTGCATTAAGTCATGGAAAAGAGCCATCATAGCTCGAAGATAGGTTTCTTTGGCATTAATGAGGTCGAATGACAACCGTTTATAGAAAAAGGTTCCCCAAGGCGTGATGAATACAGTTTTCTCACGATCTTCCTCAGCAACCATGATTTGATGGTACCCCATGTGAGACCCCAGATTTTATCAATAAAGATTTAAATTTTGTCGAAATAATTTTTAATATTATGGTGTGAATTTGAGATAATATTATAGTTGTGGATAGTATTTATTAATTTTGCAAAGTATGTAAGTGGTTATATTATATTTGATTGGTCGGGGAATATTCGGTTTAGCAGGGAATATTCGTACAACGGCTCAATCATTGGTGGACCCCACAACAGAATTATTGTCGGATTGAGAAAATGACAAAAATATTTTATTAAAATAATCTGTGGAAGTTTTACCGGTTGATCTTTGCTGAACTACTCTAGTAAAAAAGTACGATGAATACGTGTGGTTGCATAGTAAGACACCTGTATTGATTATCGATGCTTATGTGAGAAGTCACTCGGGTTTGATTCCATTATCACGATTAATAATATGAATTATTATAGCGATAATGACGCTTTTGTTTTATTCGTATTATTAACGTAATAAAATGTAAACATCTTTTATATAAAACAAAATACTTTATTAAAGTTATTCTATAAATAGAATATATTATATTTTATTATGCATAGTGTTTTTGCATAGTGTTGCATAGTGTTTGCATAGTAAAATGTTTTTATATAAATAGAATATATGATATTTTATTTAAAAGATTTTGCTTTAAATATGGACCGTCGATTAAAGTAAATCAATCTGGACCGCTCATGGATTAATTACTATGCATTCTATTTTCCTATAAATAAAGCTCATTCCTTCATTATTTTCTTACTTAATTCAATTGGAACTCTGAGAGAGAAATTATAGAGAGAAGCTATAGAGAGAAAATCTATAGAGAGAAAGAAGAAGAGTATTATGGTACTTCACTATCCAAAGGTCTTTTTACGGTAGGGGGATATTATTTGTTGTACCTGTAAGGGGTGTTATTCTTTCTTATTCATGAAAGAGAACTTCATTATTCCATTCATTATTATTACATTGAATAACTCAGTAAAAGTGGTATACCCTATACATAACCTGTATATGCGGCATACCCTATACTTGGTGAAATCCTTATGTTATTCCATTCTTATTTATTCTGTTGGAATAACTTGTATACGCGGAATCCCCTATACTTGGTGATCTTCTTCTGTTATTCCATTCTTTATTATTCTGTTGGAATATCCTGTCTGTGTGTTTTACACCGGACCTTAATTCGTTCCATTGTTTATTATTCCGCATTTAATATTCTATTGGAATATCCTCATACATGTGTTTTACACCTTGACTTCGGTTCCATTTTTTATTATTCAAATTTATTATTCTGTTGGATCATCCTCGCTTGCAGTGAATTTCACCGACCGGTTCCGTTATTATTATTCTGTTTGAATAACTCGTCTATGCGGTACCGCATGCATGGTGATTTCTTTTGTTATTCCATTCTTTATTATACCCAGTTAAGTTAAAACTTTGACTTCTATACTCCATGAAATTAGTAGAATATCCTTGATATTCAAGCGTTTCATCCATTATCTTTTCATGGAAATATTTTTCCGATCATTCTTGAATTTTACTCTACAAAACAAAGATCTTGTTGACAATTTGGGCGTTACTAATTCTCGGATAAAATAATTCTTGAACTTGTTTTATTAAATTATTATGTCATTGTCATCATCCTCATGATATATTATGTTATCTTTGGCTTACGTGCATAGATGAACTTAGTATGATTATGACCGTATCATTCAAAGATAATCACGACTTGTTATAAATGATGTGATAAAAGTCCTCGGTGGCACAGAATGCAATCGATGGATGGTTTTTGGTATGATTATGACCGGGGGTGATTCGGTATAGTCATGACCATTGATAATTTGATGAAAATCCTTGACCGTGTGGTACGGGGATGATTAGATATTGTGGTTTATTCATTAAACCGAGTCTTAGTGATAAAATTGATGAAAACCTTTTAAAACCTAAAAGATAGTAGACTTTATTTTCTACTTGACTCTTTTAATGGATTGCATATTCCACTGCAGCTTAAACCGGTTGTCTATTGTATTTTATCGCTTTAACATTGTTGAAGGCTAGTGATAATTTATTCTGCATTATCTTAGTCATAATATTTCTTCTTTGGGCTAGTTGAGCTCACCCTTTCTTTCACTGTTCTCTTCAGGAAATGAGAATATAGCTGGGACGAGTCGAGGAAAAGAGTGATGGTCCCAAGATAGCATTAGTAGTCCCTCACTATTTGTGAAATAGTGTGATAATAGTTGTAATGAGGACTCCTTGAGTATGGATATTGTCTAAATGACAATATTCCTATTAGAACTCTCAGTTTATGTATTGTCGTATGTTACACGACAGTTATATTAGTAAGTTGTATTTGAATTTATGTACCATGTAAGTGGCGACCCAAGATGGGTGATGTATACCTAATTTTGGGGCGCCACAAATTGGTATCGAGCTTAGGGATATGATCCCCAGCTAAGACGTGAGACTAGAACTAGGAGGGAGAGATAGGGAATTCTTCGCTAGTATGACCTACCTAAGTTTATTTGGTATTTAATTGGTCTCACGATCGAGTATAGGGATAATATGTGATATGTTAATTAACCCTTGTTTTGTGACAGTGTTTGAGAATGACATCTGAAAATGTTGAGATAAGAAATGAAGCACATGAGAGTGTTGATTTAGCTCAAACAAAAGGTAACGACCAACAACACGATAATAATCATATTTTGGTGGCAACGGCCATCGTAACAATGATAACCATCGTGGGGAAATTATCATGCTAAGAATGGTAACCACTTGGTTGGTAATCATGGCAAAGATAATAGAAGTGGAAATTGCAAGAAGAGAAGGTCATTTAGCTCAATTTTGTTGTGCACCAAAGTCAAGTCTAGCTGGGACGGTGGCACCACCAAAGGTGGATATGGACAAAACAAAGTCGTTGGTTTTAGGAAGTGCATTTTCACGACTTCTCAAAAAGCGAGTAAACCGAACGGTTAGCACGGTTAGTTAATTATAAATTGCGAAGTCTATACCTTATAAGATACCCGGGTTCTACCCATTATTTTATCTCTCTTGCTTGCGCTCAACGCTTAAATTTGACTCAAGAAGTTAGACTTTGACTTATTGGTTGAAACTTCGTTAGTAGGAGCCTTCGTTATCGCTTACTATTTTTAAATCTTGTTTGATTCAAATAAACACTTTCACGCTACTTCGTCGATCTTATCTTTTAAAAACACTTGCCTTTGATGTGATTTTAGGAATCAATTGGTTAACTACTCATCATGTTTTTCGTAAGGTTGTTAGCTTTTATATTCATAACCAACTTGTTGTGCGAATTCAAGTAACCAAACTACTAAAGTCAATTATTGTCATATCAAGCCATAAGTAAAGAGCCCCGAACCTTTCGTTGTTGACTTCCTTGTGTGGAATGCACCGAAGCCAGACTTTCTGTAGGCGACATCGTGAATGAAGATAGCAAGTTGATAGGTATCATTGTGAGGTGCTATCCAGGTTAAGGGATAGAAGTCACAGTTGGTATTAATGTGACGTACTATTCAAGTCTTGGACGAGAGTAACAGTTTTGAATGATATTTCTATCATTAATAAATTTCTTGACGTATTCTTGAAGATTTCCTAGCCTACCCTAGAGCGTGAAATCGAATTTTGTATTGACCCCAGTACAAAAACCCATTTCTTAAACCCTCAAATATTTCTTCAACTAAAAGGATCTGTTTACGAGGATTATGATGAAAGTCATAATAAAAGCATTGGAGTAATGAAAATCATGGGTATATGAAGTATTAGTAAGTGTTATGATGAGTTATGTTGGTTATTATGTGAAAACATGAAAGTTTCTTAGAAATCACAAAGAGTTGAAAATCAGATTTTGGTGAAAAACGTAACATAAAATTCAATTGACCATATCTCCTATTATATTTTGAATTTTTGAATGTGGTCAAGTCCTAGAGTTAGATCTATGAGTTAACTAACTAATCCAAGTGGAATTACTGGAAAAGGTGTTGTAGATTTTTGTGGGGACTGATTTTAGCAAAGGAGTGCAAAGCTGCAAAACCGAAAAAGTCACTGCCATGATTTTAGAGGGGCTGTTTCGGCCACTTAAATTATGAGAAAAATTCTGGCCTTTTGAGACATGAAGGTATATGGTATAAAGTACCTCCTGTCCAAAAATGAGCTCATTCTGACTTAAAATGAGCAAGTTATGACTATTTCAATATTTAGGTTTTTCCGATTTAAAACGCTATAACCGAAAGTTCTATAACTCCGATGACCATGAAATTTAAACTGGAAGGTCACGTTAACATGTGTAAGGTCCTGTCAAGATTTGGGAATTTTTTGAGTTAAACTTGAGGTAGCTAATTTCTTAAGGAATTAATTAGAAATTGATTTTTGAAAAATAGTAAATGAATTTTAAAAATTCCGAGAAAAATATATTTTAAGTATGGGACTATATTATGCTAAATCCCAGAAAAGAAATATTTTTGGGACTAATTTGGTATTTTCATGAAAATAGTTTAATTCTGAACATATGAGTTAAATATGTTATGTGAAGTAACAAAGTTGAAAATAGGATTTTATGGCTAGAGAATCCTATATATAGTATATATGCATATTTTTTGATGAGGGATTTGATAATTGGTGATGATATCTTATGAGTATGGCATTTTGAATGATTAAATGCATTATATGGTAAAGCGTAAACAATTAAGATAAATTGTTTATAAATTTAAGAAGTGATTAAAATATTGTTATAATATTAATGATATTAGATTATGAGATTATTAAGTGATTGATAACATGGGGATATTCTTGAATCCTGGATAAATTATATTATAAATGTTTAATATTTATTATTTATCTCATTTGATTGATTCATTATATCATTATCCTCATGCTTATATTGTGTTGAAAGTCATCTGTGGCTTACGTGCATAGATGGACTTGGTATGATTATGACCGAGGATCGTTCTAAGATAATCATAACTCGTAATTGAAAACACGATTATCTTTGGCACGTAGTGCATGGATAATTTGTGGTCATGATACTAATGAATACACGATTATCTTTGGCCGTAGTGCATGGATAATTTGTGGTCGTGATACTAATGAATACACGATTATCTTTGGCCGTAGTGCATGGATAATTTGTGGTCGTGATACTAATGAATACACGATTATCTTTGGTAGTAGTGCATGGATAATTTGTGGTCGTGATACTAATGAATACACGATTATCTTTGGTAGTAGTGCATGGATAATTTGTGGTCGTGATACTAATGAATACACGATTATCTTTGGCCGTAGTGCATGGATAATTTGTGGTCGTGATACTAATGAATACACGATTATCTTTGGCCGTAGTGCATGGATAATTCGTGGTCGTGATACTAATGAATATCCTTGGCCTATAGCGCAGGGATGATTCGATAATATGAAATAATTATTGAGCTGAGTCTCATCAATGAAATATTAATTCATGGATGTGGTAAAAGTCATCTTTGGCCGTAGTGCATTGATAGACTTGGTATGATTATGACCAAGAATTATTGATTATAACATGATCAGATTGAAAATACGAATATCCTTGGCCAGTGGTGCATGGATAATTCGTGGTCGTGATACTATTAAGCTGCGTCTCAGCATTATTGGTTTTACAGTTGTATATCTTTGGCCTGTAGTGCAACGATGAGTTGTTAATGAATATCTTTGACCGGATTGTGAAGATGAATTTAATATTTTTTTTTACGATAAAGGTATTCAAGGTATCCTCACCTCTTTATCATACCAGGTATGTACCCTAATTTCGAGGGCGAAATTCCATAAGGAGGGGAGATTGTGAGACCCCGGATTTTATCAATAAAGATTTAAATTTTGTCGAAATAATTTTCAATATTATGGTGTGAATTTGAGATAATATTATAGTTGTGGGTAGTATTTATAAATTTTGCAAAGTATGCAAGTGGTTATATTATATTCGATTGGTCGTGAATATTCGGTTTAGCAGGAATATTCGTATAACTACTCAATCATTGGTGGACCCCACAATGTAATTATGGTCGGATTGAGAAAATGACAAAAATATTTTATTGAAATAACGGTGGAAGTTTTACCGCTGATACTTTGCTGAACTACTCTCGGTAGTAAAAGTACAAAGAATACGTGTGGTTGCATAGTAGCACACTACAGTATTGATTATCGATACTTATGTGAGAAGTCACTCAGTTTGATTCCATTATTGTCGATTAATAATATGAATTATTATAGCGATAATGACGCTTTTGTTTTATTCATATTATTAACGTAATAAAATGTAAACATCTTTTTATATAAAATGTAATACTTTATTAAAGTTATTCTATAAATAAAATATATTATATTTTATTATGCATAGTGTTTTTTAGATGCATAGTGTTGCATAGTGTTTTGCATAGTAAAATGTTTTTATATAAATAGAATATATGATATTTTATTTAAAAGATTTTGCTTTAAATATGGACCGTCGATTAAAGTAAATTAATCTGGACCGCTCATGGATTAATTACTATGCATTCTATTTTCCTATAAATAGAAGCTCATTCCTTCATTATTTTCTTACGAATTCACTGGAACTCTAGAGAGAGAAATTATAGAGAGAAGCTATAGAGAGAAAATCTATAGAGAGAAAGAAGAAGAGTATTCTCGGTACTTCACTATCCAAAGGTCTTTTACTAGTAAGGATATTATTTGTTATACCCGTAAGGGGTGTTATTCTTTTTTTATTCATGAAGAGAACTTCATTATTCCATTCATTATTATTACATTGAATAACTCAGTAAAAGTGGTATACCCTATACATAACCTCGTGTATACGCGTACCCTATACTTGGTGAAATCCTTATGTTATTCCATTCTTATTTATTCTGTTGGAATAACTTGTATACGCGGAATCCCCTATACTTGGTGATCTTCTTCATTATTCCATTCTTTATTATTCTGCTGGAATATCCTCGTCGTGTGTTTTTACACCCTAACCGGTTCCATTGTTTATTATTCCGCATTTAATATTCTATTGGAATATCCTGCCTATGTGTTTTACAATCTGACTGGTTCCATTTTTTATTATTCAAGATTTATTATTCTCGTTGATCATCCTGCTGGTGTGAATTTCACCGACCGGTTCCGTTATTATTATTCTCGTTGAATAACTCCGTCTATCGGGTACCGCATGCATGGTGATTTCTTTTGTTATTCCATTCTTTATTATACCCAGTTGGTTAAAACTTTGACTTCTATACTCCATGAAATTAGTAGATTATCCTTGATATTTGCGTTTCATCCAGTATCTTTTCATGGAAATATTCTTCTGATCATTCTTGAATTTTACTCTAAAAAACAGTATCTTGTTGACAATTTGGACGTTACTAATTCCTGGATAAAATAATTCTTGAACTTGTTTTATTGAATTATTATGTCATTGTCATCATCCTCGTGATATATTATGTTATCTTTGGCTTAGGTGCATAGATGAACTTAGTATGATTATGACCAGGGATCATTTGGTATAATCATGACTTGTTATAAATGATGTGATAAAAGTTCTTAGTGGCCTGTAATGCACTGATGGATGGTTTTTGGTATGATTATGACCAGGGGTGATTCGGTATAGTCATGACCATTGATAATTTGATAAAAATCCTTGACCGTGGTACAGGGATGATTAGATATTGTGGTTTATTCATTAAATTGAGTCTTAGTGATAAAAATTGATGAAAACCTTTTAAAACCTAAAAGATAGTAGACTTTATTTTCTACTTGACTCTTTTAATGGATTGCGATATTCACCGCAGCTAAACCGGTTGTCTATTGTATTTTATCGCTTTAACATTGTTGAAGGCTAATGATAATTTATTCTCGCATTATCTTAGTCATAATATTTCTTCTTGGGCTAGTTGAGCTCACCCTTTCTTTCACTTTGTTCTCTTCAGGAAATGAGAATATAGCTGGGACGAGTCGGGGAAAAGAGTGATGGTCCCGAAGATAGCATTAGTAGTCCTCACTATTCTGTGAAATAGTGTGATAATAGTTGTAATGAGGACTCCTTGAGTATGGATATTGTCTAAATGACAATATTCCTATTAGAACTCTCAGTTTATGTATTGTCGTATGTTACACGACAGTTATATTAGTAAGTTGTATTTGAATTTATGTACCATGTAAGTGGCGACCCAAGATGGGTGATGTATACCTAATTTTGGGGGCGTCACACCCCACAAAACAATCACCAAATGAGTACATGTCATATTGAGCAGTATTGTTAATGAGAATGTGGATAAATGGCACGGGAAAGCTATCTTTGAGGTATGCTTTATTCAAATCCAGGTAATCCACGCAAACTCGCACCTTTCCTCCCGATTTAGGCATGGGAACTATGTTGGATAGCCATTCAGGATATGTGGACACCATGATGATGCCAGCTTGAAATTGTTTCACAATTTCTTCTTTAACTTTTAAACTCCACTAGGGTTTTAATTGCCTGAGTTTCTGCCTGACTGGCTTGAATCCCTCTTTAATGGGAAGGCGATGGATGATGATATCCATGGAAAAACCCACCATGTTTTTGTAAGACCATGTAAACACATCCTGGAATTGGGTTAATAGCGCAACCATGTCATTCCTTTGGTTTGAAGTGAGGTATGTACCAATCTGGATCAACCTAGGGCTTTCTAAGGTTCCGAGATTAAATGAGGTGGTTTGATCAAGATTTGGTTTTGTTCTATCTTCAACCCATTCATTGATCTCTTAAGGTATCTCAATGTCCTCTTGTATTTTCATTAAGTCTGAGTCTAACTTTTCATCAAAGTTACAGTCCTTGTGTAGAAAAGGCACCTCATCAGCAAGTACGGGTACATCTAAATTCAGAGTCCTGAAACAAAATATGATTTCACTTAATATATGAAACTGTTCAATCATACAAAGTGTTAGCTTGTACTGACAAAATAATTACTAATATTGTACAGTAAAGTAAGCAGTTAAAGCTATCTATAGAGCAGATGGGGTTTCTGCCCCTTTTACCCTTGGCGACAAATTCAAGGAGTGCTGCTCCAATTGTCAAGGATGAACTCCTGGTAGACGGCAGTAATGAAGGGGTTGTTATCGTCCTCCTTATCCCAAATGATGACCATTATGTCGGAACAATCATCGTCTAGAGTGTATCTATTTGTGTGCTCATCATATAAAAGGATGCATAGATGAGACAAACTTCTGGCGATGTCTTGTTTATGTCTCCGTTCCTTTTCTTCCACTTTGGGATCAGGAATCAGGACCTCTTTTGCTCTAACTGGTATCAGTTTGGGAAATAGCATAGCCATAACATGGGCTAGAACCTTTATCGAAGACTGTACAGTCTCAGGATCTGTAGGTGGAGATAATCACCGAATGGCTAAAGATGAAGGAATCTATTTGTGCTTGTGAGGATTCCTGTGACTGGAGCTAGCAAAATAGCCTAATCCAGTTGTCCCTGTTTGACTGGGAACTTGAATTGGGCGCTTAATGCCCTGATGATCTTTACCCAACCCTTGTCTAGGTTGATGACCCAATGACGTCATCTCTTGAGTGGCCGACATTACTTCGGCAAAAATCTTGGTTGTGAGAGGTGAAGCCCCAATGGGATGGTAATGAGTGTTTCTCACCTCCAGGGCATGGAAATTGACCAGCTCAACTTCTAAATTGAAGCTGATGAGTGGTATGTCACCTTTTTCAGGACATTTCGGTTCAGTATTAACAGTTATTAGGATATTATTGATAATGTACTTGAGTTGCTGATGAAGGGTGGAAGGGACGGCTCTGGCCATATGAATCCACGGTCTTCCCAACAGCAGGTTGTATCCTGTGGTGATTTTGAGCACATGAAAGGATACACTGAATGTATGTGGACCAATCTCCACAAATAGCTCAATTTCCCCAACAGTATTTCATCGGGATCCATCAAAAGCTATGATAATTGTTTGGCTGCTTTTGATCCTCTTGGGGTTGATATTCATCTTCTCCAAGGTGGCCATAAGAGCAGATATTCAAAGATGATCCACCATCTATCAAAACTCCTTCTACCATGTATTCGGAGGACAAAACCTCTATGTGTAACGGCTTGCAATGACCAGTCCCTTCGGGAGGTATGTCATCATCAGTGAAAGATATCACATTATTGTTAAACATGTGATCAACCAAATGTTGTAATTTTTCAACATCAACTAATTTTGGCAAGTGGGCTTCTTCCAAAAATTTTAGCAGAACCTTTCTGTGATATTAGGAAGGAAAAATCAAGTCCAGTATGGAAATTTACTGTGGAGCTTCTCTTAAGCTTAAAACCACCTTGGCTTCATTATGACCCATAGTACGGAGAAACTCTTCAATTTTCTCCATGGGAACTTTCCCCTTTGATTTGAGGTAGGCTTCATCACCCGATGGGGAAGATACAGTGGATTTTCCTTCAACACTGCAGCAGTTATGTGTGATGTAGATCCTTTAGCCTACCCATAATTCCATGGGACTTTTTTCAAGTTGACAACAGGATATTGTGGCCTAGATGGCAATAGAATTGGCTCTGGTGCAACCACTTTCAAAGGATTGTCAGCACCTTTGAGTTGAATTTCTTGTATTGTGAGTGGTCTGGCAACCAAATCATCCTCAGTGGATATAACTGTTATGCCGTCCTTCCATTTTGAAGGACATGTGTTCCAACTCTCGAGTAACAAAGTGTCGTCATCTGCCATTTGCAGGACACTGCTATCAATTAAATTCTAAATTAAATGGTGGAGTACCCATCATTCTTCTGTGCTGTGGCCGCGAGAGTGGGAGTGATACTGGCATACTCCATTATAATTGAATCATCTTGAGCGAGGATTAATTGGAGGTAGAAGGGATGTAATTCTTCCTTCATTGATCAACATCTGAAATATCTCCTCCATAGGTTAGCCAAGGTATGTAAATTCCCTCTTGTTGGAAAAATCCCGACGGGCTTTGGCACTTGCTATTTTTGTAACTTTTTCATAACAAAAGGAAAGAGACTAGCATGTTATTGACTGACTAATTGGCGTGTGACTTGGTCTTGATGGATCGCCAGTTCTACCAATTGGTCTACTTACTTACAAAGAGATTTCATCTTTCATTCCATCACAAATTGGAACTGTGCGTAGTCCCATTTGTCAGCACCATCCTTGCTGGTTTGGGAAGATTCAACAATGTAATTAGAACTTTGTCCACTGCTCCAATTAATCCTATTAACCTCTTCTTCTTTGTGTTGAGGAAGAGGGTTGTCTTGTACATGAGGTTGGTCGGGTTTAGTCACCACAGTCTCCCCTTTGTCGATTAGGTCCTGGATCTTGTGTTTCAAGGCCCAGCAATCCTGAGTATCATGTCCTGGCACTCCAGCATGATAGGAACTCTTACTTGTATCATTAAAACCCTTCCCATTCGGGTTAGCTGGTGGAAGAAGATGTGTAATTTTCTTCTGAGTAGTCAGAAGATTAAGAACATTCTCGAGCGAATCCCCTAGGTGTGTGAACACTCGATTGAGTCAGACTTCTCCACCTTTTGACAATGTGGGGTTAGAATACTATGCTTGAAAAGGGGAGTAGTTTCTCCTCTGGATAGGCATGTTCTGACTGCCTTTCTAACCTTGTAATATCAAGGAAACATCCTCCTCTTTCTTTTTATGGACCCTCCGGGGGTTGTTTCCATAAGTTCTGAACTGGATGTGCTCAGAAACAGCTTTTAGAGCGGCTAGGTCTTGGATCTTTCCTGATTTCACTCCCATCTAAGCTATCTCTCCATGTTTGATCATTTCAAAAAATGGCTTTCCAATGCCAGCTAAGACTCTCATAGTAAGGAGATTCTTTTATGTCTTTGAAGGTCATCACCATTTTTGATTCTGTCATAGCAGGAATAACTTGAGCAGCAAGATGCCTCCACCTTTGAGCATACTCTCTGAAAGACTCATTGGCCTATTTTTTGACCTTGGTAACTTGGTACCGATCAGGAGCCATTTGAGACTGGAGGTTGTACTGACTGAGGAAGGCATGAGCTAGATCTTCCCAACAATATATTTTAGAATTGTCTAATCTGGTATACCATGATCGGGCTTCTCCAGTTAGACTCTTTTGAAACAGCTGCATTCTGAGCTTCTCATCCTCGGCATAAGATCTGAGTTCCCCAATAAACACGTTTAAATGTGTGTAAGGATATCCCAACCCATCATACTTTTCAAAGTTAGGAGTCTTGAACTTCTCTAGATAATGAACACCAGGGAATATACAAAGATCAACATAGGAGACACTCCCGTGTGCTCCAATCCCTTTTATAAATCGAATGGTCTCTTCCATTTGAAGGACTTTTTTCCTGATATCACCGGTGTTTTGATCTTCTTTAAAATGCGTATTTTTAGGGGTTTTGTTGGTTGTATCAAACTGAAGTTCCAGAATTATTTTATCCGAACCTTGGGTTCCTCCTTGTGCAGAGGATTCTGTATGTACGGGTATTCGCGAACCCTGAGTAGACTGGTGTAGTTCTTTAAGCAGAACAACCAAATATGTAATTTATTTGCTTAATTCGTTAATCTCTTCATGAGAGACTGGAGCAGGATTAGATTGGTCAGATGAAGACATAATTGGTTGTAGGCTCGTGGCCTTCTTGGACTTTGATCGGGTAATAGGCCCAATTATTTCCCTACAAAAAACTTATGTAGTTTAGTGTTAGGGAATGTATCAATGTTTACATGCTATCATAATTTGTCCATTTTTAGGAGTATTATCCTGCAAAACGGGTGTCAGTTGATAGCATGCCAGGCTCTAATATGCATGTACACATATTCTTCATATTTTCCATTACATAGAGATTGACATGGAATAAAATTACAAGTAATTGTCTTTACAAGTAATTGAAAATGGAAAGCTTAAAGAGACTTTCCTCCGCGTTTGGTTTATCAGAGGCTGCCCTACCTTAGGTTACTCTCACGGCTTTTTGGCATGAAGGTTCCCATATCATCGCAATTTACTTGACGAGAAGTTAATCTGGTGTTTCAACTGGAGTGAATCTGGGTGGTATTTTTCTTGAGCCTCGTTGGAATTAGTCTTCCTACGAGTTCAGTAATCAAACACCGATAGGATAACCTCTTGGTAGAGGAACCACACAACATACATTCACATGCAACGTGTCTCACCGTTATGGGAATGATGACATTAGAAAAGCACTAATATCACAGATATAGTGTAAAGCATTAAGTGCAAAAAGTAAATGCATTTGTACACATTCATAAAAAAATGTAAATGCAACATCCACACACAAACATATAAAAGTTTTGAAAAGTTTGTAGTAGCGAATTAAGTCCTCTTACTAGAATCCCCAGCAGAGTCGCCACATGTCGACGTCGGGATTTTTATTTATCCCTTTTCTGTTCTTGTCTTTTGGTGTTCTCATGTTATATGAGATTTGTTTGAAAAAACAAGTGTTGTAAAGGTTCGACATGTATGTGTCGACGATTGGACTGTAAGAGTCGCTAGTTGGTTTTTTAAATGGTTGTACCAACACAACCAAGAAAAGGTTTGCACATTGACCCAGTGATGTGACACTGTTAAACGGGTCTGTGAAAATGAGATTTGTTAGGGTCTAGGGACTTGCTTATGCAGAGGGAAGGTGTTAGGCACCCCCCGACATCCGTGTTACCACGATGACTGCCACTTTTCAATTAAAATGTTATATAAATGTGTGTGTCTGTGTGTGTGGGTCAATGTTCAGCTATTTAGAAGTAGTGTTATGCCTCGTTCGGACCTATATACAAAGGGTTTGAATTTGTGTAAAAAAATAGTTTTAAACGAGATATAGCATTGACGTTTTGTAAAAGAGGTTTTTCAAACCCTGTGCTCAATAGTAATTGAGGCCTTTGATACTTCCATTTTTATTAAATGTTCCACTTGATTGCTTTTATTTTCGAGATGCGAAGCATCTTCGAGAAAATAATATATATAGCAGTGCCGAACTCCTTGTAAGCATGATAGCTATCAAAGGAAATTCAGACACCATAAATAATGTACAAGTTATTTATAGCCGAAAATGTCCATCACGAGAACCGAATCTAGATTCAGGAGACTGAATATGTGATCAAATGATTCATGTAGCAGTTTATATGAAAGCAGTAAGTAGTTATATATATAAAAGCTGTAAATATATATATATATATATAGACATGATCAACCACCACGAAGCACCTCCATAGGGGATCAGAAATGTAAATATATAAAAGCTATAAATATATATAAAGACATGATCAACCACCACGAAGCACCTCCATGGGGATCAAAAATATAAATAAAACAATATATATATATATATATATATATATATACATATGATCAACCACCACGAAGCACCTCCATAGGGGATGAGAAATGTAAATATATAAAAGCTATAAATATATATAGAGACATGATCAACCACCACGAAGCACCTCCAAGGGGATCAAAAATATAATTAAAGCAATAAAGACGATCAACCTCCATGAAGTAAACTCCAGGCGGGACGAAATGTAAATAAAGCAGTAAAAACAATCAACCGCCACGAAGTAAACTCTAGGCCAGATGGAATGTAAATAAAGCAGTAAAAGGTCACGAAGTAAACTCCAGGCCTGATAGAAATGTAGATATATATATATATATATATAAGTATTTATATATATATAAAAGCAGTAAACGCTCCAGATGTAAAATCCAGGCTCATCGAACAGAGTCCGACAACAGTTTATATATATAAGTACACACACACACACACACACACACATATATATATATATATATAAGCAGTAAACGCTCCGGATGTAAAATCCAGACTCATCGAACAAAATTTGACAAAAGTTCATATATATATATAAGCAAATAAATGCTCCGGACGTGAGTCCAGGCTCAATCGAGGCATAACTCGATAATGTTAGTCCGTATATATATATATATATATATATATATATATATATATATAAAAGGAAATAAAAGTCACGGACCGAAGTCCGGGCATACACACGTAACACGACTCTCAACATGAAGAACGGTGTGTGCATTACAGAAGAGAAAGGCTTTAAGAAGTGTAAGAAGGCTTACAATGGACTGCCAAAGAAGACTTCTATAGCTTTAAATGGATGAACACTCTGATTTGGCTGATAAAAATATGATTGAATATAAGCTCACAAGTGTTTTAAATGAGAAAGCACTCAATTTAGGGTGTGTACAGAGAAAATCGGACATCGCTTCCTCGCCATTTTCTCTTACAAAATGGCCACCCCAAGCCCTCTATTTATAGAGGGGGGGAGCCACAGGTGTACCTGCGGTAGCCGCAGATGCACCTACGGCTGCCCGGGGTGCCCCAAACTCTGCGTCCTGTCATCTCGAAGTACGTGCACACGCGCACCTTGATTTCTGCTCGAGCTTTCGAAACTTCAATCGGGCTTCGATTGAGGTGTATAAGACTTGTTTCAGACTACTGTTTTTGAGAGCTACGCCATGACATGGGATTAGAGGTTGTACGAATCAGGAAGATGGGACCATGCCCTTGGTCTTCAAGCTTCAAATTCTATCTGGTGTGTTGCCTTGCGTAGTAATCACTCGGGATTGGAACTCCTTTGTTCTTATGGGACATTGTTGTGTAGAATGTATGTTGAGATGTTTTTGACGGCGCACATGTGGGATCGATGTGGCAAAATGATGATTTTTCCCCTCATCGGGGTTATCTCCGGTTTGAGCTGATAAAGTAATCGTTGCTTAGGGTTATCTCTGAGATGGGCTGCTGCAAATGTTGAATGTCATCAGGGTTATCTCTGACGTGTGCCTGACCTCCTGGGGTTATCTTTGGGACTAGATTTAAGTGCCTCGGTGTGGTTTCCGAGGTTGAAACTGACTGCATAGGTTGAAATATTCATCTTCGGGGTTATCTTTGGAACTACAACTGCATTCCTCGGGGTTATCTCCTAGGTTAACACTGAGACTGTGTATCTCGGGGTTATCTCCGAGATGAAACGACCGTCTTTTGTGTGATTTCTGGTATTTGAACTGCATTCCTCGGGGTTATCTCCGAGGTTAAAACTGACACTCCCGATGTTGTTTTCGGGCGTCGAGCTGAGCTGTCCTCCAGGGTTATCTCTGCAAGATGATTCTGCCCTCCTACAATGTTAGTAACAGATATATAGAAAATTTTGAGTGTCTACAGTGAGCTATGACATGCTCAGCAGGTTTTATATTTAGAACAATATATGATTTGAAGAAGTATAACAATTCAAAATTCGACTGATAGTTGTTACCATTTATGGAATTTCTTTTTCAACCATTTCTGGACTTTTTATTTCTGTCAGTCACACAGACTTAGAACCTTTATTTTAGATATGAGATAGGGGATCAGCCTACTCAGTATCGTAGGAGTATGCATCTTATCCTACTAGTGCTCAAATGCACCCAAATTAATGTCAATATATTCTTGACCAAACCTCGATCCCTTACGGGATACCCAACTTCAGTATAGGATGTTTTACCAAAATAATTTGGTTTAACACAACATTTTATGCTCAATAAACAATATCATATGAATAAACAATTCATTCTTAGTTATGCTAAGCTATAGGAATAACCTTACAATGAGAGGTAATTCAAGTGTAGGTGTAGTATATCATATCAACAACATTTCAAGATAAAAATCTGGTTCAACGAATAAACAACGTTGGGTTTAGTAAACTTGTGAAAGTAATTAGGATATAAGAAACTTGCTTGATAAGAGATTTAAGGATAGAGAACTTGCCTGAGCGGAGATTAGTCAAGTAATGCTACTCGATTCGATAATAAACACATAAGATGTTCATTCATATAAATCTAACACATTAGTATTGATAACAATACTCAAATACAAGATCAACATATGTTCGGGTTAAGTTTGATATGGTTTTCGGTGTTCAAAGACTCTACCGAATATTAACTAATACAATAAATAGTCAAATTCTGTTTATAAGCTTTATTATATTTTTAAATAATTTAAATATCCATTATAATAATTTCTAGAAGCTTATAATAATTTTAAGTATTTATTTATCCTTTAAATGATTTTTAAATCATTTATTTCTATTTTTAAATAATTATATTTACTTAAAATGTTATAAAACTTTGTTTACTATTTTTAAATAATTTATAACAATTTATTATGATTTTTAAATTATTAATATTATTTTTCCATAATTATTTATAAATAATTATTCTAATTAAATTATTATTAAATAAATTATAAATAATATCCAAATAAAATAAATTATTTATTGAATTTATGTAAAAATATCAAAAGTTAATTATAATTTTTAAAACTTTTTTATATTTATTTATTAATTATTTCTAATTTTTATTAATTAATTTTAAAAAAATAATTACTGTTTGTCGCTAAAGCACTATAGTGACAGGAAGTGTCACTATAAGTGTTCTTGAGTTTCTGGGTTTCGGCCAGTCATGGTCGAGGGACCATTTTGACCACGATCTATCTTGCTATAGTTAATGATTCTAGATTTGGACAAGTATGGATGTTATAGCATTCATACAGTAGTACATCATCAGCCAAATTTTGTGTTATAACCTACATATAACAAGAAGTTATAGAGGCTCAAAGTTAATGTCAGAGCTGTTCTTGGGTTTCTGGGTAACCCAGAACAGTGGTCACGGTCGGTCAACGATTTTGTGGCTTTCATATCTCTGATTCTGTGCAATAGATTTGTGTTGTTTTTGTTGTAATTGGTAGTCTATATGTCAAGGTACATATATATATTACTGGTTTGGACAAAGCATAACTCTAATGTCTCGATCTATGTTGGTCAAAGTATAGCTAAAGGTTGTTCTTCGTGTTCATCAGTTTTCTGGGTAACCTAGAAAACTTGGTCAAGCTCGGTCAATGACTTTTGACCATTAATTGTAGTAATCCTGTGAATTGTTTAAGCAACTTAAGGTCATAGATATGTAGTATGTATATCAAGGTATTAAACTATTACAAAAAAGTTATAAAAACAACAAATAGAAAGCGATGGAAAAGCTAGTCAAAGTAGCCAGCTCAACCTGTTCTTGAGTTTTCTGGGTAACCCAGAAAACATAACTTCATGATCGGTCAACCACCTTTGACCACCTATATCTTACAATATATGGTTCTAATGAACCTTTTTTTCTTTTCTAGATTAAAGACCTCATATCAGACTACAAATAACATACAATTAACGGACCTAACTCTTAACATACACGAATCTATAAGCTCTGACATTCAATCAGGCTTGTTTTTCCAAAATTTCCAGATTACTAAAAACACTAATTTGAGGCATCTAGATGTTATGAAAACATGTTATATCAACCTAACATACTATAACATAATTCTAAACATCTAAACAACAATTTGAACAAAGCATCAAAGATCTAGATATGAATTAGGGTTTGCACCTTTCTTGCTTGATTTTGGATTTCTAGCCTCTAAATTTGTTGTGGTTATCACCCGGGCTTGTATAGATAGGTTATATGAGTGTATTAGCTTATAATTTTCATAGGTTTGCTCTGAGCTAGGGTTTCCTTTTATAGAATTTCCTAACTTGGCTTTTTGGTCATTTTTCCGCCTACTTGCCTCCTAAAAGATCTGTTCTATGACTCTTCTGATGCTTGGAAGTTTGGAAGCATGTCATGTGATGTTTTGGGACTTGTGTGGATGACTCTCAACCTACTAGGTAGCTAGTGAAAGTAGTATGCACACAAGCCAATCATGTTTGATGATAAAGCATATACTTTGTAACAATCTTATTCATTTATTAATAAAAAGTATTAATTTATTAAAGGCTTTTAATTATCTACATGATGTTGTTTTATAATATGTGATAAACCCATAGTTTTAAGCAATGCTTTTAGAATAATGATGATGATCATTCTAATGAGATCTAAATTCTTAGAAAGCTTAAAACTAAAATAGTTCCCAATCATTGGATTACTAAATTGGGGATTAATAAATCCGGATAGATTGGTACATATGTTGCTTGCTCATTGGATGAGGATGATTGATCTCATGATCATTTATGTGGAGACACTAAAGCAAGTATGTAGGTGCTTATTAGAGAATAAGTTCACTGAACGTGGCTCGCTATGGAATATCTAATGGAGTTTTACTTGCTGTCGTCAATAGGAATTCTCAGAGTGATAGTAGTACAAGTAATCCTTGGACTTGAGATCATCATAGTATCTTGTGTATGATGAGTTATACTTTGACTTATTCCTTAAGACCCTTAGGGTATATCAAAGGGTATGCTTGGGTATAATAAGTTGTACATGGAGATAATGTATGATCAATAAAGAATCTACCACTTCTAATAAAAGAAGAGAAATGTCCTATGTGATTCGATAAATGACAACCCAAAGAGTCCTTGGCGAAGATGTAATGAAATTAGAAAGGAGTTTCTAATTTGCATTATTTGAGTTGTGCATTTAAGGATCGAAATACATATAATTAAATAAAATAAGACTTGACAAAGAATTTCATGTCTTATATTTAATTGGGACATTGTATGGTGGAAGGATTGAATTGTACATTTGTAACTATTTACTCAAAGGTTCTTTTATGATTAATGTTGAAATCTATATTATCCGGAAAGTTGTTGATCGCTAGGAGGCTTATCCCTATTGTAGAATAACTATTATTTATTTAAATAAATTAATTGTTTAATTTATTTATTTAAATAAGATTAGAATTGTTCTAATTGATTTATTCACAACCTATTTAATATGGAGAACCTAAAGGGTCACACCATAAAAGGAAGAATAATTATTTAAGAAGTTAATGGCATAATCGTAATAATATGTTAAGTATATTTAATTTAATCTATGGTGATAAAATAAATTAAATAGCTTAATATTTATTATTTAATATTTTAGAAATATTAAATATAAATTAATAAGAGGAGTCTTATTAATATTATTACAATTATTATTATTTTAATTTCTAAAAGAGTTTAGGAATTAATTTAATATAAGTACTCTCATTTATTCCTAATAGATTAGGAGGAAAAATTAATTAAAGGAGTTTAATTAATTATCCCTAATAAGATTAGGGAGCCCATTTAATTAAAAGAGTTTAATTAAATAATACCTTATTTTATTAAATAAGGTTACTTGATATCTTTATAAGAAGAGTCTTATATTAGATATCAATATACGACATAATTCTAATTTGTTGGAGAGTACGTTCTTTTCTATAGAGATAGAAAACTAGGGTTTGAGTCAAATACCCATCTTCTTGAATTCTTATTCTTCCTTGGTGGATCACCTCTAGAGGCCAAACACTTGGGTGCCTAACGTTGATCAAAGGAAGGAACCAAACCCGGTGGATTCAAGTTGAACGCGAAAAGGATTGGAGGTGAACTTGTACCTGAGGAAGCTCGGATCTTCAAGGGTATGTTTATTCTTCATATCTTTTCGTTTAATTAATAATTGTGCATAAAGGGTGATCCGGGTATATGATTTGTAAAATTTTAAACTCTGATTTTTACAAGCTTCCGCATTATTTTTGCAATTTGATTGCGTTCTTGAATATTACAAACATAACAGTGGCATCAGAGCCAAACCTTTATGCGAATTATTAATTGTTTTAATTTGATATGTATATTGATATGTGTTTAGAACAATTTAATTGGGCATAATTTTATTGTATAAAATTTATTAAAAAAAAAATCCAAAAAAAAACCGTGATATTGTAAGTCTGTTTATATATAAACATACTTGCTAACAAATAACAAGGGAGCAGGAGCTTAAATTCAAGTGCACGAATTCAAAGTTGTTAATATGGTAACATGTTGATCCACGTGGAAAATACAAAGAAGTTGTACAAGTTGGTATCATATATATATATATATATATATATATATATATATATATATATATATATATATACTTGTACAAAATTGTTGCTGTGATTGATTTCGTAATTTATTTTTTTTCAAGGAAAGTCGGGATATTTATATATATGTAATATATATTAATTAAGTTAATATATATATATATATATATATATATATATATATATTATCCTTAATTATTTTATAAATAAAATAAAGTTTATTTTAATATTAAAATAAGAAAAGTTTATTTTAATCTTAAAATAAAAGGTTTATTTTAATTTTAAAATTAGAATTTCATGCTAACTAATTAGAGTTGGAATTGGATTCCATGATAACTAATTGGAGTTGAAATTGGATTTTATTTTTCTAAAATAAAGGAGTTTATTTGTGAATAGGGAAGTAAATCCATCTTTCCTTAAATAAAGGAGTTTATTTAGATATGAAATAAGATTTCATATTATTCAAAATAAAGGAGTTTATTTTTGAATAGGAAAGAGAATCATGTGTTTCCTTTAATAAAGAAGTTTTTTTTTATATGGAATTGGATTCCATAATTAATTAAAATAAAGGAGTTTATTTTGATTAAAGATTTTGATTAAAATAAAATAGTTCATTTTATTCAAAATTGGATAAATTAAAATAAAATAGTTTTATTTTGATTTAAATTTGGATTAAAATAAAGGAGTTTATTTTGATTCAAAATAGATTTTATACTAACTAAAGTTGCCCATTAAATGATATCAATATATATATTAAATGTTTATTATTCATAAGATGAATGTTATTTATTGATGCATATGATGATGTATATGATAATAAATGGGATTGATTATGGACTATCAATTAATGTGATTGGATTTTATTTTAGTTGGATGCACGAATGTATGGGTTTTATTAAATAGGGTCTCACAGTACCTCGCCTTCTCTAATTTTTCTCGAATGTAAATTCTATCTCCTCCTATGTACTTCCCTCGATCACGATCAAGGTTTCTATTTATTTTAAATAGTTTTGTAATAGGAATAGTTAGAATTAATTTTGAAAATTGGAGATCAAGGAGCAAGGAGCGCTTGAAGACCCGCTTTGTAATGGAGCCCGGGGTTTAAATGTAATAGTTATATTTAAATATTATTTCTTGTACTTTGGGGTTTGACCTTTTGTTCACTTGGTGGCTCTAGTGAACCAAACTAGAATAAAAGTCCATAATCAATCCGGTAGAATATAGTATTCTATATGTGCATGCTTATACTATATATATTATATATTATACAAACATGCTTCGCATGTTCATTAATATAACGCCGTATTTTATATATATATATGCATGCGCTAAACAAGATGAGACATATTAATAACAAACCCCTCAATTTTTTATATTAAGTCCTAAGCGTTCAAAGATATTTGGAATATCGAACGTCGCTTTCTAGCATGATAAAATTAATAGAGTATTAAATATTTAATATGAGTTTGTTGTGTCACCACAAGGCAAGTATTAAGTATTTAAGATGTTAATTTATCACATTTGATGCTTATAAAGAAAATTGAACAATATTGTTTTGTTGTGTCACCACAAGGATGATATTTTTTTTTTTGAATATATGGAGTGCTAGGTTGGACTTAACTTGGATAATTTTGATTCTTGATGTGCCACCACTGATCAAAATAATCTAAGAGGCAAAATACAAGGAGTTGCATAGTTGATGTAATTGACAAGAGTTGTCTACCTATTTATTTATATATAGTTTGTTGTGTCACCACAAGGCTATATACATTTGAAATGGGATCCTTATTCTCACTAGCAGATCTTTAATTAGATTTTGCCGAACTATATATATTAAGGGTAATATAGTTTGAAGAAAATAGTGGGAGATACCAATTTAAAACAAGACCTAATTTATTTTGGTAATTAATAAAAGAATGTATGTTAAAATGTTGTTAATTACAAATTCATTTACGTAATTTTACAATGTCTAAAATTACTATCATCTGCGAAGCATATTAGATGCTAAATTAATCGAATCAATTACTCGGATTGGTTAAGGAATTTGAGAATAGTTCTCATAGTCGAAAAGCTATCTTATGTCATAATACGCCTATCCTCGCAATGGTTGCGATAATGCCTCCGAGGAAGAGATTGCTACTTTTAGAAAGTGGCAAGATGATGCACATTAGCTCAATGCATCATGCTCGCATCCATGAGTAACGAGCTTGAGCGTCGAGATGAAACTATGGATGCTCCTACTATATTCCTGCACATCAAGTAGTTGATGGTGAGGAAAGTAGGACTGATAGATATCAGATATCTAAGGAGCTCTTCCGATCTAGAATGACCGATGACACAACAGTACAGATAAAAGTCCTTAACATTATCAATTTGATTGATCAATTAGGACAACGAGTTTTGTCATGGATGTAGAGTTGAGCTAAGATTTGATCTTGCACTCACTCCCAGACTCCTTTCACAATTGTTGTGAATTTTTCATATGAACAAGCTAGATATCAGCCTCGCTGATTTGCTTAACATATTGAAAAATGTTGAGAGTCACTTTCCAACCAAGAAAGATCAAGTCTTACTGGTAGGGGCCAAAGGATCTTCTGAAAAGAAGAACGATTCAAAGAAGGTAAATAGAAGGGCAAAAATAAAGGATAATAAGAACAAAACTGATACAGATAGCAAAGGAGTTTGCTTCCACTGCAATAAGCCTGGACACTGGAAAAAAACTGCGAGAAGTATCTTGCAGAGGCTAACCAAAGAAGCTTAGTGAAGTTTCGGTTACAAATACAAATTTGTTTATGATTTAAAATAATTTTTCTTTAAGTCAAGGTTCTACTTGGGTATTTGATACCGGCTTTGGTTATCATAAATATAGATTTATGAAGGGACCAAGCAGAAGTAGAAAGCTAAACAAAGATAAGCAATCCTATGTGTGGAAAATGAAGCAAAGGTTGTTGCATTAGCCATAGGAACTTATAGTTTAGCAATCCCTACGAGAAAATCTATTAAGTCAATAAGTTGTTATTGTATTCCAGTTCTTGTTAGAAATATTATTTCTATTTTATTGTTGGACAATAAAATTTTTGGTATTATAATTAAGAACAATTGTTGTTCTATTTATAATAATAATGTTTCGTATAGAACTGAAAGATTACTTAATGGATTTTGTATACTGACTTATGTAAAAATTATTTTGTAAATTGAACAAACTAGTATAAGAAAAGGAGATGATCATTCAAAGAGTTGAATGTGTGTATTTGTTTGAAATACAATTTTGAATTATTTGAAAGGTTCAAAGAATTGAAGTGAAACAAATTGGCAAAGTATTAAGATTCTTTGATTAGATCAAGGAATAAATACTTGTGCAATAAGTTTCTAGATCATCTCAAATGGTTTTCTCATAATGGACACCTCATGATACGTAATAATTGATTGATGTATCTGAAAGGAAAAATCGTACCTTGTTGGACATGGTGCGGTCCATAATGATTTTACCGACATTCCAAAGATCCTTCGGGATAATGTCCTAGAAATGGTACGACATATCTACACGAAAATGGTAACCTCAAAATCCATTTCAAGACTCCATAAAAGTTATGGACAAGGAGGATTCCTAATCTTAAGTATGTTAAGATAAGGGGTTGTCCAACTTATGTGAAAAGGTTTCAAAGGATAAGCTTGGGACAATATTTGACAAGTACAAATTTGTGGGACATCCTAAAGTAAGTTTAGGGTATATGTTCTATAATCCTACTTAGCAAAAAGGTGTTTGTTACGAAACACGCTTCCTTCCAAGATAAAGGTGTTTATCATTAAAGGGCTAGTGGGAGGATAATAGATCTTGAAGAGTTCAAGAACCACAAAACACTATAAGTCAAATAAGAGGAACCTATAGATAGACCTATTGTACCACAACTGAATCGTAAATCTGGAATAGTACCGAAGATACCTAGGAGGTATAGATTCATCATAGATGATGATGATGAGGTACACGTCATAGAAGATGATGATCCAATTATATACGATGAGGTAAGAGTTCTAGTGTGCACAAAAGGGACAGTGGGAGCGCCGTGACATTCCTAATATTATATGTTGATATACTACGGATAAGGAATGACATACTAATGCTACAATCAGAAATGATAAAGTTGTCTAAACATTCCACCATGAATGATTTGGGAAGAGTATCGTTATTGGGGATGGAAATCTATATAGATAGATTTAAGAGGATGCTCGACCTAACCCAAGGAACGTATATTCATTTGATGCTAAAGTCGTTTAGCATGGAAAACTCTAAGAGATGTCTCATGTTGATGAGCCCTTGGAGTGTATCTCTCTTAATAGTCCCCACAGACTCCTGAAAAGAGAGGTCGTATGAGTGACAATCATGTATGCAATGAAATGTACGAGACCTAATGTTGATCACCATATTATGGAGAAGTTCACTATGAGTCGTTGAAAACATCTTAAAGTACTTTCTTCGGTACTAAGGATGTGATCATATTTATGGTGGGTCCGAATTAAAACTAGAGGGCTTAATGGACTCAAGTTTTTGATGTACAGACCAAGATGATGAAGAATCCACTTTAAGGTAAAGAGTTATCTTGAGCAGGTGGTGCAGTTGAATTGGAAAGGTTCCAAATAGCAAAAGAGTCTTTGGTTTAGTGATAAAGACAAAGTATATAGCTATAAATGAAGTCGCAAGTTGATTGTTTGGATTAAAAGTTCATTACGGAACTAGGAATAGTTCCTAAGTCTCATCTTGGATCTAAACATGTGTTGTGGCACTTTCATTTGATTATTAGAATCATTGAAAGATGGGAAATCACTATAGAGATAGTGGACTCTCATGAAAAACATTACATATCCATTAACTAAAGCTTATCCAACAGCAGGATAATCGTCACTTAGAGAAGAAGAGTATGAGATACCATGACGATTGGCTTTAGTGCAAGTGGGAGATTGAAAGTAGTATGCACACAAGCCAATCATGTTTGATGATAAAGCATATACTTTGTAACAATCTTATTCATTTATTAATAAAAAGTATTAATTTATTAAAGGCTTTTAATTATCTACATGATGTTGTTTTATAATATGTGATAAACCCATAGTTTTAAGCAATGCTTTTAGAATAATGATGATGATCATTCTAATGAGATCTAAATTCTTAGAAAGCGTAAAATTAAAATAGTTCCCAATCATTGGATTACTAAATTGGGGATTAGTAAATCCGGATAGATTGGTACATATGTTGCTTGCTCATTGGATGAGGATGATTGATCTCATGATCATTTGTATGGAGACACTAAAGCAAGTATGTAGGTGCTTATTAGAGAATAAGTTCACCGAAGCGGGCTCTCGCTATGGAATACCTAATGGAGTTTTACTTGCCAATCAATAGGAATTCTGTAGTGATAGTAAGTCAAGTAATCCTTGGACATGAGATCATCATAGTATCTTGTGTATGATGAGTTATACTTTGACTTATTCCTTAAGACCCTTAGGGTATATCAAAGGGTATGCTTGGGTATAATAAGTTGTACATGGAGATAATGTATGATCAATAAAGAATTTACCACTTCTAATAAAAGAAGAGAAATGTCCTATGTGATTCGATAAATGACAACCCAAAGAGTCCTTGGCGAAGATGTAATGAAATTAGAAAGGAGTTTCTAATTTGCATTATTTGGGGTTGTGCATTTAAGGATCGAAATACATATAATTAAATAAAATAAGACTTGACAGTAATTTCATGTCTTATATTTAATTGGGACATTGTATGGTGGAAGGATTGAATTGTACGGTAACTATTTACTCAAAGGTTCTTTTATGATTAATGTTGAAATCTATATTATCTGGAAAGTTGTTGATCGCTAGGGAGGCTTATCCCTATTGTAGAATAAATATTATTTATTTAAATAAATTAATTGTTTAATTTATTTATTTAAAGAATATTAGAATTGTTCTAATTGATTTATTCACAACCGGTTTAATATGGAGAACCTAAAGGGTCACACCATAAAAGGAAGAATAATTATTTAAGAAGTTAATGGCATAATCGTAATAATATAAGTTAAGTATATTTAATTTAATCTATGGTGATAGAATAAATTAAATAACTTAATATTTATTATTTAATATTTTAGAAATATTAAATATAAATTAATAAGAGGAGTCTTATTAATATTATTACAATTATTATTATTTTAATTTCTAAAAGAGTTTAGGAATTAATTTAATATAAGTACTCTCATTTATTCCTAATAGATTAGGAGGAAAATTAATTAAAGGAGTTTAATTAATTATCCCTAATAAGATTAGGGAGCCCATTTAATTAAAAGAGTTTAATTAAATAATACCTTATTTTATTAAATAAGGTTACTTGATATCTTTAATAGAAGAGTCTTATATCAGATATCAATATACGACATAATTCCAATTTGTTGGAGAGTACGTTCTTTTCTATAGAGATAGAAAACTAGGGTTTGAGCCAAATACCCATCTTCTTGAATTCTTATTCTTCCTTGGTGGATCACCTCTAGAGGCCAAACACTTGGGTGCCTAACGTTGATCAAAGGAAGGAACCAAACCCGGTGGATTCAAGTTGAACGCGAAAAGGATTGGAGGTGAACTTGTACCTGAGGAAGCTCGGATCTTCAAGGGTATATTAGTTCTTCATATCTTTTAGTTTAATTAATAATTGTGCATAAAGGGTGATCCGGGTATATGGTTTGTAAAATTTTAAACTCTAATTTTTACACGTTTCCGCATTATTTTTGCAATTTGATTGCGTTCTTGAATATTACAAACCTAACAGCTAGTTGACCAAATTAGTAGCTTAATTATGCCCTAATCGTCATTAATCTTGATTAGGGTTTTGTTTTTAATGATTAGGGTTGTTTAATGATGTTTATTAGTACCTAATTGAAGTTTAGTTATCATGATTAGGTGTTAGGATAATATAATTAAGGTTTATTTTAGCTAATTAGGGTTAGGGTTTATAAAATAGGGTTAGGGTTTGTAATCTAGGGTTAGGGTTTATATTCTAAGGTTCCTAACCTAGATTTTACATAAATCCTAACAAGCACGACAAAACATTTTATCAATATAAGCATGATAAAGCAGCTTGTCAAAATAAATATACCAAAAAGTCCATTTTCAGAAGAAAATTTTTAAGCATGAGGTGTCAAGCATGTCAAATTTCGAACAAAAATTTATTTGACCAAAATTGTTAAAAGAGTATATATTAACACATAACACTTTCAGAACAGAGAGATTTTATTAATATAACTGAATTTATATATCCGAGTCTTATTAGGGTTTTGGGTTATTACAATGAACCGAGTACTTAAGGAATATTTGGATAATTTTGTGGTAGTCTTTATTGATGAAATCTTAATATACTCTAAAAGTCTCAAATATTTCTTCACCCAAAATGAATTTAACATACGCCAAAGACGTTGGCTCGAGCTGTTGAAAGATTACGACCATGCCATTCAATACCATCTTGGAAAAGCGAACGTGGTAGCTGACGCATTGAGTAGAAGATAATATGCGGGTACGAGTGCGATATTGTCGACGCAAAGGCTCATTTTGTATGACTTATAAAGGATGGAGATAGAGTTAAAGACTCTAGGGACCCACGTAAAGATGTCGAATATAAGATTAGAACCAACTTGAATTGATGAAGTTAAAGTTGCTCAAGCTATAGGCACGGAGCTGATAAATATTAAGAAAAAAATTAAAAAAATGTGTTATTCTAGATGTAAGAATCGACGAAGGGAGGAAAGGTCAACCATCGATTTATTAGTCAATTTAAAATCCTCGATCGAGCAGGAAATGTGGCCTATAGACTCGCCTTACCGCCAAGTATTTCTCCTTTTCATAATGTTTTTCACATATCTATGTTACGTAAATATGTGGAAGACCCAAACCACATTATTGAATTAAAACTAGATGGCATAGCGGAAGATTTAACATATGAAGAGGTACTTGTTAAAATCTTGGATAAGAAGGAACATATTCTACGCTCAAAGGTTATACCTCAAGTCAAAGTGTTGTGGAGAAACCACGATATTGAGGAAATGACCTGGAAGTTAGAATTTGAAATGAAAACAAGGTATCCTCACCTCTTCGACATACTATGTATGCACACCAATTTCGAGGATGAAATTTCATAAGGAGGGGAGGTTGTAAGAACCCAAATTTTTATGAATAAAGATTTAATTTTCTCTAAATGTTATTTTGAATAATAAGGTGTGGATTTGATATAATATTATAGTTGTGGGTAATATTAACAAATTTTTCAAAGTGAGCAAGTTGTAATAAAATATTTGTTTAGTCGGGGAATATTCATTTTATCAGGGAATATTCATACGACGACACAATCATTGGTGGACCCCACAATTGAATTACTGTCTGATTTATAAAGCGACAGAAATAACCTTTTTATAAAAATAACGACAAAACTTTTACCGTTAACTATTGAAATACCTGGTGATAAAACTACAGTAATACGCGAGGTTACACATTATCACACGGTATTGCACAGTATCTCTGATTATTGATGCTTACGTAAGAAGTCAATCAGTTCATTTAATAATTGTCACATTAGTTGCTGCATAGTATCTCATATTGTTGATTGAATTATTGTCACTGTATCATCTGCACAATATTTTATATTATTAAATCAATAATTGAGACGACAGATTTATTTATATTATTATTTGCATTATTGACAATGTCTAGAAAGTTCTGTCGAGGAAAAGGGTTAGGTTATCTAATTACGCGCCAATAAGGAGAAGTCCTTATCGGAAAGCCTCCTCTTTTCTGGGAATGATCTAGTTGTTAATATTGTGAGTTATAATATTAATGATGAATAATTGTTAAACGATTAAAAAAGTGTTTATTGGAGATGAGTGAATTGTTATAAATATTTATTCGAATTTTGATATAAATAAAGGGGTTTGTCATGAAGTAATTGTTCAAAATTTGGCTTATTACATGGACCCCCACTTACTCATTTTTCAAAATCTTCGATAGAAAGTTATCTCAGTTTTTGTTTTATTATTATTATAATAGTTATAAAATAGAAAACTTTTTATATAAAACAGAATACTTTTTATATAATATATAAAGTTATTTATTTTATTAGATTATAAATTGAATATATTATATTTTATATAAAGTTTTTGTTTTATTAGAATATTTTATTGTAAAGTAATGAATAGTAAAAATTAGATTTCTCACTGAATTGCGTCCGTGAATTCTTCTCCTGTTCACATGTGATTATATTTAAATAGTGCCTTGCCATTCTCCTATAAATAGGAAGCTTAGTTAAGAAATGAAAATCACACCAGAATAAAAGAATTCTTCTTGTATAATATTGTGTGTATTTCTTTTGAGTATAAGGATACTTTGAGTGTAGCAAATAGTGCAAATTTTCTTCAACAATATCTTCGCTATACCAGTCAGAATTACTCTCCTACTAAGATAAGGGATATTATTTTCTTTCAATATTCGTAAAAAATATTATTTTCTTCCATACTCTATAGTATGTAAGTAATATTATTTCGTTTCATATTTCTAAATCTACACTAATTTTGACAAGTATTGTTTCTATACTCCTTGAAATTTGTAGAATATCCTTGAATTTTGTGCTTCATCTAGTATCGTTTCACTGAAATATTTTTCTGAACTTTCTTATTAAATTTTTAGCTTTTCACGCTGGAGTACTATTCATGAGTACTATTCATACATACAACACTATTCATACATACGGTACTATTCATGGGGTACTGATCACGAAGTACTATTCACGACAAAAAAATTAGTTTTTTTTCTGTCCAAATTATTTTTGATACATGAATATTATTCTTGAATTTTACTCCATAATTAATTAACATGTTGACAATTTGGAAATTCTTAAACTCTGGATGAATTGAATTATAACTCTTTAATATTTATCATTAATCTCACTTGATTGATTTCTTATATCATTGTCATCATCCTCATGCTTATATTTTGGTGAAAGTCATCTTTGGCCCGTAGTGCATAGATGGACTGTTGATTGGTATGATTATGACCAGGAATTATGTATCGGTATAATCATGACATGTAATGTTACATACAAATAATGTGGTAAAATTCCTCTTTGGCCCGTAGTGCATAGATGGACAGTTATTTGGCATGATCATGACCACTGGTGGTAATAACAAATATCCTTGTCCCGTAGTGCATGGATAATTCGTGGATGTGATACTAACGGATATCTTGGCCCGTAATGCATGTATAATTCGGTGATGTGAATCATTTATTGAATTATGTTGCAGAGATATAATATTGGTGACGAACTTTTAAATAATAGAAGATAGTATACATCATGCTCTACTTGACTCTTCGAATGGATTGCTTATTCCGCTACAGATGTTGATCTAAATTTTTTGTCTATTGTATCCTATAGGTTTTTATACTGTTGAGGACTAAGGATAATTTATTTTATATTATCTTAATCATAATATTCTTTACTGGTTTAGTTGAGCTTACCATTTTCTTTCATTGTTCTCTTCAGGAAATGAGAATATAGCTGGGACTAGTCGGGGAATGTGTAAGAACCGAGAATTTCATGAATAAATATTATTTTGATAAAATAAGAGAATGAATATTTATTTGAATATAAATATTGATGTGTTGTGAAATGAAAATTCAACTAAGTTAAATGGAATTTATAAGAATGTGGATTTGTGATGAGAATTGTGAAAATGCCTTGTGTGGCATGAGAATGGAGATTTAAGGAATTAATTTAATTAAGAAGTGAAGGATTATTTAATATTATATTATTAATTAATTGTTATTGTGAGCAAAGTAAATTACATAATTAGAATTATATCACTTAGTTGATATGTGTAAGACATGTGTTAGCATATGGTCCCTATATTAAAAAGAAAGTGTAGTGTGACCCTTTAGTGTAACTATATTATGTATAGAAACTATATAGTAAAGTGAAAAGAATTATAAGTAACATAAATAATTGCTTATGTGACAGTAATTATGTGTGGAAAGATTAAAAGATGTACTCTGTCAAAGAATTTTAAATTATTCCAATAAGTGAGTCTAACTGGAATAATAAAGTTTTAAAGAGATATTGAATTAGTGGTCAATTAAAATGAAGTCCATACATGCTATAAATATTAATTAGACTGAACTAATGTACATGGATTATATGATGTGAGTACATAAATAATCTCTAACTTTCCATTATGTAGTAGCATTAACACATTAAAATTATATTTTGGGAGTATAAGAGAACAAACTAAACATTATAATCACGTTGCTGGGATTTAAAATCCGTGTCCCATATTAAAAGTCCTAAACAGTGATGCACGGTGGCCTACTCTTTCATTGCGTAAAACCTAACAAAACCAAAAGGCTACAAATCCATGGTGATGATGGCTATGAATTGGCAGTTGGACAACACTCTTCTACCCATTGTTTCCTCCAAATTTCCAGTGAATCAAACCATGGTGCAAGGCCATGAACTGGGAAATCAATTCTCTATTTATAGTACCCTTATCTTCTCATTCTTTGTTGTTGAGATTGTTTGATAAGTTGCATATAGAAGTGTGAGTTGTTGAGAATTAAGGGAGCATACTTAGTGCATTTGAGGAATCCATTAAGGCTTCAAGAGGTATAATTTCTTTTTTTATTCTTAGTTTGAGTTGTAGAATAGCATGTCATTGTGTTGTCTGAGTTTATTTGCATGATTAGGAGCTGTATAGTTGGTTTGGATTTAGGTTTGATGTTGGTTGTGTTGGAGCTCTGCAAAAATAGAGCCTTTATTTTTCATTTTGTTCGAAGTGGTGCTGGTAGCATACTTTCTATACTATATACCGGCAGCCGCTTACCGATCATCCAAATACTAATTTTGTGATCTTGTCCCATTCTGAGCATGATACTTTGGTTAGAATATGCATATAAATAACCCTAACATGTAGAATTAGGTTGTTATGTGTATAGTAAGCCATGTTAGTTGGTTTTAGTTTGATTATTCAAAGAGGACTTAAAGAGTTGGGAACTAGTTTGATAAACATGGTGTAATGCATGTTCTGACTATTAGGTGCGAGTATATGACGTTCTGATATGTCTTGATATGTGTCAATATGTTAGTTAAGTGGTTAAAGATAATATAGATTATCCCAAGCATGAATTGCAATAAGTTTTCAAGTAAAAGACTATATTAACTATGTGTACATGAACTATGCATACACTAAGTTATGAACTTTAAAACATAATTATGTGAACTATTATGTGGTTATGGAAGCATGATATGGAATATGTGAACTTACCTTGCATACTTGAAGAAGTTTTACTAATGGAAACTTAAGGTTTCAAAAACAAACTTCATAAAACTATATAACCTTGAGTTAGGAAATTATGAGCATGTTTATGTGTTCTAGCTATACGAATGTGAAAATGTGATGTATAGTAAGTAAGGTGGCTTTGCATGCTTGATGGCTTAACATGAGATTTTCAATAAAAATGTTGAAGTTGAAAACCAACTTTGTTGGGGAATACCCTATTAGTATTTTGAACTTATTGACCATCATGATAGGACGCTTTTTGTATCTAGACATGATTGATATGTGCATCCATCTAGTTAAACAAGTTTTGAACTAGTCAAGCATGGTTTCGAAAGATTTCTAAAGAGAGAAAAACTATGTTGAATTGAAATACTTGGGTAAAATAACTTGAGCATGTATATTTAATGGTTATTAACCTCATTATGTGATGTAATGGTTAGCCATGGATATCTTGTTGAAAATTGGTCATTTTGCTTTGTTGATATAGATTTTCCTAAAAACAAAACCATAGTATTAAGAGAATCTTGGAATGGCCATAGAGGGGGCCAAACCTATTCATAGACATAACTCTGCAAATGTCATCAAAATTGTTTATAACTGCGCAAGTATGGCCAAACTAATGTTTAGCAGCTCTAGTTTGAGCAAGGAGCAACATGGCCGCGCCACTCCTTAGTTCAAATCCAGCATGGTCGCGCTGCCCTGTAGTGAGGTCTGTGTTCTGTTAATAAATTAAGAGCTGATGCATGCCTATATGGTTACTTTAATCAGTAATACTCGTCAAGTATAGTATACATGTGTGAATAGGTATGATAATGGAAGAATACTATAACTATACCCTTAAATCAAAATGTGAAGGCAAGCTATGGTGACATAGTGTATTAAGAACTAATTTTTGTGTTATATGATGGCATACGTATGGAAGCATGCGACTAAGAGGAAACTAACACTATATGTTTAGTATTGATGAGTTATACTTGTGTATCATGATAAATTAAGATAATAGGTGTACATGTTAAACTTATATAACTTATGTAATTATACATGAATAGGATATCATAGTGCATTGGATTAATATTAAGCTTTACTTTGGTAAACTACGCTTGAGGCAAGTACTCGAACCTTACTCTTTATTGAGCATTATTTGAACTTGTGAAATTATTGATCGTACAAGTAGAACCTTAAAGGAATAACATTTCGTAATGAAATTTCAAACTTTGATTCGAACGATAATTGTTCATATATATATATATATATATATATATATATATATATATTGTGAAAGAAACTATCTAAGCTATTGATTCGTCTAGACTATTGATATTTGATCAAAAGATATCCAAGCCAAATTAACTTGCTGCGGACTCTTATAACTGAGAAGAAAAACCCTCTTGGTAGGGGAATTATATATTGTCGAGAAACCGACGTGCGCACATGAGAAAGACTAAATGTTATGCATGACATAGGGTACTTTAGGCTGATCACCTGTTGTACTCGTTTTATATAATTATCAGTCTATTACTGTTAATTCTAGGAGAAGTTCATAGTCCTTAGTGACTGCTCAGTATTTATTGCTTTAAAATCTTGAATTGACTTAATCATTGAATATTATTGTCCATAGAGATTATTGTTGATAATCATAATGCTTCTTGGTATCTTAAACTATCATTATTGATATACCCTTGAGAAATTTAAAACATATTGATTACCCTTTTCGCTATATTACTTGCTGGGCAAAATTGTTGCTCATCCTTATTTTCCATAAAACTTTCAGTGAAGGCAGAACGTGGTGAACCCTCTGGCAAGGGCAAGGGTAAAGAGAAAGCTTTAGAGTAGTTATTTTTATGTTGCTAGGAATGTACCATTATTTTGTTGTAGAAGAACTTATTAAGCTATGTTTAATTTAAGTTATATTGTATTATGTATTAGTCATGTCCAAACAGTGTTTAATTATGATTAAGTTATGTAAGAGATGTTTAAGTTACGAACCCTTGGGACACGAATAATTATGTTATAACAATGTAATTTATTCTATTATTCCGCTGTGTGAGATGTTGAATTAGTATTAGAGTTAGTACGCGACAACCAAATTTGGACAAGTGTCGTCTGAATTTGGGGGCATCACAGAATGGAATGAAGGTCCAAGATGGTTGCTATAGTAGTCCTCACTATTCTATAAAATAGTGTAAAAATAATTATAATGAGGACTTTATTTGAGTTTGAATATTGTCTACGAGACAATTTTTGTATTGAAACTCATCTATTATGTTATCGTATTTTGCACAATAGTTGAATAAATTAAGTTTATATTTAAATTATGTACCATGTATTTGGCGACTCAGAATGAGTTGTGTATACCTATTTTGGGGGCGTCACAGTTGGTATCAAAGCTTAGGGATATGATCCTTAGCGGATATCTGAGGCTAAAACTAGGAGGGGAGAGACTAATAAATTCTTCGCAAGTGTGTCCTACCTAAGCTTATTTGTTATTTAATTGGTCGATCAGAATATAGGGATAATATGTGGTAATTAACCCTTTTTTGTGGTAGTGTTTGAGAATGGCATTTGAAAATTTTGAGATAAGCAATGGAGCACATGAGACCGTTAAGACACCGCTGATTAATAACCAAGATAATGTGCGTCAGGAAGGTAATAAACCTCATGTAAACAACAACACTGACCAAATGATAAACGATGTGATGTTCAGAAGCTTTCTACAATTTATGCAACACCAAATGAAAGAATTCCTATTCAAAATGCAGGTGGAATCAATGGCAACTCACGACTGGTCACTGCTAAGCAATTCAAGGAGCTGGGACCACCGGAGTTTTTGGGAAAGCCAAAGTCACTTAAGACAGAGACGTGGATTAAACAGAGCACCAAGATATTTGATGTCTTGGGATGCTCAGAGGAGAAAAAGGTTCCCTTTGCCACCTTTATGTTGCGAGGAGAGGCAGATTACTGGTGGGAATCTGTAAAACGTACTCATCTTTCCGCACTGAAGATGTCTTGCAAGAAGTTAGAATTATTCAACGACAAGTACATTCCAGAGAGTATTCGTCACATGAAGGAGGTGAAATTCATCAAGCTGGAACAAAACAATATAACTGTATCGCAATACGAGGCTAAGTTTGCGGAGTTATCCTGGTTTTCATCCCATTTGGTAGATAATGAGGTGCGTATGACGCGAATGTTTCTGCGAGGTTTAAAGCCCAAAATTCGTTAATACCTCATTTCTCACAAATTTTGTTTCTATTCAAATGTTGTAAATATGTTTCAGTTATTAGAGCGTGATAATGAGTTAGCCCAACCAAAAGATAGCAGCCGGTAAAACGATAATGGTCATACTAGTGGCAATAGTCATCGAAGCGGTGATAGCAAACATGGAGGAAATTATAATGCTAGAAATGGTAACTACTTCGGTGGTAATTCTAGACAAGATAATAGAAGAAATGAGTCAAGTGAAAATTTCAAAAAGGGAAGGTTCAATAATGATAGAAAGACAGCAGCACCAACACCTATTTTTAAGGAAGGAGAACGACCATCGATCGTATGCTATAGATGCAGAGAGGAGGGACACATTAGTCCAAACTGTATGCAGTAACCCAAAGCTTGTTTCAATTACGAAAAAGAATGTCCACTAGTACAAAACTATAAAAAGACATCATTTAAAAAATGACGTTTTTATAAAAAACGTTGTGGTATTTTTTTTTACAATATTTTTTAACAAAACGTTGTAGATACATATGAAAAAACGTTATGTATTTATAAGGATAATTTTTGGTTTTAAATAGATAATGTTTTTTAAACAAAAGCGTTATCTATCTAAAAAAACACGGGGCAAAAAATAAAAAGGCAGAAATCAATATTTTGAAATTAATATACTTTCTCTCTCTACGAGCTCTCCTAGGATCCAAACCTTCGGCTACCACTATGGCCATCAACTGAGGAGGCATGTACGGGAGAAGATCTTCAGCATTTGGGACAAGGCTGATGTGATTAAGGTCAGTGACAATGAGTTGGGCGTGAATCTTAAGCAGACCATAATGATCTTACCCTCCTCTAACATCGATCTGCCGATAAAGCTTCTGTTAGGTTTGTAATATTCAAGTGCGCAATCAAATTGCATAAAAATGCGGAAGCGTGTAAAAATCAGAGTTTAAAAAAAATTTACAAACCATAAACCCGGATCATCCTTTATGCACAATTATTAATTAAACGAAAAGATAAAGAATAAATCATACCCTTGAAGATCGAGCTTCCTCGTACAAGTTCACCTCCAAATCCTTTTTATGTTCAATCTTGAATCCACCGGGTTTGGTTCCTTCCTTTCGATCAACGTTAGCCACCCAAATGTTTGGCCTCTAGAGGTGATCCACCAAGGAAGAAGAAAATTCAAGAAGATGGGTGTTTATGGCTCAAACCCTAGTTTTTCCTATCTCTATAGAAAAAGGGTACTCTCCAACAAATTGGAATTATTACGTTGTAAAAGTCAACAACCCATATCACCCATAATAAGACTCCTCTTATTTATTGATGTGGGCAACCCTCCTTAACAATTAAGAAATTGGGTTTTATTTAATTAATTAAATTCTTTTAATTAATTAAGCTCCCTAATCTTATTAGGGATAATTAATTAAAACTCCTTTAACTAATTTTCCTTCCTAATCCAATTAGGAATAAATGAGAGTACTTATATTAAATTAATTCCTAAACTCTTTTAGAAATTAAAATAATAATAATTATAATAATATTAATAAGACTCCTCTTATTAATTTATATTTAATATTTCTAAAATATTAAATAATAAATATTAAGCTATTTAATTTATTTTATCACCATAGATTAAATTAAATATACATAACATATTATTACGATTATGCCATTAACTTCTTAAATAATTATTCTTCCTTTTATGGTGTGACCCTTTAGGTTCTCCATATTAAACCTAAGTTAGAATAAATCAATTAAAACAATTCTAATCTTATTTAAATAAATAAATTAAACAATTAATTTATTTAAATAAATAATATTTATTCTACAATAGGATAAGCCTCCTAGCGATCAACGACTTTCCAGATAATATAGATTTCAACATTAATCATTAAAGAACCTTTGAGTAAATAGTTACTGCATAATTCAATCCTTCCACCATACAATGTCCCAATTAAATATAAGACATGGAATTATCACAAGTCTTATTTTATTTAATTATATGTATTTCGATCCTTAAATGCACAACTCAAATAATGCAAATTAGAAACTCCTTTCTAATTTCATTCGCATAACCAAGGACTCACTGGGTTGTCATTTATCGAATCACATAGGACATTTCTCTTCTTTTATTAGAAGTGGTAGATTCTTTATTGATCATACATTATCTCCATGTACAACTTATTATACCCAAGCATACCCTTTGATATACCCTAAGGGTCTTAAGGAATAAGTCAAAGTATAACTCATCATACACAAGATACTATGATGATCTCAAGTCCAAGGATCACTTGTACTACTATCACTACAAGAATTCCTATTGACAGGCAAATAAAACTCCATTAGGTATTCCTTAGCGAGCCACGTTCAGTGAACTTATTCTCTAATAAGCACCTACATACTTGCTTTAGTGTCTCCACACAAATGATCATGAGATCAATCATCCTCATCCAATGAGCAAGAAACGTATGTACCAATCTATCCGGATTCACTAATCCCCAATTTAGTAATCCAATGATTGGGAATTATTTTAGTTTTAAGCTTTCTAAGAATTTAGATCTCATTAGAATGATCATCATCATCATTATTCTAAAAGCATTGCTTAAAACAATGGGTTTATCACATATTATAAAACAAAGATCATGTAGATAATTAAAAGCCTTTAATTAATTAATACTTTTATTAATAAATGAATAAGATTGTTACAAAGTATATGCTTTATCATCAAACATGATTGGCTTGTGTGCATATTACTTTCAATCTCCCACTTGCACTAAAGCCAATCGTCATGGTAACTCATACTCTTCTTCTCTAAGTGACGATTATCCTGCTGTTGGATAAGCTTTAGTTAATGGATATGTAATGTTGTTTATGAGAGTCCACTATCTCTATAGTGATTTCCCATCTTTCAATGATTCTTATAATCAAATGAAAGTGCCACAACACATGTTTAGATCCAAGATGAGACTTAGGAACTATTCCTAGTTCTGTAATGAACTTTTAATCCAAACAATCAACTTGCAGCTTCATTTATAGTTATATACTTTGTCTTTATCACTAAACCAAAGAACTCTTTCATTGTTTGGAACCTTTCCAATTCAACGCACTAATTGCTCAAGATAACGCTTTACCTTAAAGTGGATTTTCATCATCTTGGTCCATCTGAAAAACTTGAGTCTGTTAAGCCCTCTAGTTTTAATTTAGACCCACCATGAATATGATCACATCCTTAGTGCTTGCTAAAGCACTTTAAGATGTTTTTCACCGACTCATATTGAACTTCTCCGAATATGACCGATCAACATCGGTCTCGTATATTTCATTGCATACATGATTGTCACTCATGCGACCTCTCTCTTTTCGAGTCTCTGTGGGGACTATTAAGAGAGATACACTCCTTAGCTCATCGACATGAGACATCTCTTGGAGTTTGCCATGCTAAACGACTTTAGCATCAAATGAATATACGTTCCTTGGGTTAAGTCGAGCATCCTCTTAAATCTATCTATATAGATTTAAATCCCCAATTAAGATACTCTTCCAAATCATTCATGGAGGAATGTTTAGACAACTTTATCTTTACTGATTGTAGCATTGGTATGTCATTCCTTATCCGTAGTATATCAACATGTAGTACTAGGAATGTCACGATGCTCCCACTGACCCTTTTGTACACACTAGAAGTCTTACCTCATCGCATGTAACTCTGGATCATCATCTTCTATGATGCGTACTTCATCATCATCATCCATGATGAATCCATACCTCCTAGGTATCTTCAGTACTATTCCAAATTTACGATTCGGTTGTGGTACAATAGGTCTATCTACAGGTTCCTCTTATTTGACTTATAGTGTTTTGTGGTTCTTGAACTCTTCAAGATCTATTATCCTCCCACTAGCCCCTTTTAATGATAAACATCTTTATCTTAGAAGGTAGCGTGTTTCGCAACAAACACCTTTTGCTAAGTAGGATTATAGAACACATGCCCTAAACTTACTTTAAGGTGTCCAACAAATCTACACTTGTCAAATCTTGTCCTAAGCTTATCTTTTGAAACCTTTTCACATAAGTTGGAACCCCTTATCTTAACATACTTAAGATTAGGAATCCTCCCTGTCCATAACTTTTATGGAGTCTTGGGGCTGGATTTTGAGGTTACCTTTTCGTAGATATGCAGCCATTTCTAGGACATGATCCTAGAAGGATACTGGAATGTCGGTAAAATCATTATGGACCGTACCATGTCCAACAAGGTATGATTTTTCCTTTCAGATACATCAATCAATTTTTATGTATCAAGAGGCGTCCATTATGAGAAAACCATTTGAGATGATCTAGAAACTTATTGCACAAGTATTTATTCCTTGATCCGATCAAAGAATCCTAATACTTTGCCAATTTGTTTCATTTTTGAATTCTTTGAACCTTTCAAATAATTCATACTTGTATTTCAGCAAATACACACATTCAACTCTTTGAATTACCATCTCCTTTTCTTATACTAGTTTGTTCAATTTACAAAATAATTTTTCACGTAAGTCAAGTATACGAAATCCATTAAGTAATCTTTCAGTTCTATACGAAACATTATTATTATAAATAGAACAACAATTGTTCTTAATTATAATACCAAAAATTTTATTGTCCAACAATAAAATGGAAATAATGTTTCTAACAAGAATTGGAATACAATAACAACTTATTGACTTAATTGATTTGCTCAGTAAGCGCTTAAACTATAAGTTTCTATAGCTAATGCAGCAACCTTTGCTTCATTTCCCACACATAGGATTACTTATATTTGTTTAGCTTTCTACTTCTGTTTGGTCCTTTCATAAATCTATATTTATGATAACCAAAGTTGGTATCCAATACCCAAATAGAACCTTGACTTAAAGAAAAATTTATTTTAAATTATGAACAAAATTGTATTTGTAACCGAAACTTCACTAAGCTTCTTTAGTTAGCCTCTGCAAGATGCTTCTCATGAGCTTTCTTTTCCAAAGTCCAGGCTTATTGCAAAGGAAGCAAACTCCTTTGCTATCCGTGACGCTTTTGCTTTTATTATCCTTTGTTTACGCCTTTCTATTTACCTTCTTTGAATCGCTCTTCTTTTTTGAAGATCCTTTGGCCCCTACCAAGAAGACTTGGTCTTTCTTGGTTGAAAGTGACTCTCAACATTTTTCAACATGTTAAGCAAATCAAAGAAAGCCGATATCTAGCTTGTTCATATGAAAAATTCACAACAATTGTGAAAGGAGTCCGGAGTGAGTGCAAGATCAAATCTTGGCTCAACTCTCCATCCATGACAAAACTCGTTGTCTAATTGATCGATCAATCAATAATAATGTTAAGGACCTACTATAGTGCCATTAGCCATTCTAGATCGGAAGAGCTCCTTAGATATCCGATATCTATCGGTCCTACTTTCCTCACCATCAACTACTTGATGTGCGGGAATATGGTAGGAGCATCCATAGTTTCATCTTGTGGACGTCAAGCTCATACACTCACGGATGCGAGCATGATGCATCGAGCCAATCACAGTGCATCATCTTGCCACTTTCTAAAAGTAGCAATCTCTTCCTCGGAGGCATTATGCGCAACCATTGCGGGATAGGCGTATTTAGGACATAAGATAACTTTTCAAATGATGAGAACTATTCTCAAATTCCTTAACCAACTGCTTTAATTCTTGATTACGTTAATTTAGCATCTAATATGCTTTGTAGTGATAGTAATTTTAGACATTGTAAAATTCTGTAAATGGATTTGTAATTAACAACATTTTAACATACATTCTTTTATTAATTACCAAAATAATTTAGGTCTTGTTTTAAATTGGTATCTCCCACTATTTTTTTCAAACTATATTACCCTCACTTATATAGTTCGGCAAAATCTAATTAAAGATTTGCTAGTGAGAATAAGGATCCCATTTCAAATGTATATAGCCTTGTGGTGACACAACAAACTATATATAAATAAATAGGTAGACAACTTTTGTCAATTACATCAACTATGCAACTCCTTTTCTTTTGCCTCTTAGATTATTTTGATCAAGTGGTGGCACATCCGAATCAAAATTATCCAAGTTAAGTCCGACCTAACACTCCATATATTCAAAAAAGAAAAATATCATCCTTGTGGTGACACAACAAAACAATATTGTTCAATTTTCTTTATAAGCATCAAATGTGATAAATTAACATCTTAAATACTTAATACTTGCCTTGTGGTGACACAACAAACTCATATTAAATATTTAATACTCTATTAATTTTATCATGCTAGAAGGCGACGTTCGATATTCCAAATATCTTTGAACGCTTAGGACTTAATATAAAAAAAATTTGAGGGATTTATTATTAAATTTGTCTCATCTTGTTTAGCGCGCATTTATATATATATATAAAATACGCGTCGTATTAATTAACATACGAAGCATGTTTGCATAATATATAATATATATATATAGTATAAGCATGCACATATAGAATACTATATTCTACCTTGATTGATTATGGACTTTTATTCTAGTTTGGTTCACTAGAGCCACCAAGTGAACCAAAAGGTCAAACCCTAGGGTGCAAGAAATAATATTTAAATATAACTATTACATTTAAACCCTAAGCTTCATTACAAACGGGTCTTCAAGCGCCTTTACTCCTTGATCTCTAATTTTTCAAAATTAATTCTAACTATTCCTATTACAAAACTATTTAAAATAAATAGAAACCTTGATCGTGATCGAGGGAAGTACATAGGAGGAGATAGAATTTACATTAAGAAAAAATTAGAGAAGACGAGGCACGCAGTGATTCCATTTAATAAAACCCATACATTCACGCATCCAACTAAAATAAAATCCAATCATATTGGTCAATAGTCCATAATCAATCCCATTTATTATCATACACATTATCATATGCATCAATAAATAACATTCATCTCATGAATAATAAACATTTAATATATATATTGATATCATTTAATGGGCAAATTTATTTAGTATAAAATCTAATTTTGAATTAAAATAAACTCCTTTATTTTAATCCAAATTTAAATCAAAATAAAACTATTTTATTTTAATTTATCCAATTTTGAATAAAATAAACTATTTTATTTTAATCAAAATCTTTAATCAAAATAAACTCCTTTATTTTAATTAATTATGGAATCCAATTCCATATATATATAAAAAAATATCTTTAATTAAAATAAACTCTTTTATTTTAATTAATTATGGAATCCAATTCCATGTAAAAAAAAATATTAAAGGAAACACGGATTATATTTCCTATTCACAAACAAACTCCTTTATTTTGAATAATATGAAATCTTATTTCATATTTAAATAAACTCCTTTATTTAAGGAAATATGAATTCTCTTTCCTATTCACAAATAAACTCTTTTATTTTGAATAATATGAAATCTTATTTCATATCTAAACAAACTCCTTTATTTAAGGAAAGATGGATTTACTTTCCTATTCACAAATAAACTCTTTTATTTTGAATAATATGAAATCTATTTCATATCTAAATAAACTCCTTTATTTAAGGAAAGATGAAATACAATTTCAACTCCAATTAGTTATCATGGAATCAAATTCCAACTCTAATTAGTTAGCATGAAATTCTAATTTTAAAATTAAAATAAATCTTTTATTTTAATATTAAAATAAACCTTTTATTTTAAGATTAAAATAAACCTTTTATTTTAATTATAAAATTATTTAAAATTAAAATAAAACTTTATATTTTAATATTAAAATAAACCTTTTATTTTAAAATTAAAATAAACTTTTTATTTTAATTATATAATAATTAAGAATATATATATGTATATATATATTCGTAATATATATTATATATATATATAACTTAAGCATGCGTAGCTTTTTTTTTTTCATTGATTTCCGAAGCTTTTTTTTTTCCTGTTAATAAAAAACTGCTGAATTCCTGAATTATCAAAAACCTTAAAAAACGTGCCAAAATACTTTATGCACGTTCATGATTGGCGTGAATATTCGGTAATCACATTGGATTTTTTTTTTTTTTTTTAAAACTTTATACAATAAAATTATGCCCAATTAAATTGTTCTAAAAACATATCAATATGCATATCAAATCTGAACAATTAATAATTTGCATATAGGTTTGGCTCTGATGCCACTGTTAGGTTTGTAATATTCAAGTGCGCAATAAAATTGCATAAAAATGCGGAAGCGTGTAAAAATCAGAGTTTAAAAAAAATTTACAAACCATAAACCCGGATCATCCTTTATGCACAATTATTAATTAAACGAAAAGATAAAGAATAAATCATACCCTTGAAGATCGAGCTTCCTCAGGTACAAGTTCACCTCCAAATCCTTTCGCGTTCAATCTTGAATCCACCGGGTTTGGTTCCTTCCTTTGATCAACGTTAGCCACCCAAATGTTTGGCCTCTAGAGGTGATCCACCAAGGAAGAAGAAAATTCAAGAAGATGGGTGTTTATGGCTCAAACCCTAGTTTTTCCTATCTCTATAGAAAAAGGGTACTCTCCAACAAATTGGAATTATTACGTTGTAAAAGTCAACAACCCATATCACCCATAATAAGACTCCTCTTATTTATTGATGTGGGCAACCCTCCTTAACAATTAAGAAATTGGGTTTTATTTAATTAATTAAATTCTTTTAATTAATTAAGCTCCCTAATCTTATTAGGGATAATTAATTAAAACTCCTTTAACTAATTTTCCTTCCTAATCCAATTAGGAATAAATGAGAGTACTTATATTAAATTAATTCCTAAACTCTTTTAGAAATTAAAATAATAATAATTATAATAATATTAATAAGACTCCTCTTATTAATTTATATTTAATATTTCTAAAATATTAAATAATAATATTAAGCTATTTAATTTATTCTATCACCATAGATTAAATTAAATATACATAACATATTATTACGATTATGCCATTAACTTCTTAAATAATTATTCTTCCTTTTTATGGTGTGACCCTTTAGGTTCTCCATATTAAACCTAGGTTGTGAATAAATCAATTAAAACAATTCTAATCTTATTTAAATAAATAAATTAAACAATTAATTTATTTAAATAAATAATATTTATTCTACAATAGGGATAAGCCCCTAATATCAATCAACGACTTTCCGGATAATATAGATTTCAACATTAATCATTAAAGAACCTTTGAGTAAATAGTTACCGTATAATTCAATCCTTCCACCATACAATGTCCCAATTAAATATAAGACATAGAATTCATCACAAGTCTTATTTTATTTAATTATATGTATTTCGATCCTTAAATGCACAACTCAAATAATGCAAATTAGAAACTCCTTTCTAATTTCATTCTCGCCTTAACCAATGACTCTTTGGGTTGTCATTTATCGAATCACATAGACATTTCTCTTCTTTTATTAGAAGTGGTAGATTCTTTATTGATCATACATTATCTCCATGTACAACTTATTATACCCAAGCATACCTTTGATATACCCTAAGGGTCTTAAGGAATAAGTCAAAGTATAACTCATCATACACAAGATACTATGATGATCTCAAGTCCAAGGATCACTTGTACTACTATCACTACAGAATTTCTATTGACAGCAAATAAAACTCCATTAGGTATTCCTTAGCGAGCCACGCTCAAAGGAACTTATTCTCTAATAAGCACCTACATACTTGCTTTAGTGTCTCCACACAAATGATCACAGAGATCAATCATCCTCATCCAATGAAAGCAAGCAACGTATGTACCAATCTATCCGGATTCACTAATCCCCAATTTAGTAATCCAATGATTAGGAATTATTTTAGTTTTAAGCTTTCTAAGAATTTAGATCTCATTAGAATGATCATCATCATTATTCTAAAAACATTGCTTAAAACAATGAGTTTATCACATATTATAAAACAAACATCATGTAGATAATTAAAAGCCTTTAATAAATTAATACTTTTTATTAATAAATGAATAAGATTGTTACAAAGTATATGCTTTATCATCAAACATGATTGGGCTTGTGTGCATATTACTTTCAACTTCATCACCACCTCAACAAAGATGAGTGAGAGAGAACTACACAATCAGAATCTCTAATCTACCGAAAGAGGTTCGTATGCTTCATTTTAACTACAAGTTAATTATCAATTTACTTCTTCTGCTATTAAACCATGTAATATGTTTTGATTTTAAGCTGTGAAATCGCCTTTTTTTGCTTCAGATTTAGGGCTTTAGGTCCTCTTTGCTTTAGAGTTAGGGCTTTAGGTCCTTTTTGCTTATTTTTACGTTAGATTTATGGGTTTATAACACATTGGATTCTTGAATGCGGCAATTATTGTTCAAATTTCCCCCAATTTTCTGTACTGGGGAGTCGATTTGAGTTGTTGCTTGTGCAAATTTCCCCTATTTGGGTTTATCGTAGTGCCTAATCTTTTGTTATATTAGTCTTTTACCATATATGTCAATTTTGGTTCAGGTATGTCTAGGATATTATTTTTGGTTTTTCCCCTGTATATTTTTTGAATTGCATTTATGAAGTTCACAAAGCAGCAACACTCTATTGGTAATTTTACAATTCTGACCATCTTACGATGGTTGTGGTGCAGCGAGTTTTGGAAGACCGAGTTCCAAATCTTCTCGAGAAACTTTTGGATAAACCATCTCTTGTTAGTCCACATACTATGGAAGAAGGTGGACTTCTATTAGTGAGTTCTCTTGCTTGGTTTAGATTTGTTCTCATGACATTGATGCCACTTTGATGTTACATAGATTTTGACCACATTTCTCCCCCTAATGTTTCAAAGATCTCGTAATGTTAGCTGTGGCATATGAGAAGACTCAGGTGCTTGATAGAGATCTACGTGGTGTTGGGTGTGGTGAATTGGATGTTGAAGGTATAAATTAGTTTATAAATTCCTCCACTTGGTTGAATATCCTAATTTTGGGTTGACATTAGATTGTCACTTGCTTCATTATGTTGACAATGTATTGGACCACGAAAACTGCAAAAATTTATAAATTCCTCCACTTGTTTGTACCTGCGTTGTTGGAACCTCTTGTCTGTACCAAGTGCGCAACAATGGGGATCTCAACATAATGTCATTGGAAACATGTTGTCATGACTTGTGGAGCTTGAAACTAAACACACTTGGGACATAGCTCTGTGTTGCTTTCTGTGGCTTGAGGTGACCATAAGTCATCAAAAACAGGTGAGGAAATGTGTTTCCAAAATATACCCTATCAATATCTTGAAAATCTCAAGGAAAAAGCTATCATAGAGCAGTAATGTGTACCATACATAGTAGCTTATTAATGAAAAATAATACTACTTTAAAGAGACGAGGGGAAAAGGACTTCATGCACTTTTGAAGCAATCTAGATACTTTCTAAGAAAGCCTTAAAGTATTCCCTAAAATCCATCAATAATGCACATACTCATTCAGTAATTAGCCTGACAGCTGGCATGGAGCCTCAGTGACACCACGTCAATGAAGGCTACCTAACCTACCAAATAAAAAATCACCAAACATGACATGTATGATGTATCATCTGCACAAGAGTGTATCTCTAGATCCAAACTAGAATAAAACAAGTAAATGACTTGTATGATGTATCATCTGTATAATTGGCCTTTATGTAATCTTCAAGAAAGTATAATCCTTTGAGTAGTTTCAAAATGCAGCAATATAATTGCAGTTCACAAGTTATAAGTTAATTGTCAGTACCGGGATGGTTGGTTATATATTTTGATCATATTTGTTGCTCTTGGAATCAGGACCCCAAGGCATGAATTGCATTATATCAATAATATTAATTGTATGTCTTTTTTCCTTACTACTGTTTTTACTATTGTTCGGGAGTGTTTTACCGACCTTCACGTGGGCCGAAAACCTGACACTAAAAAGGGTTTGTGAGCCCATCGGGCCAAAGCCCATGGGTGAGATGATGGTGCTCGGGGGTCGGCATTCGAGTCCTCTGGGCCGAAGTCCGAACCAAGTAATGTGCCCTGGATGGATTGGGCCTGTCAGCAATGGGGTCATCGTATGCGTCAGTCGTCTAAAGTCCCAAAGTCCAGTATTTTAATAAGGTAACTCCAGAGGTGGTGTTGGAGTTGGATTCTACTTCCATCTTTTAAGGAGATTGTGTTGGAAGCAAATATTGGTAACATACCATATTTAGGAGTCCTAATCCGACTCGGAGAAGGATTCTAAGGTGGTGAGAGTACTATAAATACAAGGCTAAGGTTACAATTAACAGATAATACCTATTTTTAAGCACTAAACACTTAGCCTCCATTGTTAAACCTTGTGAATGGCCTGTACTTATTCTCACACCGGAGCTATCCCCCGGCGGCACAAGCCGTCAAGCTTCTGTGTGATCTGTTATTGTGCATGTTCTAGCGCGTGGATTCTGTGATTGGACACGCCGGCGAAACTTGGCGTTAACATTGACGCTAGAAGGAGGGATTTTAGTGTTTTTACAATCACAACCATCTTTTTCGGTAGCACGCAATGACGAGTAAGGAGAACAGTGCTTCTAACCAGGAAAAGGCAAAGACCCACCAAACCACACTGGTAAGGGGGTCGGTGAAAGACAGATTGGGTTCCAGAATCCAAGGTGACCAGGAGGAAGCGGCAGCTTTCCTCTGGCGAAGACTCTTCCATGACAGCCACCATACCCCCAACCAGGCTAGTCGTGCGGATGAGAACCGCTCTCGGGTGCTGGAGGTTCACGGGAAGGACAGAGGGGTGAACAGCCGAGATCAGAGGGAGTTCATTCTTCAGAAAAAGATGCAGCAGAATAAAGATGCCTACTCCTTCAGCAGGAAGAGCTCGAACAGCAGATGGCGAAGGTGGCTTCCTGAACAGCAGATGGCGAAGGTGGCTGGAGAGCAGGAAGCCACCTCAAAAAGGCGTAGGCATGGAAGCTGATCCCGGTCACCTCGACGGGGGGAGGCCGGAAGAGAAAGGAGCTGACACAGAAGTCGTTCGGGGGACGACCGAAGCAGAAGGAGAAGTCGTTCGGTTGAAAGAGCATCAGCGCATTCAGGTCAATCGGGACAGATGAGGCGGGACGCGTCTCCCGAATACGGTAGGGACATACATGTATCGTCCCCTCGTAAAGAGGAGACCGAGCCCCTCGCTCGAAGGGTGGCTGAATTGGAGAAGTTGTTGTCGGCTAAGAATTCGATAGGGACACCTTCGGCTTGCTTAGGGTCACCTTTCTCGCCGGAAATCAATCAGGAGACGACCGACCCCAAAAAGAAGACGCCCCCGATGGAGACCTACAATGGGATGGAGGATCCATATGACCACTCAGACGGGTATGATAGGCTGATGACATACTATGGACACTCCGATGCGGCCAAGTGTCACATGTTCACAACCACTCTGAGGAAGAGCGCCCGAGAATGGATGGGGACCTTGGCGGTGGGGTCAATTAATTCATGGAATGATCTTCGGGAGAAATTCCATGCCCGGTTCGGGAGCAACAAGAGGCGAGGAAAGATCACAGCGTCCCTCATGCAGGTCCGACAGAGGTCAAATGAAAGCCTGGGACAGCGAGAGGCTGTGGGGTCAGTAGCAGAGTTAAACTCCCCACAAGCCTTGGGATTCTTCACTACAGGCCTGGGCATCGGGAAATCGAAGAAGTTGATGAAAGATCTGGTGATCAACCCTCCGGCAGATTTGACAGAGGCCTTCCATCGAGCCGAGGGTCACATAGCGATAGAAGAGGCGATAGGAAACTTCAAACCCCACTCTCAATCTTACGAGAAGTCTAAAGATCGGGACAAGCAGAGCTACCAAAGGTCCGATAATCAGGGGAAGTCTGATAATTACGATAAGAAAAGCTACAATGGGGGAGGTTCGGGTAGCGGACGACCACCTTTCCCGAACAAGAATGTCAACAAAGTCTACACTGCACTCAACACGGGCGAAGATATTGGAAGAGATGAGGAATAATCCATTCTTCGAGCCATGCCCGACGATCCCCAAGCTTGGGAAGAGGGGTCAAGACAAATATTGTGTGTATCATTAGTGTCGGGGACATATGACGGAGGAGTGTAACAACCTGAAAGATCTGATAGAGAAGAATGTCCAGAATGGGCAACTGGTGCAGTATGTGGTCAGTCGAGAAGGTTCAGAAGCCCCCCGGGAGGAGAACAGGGAATCGACTCGAGAAGCACAGCCGCAACCGCACCCACAAGCCCGAGGGGTTATTGATGTGATATCGGGTGGGTCGGTAGGGCGTGTAAACGGTAGGAAGAGGAGTGGGCATCTCGAGGCCGTGTTGTCGATAGCTGGTTCATCGCCCAGAAAGGATAGGGCATATACAGGAGTATCCATCTCTTTCTTGGCTGAAGACTATCCTACCGATCATATTGAACCACATGATGGGGCGCTGGTAATAACAGCACAGGTCAGACTAGTAGACATGAAAAGGATGATGATCGATAATGGATCCTCGGTCGACATATTGTATACGCACGCCTACTAGAGGATGGATTTAGAAGGGAAGAAGATGAAATTGGGTGGAGAAGGCCCATTGTACGGTTTTAGTGGGGACCCGGTGCATGTCTCAAGCACCATCGAGTTACCAGTCAGGTTCGGCACATCCCCTCAACAAGCATAAATAATGGTGAAATTTTTTGTGGTACAAGTGGATTCGGCTTACAACGCCATCCTGGGCAGGCCGACACTGGCGGCCTTGCAAGCAGTCACGTCCATCCCTCACTTCAAGATTAAGTTTCCAACACCGAACGAGATAGGGGAGGTAAAAGTAGACCTTGATATCGCCCGAAGGTGCTATCGGAATACCTTGATTTCCTCAGGGGTCGGGGTCAGCAAACAGAAACAAGCAATGACCATCGAGATAGAGCCATTTACCGAAAGCGATGACGAAATGATGGCACCGCGCAAAAAAAAAGAAATGAAGATATTGAGTTGATACCGGGGAACGAAGAAAAATTGATTAAGATTGGGGCAGGATTAACAGAACCATTACGGACAGGACTGGTGGACTTGCTTCTGGCGTATGCCAATATCTTTGCTTGGGAACCTAGCGACATGCATGGGGTGAGTGAGTCGGTGGCGCTACATAGGCTACATACGGACCCGAAGAGAAAGCCAATTATACAGAAAAGAAGGATTTTTGCCCCGAAAAGGCAGAAGATCATAGACAAAGTAATCACCAAACTGCTGGAGGCGGGGTTCATCTTCGAAATAGACTACCCCGAGTGGTTGGCGAATGTGGTATTGGTTCAAAAGCAAAATGGGAAGTGGAGGTTATACATCGACTACACAGATCTTAATAAGGCATGCCCAAAAAATTTCTATCCTCTACCCAACATAAACCAACTGATTGATGCCACTTCGAGGTATGGCATGTTAAGTTTCATGGACACTTTCTCGAGATACCACCAAATTTCGATGAACAAGGATGACATCCCGAAGACAAGCTTCATCACTCATCGGGCCATATATGCATATCGGAAGATGACCTTTGGATTGCTGAACGCAGGGGCAACTTATCAACGGATGATGAATTTCGTTTTCAGAAGGCAGCTAGGCCGAAGTATGGAACTGTACGTGGACAACATGATTGTGAAATAGACTTGGATGGATTGGGCCTGTGCGGTGGGCTGTCCTGCGTGCAGAGTCTAAAATCCCAGCCGTATTTGAATAAGGTAACTCTAGAGGTGGTGTTGGAGTTGGATTCTACTTCCATCTTTTAAGGAGATTGTGTTGGACCCAAATATTGGTAACTTACCATATTTAGGAGTCCTAATCCGACTCGGAGAAGGATTCTAAGGTGGTGAGAGTACTATAAATACAAGGCCAAGGTTACAATTAACAGGTAATACCTATTTTTAAGCATTAAACACTTAGCCTCCATTTATTAAACCTCGTGAAATGGCCATTAGTTATTCTCACGCGAGCTATCCCCTGGCCTAAGCCGTCGAAACTTCTGTATGATCTGTTATTGTGCAGGTTCTAGCGCGTGGATTCTTTGATTGGACGCATCGGCGAAACTTGGCGTTAACAACTATGATGCTGAAAGAATCTCAACTATAAGCTTTATGCTAATTCATTAATTGGAGTAGGAGTTGCATCAAGCTTATACCATGTTTTAAGAGGCAGATTGAGAAAATATCTGAGATGGGCTGACAATACTATGATAACTACAGCTACGGTGGTAAATTATAATCCTGTTGCAACTTAGAATTTGGAAGTTAAATTATGTATGAAGTGAATATCTGAGATGGGCTGACTAAAATTTTGCAGACAATATAAGTTTTCTAAAGCTAGAAACTATGTACATTTAAGTGAAAGTTACTTGAATAGTATATAAATTTCAGACTGGTTGACTATTAAACTTGTCGCTAGCTCTTTACTAAAATTTTAAAAATCTTACTCGTAATATGTAATTGTATACAACTATAGCAACACTTGGAGCTACTTTAGCTAGGCATCGGTCAAAACCTCGTGTGTACATTGGATGGATGAAATCTGGTCCTGTCCTTGCTCAAAAGTAAGCTAAAGTTCCGCCGTATCTTTATTTTAGGTTTAGGGATCTTAACATTTTGCACTCGTATATTTCCACCTAAACAGATCGGGTGAGGAAAATTCTTCAATTAAAGGAATCCTTCTATGGTGTGAGTAACATTCCTGCAACAATCTAAGTGTTTATGTTTTGTAATTCTGAGGGGTATAATAGTTTACTTTCTATATGTCAATGCTTTCTATCTCTTAGTTTGGTATATTTCCACATACTTGCCTTCATGCCTAACTATACATGTATGAAGTATTGTTCTGATCTACTTCAGGTTCAGCTACAAGAGTTTTGTTTCATCATTTAAGTTCTTACATAAACAAGCAGAAAATCATTTGGTACTATATGGTCTCTTAAATATGATGATTTGAGTAGGCAAACACTCCCTCTATCCCATTAAAGATGTCTTAGGTGCACTAGTCACACAATTTAAGAAAAACAAAAGTAAAGGATAGAGTATAAATAAGTTCTCATTTTACCCATAATGGACAGCACGTAAGTACATTAAAGATGCTCGTTTTTTGCTAGAAGTAAACGATCTTTTGTGGACATGGGGGACTATGTTAATTACACTTGATACGAAATGAACTCTGTGTTTAATAACTTTTCATTAGTGGCAAATTAGAAACTCATTTTTGTGTTTATTACATTGTTATGAAGGAGAGGAGACTCTAACTGACATGAGAAAAATATACTAATAATTAGGTATGATGTATCCAGTCTCAAATTTTTCCAATTATAAGAACTGCTCTTAAGAAATAAAATAGTAACATCTAAAGAACAACAATCACTAACAATTGGGGATTAAAGTCAATATACACTTCTAATTCTAATAAACACCAATATGCATTTTAATTTTCAATAACTATGGAGGTATACATTTGCATCTTTTCCGTAACATTTATCAAGTGAATTGAAGTTAAATTCACCGCTTTATTTTTCTAGTTTTCATGGATCTGCTATTATGTCTGTAAAAGTGATAGCCAATTGCAAACCTTCATTGTGCTGATTTCAACTTATTATAAACTTACATCTATTACTATCCTTTTCCTGCTGCTACTCTACTTAAATACACCAGCACATTCCAGTAAGAAAAACCCAAAAGAACATCTAGTTCATTGATTCTCCTTGAATTCATGTCCAATGTCCTTTTCACTCTTTTTCTTTACAAATGATGCACAATAGATTCCGGTCAGGGAGCACTAATAACTGGAGGCTTATGTGGACTAACAGTAAACCTTGCATTTCTATAGCAGAACTTCAAGTAGACATAATATGTAACCTGGAGAATTATGGGGTAAGTTTTGAGGTCTGTTGCATGATAGAGTTTATACTCTCTCTGATTTATATTAAAAATATCCATAATTGTAGTTTTGCTATGTTCTTTACGTTGATGTTTGAGGTGGTTGCGTTTAATGATCATATGAGATTTTCCCTATCCTTGTATTTTTCTTACAACTCCTAAACTTGTAAACTTGGCATGTGAACAACTGTAACTTTTTTAGCGTATGATATTATTTTGATCAAGTGTGTGCATTGGACAGTGAAATGCTTCTCAAACTAAAGCAGCAAGGACTGAATGTATCTCCTAGAATTTTAATTGTAAGTGTCAGTCTAGTTAGTGTATTTAACAGATTTAAATTGCGGAAGTTCTGTTGCTATGGCGATAGTATGTCATATTACTATATTAGTGTGAAAGGCTATCCTTTTCTTTATTTGAGTTAAAATTATAGTAAATTTTTTTAAAAAAATCAAGTGAATATTACTATATTAGTGCGAAAGGCTATCCTTTTCTTTATTTAAATTTTAAAATTTTAATTGGAACCCAATGTTAGTACAAGCACATGTCTGTGGGAGTATATCAGTAGTAATATTGAATAACATTTTATAATTTAGCTTTTTAACATTAAAAAGTTGCTTCCTTAATCTACTTGAAACCATCAATTATGGCATTCATTTCAGGACCGAGGTAGTATTACCTGTTAGTTTAAATTATTATTATTATGTTATCACTTGTCACTTTTATAATGATTTCTGCACGAGAGAAGGTCAAAGAGTTATCACTGGATCTGAGGAGTATTACTCAACTATATAATGAGTATGCTGTTCCATTTGAGCTGTGGGAGGTACATACTTCTATGCACATCTCTTATTTTCTTTCTTTGTCACCCTCAATCTCCAAATAATCATGTGTTTGATCTAATTGATGTATATCTGTGAGCTATCAATCAACCTTTCCTATTAATATCATTTCCTAATTGAATTCCTTGCCAATCTCTTTATACTTTTAGATATGTTTGGAAATGCTCTATTTTACAACTAGATTTGCAACTGGTTATCTGTTTCTTTTAATGCACAACCTTGATTATGCAGGACAGATGAGGATGTTGTGGGGGAGGAATTATATCTTTGATTAGCTAAGCTATTGTGGTGACTGACTGAAGGAGAAAAATGAATTGGTACAGAAGGTTAGCTAGCTATTGGAGGTCTGGGAAATTTGAATTAGAAACCAGAGTATTGTACCCAGATCTTACCAAAGTACTGTACTCAGGTCTCAGTACTAGCTCAATTTTATGGATAGTTTGGTTTATTTTGTGGATGTAATCAAATTCACAATTCAATATAGTAGTAATTTATATTGCAAAGTGAATTTGAGATGTATATATATCCAGTTTGGTATATATTTTATGGATGTAGTAATTTAAAACTATAAACGAATTGTATTATTGGGATGTATTTTGAATGGTTGATACATTTTGGCTTTAAATTTAAATGAGAATTTAGACCTTTTAGCTATATATCATGACATTAGCAAATTGCAGGTGTATTGGTAATATAGGTGAATCACAACCTTTTTTTTTTATCTGCAATATTTTAAAAATGTTGTATTTTTTTATAAATAAATGACACCTTCTAAATAGATGACACATTATAAACGTTGTGTAAATGTGCCTAAACGTTATCTGATATATTAAACTATAACATTTTTATCCAGAAAACGTTGTGAAATTATACCTTCTACAATGTTTTCAAGCATCTACTAATTTATGAAAAACAAATCTACAACGTTTTTTTTAAAAACATTGTGTAATGTGCTTAACTACAACATTTTAAAAACGTTGTGTAAGGGTGTCAAATAGATGACACCCTTAACCACGACGTTTTTCTGATTAAAACCACAACATTTTTTTCGCGTTATCTATTTACTGTTTTGTAGTAGTGGTCACCTAGCTCGATTTTGTCATACGACGAAGTCAAGTCCAGTTGCGATGGTGACACCAAAGGTTGTCCCAGATAAGTCAAAGTTGGTAGTTCAAGAGAGAGCATTTGTCATGACGTCCCAAAAAGTGACGAACCCGAACAAAGTTATCACGGGTAAGCTAATCATAAACTCTTGTGAAGTATATACCTTATTAGATACTGGTTCTACCAATTTTTATATTTCACCTGCTTGTGCTCAACGTTTAAATTTGACTCCAGAGAAATTAGACATTGACTTATCTGTTGAGACTCTGTTGGGAGAAACCTTCATTACATCCACTATTTATAAAACTTGTTTGATTCAAATCCACACTTTGACATTACCTTTTGATCTCATCTCTTTGAAAATACTTGAATTTGATGTGATTTTATGGATTGATTGGTTAACTACTCATCATGCTAAAATTGATTGTATTCGTAAGGTTGTTAGTTTTCATATTCTTAACCAACCTATTATGCAAATTCAAGCAACCAAACCACTAAAGTCCAAGCCATAAAGTCATTCGTTTATTAAAAAACAGACGTTAGGATTTCTTAGCCTATGTCACGGATTTAAACAAAAATACGTCAGATTTGAATGATATTTCTATTGTTAATAAATTTCCTGACGTATTCCCTGGAGAACTTCCTAGCCTACTCCCAAAGTGTGAAATCGAATTTTGTATTGACCTTGAACCCGGTATAAAATCCATTTCCAAAACCCCATATCAAATGGCTCGTATTAAACTTTAGGAGTTAAAAATTCACCTGTAGGAACTGTTAGACATCGGTTTTATTTGTCCTAGTACGTCTCCTTGGGGTGTTCCAATTTTATTCATAAAGAAGAAAAATGGGGGTATGCGACTTTGCATTGACTATCGAGAGTTGAATCATGTCACCATCAAAAATAGGTACCCGTTACCTCGCATTGACGACCTGTTTGACCAGTTGCAAGGTGCTAAATTTTTTTCAAAGATCGATCATCGTTCCAGATATCATCAGTTAAAGAATAAAATTGATGACATTCCAAAGACTACTTTCAGAACTCGGTACGGGCATTATGAATTCCTAGTTATGTCTTTTGGATTGACTAATGCTCCTGCTGCCTTCATGGATATGATGAACCGAGTATTTAAGGAATATTTGGATAATTTTGTGGTTGTCTTTATTGATGACATCTTAATATACTCCAAAAGCCTCAAATATTTCTTCACCCAGAACGAACTTAACATACACCGAAGACGTTGGCTCGAGTTGTTGAAAGATTACGACCATGCCATTCAATACCATCTTGGAAAAGCGAACGTGGTAGCTGACGCATTGAGTAGAAGATCATATGCGAGTACGAGTGCGATATTGTCGATGCAAAGGCTCATTTTGTATGACTTATAAAGGATGGAGATAGAGTTAAAGACTCCAGGGACCCACGTAAAGATGTCGAATATACGATTAGAACTAACTTGAATTGATAAAGTTAAAGTTGCTCAAGCTATATGCACGGAGCTGATAAATATTAAGAAAAAAAATACAAAAATGTGTTATTCTAGATGTAAGAATCGACGAAGGGAGGAAAGGTCAACCCTCGATTTATTAGTCTATTTAAAATCCTCGATCGAGCAGGAAACGTTGCCTATAGACTCGCCTTACCGCCAAGTATTTCTCCGTTTCATAATATTTTTCACATATCTATATTACGTAAATATGTGGAAGACCCAAACCACATTATTGAATTAAAACTAGATGGCATAACGGAAGATTTAACATATGAAGAGGTATCTGTTAAAATCTTGGATGAGAAGGAACATATTCTACGTTCAAAGGTTATACCTCAAGTTAAAGTGTTATAGAGAAACCACGATATAGAGGAAATTACCTGAGAGTTAGAATCTGAAATAAAAACAAGGTATCCTCACCTCTTTGACATACCAGGTACGTACACCAATTTCGAGGATAAAATTTCATAAGGAGGGGAGGTTGTAAGACCCCAACTTTTTATGAATAAAGATTTAATTTTCTCTAAATGTTATTTTGAATAATAAGGTGTGAATTTGATATAATGTTATAGTTGTGGGTAATATTTATAAATTTTGCAAAGTAAGCAAGTTGTCATAAAATTTTCGTTTGATCGGGGAATATTCGTTTTATTAGGGAATATTCGTACGACGACACAATCATTGGTGGACCCCACAACGAAATTACTGTCGGATTTAGAAAGAGACAAAAATAACCTTTTTATAAAAATAACGGCAAAACTTTTACCGTTAACTATTGAAATACCCGGTGATAAAAATACAGTAATACGCGTGGTTGCACAGTAGCACACGGTATTGCACAGTATCTCTGATTATTGATGCTTACGTAAGAAGTCACTCATTTCATTTAATAATTGAAACAGTAGTTGTTTCATAGTATCTCATATTATTAATTGAATTATTGTCACTGTATCATCTGCATAATATTTTATATTATTCAATCAATAATTGAGATGACACAGTTATTCATATTAGTATTTGCAATTATATTCAAATAGTGCCCTGCCATTCTTCTATAAATAGGATATTTAGTTAAGAAATGAAAATCACACCAGAATCAGAGATTTCTTCTTCTATAATATTGAGCGTATTTCTTTTGAGCACAAGGATACTTTTAGTGTAGCAAATAATGCAAGTTTTCTTCAAGAATATCACTGTTATACCAGTCATAATTACTCTCATACCAAGGTAAGCGATATTATTTTCTTTCAATATTCGTAAGAAATATTATTTTCTTCCATACTCTATAGTATGTAAGTAATATTATTTCATTTTATATTCCTAATTCTACACTTATTTTGATAAGTATTGCTTCAATACTCCTTGAAATTAGTATAATATCTTTGAATTTTGCGCTTCATCTAATATTGTTTCACTGAAACATTTTTCTGAACTTTCTTATTAAATTTTAATCTTTTCATGCTTGAGTACTATTTATGGGTACTATTCATATATACGACACTATTCATACATACGGTACTATTCACGAGGTACTATTCATGGGGTACTATTCACGACAAAAAAATTAGTTTCTTTTCTATCCAAATTATTTTTGATACGTGAATATCATTCTTTAATTTTACTCCACAAATAATTATCACGTTGACAATTTGGACATTCTTAAACTTTGGATAAATTTAATTATAAATCTTTAATATTTATCCTTAATCTCACTTGATTGACTTCTTATATCATTGTCATCATCCTCATGCTTATATTGTGGTGAAAGTCATCTTTGGCCCGTAGTGCATAGATGGACTGTTGATTAGTATGATTATAACCAAGAATTATGTATCGATAATCATGACCTGTAATGTTACAGACAAATGATGTGGTAAAAGTCCTTTTTGGCCCGTAGTGCATATATGGACAGTTATTTGGCATGATCATGACCACTGGTGATAATAACGAATAGCCTTGCCCCGTAGTGCATGGATAATTTGTAGATGTGATACTAACGAATATCATTGGCCCGTAGTGCATGGATAATTTGGTGATGTAGATCATTTATTGAATTGTGTTGTAGAGATAAAATATTAATGATGAACTTTTAAATCATAGAAGATAGTAGACATCATGCTCTACTTGACTCTTCTAATGGATTGCTTATTCCGCTGTAGATGTTGATCTAAACTTGTTGTCTATTGTATTCTATTAGTTTTTATACTGTTGAGGACTAAGGATAATTTGTTCTACATTATCTTAGTCATAATATTCTTTACTGGTCTAGTTGAACTCTCCCTTTTCTTTCATTGTTCTATTCAGAAAATGAGAATATAGCTGGGACTAGTCAGGGAATGGAATAACGGTCCAAGATGATTACTATAGTAGTCCTCACTATTCTATAAAATAGTGTGAAAATAATTGTAATAAGGACTTTATTTGAGTTTGGATATTGTCCACGAGAAAATATTTGTATTGAAACTCAGCTATTGTGTTGTAGTATTTTGCACGACAGTTGTATAAATTAAGTTTGTATTTAAATTATGTACCGTGTATTTGGCAACTCAGAATGGGTTGTGGAGACCTATTTTGGGGGCGTCATAATTAAGCATGATTAGGAAGGGATAAGGCTAACCCTTTTGTCCAAGGGGCAAAAGAAACATGGAGGATATTATCATCCCATTTCATTTCATTAACTTTATATCTTCATCTTCATTTCATTCTCCACCATTCTTCTTCTTCTTCTTCTATTTTCTCTCAACTAGCCAAAAACAAAAACAGAGGAAGAGAGAGAGAGAGAGAGAGAGAGAGAGAGAGAGAGGTTCTTAGAGAGGAAGATGAGTATATTGTTCATGCATCCCAAATTCCTAACCTACTTTGGAAAGAAAAAGAGAGCATCCCACAAGGCAAGGTAAGAAATCAAACCCTAGTTTTTATGTTTTGTATGTTCTATGTGATCTTGTAAGAGATTCATGGAAGTGTAAGTTCTAATAAGATAAAGTCTTATATGAATGATAAATCTTGAGTATAATATGTTTAACATGTCCATCTATATAGTTTATGTTGGAAAAAGGAAGCTAAAGTAGTTTTTGGGAAAAACCTAATTTAAAGGGGTGATCTATGCTTTTCATTTTTAAATCTACAAATGGTTTTTGTGATTTTATTTCTTGGTATGCTAGAACTATGAGTTCAGAGAAAAAACTTTTTAGAAGCATGTAAAAATGTTAAAAAATGAGCAAGATGTGGATTTATTACTAAAACACCTCAACTATGAGATCATGTAAAAGAAATGTCACTTGTGTGCTACTTTCCGGGACCAAAACAGAACTAAAACTGATATTTGATTGATGAAAACTGTAGCTCGGGAAGATATGAATCCAACAAGTCTGATCGGACCCAAATCGGAGTTGAAGATTTCATTTTATTCAAGTTTTAGTGAAGGACCCCATATTTGAAAAAATATCAAAAAGTTTGAAAATATATTGTCCGTTCAACCAAACCGAACCGGCCAGAATATTCCGACAACCGGTTCGGCCACTTTCCGGCCGGTTCAGGCGGTGGTTCTTGGACCCAATTTTTTCTAAAATTATGAAGAATATTAAGATATTTAATCCAAAAATTTTCTGAGCAGTTAGCTAATTATTAAGTAATTAGTGGTTAAACTCTTTTAAAATCATTTAAAACTTACTAATTTATAATTTTTAATGCAATTAATTAATTATTAAACTAATTACATGTAATTTTTATGTAATTAACTATTTAATTATTATCTAAGTGGTATTTGGTGATAATTAAGTAGAGATAGCATTAATAAAGTAACTATTAATTATTTAATTAAGATTAAATAATAAATAGAGTTAAACCATTGATTAATATTAAATAATGATTAAAGAATGCTTAAGTAAGATTATGTAATAATGTAATTACTTACTTACATTGACATAAAATTTATAAAATGACTATTTATTATTTAGTTAATATTAAATAATAAATCGTAATAAATGATAATTAATTATTCTTAAGTTAATAAGAATGAATAATTAAAGACTTATGAAGTAAATTAATTATTTACTATTCAAGGATAAGTAATTAATTAATTAAATAATAAATAAGAACAAATGATAATTAATTATTCTTAGATTAATAAGAAAGAATAATTAAAAGACTTATGAAGTGAATTAATTATTTATTATTCAAGGATAAATAAATAATTAATAAATAGTAAATAAGGACAAAGGTTGATTAATTGTTCATTTATTAATAGTAATGAATAATTAAAGACTAATAAATCAATTATTTATTATTCAAGGATAAATGATTAATTAATTATTAATTAATAATAATTAAAGACAAATAATTTTAATTATTCAATATTTAATTGACATTAAATAATAAGTAGATGTAATTAGCTATTATTTATTTAATAATAACTAAAGATAATTAATTAATTACTATTTAACTAATATTAAATGGTAATTAAAGGAAGATATAATTAATAAATAGAGATAATTTAAATGAATCATTAATTATACAATTATAATAAATTGTTTAAGGGTCTAATAAGTGTTTATTACTTAAGAAAGACCTTATAAATTATTTGTAGACACTCGAAATTTTCTCTTGACGCCGCCATCGACATTGCGGGAGAGGCGATTAATCTTTCGAGAGATAACCCTGGAAGACAGTTGACATCCATTCCGGATACTACCGAAAGTTCAGTTCCAACCCGGAACACAAACCAGGAACATCAGTTCCAACCCGGAACACAAACCGGGAGTGTCATTTCCAATCTCGGAGATAACCCCGAGGTATGCAGATCAAAAGACCGGCAACAACACCGGAGAGGTCAGTTCTGTCTCGGCGATAACACCGTGACATTCAGTTCCAGTCCCAGAACCAACACTAGGAGTAGCGACTCCATCCTTGGTGGTAGCCCCAAGGGATGCTTTTGCAGTTCCGGCGATAACTCCGAAATTATTTGTTTCAAACACATGCGATCAGCTTCAAGTTCATACCTCCTGCCGAGGCACTCATACCCTAGACCCGGAGCTAACAACGGGCAGACAGGCATACCCACAGATGACAGTGAGGCATACAAACAAGCAGTCCAATCTTGTCTCTTCAACACCTGCGCATCGTCTCAACACTTCATACATAGATACATCTAATAATGTCCCACAAGAACCGAGGAGTAACAATTCCGAGTGACTATTACGCGTGGCAATACTTTGGATAAACTTTGAAGATTGAAGACCATGGGCATAGACCCCTCTTCCTGACTTCGTACAACCTCTAATCCATGTCATTGCGTAACTCTAGACACAAGCGGTCCGAAGAAGGTCAGTTATACCTCGTTCGGATGCTCGGATTGAAGTTCTGCAAGTTTGAGCGGACATTACAGTGCATGAGTGCATGTACTTCGAGATGATAGGACCCACGAGGCTCGGATGCACCACGACCAGCCGCAGGTACAACCGCGACTGCCACAGGTGTACCTGCGGCTATCCATCTATAAATATGAGCCTTGGGGTCAGCCATTTGAAGAAGAGAAGGAGAGGAAAAAGGCGAGGAAGCTCTGTCCATTTTACTCTGTATACACATCTTTTGAGTGTTTCCTCATCTTTAAACACTTGTTAGCTCACATATAGCTATCTTTTATCCGTGAGCCGAGTGTTTATCCATTTAAAGTCATAGAAGTCTACATTGGCGACCCAACGTAAGCCTTCTCACATTATATAAAGCCTTCTTCTCATATTAGCACACACCTGTTATACACATTGAGAGTCGTGTTTGTGTGCGTTTGCCTGCATTTCTCATTCCGTTGTTTTTATTTACATCGGTATATATATACTTATATATATGTATATATTTCATATATGGACTAACATTATCGAGTTATGCCTCGATTGAGCCCAGAACTTGATGCGGAGCGCGTATCTGCTCTTATATATATATATATATATATATATATATATATATATATATATAAGCGAGTAAATCCACGGATGTAAAATCCAGGCTCATCGAGATATATGCAGCAACAATTATATATATATATATATATATATATATATATATATATATATATATAAATTGTTGTCGAACATATCCGATGAGCCCGGATTTTACATCCGATGCATTTACTCTAAATATATATATATATAATTGTTGTCGGACATATCCGATGAGTAGTGCAGATTCACATCCAAAGGCATTTATTGCTTATATATATATATATATATATATATATATATATATATATTTACATTTCGCCAAGTCCGAGTTTACTTTGTGGCCTTTTACAACTTTATTTACATTTCGTCCTACACAGGAGTTTACTTAAGTGGCGCTTGATACGCTTTTACCTTTTATTTACATTTTGTCCCACAGAGTTTACTTCGTGGTGGTTGATCATGTCCATATATATATATTTACCGCTTTTATATATTTACATTTCCGATCCCCCATGGAGTTGCTTCGTGGTGGTTGATCATGTTTGTATATATATATTTACAGCTTTTATATATATAACTGCTTAATGTTTTCCATACAAATTGCAGTATCATGTGATCCTAGGAATCATGTGATCACAGATTTAGTCTACTGAATCTAGATTCGGTTCCCATGATGGACATTTTTCAGTTGTAAGCAGCTTGTACATTATTTTACAGCTTGTACATTATTTTACAAGCCGAACATTTAATAATAAAATGGAAGTATCAAAGGCCTCAATTACTATTGAGCATAGGGTATGAAAAAACCTCTTTTACAAAATGTCATTGCTATATCTTGTTTAAAACTAAATTTTTCTATAAATTCAAGCCCTATGTATATAGGTGCGACCGAGGTATAGCACTACTTCTAAATAATTACACATTAATCCACACACACACACACACACACATATTCATATAACAGTTTCTTTGAAAAGTGGCGGTCACCGTGGTAACACGGATGTCGGGGGGTGCCTAACACCTTCCCTCCGCATAATCAAGCCCCCAGACCCAAAATGAATCTCGATTTCATAGATCCGTCTAGCAGTGTTAAATCACTGGGTCAATGTGCAAACTTTTTCAGTTGTGTTTGTGCAACCAGTTAAATACACCAACTGGCGACTCTAAAATTCAAATCACCGACATTATACATGTTGGACCTTTTTCACTTATTTTTTCAAACAAATCTCACATTAACATGAGAACACCAAAGAACAAGTAACGAAAAGGGACACTCAAAAATCCTGACGTCGACAGGTGGCGACTCTGCTGGGGACTCCAGTAAGAAGGCTTAAGCTGCTATTACAAGCTTTTCAAAATTGTTATATGCTTGTGTGTGAATATTGCATTTACATTTCTGATGAATGTGTACGAATGCATTTTTATTTACTGCACTGCTAAATATCTATCTGTGATATTAGTGCTTCGCACATGTCATCATTTTGCATAAACGTTGAGACACGTTGTATGTGAATGTATGTTGTGTGGTTCTTCCATCAAGAGGCTATCTTGTCGGTGTTTGATTACTAGACTCGCAGGAAGAATAATTCCAGCGAGGCTCAGGAAAGGCACCACCCAGATTCGCTCCAGTTGAAAGACCGGATTAACTTCCGTCAAGTAAATTGCGATGATCTGGGAACCTTAATGCCAAAAATCCGTGAGAATAACCCTAAGATAGGTCAACCTCTGATAAACCAAACGCGGAGGATAGTCTCTTCATACTTTCCATTTTCAATTACTTGTAAAAGCATTTACTTGTAATTTTATTCAATGTTCATCCATATGTAATGGAAAATATGAAGAATATCTGTGCATGCATGCATGTTATCAATTAACAACCGGTTTTGCAGGACAAAAATTCCTAAAACGGACATGTTATGATAACATTTACATTACCCTAAAACTAAACTATGTAAGTCTTTTGTAGGGAAGTAATGGGCTCATTACCCACTCAAAAATCCAAAAGGCCGAGGCCTCTGACCACTCATGTCTTTTTACGCCGCCTAATCTTTGTTTCTCGAGAAGAATTTGACGGATTAAGTAAACAAATTACTGACTTGGGCGTTCTCTTTCAAAAAATTGCACCACCACTCAGTGGTATGAAGATACCTACATCATACGAATCCTCTACGAGGAGGAGTTCAAGATGCGGAAAAGATAATTCCGGAACCTCGGTTTGATACGACCAACAAAGACCCTGAAAACACCCATCTCAAAGGAGATCCAGACACCGGTGATATCAGGAAGAAGGTCCTTCAAATGGAGGAAACTATTCGTGTTCTCAAAGGGATTGGAACACATGGTAGTGTTTCATATGCAAACCTTTGCATATTTCCTGGTGTTAATTATCTAGAGAAATTTAAGACCCCTGATTTTGAGAAATATGACAGATTAGGGGATCCTTATACACATTTAAAGGTGTTCATTGGAGAACTTCGGATCTTATGCGAAAAATGAAAAGCTCGAATCATTTGTTTTTAAAAAATCCATTGGAGAAACCCGTTCATGGTATACCAGATTAGACAACTCAAAGATCCATAGCTAGGAAGAGCTGGCTCATGCCTTCCTCACTCAATACAGTTTTCAATCTCAGATGGCTCCTGGCCGGTATCAAATCACCAAGGTCAAGAAAGCGATCCCAATGAGTCATTTAGAGAGTACGCTCAAAGGTGGAGGCACCTTGCTGCTCAAGTTATTCCTTCCATGATAGAATCAGAAATGGTCATGACTTTCATAGATGTATAGGAAGCTCCTTTTTATGAAAGAGTTCTAGCTGGTATTGGCAAACCATTCTCTAAAATGATCAAGCACAGAGAGATGGCTGAGATGGGATTGAAGTCCGGTAAAATTCAAGACATAGCCGCTCTTAAAGCTATTGCTGAGCACATCCTGTCCGGATCTGATGGAAACAACCCCCCGAAGGGTCCATAAGAAGAAAGAGGAGGATGTTTCCTTGATACTACAAGGACAAAAAGGCAATCAAAGCATGCCTATGCAGAGGAGAAACTACTCCCCTTTTCGGCCTGACAATCTTCAAACCCTCCATTGCCTAAAAGTGGAGAAGTAAAGCGACCTCGAACGTTCACACCCTTAGGGGACTCGCTCGAGAATATTCTTGCTCTTCTGACTGTTCAGAAGAAAATTACACATCTTCTTCCACCAGCCAACCCTAATGGGAGGGGTTTTAATGCTACTCGAAAGTGTGCTTATAATGCTGGAGCACCTGGACATGATACTCAAGATTGTTGGGCCTTGGAACACAAGATTCAATATCTAATAGAACACAATGAGATCGTGGTCACAAAACCAGATCAACCTCATGTGCAAGACAACCCTCTTCCTCAACACAAAGAAGAAACGGTCAACATGATCAGTTGGAGCACTGGACAAGGTTCCAATTCTAATGGCGAATCATCCCAACCCATCAAAGACGGTGTTGACAAATGGGATTATGCAAAGTTCTAGTTTACCATGGAATGAAAGATGAAAGCTCTTTGCAAACAAATTAGGCAATTGGCAGAACTGGTGACCCACCAGCATCAAGTCACACGCCAATTAATCAGGCAGGAGCATGCCTATCTCCTTCCTTTTGTTATGAATGCTTCTTTACCACCTTCAAAAAGCGAAGCTATGGAGGATAAGGTTGCGAAGAGAGCAAATGCTAATGCCCGTCGGGATTTTGCCAATAAGAGGGAGTTCACCTATTTGGTCCAATCTATGGAGGAGATACTGCAGATGTTGATCAACGAAGGAATAATTACTTTCCTTCTCCCTCCAATCAATCCCCATTCAAGACGGTTTAATTCTGGTGAAGTGTGTCAATATCATTCACATTCTCGCGGTCACAGTACAAAAGAATGTTGGGCACTCCGCCATCTCATTCAGAATCTTATTGATAGCGGTGTCCTGCAAATAGTAGATAATTACACTGTGCAACTCAAGGGTGGGAATGCATGTCCTACCAAATGGAAGGGATCAGTGGCAGTTATATCCGAAGTGGATGATGAGACTGTCAAAGTATTTCCCATATAGCCAATTCAACTCAAAGGAGTTGACAATCCTTTGAAAGTGGCCGCACCAGAGCCAATTTCTTTATCTTTCAGACCACAATATCCTGTTGAAGGATTCACATCTCGTACTACTGCTACAGTGTCGAAGGAAAATTCACTGTATCTTCATCAACGGGTTATTAAACCTACTTGCGAAGCAAAGGGGAAGTTGCCCACGGAGAAGATTGAAAAATTCCTCCTCACTATAGGCCACAATGAAGCCAAAATGGTTTTAAGTTTGCGAGAAGCTCCACACAAGATTTCAATACTGGACTTGGTTTTCTCTTCTGAGGATCATCGGAAGATCTTACTGAAAGTTTTGGAAGAAGCCTACTTGCCAAAATCAGTGGATGTGGAAAAATTTCAACATTTGGTTGATCACATTTTCAAAAACAATGTGATATCCTTCACTGATGATGACATACCTCCCGAAGGGACCGGGCATTACAAGCCTCTGCATATTGCAGATTTATCTTTCGGGTGCATGCTAGCTGGAGTTTTGATAGATGGAGGCTCATCTCTAAATATCTGTCCTTATGCCACCTTGGTAAAGATGAATATCAATCTCAAGCAGATCCAAAGCAACCATACGGTTATCAGAGCTTTTGATGGATCCCAACGAAATTCCGTTGGAAAGATTGAATTGCCAATTAAGATTGGTCCAAATACATTCAATGTATCTTTCCACATCTTCAAGATAGACTTAAGATACAACCTGTTATTGGGGAGGCCATGGATACACATGGCTGGAGCTGTTCCCTCCACCTTACATCAACAACTCAAATACATTATCAACAACAGTCTAGTCACTGTCAACGCTAAGCCGGAATGTCCTGAACAAAGAACTCTACCAATTATCAGCTTCAATTCAGAAGTTGAACCGGCCAGTTTCCATACTCTGGAAGTGAGTAACACGCAATACCATTCTATTGGAGCACCACTTCCCGTACCCAAGATTTCTGACGAGGTTATGTCAGCCACTCAAGAAATGATATTATTGGGTCATCAACCTAGACAAGGGCTTGGTAAAGATAAGCAGGGTATTAAGCACCCTATCCAAATGTCCAGCCAAATTGGAACAGCTGGACTAGGATATTCTACCAGTTCCAGACATAGGAATCCTCATAAGCACAAGCAGGTTCCTCAAGCTTTCACCGCATAGTGATTTTCTATACCTTTACCTCATGAGTTAATGCAATCTCCTGTAAAGGTTCTAGCCCATGTTGTGGCTATGCTGTTTTCGAAACCAGTGTTAATCAAAGCAAAAGAGGTGCTGATTCCTGATCCCGAGGTGGAAGAAAAGGAACAGAAACGTAAACATGACACTACCTTGATAATGGCAGGCATACGCGTCATTGTTCATGATGAACATACAAACAGATACACCCCAGACGATGATTGCCCAGATGTCATGGTTATCATTCGGGAAAAGGAGGACAATGATGATCCTTCCATCACTTCAGTCCTTCAGGACTTTGCCCTCGACAATTGGAGCAACACTCCATGCATTGGTCGACGAGGGTAAAATGGGCCGAAAATCCCTCTGCCCTGTAGATAACTTTAATTGCTTGCTTTCCTTTATAGTACTAGCAGTTATTTTATCAAGTACATGCTAACACTTTTGTATGATCAAACAGTTGCATATATTAAGTGACAGCATCTTTTATTTTAGGACTCTGAATTTAGATGTGCTTGTACTTGCTGATGAGGTGCCTTCTCTCCACAAGGGGCTTAACTTTGATGCAAAGTTGGACTCAGACTTGATGGACATACAAGAGGACATTGAGACACCTCAAGAGATTAAGGAATGGGTCACAGACAAACCCAAACCCAATCTTGATCAAACCACCTCTTTCAATATTGGAACCTTAGACAACCCTAAGCTAATCCAAATTGGTTCAGACCTTACAACAAATCAGCGGAATGACATGGTTGCACTATTAATCCAATTCTAGGATGTGTTTGTATGGTCTCATGAAGACATGGTGGGTTTGTCCACTAACATTGTTCTTCATCGCCTTCCCATTAAAGAAGGATTCAATCCAGTTAGGCAAAAGCTCAGGCGATTGAAGCCTGAGTGGAGTTTAAAGGTTAAAGAAGAAATTGTGAAACAATTTCAAGCTGGCATTATCATGGTGTCTACATATCCGGAGTGGATATCCAACATTGTTCCCGTGCCTAAACTAGGGGAAAGGTGAGAGTCTGCGTGGATTACCGGGATTTGAACAAAGCTTGCCTTAAAGATAGCTTTCCCGTGCCATTTATCCACATTCTTATTGACAATAATGCTCAATACGACATATACTCCTTTGCTGATTGCTTTCCGGGGTACCATCAAATTATGGTCGCTGAGGAAGATCGTGAGAAAACTGCTTTCATCACGCCTTGGGGAACTTTTTGCTACAGACGATTGTCATTAGTCCTCATCAATGCCGGGGCAACCTATCAACGAGCTATGATGGCTCTTTTCCACGATTTAATGCAGAAAGAGATAGAGATCTACATGGATGAGATCATTGTCAAATCCTGAAAGGAGGAGGACCACTTAGACCATCTCAAAAAACTTTTCAACAGGTTGCGTAAGTAAAACTTGAAGTTGAATCCCGCCAAGTGAGCCTTTGGTGTTAAGTCAGGCAAGTTGCTAGGTTTCCTAGTTAGCCACAAAGGTATTGAGATGGATCCTACCAAAAGCCAGGCTATTAAGGAAATGTCCATTCCTCAGACAGAGAAGGAAATACGGGGATTTTTGGGAAGGATTAGCTTCATTAGCAGATTCATTTCTCAACTCACAGCAACCTGTGAGCCAATCTTCAAGTTGTTAAGGAAGAACTCCTCCATGAAATGGAATGATGAATGTCAGAAAGCCTACCTAACAATCGAAGAGCAACTGATTAACGCTCCTGTTTTGGTACCTCCCAGGGACGATGTTCCTCTGTTCATGTACCTGTCTATCAATGACAATGTCATGGACTGTATGCTGGGCCAAAAAGACGATAGAGGCCAAGAATGAGCTATCTATTACCTCAGCAAAAGATTCAGCATCAGTGAACACAAGTACACTCTGATTGAGAAGACTTGTTGTGCTTTAGCATGGGCTTCCATGAGGTTACAACATTACCTCCATGGTCACACAACCCATCTCATATCCCGAATGGATCCTCTCAAGTATGTGTTTAGTAAGCCCATATTGAATTGTAGACTGTCCAGATGGCAGTTGATCCTACAACAATTTAACATCGTCTACATGACGCAAAAGTCTGTCAAAGGTCAAGGAATTGAGGATCAACTGGCCTCCGCACCTGCAGGGGACTACAAACCCTTGGAAACATACTTTCCTAATGAAGGGATAATGACCGTTCAGCTACAACATTAGTACGATACATGCCGTACGTGGAGAATGTATTTTGATGGAGCAGTTAACGCAGAAGGTTATGGAGCTGGAACAGTTCTAATATCCGGTACGGGGGAGCAGTATCCTGTCGCCGTCAAATTGAAGTTTGTTAGCACCAACAACACAGCTGAGTATGAAGGCTATATCATGGGGCTAAAACTTTCCCGTTCAATGGGCATCAGGTGGTTAACTGTCTTTGGGGATTCCGAATAGGTAATCAGACAATCCACAGGAATATATCAAACCAAAAAATTACATTTGCTGCCTTACCATCGGCAAGTTTTACAGATGGCATTGGAGTTTGAAGAAATCTCCTTTCTACATATTCCTCGTAAAGGGAATGATTTTGCAGATGCATTAGCAACGTTGGCCTCCTTGTTTTACATACCTGACAAGGAAAACATGCCAAGCATCACGTTTACTCTGTAAAAAGCCCTAGTCTATGGGAATTACGTTGGAGAAGTATCGGATGAGCTACCTCCCATCCACAATCCTTGGTATCAGCACATCAAGGAATATCTGCGAGATGGATCTACACCCGCTGAGGCGAGCCTAACTAGAAGAGGTAGATTCATCGACTTGCTATGAAATTCTACCTGAGCGGAGATGCACTCTAAAAAAGAGATGCTGGATTAGGTCTCCTCAGATGTCTAGATAAAGACCAAGCTCAGAGACTCATGGATGAGATCCGTGGTGGAGTATGTGGCCCTCACATGAGCGGACCCCTACTTGTCAAGAAGATCCTCAAAACGGGGCATTATTGGCTTACACTCAAAGTTGACTTTGATGATCACGTCAAGAGGTGCTATCAATGCCAGATTCATGGGAATGCTATCCACGCCCCTCCAAGGGAACTCCACAATATGATTTCGCCATGTCCCTTCTCAATGTGGGGAATGGACGTGATCGGGTCCATCGAGCCCAAAGCCAGTAATGGACATCGATATATATTCACCATGATCGACTACTTCACCAAATGGGTAGAAGCAGCCTCCTTCCCAAGGGTTACTAAAGAAGTCATCATTGCTTTTATCAGAAACAATGTTGTTTGTCGATATGGACAACCCGAGGTTATTGTGTCAGACAATTCTAAGAACCTCAACAACAAAATGATGGATGAGTTATGCAGAAAATTCCACATCAAAAACCTCAATTCCATCATCTACCGTCCAAAGATGAATGGTGTTGTTGAAGCGGCTAATAAAAATATCAAAAAGATCATGCAGAAAATGTCCGTCAATCACAAAGGATGGTTTGACCTCTTGCCTCTGACTTTATTATCCTATAGAACTTCCATGCGTGCTTCCACTGGGGAAACCCCCTACTCATTAGTCTATGGGATGGAAGCAGTGCTCCCCATAGAGGTGTAAATGGAATCCCTCGAGTATTGATGGATGCTCGGTTGGATGAGGACCAATGGAGTACAAGACAGTATCACCAATTGTCTACGATAGAGCGAAAGGCGATCCATGACTATCTTCCATGGTCATTATATCGCAAAGGATCATACGATCCTCTGACAAATGTAAAAAATCTCACTCGACAATTCAAACAATATGACTTGGTTTTGAAGAAGATCATTGACAACCAAGATCAAGCTAAGAGAAAATACGCTCCTAACTGGGAAGGCCCGTTTGTTGTTAAGGAAATATTGACAGGAGGTGCTCTCAGATTGTAGTAAATGGACGGCAATTCAAACAATATTGTCGTTATCTTTGATTTGATAGGTTGCAGGCCCCGTAACTCCAAGCGGATCAAAAGTTATCCCTGTTTTACCAAAGGACGTCGCAGAAGAGAAATATTAGCGCTGACCCAGCTAAGGCGCTAGGCCATCGATCCCTCTGCTTTCTGTTGTGAGAGCGCCCAGAAAGGCTTAGTAGCAGCGTGGAGCATGCTAGGCGGCGGGAAAGGAGTCAAAATGGGTTATTTGATGTCCAATTTGAGCTAGAATAGGATTCTTAGTTGCCTAACTTGCTAGGGTGTCCATTAGAACTCTAAATGCTTGAGTTTAACTTGGATTGGGAGGCTAATTCTAAGACTTTATAAATTCCCTCTTGGGATAGATTTCTATTAACTTATTCTTTACTTCCTTTCTTAGATTAGGAACCCTAGATTAGATTAGAATCGGAGATTGAAGCAACTTGGAGACCATTGAAGATCAAGAGCAGGAGCTTGAGGAAGATGGAGATTTGCTGACAACAGATTCAATTCTTTTCTCTAATCTTATTATTATCTTTTAATGTTATTTCAAGTGTGGATTCTTAGTTTTAATTCAATGAACTAATTCTTTGTTTGAGATTACAATGAATCTTATTGTGTAGTTTATTTTAATATGCTTCATTATCAATTATTATGTTCTATCATGAGAATTGTCTATTGTGATTTGGACTTAATTCTTTAATTGATTGGCCATTAATTACCGTGATAATCTATATGACCTCGAGAGATGAAGTTTAGATTTAGATCTGATCATGATGACATATGTTTGTGATTTCTGCATAGATGGAATTCATGATTCGTGTTTAGGTTAGAGATATGCCTTTACGCCTTATGTAATCTTATAGAGAACTTGTGCTTTAAATCCTTTTTAATTGTAATTCACATAGAGATATAGTGGATTAGTTAATTAGGATGTCTTGCTTAATTCTATCATTTGTGGATTTAAGTGAGTATGACTATTATGCTTCGAGAGGTGGTTTTATCTGCTTTAGTGTTCTTGATTAACAATTCAGGATAGAGAATAATTGATGAGAAGTGTGTTAACTTAAATGAAGTAATAAGTGAAGTTGTGATCTTAAATCTCCGTATTCTTAATTTAACTAGTGGTAATTAGAATTAGTTTAATTATAAATTAAAATTCATTCGTTTAAATAAGATTGAGTTGATTACGAGTTAGTACTTGGTGATTTTTATTAAATAATTCTCTGTGGGAACGATACTCTACTTTCACTTTATTACTTGTTGACCACGTATACTTGCGTGTTGTGCATATATAGATTTTACCCAATAACTACCTGTAAACACTCATGCCGGATAAGTGTAGCAGTATGTAGCTGACCTCAGAGTCTCTGCAATGATCATCGGTACAATGGTATGACCCTCTCTGAGAGCTCTCACTGCCATAATGACGCCGATATCCAGCTCATCCATGTACCGCGACATGAAGACGTATGACAATACGCATAGAAGCAATACATTTACTCTGGCTGAACGCCATTGGTCCTCCGATGTGGTGAAATCCCCAGAATGCCGTGCATAGCTATCCTTAGAGCCAAACATGTCAAATAGGAAACGCTGGGATATCACGTGGCTGGATGTAATCTCGTCCTGGAACACTCTACGTCTCAATCCGATGAGGGTCATGAACTGTCTGCTCATGTCTCCAATAGCCATATGCACGCAAGGTCTGTCAAGCGGTAGCATCGTCAACCATGCATACTCCTCCAAAGTAGGAGTCAACTCCTGGGTCCCAATTCGGAAAACTTGCCTCTCCAATACCCAGTGCTCTAGCATACCCTCTACAAATCCTGTGGGAACCTGAAACATCAACATGGTCATAGTATGCTGCAGCAAATCATATACGATCACCATGTTTGATGGTGATATACTATCATACCATGAGCGCATACCAGATACCACCAAAAATGGTGGGTTATGCTCAATACGGCTAACTGTCGAAGTAGACATATGTACGGGCCGTGTCATAAGACCATCCGGGGTTCAATTCTGAATATCTCTGGACATACATATATATGCATAACATAATAACATGTATGATACAATAGATGGCAATATGATATAGGGAATGGAAAATTGTGCATACATTCCTACGTATATCATCATCTAATAAATCTCTGTACAGCTAAAATACAGGGAAATGGGGCGAAGCTACCCAACATCTAACAGAGGTCTATCAAAATATATAGCGAGAATGGGGCAAAGCTACCCAACAGCTAACAGAGGTCTATCAAAAGAGATAACGAGAAATACATCAAAAAAAGTCAATGGTGTCGATGTCTACATCATCGATACTGTCCACCTGATGTAACTCTATCTACAGGGATGTCAGGTCGATACAATAGAGGATCTGCACCGGCAAAGCCATATAGGTCATCTGAGGGGCTAGCGCCAGAGCTGGAAGGATCAAAAGTATCTGCCTCTGAAGGATCTCTGCCTAAATGCCGAATGAAAAGATGTGTCCGGTCCAACTACCGGGTCAATTTGTGTCACATGAGTTGGATCTCTAACACAGGCTAGCCAATCCGTCATCATCACGGATCTTGGAACCATATCCCCCATAAACTTTGTGGCGCGGGTTTGAGCTTCAATAGTACGAGGGATCCACCAATGCTAGAACATCTCCTGAGACCAGGGGCCCTCTGACAATGTAAAACGTCAATTCCCATCAATGGGATGTCAATGACGGGTGACTGCAAAATAGGCCAATAACACCTGGCAGGAGGCAAGATCGGCATACAGATCTCTCCTATAGTGCTCCTAATAGCATGCTCTCCTAAATAGAGCTACCATCCTCCATCTGTGAAGAGAGGAATCCTGCGGGTGGAAATGACGTACTCTACTTCAGTCAGGTACCCATCGTCAAAACTAACTCCCAAATGCTCTCCAGAGTAGGGAATCTATGTGATGACATCGGCTGTCAACAACTCCAGCTGTAGGTGACAATGATAGCAACAGGGACCTCCACCAGTATGGAATGATTCCATCTCTGTCCTCGTGGATAGGTATCTAAACCTATCACGCTCACATGACGCAAACAAGGAAGCCTCTTATAGGCCCAAAACTGCCAACACAAAGGCAAACATCTGCTGTCAGTCAACACTCTTAACCTATACATGGGAAAAGACAAGAGAAACACTCACCAGCAGAAATGGGTAGAATCCTAAGCACGCCTCGGTCAAGCCCTGCGATCGCATGCGCATACCCCTGAGGAAGTAGGCAAAGGTGTAGGAACCCCAATCATACTCTCCTATACGGTTCACGTGTCAAGTGGCGCTGATCAAAGCGAAGGACACCGTAGAAGAGTTATCTGCTATAAAACAGCCCCTAATGATCATCAGGAACAATCGCCGAAGAATGTGATCCCTGAATCTCACATCATCGGGTATGGGCTCACTCAATAGCCCGCTCATAGCATCTACGCTCACAGGACCCGTACGAATAGTCCTGCCCTTGAGCGCCTCTGCCGGAACTCCCAACAAGGATTTGACGGCAGTAGGGGTGATATCCGTCGTGCAAGGCACCGGCTCCCCTCCAAACTCCATACCTGTGATAAACTACAAATCCATCGGCGTCATCATCACCTCCTAGTCCAGCAAATGGAGTGACTGAGTCTGGTGAAACCACCGCTCAGACAATGCCATGAGGTAACCCCAAGGATAGCAACGGGGTAGAATGGAGAAGAACATCCCAAATCCCCAGCCATGGACGATCGCTCTGTAGTCATCATGCAAAGCCTGATACATAGAGTGGATGCTAAACCAGTTCCCTTGAGGCTGTGTGAAGCTGGGAACCTACATCAAATGCAGATCAACATCAGAATCCTTGAATCCTCATCAATAGGAAATAAGGAAGATTAAAGATCTGACTTCATACCTCGTTTACATGCAGGTATACTGAAGGATGCCTACTTAAGTCACCCAGAAGATCTGGGTTCGCCACTTGAATACCTGGTAATTCCCTATGGGGAACACGTACAGCAGGAGCAGGAACCTCGATCAGTACATCCTCCTCCTCGTCCTCAACATTCGACACTTCAACCCGAATAGGACGTATCACCGCCTCCACTAAACAGCGAGGTTTGTCTCGACGTAATCAGCGTTGAGGCTCTTCGAAGCTCTCTTACATACACGAGAAGTGGTCTGCATGAACTACTTCCTACTGATCCAAATTCATAATATCTGGACAACAAGTCTCCAAATCACCTCAGAAAGGGTGTGGTAATTTCTTACCTGGAGCTTTTCAAAATGCATTCTTTTAACATACATCTACAGGAGAGTTAAATGGGACTATCCACATGCACATAGGCATGACTACCCAATACCTACATTTTGGGAAAATTTTGCCATAGCCCCCTTTGTAAATGGGACTATCCATATGCACATAGTCATGACTAGGTGGCCATTCAGTAGCACACCTATACACGGTCATATACATCCTACATGCATTATTACATCACAGTAAAAAAATACGTAAGTGTAGTCTAATTATCAGGATTATTTTACTTTTATGCCTTTACTCATTTGTCCTCAGATAGGATAAGAAATGACAGTAAAAGGTGTCAATTTGACTATTTCAAAAGTCAAATTTTTTCACATCATTATGTTCAGCATGGTTTAATACTAACATTTGTTATGTTGAATATTTTTTATCAAGTCATATCAGCATGCTTATTCACTACTATGTGTCTAAATGCATTTCATGTGATAAGTCATTTTTCAACAGATAGAAAATGGAAAAAATACATGCATATGTTACCAGGACAGTGAAGAACGCTTGTACGGTGGCAGAATATGCAGAAAGTTGCCCGAACTCAGCATATTTGAAGAAGAGCTCTCAAATTTCCTTCGCTGCACAACTTGAAAATGACTTATGAAAGCAACCATTGGCCTATACATAGGTGTACCGGTGGCATATCTACATGGGTCCCACACCTCCGGCTCGCTCCACTTAGAGTTGCAAAGGAGGTCTCACAAGCTGAAAAGGCCAAATCAGGAATAAAAATGCTACGCGATTGAGCGGAATAACCTGAAATCCTGGTTTCTTGTCGGTCAGAGTTAAACTCCCGTCGTGTCAATGGTATTCGCCTGAATGCAGGGTATACTATACCAATGAGCTCAGCTTTCACAGATCATGCTCGGCAATACCCCACAAAGGTCCGATGCCGTCATTTGCAGGGTGACAAACCTAAACCTCCACAGCGGGGAGTTCTGTACGCGAAAACCACGAAATACCAAACCTCCCCGGCGGGGTTTACAACGCCGAAGTGACAAACTGATAAAGTATCCCCGGCAGGGGTCACAACGCACATCTTTCAAGCATCTACGTATCCCCAGTGGGGGTTACAACGCAATGCAACCATTGATACACACATCAATGAAGGTCAAGCAACTTTGACGTCAAGTCAGCCGATGGCAAGTAAACCCATTGAAGCAACTCATCTACGTATCCCCGGCGGGGGTTACAACGTAATGCTACCATTGACACATACATCAATGAAGGTCAAGAAACCTTGACAATGCACCCAGTAGGGATCTATCCGATGATACACACATCAACGAAGGTCGTGCAACCACAGCGATGACAAATCTGCTGGCGATAATTCAGGAATGTAATGAGGAAATATGTTATACACATCCTCAAACAGACAAAGCCTTATCCCCACAGATCTCTTACACACAAGAGGTACCTCTATAGAATATAAGACAATGTCTAGGATTCAAGACTTTGGTGATAGCCCCAACGTCAACATCCTTGGAGACTTGGATCGCATGTCAAAGCCATCACTGATTGTCATCCCAACAGGATTACCTGACAATCATGCATCATACATTTGCATCATGTTGCTGCATATAACATCATGTTTATCTTGCTTTCATTTCAAGTGTCTAGGATTCTCTATCCTATCCATGCCTTGCATTGCATGAATATGATAAAGAGGGGCTTCTGTAGACACTAAAAATTTTCTGCTTGCTTTTATTCTTGACATTACAGAGGGCGATTAAATCTTTAGAGATAACCCTGGAAGACAGTTGACATCCATTCCGGATACCACCGGAAGTTCAGTTCCAACCCGGAACACAAACGGGGAACATCAGTTCCAACCCGGAACACAAACCGGGAGTGTCATTTCCAATCTCGGAGATAAGCCCGAGGTATGCAGATCAAAAGACCGACAACAACACCAGAGATGACAGTTCTGTGACGCCCCCAAAATAGGTATACATTACCCATCTTGAGTCGCCATATACATGGTACAAAATTCAAATATAACTTAATAATACAGCTGTCGTGTAAAATACGATAAAACATAAACTAAGAGTTTTAATAAGAATATTGTCATCTAGACAATATCCACACTCAAAGGAGTCCTCATTACATTTATTGTCACACTATTTAACAGAATAGTGAGGACTACTAATGCTATCATCTGAACCGTCCCCGCTACGTTCTAATTTTCTGAAGAGAACAATGAAAACAAAAGAGTGAGCTCAACTAGCCCAGTAAGAAATATTATGACTAAGATAATGTAGAATAAATTATCGTTAGCCTTCAACAGTGTTAAACTGATAAAATATAACAAACATCAAGTTTAATTGCAGCGGAACAAATATTCCATTAAAAGAGTCAAGTAGAGAATAAAATCTACTATCTTTTATGATTTAAAAAAGTTTTCCATCACTTTTATCGCCGGGACTCAGTTTAATAAATAATTCACATCATCCCTGCACTACGGCCAAGGATATTCATTAGTATCACAACCACAAATTATCCATGCACTACGGGCCAAGGATATTAGTGTATTCATCAATGGTCATGATCATGCCAACAACTGTCCATCAATGCTCTACGGGCCAATGAGGACTTTAACCACATCATTTGACATTACAGTCATGATTATACCGAATAATCCCTAGTCATAATCATACCAAGTCCATCTATGCACTACAGGCCACAGATGACTTTTTAACATAATATAAATATGAGGATGATGACAATGATATAAGAATTCAATAAAACAAGTTCAAGAATTAATTAATCCAAGAACCAATAACGTCCAAATTGTCAACATGATACTGCTTTGTAGGGTAAAATTCTAGAATGCTCAGAAGAATATTTCCATGAAAAGATACTGGATGAAGCGCAAATATCCAGGGTATTCTACTAATTTCATGGAGTATAGAAGCCAAAACTTTAACCAACTGAGTATAATAGAATATATGAAATCGTAAATGGATTTTCATCCACCATGCGGTAATCCACGTGATGCATCATTTCCGAAATTTAATAAGGAATGAATACAAAGGATCATTCACCATGCATGTGGTAATCCACATGTAGGCGTTATTCAACGAATAATAAAGAATGGAATAATAGAAGGATTCACCATGCATGCGATAGAGACCGCATGCATGTGTTATTCCCAACGTAATAATAAAGAATGGAATAACAACGAAATTCACCATGCATGCGATGATCGCATGCATAAAAGTTATTCCAACGTAATAATAAATAATGAACCGAATTCATGTAAACGCACGCATGTGATATTCTAATAGAATAATAAAGAATGGAACCGTGTCAAATGCGTAAAAGCGCGTAGGCGATATTCCGGCGAATAATAAAGAATGGAATAATAGAAGAATTTCACCATGTATGCAAGATTGCTTGTATAGACATGTTATTCCAACATAATAATAAGGAATGGAATAACAGAAAAATTTCACCATGTATGCGGTACTTCGCATAGACAGATTATTCCAACATAATAATAAGGAATGGAATAACAGAAGAATTTCACCAAGTATAGGGTAGCCCATGCGTATCTGAGTTATTCCAATAGAATAATAAAGAATGGAATAACGAAGTTCTCTTCATGAATACAAAAGAAATAATACCCCTTACCTTAGAACAACCGGATATAGGAGTAGTGAAGTAGCATAATACTTTTTTTTCTTTCTCTCTAGTTTCGCATCTCTAGAGTTTCAAAGGAATTCGTAAGAAATAATGAAGGAATGAGCTTCTATTTATAGGAGAATGGACCTAATAGTAACTAATTCTGAATCAGTCCAGTTGATTTACTTTTAAATGGACTAATCAAGATTGGTTTACTATAAAATATTCTAATAAAACAAAATCTTTTAAATAAAATAAAATATATTCTATTTATAATCTAATAAAATGAATAACTTTATAAAAGTATTCTATTTTATATAAAAAGATTTTACTATGTAAACACTATCACGAGCCTACTATGCAAATACTATGCATAATAAAAAATATGATATATTCTATTTATAGTCTAATAAAATGAATAACTTTATAAAAGTATTCTATTTTATATAAAAAGATTTTATTATGCAAAACACTATCTGAGCACTATGCAAACACCATGCATAATAAAATATAATATATTCTATTTATAGTCTAATAAAACGAATAACTTTTTAAAAGTATTCTATTTTATATAAAAAGATTTTACTATGCAAAATACTATGCATAATAGAATATAATATATTCTATTTATAGTCTAATAAAACGAATAACTTTATAAAAGTATTACATTTTATATAAAAAGATTTTCTTGCTTTTATTACATTAATAATACTAATAAAACAAAACTTCATCATCATTATTATAATTCACACTATTAATCGACCAATTCGTTTCCGAGAAAGAGGGCTTTCAATAAGGATTTCTCCTATCATGCGCCGCAATTAGGTGACCAAACCTCTCCTCGGCGTAACTTCTAGACATCGTTAATATTGCAAATAATAATATTAATAACTTTGTTATTTCAATTATTAATTTAATAATATATAAAATATTGACAATAATTGAATCAATTAACACGAGATACTATGCAACAATTCTTTGAAGCAATAATTGAACAAAAGCGGTGACTTCTCATATAAGCATCAATAATCAATATCGTGTGCTACTATGCAACCACGCCAGATTCTTGTACTTTTAACACTGCGGAGTTTCAACGAGCTTAACGATAAAACTTTATTTGTTATTTTCATAAAATATTTTTGTCGTTTTCTCGATCCGAAGCAATAATTTTATTAGGGGTCCACCAATGATTGTGCCGTCGTACGAATATTTCCTGTTAAAACGAATATTCCCCGACCAATCGAATATTATATAACAACTTGCATACTTTTCAAAATTTATAACTATTACCCACAACTATAACATTATATCAAATTCATTCCATAATATTCAAAAATGATAATTATAGAAAATTCATCTTTATTCATAAAAGTTGGGGTCTTATAAGTTCTGTGTCAGCGGTAACACCGTGACATTCAGTTCAAGTACCAAACCAACACTGGGAGTAGCGACTCCATCCTTGGTGATAGCCCCAAGGGATGCTTTTGCAGTTCCGACGATAACTCCAGAATTGTTTGTTTCAAACATATGCGATCAGCTTCATGCTCATACCTCCTGCCGAGGCACTCATACCTCAAACCCGGAGCTAACTACGGGCAGACAGGCACACCCACAGATGACAGTGAGGCATACAAACAAGCAGTCCAATCTCGGATGTAACCTTGAGCAACGTCTGCTTTTCGCTCAAATCGACGATAACCCCGGTGAGGAGTTAAAATGATGTCTTACCGCCTCAACGTTTTCTCTCACAAGATAATATCGCAGCATACCAACAAGTAGTCCAATCTCAGAAGTAACCCTGAGCAACGTCTACTTTTAACTCAAACCGGTGATAACCCCGGCGAAGAGTCAAACGTCATCTTGTCTCTTCAACACCTGCGCGTCGTGTCAACACTTCATACATATATACATCCAACAATGTCCCACAAGAACCGACGAGTAACAATCCCGAGTGACTATTATGCGTGGCAGTACTTTGGATAGAATTTGAAGCTTGAAGACCATGGGCATAGACCCCTCCTCTTGACTTCGTACAACCTCTAATCCATGTCATTGCGTAACTCTTGACACAAGCGGTCCGAAGAAGGTTAGATATACCTCATTCGGATGCTCGGATTGAAGTTTTGTAAGTTCAAGAGGACATTACAGTGCATGAGTGCACGTACTTCGAGACAACAGGACCAACGAGGCTCAGATGCACCACGACCAGCCACAAGTACAACCGCGGCTGCCGCAGGTGTACCTGCGTCCATCCGTCTATAAATATGAGCCTTGGGGTCAGCCATTTGAAGAAGAGAAGGAGAGGAAAAGGCGAGGAAGCCCTGTCTATTTTACGCTGTATACACATCTTTTGAGTGTTTCGTCATCTTTAAACACTTGTTAGCTCACATATAGCTATCTTTTGTTCGGCGGGAGCTGAGTGTTTATCCATTTATAGTCATAGAAGTTTACATTGGCAGCCCACTATAAGTCTTCTCACATTATATAAAGCCTTCTTCTCATATTAGCACACACTGTTATACACATTGAGAATCGTGTTGTGTGCGTTTTCACGAACTGCGGTCCGTGGTTTTCATTTATGTCTGTATATATATACTTATATATGTAAATATTTCATATATGGACTAACATTATCGAGTTATGCCTCGATTGATCCTGAACTTTCTGATGCGAGCGTTTATCTACTTTTATATATATATATATATATATATATATATATATATATATATATATAATTGTTGTCGGACATATATCTGATTAGCTTTGAATTTTACATCCGGTGTATTTACTTTATATATATATATATATATATATATAATTGTTGTCAGACATATCTGATGAGCCTGGATTTTACATTTGGTGCATTTACTCGCTTATATATATATATATATAATTGTTGTCAGACATATCCGATGAGCCTGGATTTTACATCCGGTGCATTTACTCGCTTTTATATATATATATAATTGTTGTCGGACATATCCGATGAGCCTGGATTTTACATCCGGTGCATTTACTCGCTTTTATATATATATATATATATATATTTACATTTCGTCCTGCCTAGAGTTTACTTCGTGGCGATTGATCGCTTTTGACTTTATTTACATTTCGTCATCTGCCTGAGTTTACTTAAGTGGTAGTTGATCGCTTTTACGACTTTATTTACATTTCGTCCCACCTAGAGTTTACTTATTGGTGGTTGATCATGTACATATATATATATATATATATATATATATATATATATATTTACCGCTTTTATATATTTACATTTCCAATCCCCCATGGAGTTACTTATTGGTGGTTGATCATGTCTCATATATATATATATATACTGACTTTTATATATATAATCGCTATCGCTTTCCATACAAATTGCAGTATCATATGAGCCTAGGAATCATGTGATCACAGATTCAGTCTACTGAATCTAGATTCGGTTCCCATGATGGACATTTTTCAGCTGTAAGCAACTTGTACATAATTTTACAGTGTCTGAATTTCCTTGGATGGTTGTCATGCCCATAAGGAGTTCGACACTGCTGTATATTATTTTCTCGAGAATGCTTCGCATCTCAAAAATAAAAGCAAACAAGCCGAACATTTAATAATAAAATGGAAGTATCAAAGGCCTCAATTACTATTGAGCATAGGGTTGAAAAAACCTCTTTTAAAAAACGTCATTGTTATATCTTGTTTAAAACTGATTTTTTCTATAAATTCAAACCCTATGTATATAGGTGCGAACAAGGTACAACACTACTTCCAAATAATTTCACATTGATCCACACACACACACAAATTCATATAACAGTTTCTTTAAAAAGTGGCGGTCACCGTGGTAACATGGATGTCGGGGGGTGCTTAACACCTTCCCTCTGCATAATCAAGCCCCCGGACCCAAAATGAATCTCGGTTTCATATAGACTGCATCTAGCGTTGTTAAATCATCGGGTCAATGTGCAAACCTTTTCGGTTGCGTTGGTGCAACCAGTTAAATACACCAACTGGCGACTCTTAAAGTCAAATCGTCGATATTGTACATGTCAGACCTTTTTCACTTGTTTTTTCAAACAAATCTCACATTAACATGAGAACACCAAAGAACAAGTAACGAAAAATGGACACTCAAAAATCCCGACGTCGACATTATTAAATTATTAATCTAAGGTTTATTAAATATCCTATAAGATTAATGATGGTACATTACATTACATGTATATTGTGATTAAATTATTTGCTAAATAATAGCATAAGTACGCGTATAGACGTACGATTATACGCAGTACTAACTAGTAGACCAACATTGTCAATGCTAGGTCGATCAAAGGGTTTTAATTAAAGCTAGTTAGTTGAAGCTCGTCAAACAGGCAAGTTCCATAACTCGACCTCGAGTTATTATTTTCAAAGCATGTTAATGAATAATTATTGTTGATTATTCACATCTATAATGATTATTGAAATTTTTATTTTGTGCAATTAAATTCCTGTTATATTATTATTGAACTGCGAATTAGATTAAAGTCACTAGTACAAAACAGTAAATAGACAACACTTAAACAACAACGTTTTTATAAAAAAACGTTGTGGTATATTTTTTAACAAAACATTGTAGATACATATAAAAAATGATATCTATTTATAAGGATAATTTTTGGTTTTAAATAGATAATGTTTTTTTTCTAAAAAAACATTATCTATGTAAAAAATACGGAGCAAAAATCCACGGATAAATGAAAACTTAAAATTAAATCTGCTCTCTTTCGCAAGTCCTCTATTTTCTTTCTCACCGAGTGTCTTCGTCTCTCATCTCTCTGTTTAGCCTCTTTTCGTTCCATCTGAAAAACAAAAGCTAGGGTTTGCCTAGATTTCCTGTAACTCTCAAATCTCTAGATCCATGGCAAAGACAAGGGGAGGGCACACCTTTAACATCGATCGACAGTCGGTTCAACAAAGCATAAAGTCAACCTCAGCACCTAGAGAAGCTCGACGATTGAACCAGAACCTCTCTACGCTTTCATCTGATTTGGGGTGCTTCTTCGAAGGAGATGAAGCAAAAAGGACTAACTAGCTACTAATTCATTGATCAGATATGAACTTTTCAGAGTAGATTGTTGCAACATGGTTACCTGGTTTGGTATAATCTTGGATGGTAAGGCTTCTCAGCTGAATGTGTAATTGTCATTTTAAGGTAATCATTCCTTACTATTCTTACCCAACATACTTTCAATGATAGATTGATTCAGCTCGTCTTTTCCAATTTTGCTACCGTGCCATTTATGTTGCCTGGTATATAGTTAGCTTAATAGGACTTGGTTGTACAAGGGCAACCAATTTCAGTATATTCAGCGTATTTGTGGGTTTGGAGTTGTTCTCTTCCTGTATTTTCATGTTTCTCTAATCTAAACTTTTAAAAAATAGGAAGCAAACGTTGCTTTTATATGTAAAACTGCATTTATACAGCTCAATATCTGTTACATTCAAAACTTTCTTACTTGTTTCCCATTGTTGATTTTCGTCACCTCAAATAGCTTCCACAAGGCTTTGATTGAGATGAGTTATAATGGTCTACTATCTAATGTTGATCAAATACAGCTGAAAGTAATCCAAAATTGGCAGCTACAGTTGAAAGTTTACTCTGGGAGAATGTTGGTGGTTTACCTTGCATAGATAGAGGTCTACTGTCTGAACTCTTAAAAGGGAGGATGGTCTACTAAAACTACAAAATAGAGCTTCCCTTTCCTTGTTAACAATATGGTTAAAAATATTTAAGAATTTGAAGAGAGGGGAAATGGTAATATAGGGCCAACTAATATTTGTTGGCATTTATATCGACTTCTGAACAGTGCAAATTGCGGGCTCGAAATGATCCATTAATGATATACATAATGTCATAAATGCAAATTTTTTAAAACTAATTTGATCAGAGAACTTTATAAACCAATGTGAAGAAAGAAAAATACCCCCACATTTAGCACCTACTTATGAGAATACCATGCGAACTTTAATTGATGTTCTTCAAAATGTTCTCTACTCTGTCCTTATTTGTGTTGCATATGTCTGTTTGTGTTGAGTGTGTTGAATTTTATTTGTGTTGCATGGTAGCATGAACTAACTACCTATTAATTCGTTAATTAGATATGAACTTTGCTGTGTATTTGACTGCTGTGGGCTAAGTTAGAACAAAGGGGTTTAGGTTGGGCTGAGGAGATATAAGGAGAATGAAATGGGTTGGTGACATAAACAAGTGGTTGTGAAATTAATAGCCTGAAACTATGCCTACCAAGTATTCAATAAAAATTCTATAAGAACTTTTTGGTTAAAAACTGAATATTAGAACAAGGTAAAGCATGGGCCTAATTTAGTTATCATATGTGATGTTAATTAATGTGTGTTAGTGTAGACACTCTAAATTTTCTACACACCTGTTACTAACATTGCAGTAGGGCAGATTCGTCTTTAAGACATAACATTGGAAGATAGCTCACATCCATTCCAGATACTACCAGAAGTTCATCCTCAACCCCGGGACACACACCGGGAACATCAGCCTCAACCCCGGAACACACACCGGAAGGATCATTTCCAACCTCGGAGATAACCCCGAGTTTCATCCTTGGCGATAACACCAAGGAATGTTGTTGCAGTTCCGGCGATAACTCCGGAAATGGTTGTTTCAAATACATGCGATCAGCTTCAACCAGACCTACTGCTGAGGCACTAATACCTCAGACCCGGAGCTAACATCAGGTAGATAGGCACACTTGCAGATAACATTGCGGGATTCAAACAAGCAGTCCAATCTCAGATGTAACCTTGAGCAACGTTTAATTTTAACTAAAATTGGTGATAACCCCCGTGAAGAGTCACACATCATCTTGCTATCTCAACACTTGCGCGTCGTCTCAGTACTTTAGACATACATACATACAACAATGTCCTACAAGAACCAATGAGTTCCAATCCCGAGTGACTATTACACGTGGCAGCATACCGGATAGAATTTGAAGCTTCAAGACCATGGGCATGGTCTCCTCTTCCTGACATCGTACAACCTCTAATCCATGTTATTGCATAACTCTCAACATAAGCAGTCCAAAGAAGGTCGTATATACCTCGTTCGGATGCTCGGATTGAAGTTCTACAAGTTCGAGCGGACATTACAATGCATGAGTGCACGTACTTTGAGACGACAGGACTCGCGGAACCCGGGGCATCCCGGGTAGCCGCAGGTGCATCTTGGCTGCCGCAAGTACACCTGCGGCTCCCCCCTCTATAAATAAAGGGCTTGGGGTAGCCATTTTGAAAAAAAAAGGCATGGAAGCCCTGCCCAATTTGCTTTGTACACACCCATATTGAGTGTTTGCTCTTTTTAAACACCTGTTAACTATACATTTACCGGCAGGAGCTGAGTATTTATCCATATAGAGTTATAGAAGTCTTCATTGGTAGCCCACTGTAAGCCTTCTCACACTCTATAAAGCCTTTCTCTTCATCTTTGCACACAATATTCTACACATTGAGAGTTGTGTGGTGTGCGTATGCCTGGACTTCGGTCCGTGATTTTCATTTCTATCTGTATATATATACCTATATATGTATATATTTATATATGGACTAACATTATCGAGTTATGCCTCGATTGAGCCTAGACTTATGTCTGGAGCATTTACTTGCTTATAAATATATATATATATATATATATAACTGTTGTCAGACATATCTGATGAGCCTGGATTTTACATCCAGAGCGTTTATTGCTTTTATATATATGTGTATATATATAATTGTTGTCGGACATATCCGATGAACCTGAATTTTATATCTGGTGCGTTTACTGCTTATATATATATATTTATATTTCTATCAGGCCTGGAGTTTACTTCGTGGCCTTTTACAGCTTTATTTACATTTCGTCCCGCCTAGAGTTTACTTCGTGGCAGATTATCACTTTTACAGCTTTATTTACATTTCATCCTCTTTGAGTTTACTTCGTATGGTTGATCGATTACTACTTTATTTACTTTTCTCGATCCCCCATGGAGTCGCTTTCGTGGTGGTTGATCATGTCCATATATATATATATATATATATATATATATATATATATATATATATATATATATATATATATATATATATATATATATATTCACCGCTTTTATATATTTACATTTTTGATCCCCATGTAGTCACTTCGTGGTGGTTGATCATGTCTATATATATATATATATATATATATATATATATATATATATATATATATATATATATATTTATAGCTTATATATATATAATCGCTATCGCTTTCCATATAAACTGCAGATATATGTGAGCATAGGAATCATGTGATCACAGATTCATCTCAATCTAGATTCGCCTTCCTATAATGGACTTTTTTCAATTTGTAAGCAGCTTGTACATTATTTACAGTGTACAAATTTTCTTGGATGGTTGTCATGCCCATGAGGAGTTCGGCACTGCTGTATATTATTTTCTCGAAGATGCCTCACATCTCAAAAATAAAAGCAAATGAGCCAAACATTTTAATAATAAAATGGAAGTATAAAAAGGTCTCAATTCCTATTAAGCATGTGGTTTGAAAACCTCTTTTACAAAACTTCATTGCTATATCTTGCTTAAAACCTAATTTTTTAAAATTCAAACCCTTTGTATATAGGTACTAACGAGGCCTCGCACTACTTTCAATTAATTGCACATTGATCCACACACACACACATTCATATAATGCTTTCTTTGAAGTGGCGGCCACCATGTAGCAACATGGATGTCGGGGTGCCTAACACCTTCCCTCCGCATAATCAAGCCCCCGAACCCAAATGAATCTCAGTTTCACAGACTCGTTTAGCAGTGTCACATCACTGGGTCAATGTGCAAACCTTTTCGGTTGCGTTGGTGCAACCAGTTAAAAACACCAACTGGCGACTCTTACAGTCAAATCGTCGATATTACACATGTCAGACCTTTTTCACTTATTTTTTCAAACAAATCTCACATTAACATGAGAACACCAAAGAACAAGTAACGAAAAGGGACAACTAAAAATCCCGACGTCGATAGGTGGTGACTTTGCTGGGGATTCCAGTAAGAGGGCTTAAGCCGCTATTACAAGCTTTTCAAATCTGTTATATGCTTGTGTGTGAATGTTACATTTAAATTTATGATGAATGTGTACGAATACATTTTATTTATTGCACTGCTAAATATCTATCTGTGATATTAGTGCTTTGCACATGTCATCATTTTGCTTAAACGGTGAGACACGTTGTATGTGAATGTATGTTGTGTGGTCCCTCCACTAGGAGGCTATCCTGCCGGTGTTTGATTAATGGACTTGTAGGAAGACTAATTCCAACGAGGTTCAGGAAAGGTATCACCAAGATTCGCTCCAGTTGAAAAATCGGATTAACTTCCCGTCAACTAGATTGCGATGATCTGGGAACCTTCATGCCAAAAAGCCGTGAGAGTAACCCTAAGATAGGTCAACCTCTGATAAACCGAACGCAGAGGAAAGTCTCTTCATGCTTTCCATTTTTAATTACTTGTAAAAGCATTTACTTGTAATTTTATTCCATGATCATCTATATATAATGGAAAATATGAAGGATATCTGTGCATACATGACATATTATCAATTAACAACCGTTTTTGTAGGACCATATTCCTAAAGCGAGCACATCATGATAACATTTACATTATCCCTAAGATTAAACTATATAAGTCTTTTATAGGGAAGCAATTGGGCCTATTACCCACTCAAAATCCAAAAAGGCCACGAGCCTACAACCAATCATGTCTTCTTCTGACCAGTCTAATACTGTTTCCCAAGAAGAATTTGACGGATTAAGTAAACAAATTACGAATTTGGCTGTTCTGCTGAAAGAATTGCATCAATCTACTCAGGGTACGAAGATGCCTATGAAAGTAGTATGCACACAAGCCAATCATGTTTGATGATAAAGCATATACTTTGTAACAATCTTATTCATTAATTAATAAAAAGTATTAATTTTTTAAAGGCTTTTAATTATCTACATGATCTTTGTTTTTATAATATGTGATAAACCCATAGTTTTAAGCAATGCTTTTAGAATAATGATGATGATCATTCTAATGAGATCTAAATTCTTAGAAAGCTTAAAACTAAAATAGTTCCCAATCATTGGATTACTAAATTGGGGATTAGTGAATCCGGATAGATTGGTACATCGTTCTTGCTCATTGGATGAGGATGATTGATCTCATGATCATTTGTGTGGAGACACTAAAGCAAGTATGTAGGTGCTTATTAGAGAATAAGTTCACTTGAACGTTGGCTCGCTAAGGAATACCTAATGGAGTTTTACTTGCCACCAATAGGAATTCTGTAGTGATAGTAGTACAAGTGATCCTTGGACTTGAGATCATCATAGTATCTTGTGTATGATGAGTTATACTTTGACTTATTCCTTAAGACCCTTAGGGTATATCAAAGGGTATGCTTGGGTATAATAAGTTATACATGGAGATAATGTATGATCAATAAAGAATCTACCACTTCTATTAAAAGAAGAGAAATGTCCTATGTGATTCGATAAATGACAAACCAATGAGTCCTTGGCAAGCGCGTAATGAAATTAGAAAGGAATTTCTAATTTGCATTATTTGAGTTGTGCATTTAAGGATCGAAATACATATAATTAAATAAAATAAGACTTGACAAAGAATTCCATGTCTTATATTTAATTGGGACATTGTATGGTGGAAGGATTGAATTGTCACGGTAACTATTTACTCAAGGATTCTTTTATGATTAATGTTGAAATCTATATTATCCGGAAAGTCGTTGATCGCTAGGGAGGCTTATCCTATTGTAGAATAAATATTATTTATTTAAATAAATTAATTGTTTAATTTATTTATTTAAATAAGATTAGAATTGTTCTAATTGATTTATTCACAACCGTTTAATATGGAGAACCTAAAGGGTCACACCATAAAAGGAAGAATAATTATTTAAGAAGTAAATGGCATAAATCGTAATAATATGTTATGTATATTTAATTTAATCTATGGTGATAGAATAAATTAAATAGCTTAATATTTATTATTTAATATTTTAGAAATATTAAATATAAATTAATAAGAGGAGTCTTATTAATATTATTACAATTATTATTATTATTTTAATTTCTAAAAGAGTTTAGGAATTAATTTAATATAAGTACTCTCATTTATTCCTGATTGGATTAGGAAGGAAAATTAGTTAAAGGAGTTTAATTAATTATCCCTAATAAGATTAGGGAGCCCCTTTAATTAAAAGGGTTTAATTAAATAATACCTTATTTTAATAGGGTTACTTGATATCTTGATAAGAAGTGTCTTATATCAGATATTAAGACTACGACATAATTCCAATAGTTGGGAGAGTACGCTCTTTTCTATAGAGATAGAAAAACTAGGGTTTAGCCAACCACCCATCTTCTTGAATCTTTCTTCTTCCTTGGTGGATCACCTCTAGAGGCCAAACACTTGGGTGGCTAACGTTGATCAAAGGAAGGAACCAAACCCGGTGAATTCAAGTTGAACACGAAAGGATTTGGAGGTGAACTTGTACCTGAGAAAGCTCGATCTTCAAGGGTATGATTTTATTCTTTATCTTTTCGTTTAATTAATAATTGTGCATAAAGGGTGATCCGGGTATATGGTTTGTAAAATTTTTAAACTCTGATTTTTACACGTTTTCGCTTATTTATGCAATTTGATTGCGTTCTTGAATATTACAAACCTAACAGCCTACACATACAGAATCCTCGTCACAAGGAGGAGCTCAAGGTGTGGAAAAAATAATTCAAGAACCTCAGTTGGATACAACCAACAAAGACCCTGAAAACACCCATCTCAAAGGAGATCAAGACACCGGTGACATCAGGAAGAAGGTCCTCCAAATGGAGGAAACTATTTGTGTTTTCAAATGGATTGGAACACGTGGAAGTGTTTTATATGCTGACCTTTGCATATTTCCTGGGGTTCATTATCCAGAGAAATTCAAAACCCCTGATTTTGAAAAATATGACGGATTAGGGGATCCTTATACACATTTGAAAGTGTTCATTGGAGAACTTGGGGTCTTATACGAAAAATGAGAAGCTCAGAATGTAGCTGTTCCAAAAGAGTCTGACTGGAGAAGCCCGTTCATGGTATACCAGATTAGATAACTCAAAGATTCATAGCTGGGAAGAGCTAGCTCACGCCTTCCTTACTCAATACAATTTTCAATCTCAAATGTCTCCTGAACGTTACCAAATTACCAAGGTCAAGAAATAGTCTAATGAGTCATTTAGCGAGTATGCTCAAAGGTGGAGGTGCCTTGCTACTCAAGTTATTCCTTCCATGACAGAATCATAAATGATCATGACTTTTATAGATATACAAGAAGCTCCTTTCTATGAAAGAGTTTTAGCCAGTATCGGCAAACCATTCTCTGAAATAATTAAACATGGAGAAATGGCTGAGATGGGATTGAAGTTTGGTAAAATTCAAGACCTAACTGCTCTTAAAGTAGTTGCTGAGCACATCCAATCTGGATCTTATGGAAATAACCCCTGGAGGGTCCATAAAAAGATAGAGGACGATGTTTCCTTGATACTACAAGGATAGAAAGGCAATCAGCACATGCCTATACAGAGGAAGAACTACTCCCCTTTCCAAGCACAATCTTCAAACCCTCCATTGCCTAAGAGTGGAGAAGTAAAGTGTCCTCGAACGTTCACACCCTTAGGGGACTCACTCGAGAATATTCTGGCTCTTCTGACTACTCAGAAGAAAATCACACGTCTTCTTCCACCAGCCAACCCTAATGGGAGGGGTTTTAATGCTACTCAGAAGTGTGCTTATCATGCCGGAGCACCTGAACATGATACTAAAGATTTTTGGGCCTTGAAACACAAGATCCAAGATTTAATAGAAAATGGTGAGATCGTGGTCACCAAACCAGATCAACCTCATGTGCAAGACAACCCTCTTTCTCAACACAAAGAATAAGAGGTTAAAATGATCAGTTGGAGCACTGGACAGAGTTCCACTTTTAACAGTGAATCATCCCTGACCATCAAAGATGGTGTTGACAAATGGGATTATGCAAAGTTCTAGTTTACTATGGAGCGAAAGAAGAAATCTCTTTGCAAACAAATTGAGCAATTGGCAGAACTGGTGATCCACCATCATCAAGTCACACGCCAATTAATTAGATAAGAGCATGCCTATCTCCTTCCATTTGTTATGAATGCTCCACCATCACCTTCAGAAAGCGAAGCTATGGAGGATAAGGTTGCAAAGAGAGCCAATGCTAAAGCCCGTCGGAATTTTGCCAATCAGAGGAAGTTTACCTATCTGGGCCAACCTATGGAAGAAATATTTCAAATGTTGATCAATGAAGGAAGAATTACATCCCTTCTACCTCTAATCAATCCCCGTGCAGGACGGTTTAACTACGATGGAGTGTGTCTGTATCATTCCTATTCTCACGGCCACAACACGGATGAATGCTGGGCACTCCGCTATCTCATTCAAAATCTTATTGATAGCGGTGTCCTGCAAATGGTAGACAATGACACTGTGCAACTTGAGGGTGGGAGTACATGTCCTAGCAATTAGAAGGGACCAGTAGCAGTTATATCCGACGAGGATTATGAAACTGTCAAAGCATTTCCAATACAAGCAATTCAACTCAAAGGAGCTGACAATCCTTTGAAAGTGGTCGCACCAGAGCTAATTTCTTTACTTTTCAGACCACAATATCTTGTTGTCAGCTTACACAAAGTTCTATGGAATTATGGACAAGCTGAAGGATCCATGTCTTATACTACTGCTATAGTGTCGAAGGAAAATCCACTGTATCTTCCTCAGAGGGTGATGAAGCCCGCCATCAAAGAAAAGGGGAAGATTCCCATAGAGAAGATTGAAAAATTCCTCCGCACTATGGGCCATAATGAAGCCAAGGTGGTTTTAAGCTTAAGAGAAGCTCCACATCAGATATCAATACTGGACTTGGTTTTCTCTTTCGAGGATCATCAGAAGATTTTATTGAAGGTTTTGGAAGAAGCCTACTTACCAAAATCAGTGGATGTGGAAAAATTTCAACATATGGTTGATCACATTTTCAACAATAATGTGATATCCTTCATCGATGATTTACATACCTTCCGAAGGAATACATCATTATGCAAGCCATTGCACATTACAGTTTTATCTTTCGGGTATATGCTAGCTGGAGTTTTGATAGATGGAGGTTCGTCTCTAAATATCTGTCCTTATGCCACCTTGATGAAGATGAATGTCAATCTCAAACGGATCCAAAGCAGCCATACGGTTATCAAAGATTTTGATGGATTCCGACGAAATTCCGTCAGAAAGATTGAGTTTCCAATTAAGATTGGTCCAAATACATTCAATGTATCCTTCCACGTCCTCAGGATAGATTCAGGATACAACCTACTATTGGGGAGACCATGGATACACATGGCTGGAGCTGTTCCCTCCACACTACATCAGCAACTCAAATACATTATCAACAATAGTCTAGTCACTGTTAACGCTAAGCCAGAATGTCCTGAACAAGGAGATCTGCCAATCATTAGCTTCAACTCAGAAGTTGAGCCGGCCAGTTTTCATACCTTGGAAGTGAGTAACACTTAATACCATCCTATTGGAGCACCACTTCCCGTACCCAATATTTCTGCCGAGGTTATGTCAGCCACTCAAGAAATGATGTCATTGGGTCATCGGCCTGGACAAGGGCTTGGTAAAAATTAGCAAGGTATTAAGCACCCCATTTAAGTGTCTAGTCAAATTGGGACAACCGGACTAGGCTCTGCGCCGATTCGATCGCCGAGGAATCCTTACAAGCATAAGCGTGTTCCTCAAGCTTCGCCACACGATTTATTTCTTCCATCTCGCACTGCATGAGCCGACATGATCTCCAATAAAGGTGCCAGCCCATGTTATGGCTATGCCGTTTCCAAAACCAATACCATTCAAAGCAAAAGAGGTGCTGATTCCTGATCCAAAAGTGGAAGAAAAGGAGTGAAAACGTAAACATGACATCGCCTTGATGATTTTAGGCATACGCGTCATTGTTCATGATGAACATACAAACAGACATACCCCAGACGATGATTGCCCAGATGTCATTGTTATCATTCGAGAGAAGGAGGACAATGACAATCCCTCCATCACTGCAGTCCACCAGGACTTTGCCCTCAATAATTAGAGCAGCACTCCATGCAATGGTCGACGAGGGTAAAACGGGTAGAAAATCCCTCTGCCCTGTAGATAACTTTAATTGCTTACTTTTTTATACAGTATTAGTAGTTATTTTATCGGTACATGCTAACACTTGTGTATGATTAAACAGTTTCATATATTAAGTGAAAGCATTATTTGATTTCAGGACTCTGAATTTAGATGTGCCTGTACTTGCTGATGAGGTGCCTTCTCTCCACAAGGGCTGTAACTTTGATGTAAAGTTGGACTCAGACTTGATGGACATACAAGAGGACATTGTGACACCTCAAGAGATTAAGGAATGGGTCGTAGATAAGCCTAAACCCAACCTTGACCAAACCACTTCTTTCAATCTTAGAACCTCAGAAAACCCTAAGCTAATCTAGATTGGTTCAGACCTTACCCCAAACCAACGGAATGACATGGTTGCACTATTAACCAAATTCCAGGATGTGTTTGCATGGTCTCATGAAGACGTGGTGGGTTTGTCCACTGACATTGTTCTTCATTGCCTTCCCATTAAAAAAGAATTCAAGCCAGTTAGGCAGAAGCTCAGGCGATTGAAACCTGAGTGGAGTTTAAAAGTCAAAGAAGAAATTGTGAAACAATTTCAAGCTGGCATTATCATGGTGTCTACATATCCAGAGTGGATATCTAGCATCGTTCACGTGCCTAACCCTGGAGGAAAGGTGTGAGTTTGCGTGGATTACTGGGATTTGAACTAAGCTTGCCTTAAAGATAGCTTTTCGGTGCCCTGTATCCACATTCTCATTGACAAAACTGCTCAATACAGCATGTACTCCTTTGTGGATTGCTTTGCGGGGTACCATTAGATTATGGTCGCTGAGGAAGACCGTGAGAAAACTTCTTTCATCATGCCTTGGGGAGCCTTTTGCTACAAACGGTTGTCATTCGGCCTCATTAATGCCGGGGCAACCTACCAGTGAGCTATGATGGCTCTTTTCCATGATTTAATGCATAAAGAGATAGAGATCTATGTGGATGACATCATCTCAGAAAGCTATTCAATAGGTTGCGTAATTAAAACTTGAAGTTGAATCCAGCCAAGTGTGCATTTGGTGTCAAATCAGGCAAGTTGCTAGGTTTCCTAGTCAGCCACAAAGGGATTGAACTGGACCCTACCAAAATCCAGGCCATCAAGGAAATGCCCATTCCTCAGACAGAGAAGGAAATACGGGGATTTTTGGGAAGAATCAACTTCATTAGCAGGTTTATCTCTCAACTCACAACAACCTGTGAGCCCATCTTCAAGCTGTTAAGGAAGAACTCCTCAATGAAATGGAACGATGAGTGTCAAAAAGCCTTCCTTACCATTAAAGAGCAAATGGGTTAACGCTCCTATTTTGGTACCACCTGTGGATGATGTTCCCCTATTCATGTACTGTCCATTAATGACAATGCCATGAGTCGCATCTTTGGGGCAAAAAAAAACAATAGAGGCCAAGAACGAAGCTATCTATTACCTCAAAGAAAAGATTCACATCGCGAACATAAGTACACTCGATTGAGAAAACTTTTTGTGCTTTAGCACTGGCTTCCATGAGGTTACAACATTACCTCCATGGTCACACAACCCATCTCATATCCCGTGGATCCTCTTAAGTATGTGTTCAGGAAGCCCATATTGAATTGTCGACTGTCCAGATGGCAGTTGATCCTACAGCAATTTGACATCGTCTATGTGACGCAAAATCCTGTCAAAGGTCAAGGAATTACAGATCAACTAGCCGCCTCACCTGCAAGGGATTACAAACCCTTAGAAACATACTTCCCCGATGAAGGGGTAATGATAGTTCAGCAATACCATCAGTACGATGCAAGCCACACTTGGAAAATGTATTTTGATGGAGCTGTTAACATAGAAGGCTCTGAAGCTAGAGCAGTTCTAATATCCGGTACGGGGGAGAAGTATCCCGTTGTCGTCAAATTACAGTTTGTCAGCACCAACAACAAAGCTGAGTATGAAGGCTGTATCATGGGGCTAAAACTTGCCTGTTCAATGGGCATCAGGCGGTTAACTGTCTTTGAGGATTTCGAATCGGTAATCAAACAATCCACTGGAATCTATCAAACTAAAGAATTACATTTGCTGTCTTACCATCGACATGTTTTACAGATGGCTTTGGAGTTCGAAGAAATCTCCTTTCTACACATTCCTCGTAATAGGAATGATTTTGCGGATGCACTAGCAACGTTGGCCTCCTTGATTCAAATACCTGACAAGGAAAACATGCCAAGCATCACATTTGCTCTGCAAAAGGCCCCAGCTTATGGGAACTATGTTGGAGAAGTATCGGATGAGCTACCTCCCATCCACCACCCTTGGTATCAGCATATCAAGGAGTATCTATGAGATGGATCTACACCCGCTGAGGCGAGCCTAACTGAGAAGAGGCGTATCCATCGACTTGCTATAAAATTCTACCTGAGCGGAGATGCACTCTACAAAAGAGATGCAGAATTAGGTCTCCTCACATGTCTGGATAAAGACCAAGCTCAGAGGCTCATGGATAAGATCCATGGTGAAGTATGTGGCCCACACATGAGTGGCCCCTTACTTGTCAAGAAAATTCTCAGAACAGGGCATTATTGGCTTACGCTCAAAGCTGATTGTGATGATCACGTCAAGAGATGCTATCAATGCCAAATTCATGGGAATGCTATCCATGCCCCTCCAAGGGAACTCCACAATATGAGTTCACCATGGCCCTTCTCAATGTGGGGAATGGACGTGATCGGGCCCATCGAGCCCAAAGCCAGTAATGGACATCAATTCATATTCACCATGATCGACTACTTTAACAAATGGGTGAAAGCGACCTCCTTCCTAGGGTTACTAAAGAAATCATCATTGTTTTCATCGAAATAATGTAGTCTCATCGATATGGACAACCGAGGTCATTGTCGGATAATGCTAAGAACCTCAACAAAAAAATGATGGAGGAGTTATGCAGTAAATTCCACATCAAACACCTTAACTCCGTCATCTACCGTCCAAAGATGAATGGTGTTGTTGAAGCGGCTAATAAAAATATCAAGAAGATCATGCAGAAAATGTTCGCCAATCATAAAGGATGGCCTGACCTCTTGCCTCTGACTTTATTAGCCTATAGAACTTCAATGCGTACTTCCATTGGGGCAACCCCCTACTCTTTAGCCTATGGGATAGAAGTAGTGCTCCCCATAGAGGTGGAAATGGAATCCCTCAGAGTGTTGATGGACGCTCAGTTGGATGAAGACCAATGGGTACAAGACAGGTATCACCAATTGTCTCTAATAGACGAAAGACAAACCGCGGCTATCTTCCATGGTCAGTTATATCAGCAAAGGTTCGCACGATCCTACAATAGAAAAGTTCGGCTACGGCAGTTCAAACAACATGACTTTGTTTTGAAGAAGATCATTGACAACCAAGATCAATCTAAGGGAAAATTCGCTCCTAACTGGGAAGGCCCATTTATTGTAAAGGAGGTATTGACAAGAGGTGCTCTCAGACTACAGGAAATGGATGTCGATGAATTTCCACATCTTATCAACTCAGACACCATGAAACGGTACTATGTCTGAAGTTACCATCAAACAAATATCCTGGTATTGATCATCCAATCACCAGTTATTTCGGTTTTGAACCCTCTCTTTTTACAAACTCTTCTGCCCCTCAGGGAAACATACACTTTAAACCAACAGCCTGGTTTCACTTCATTTCAAACCTTTCATACAATTTTGGTTATCCTGAAGACGGGATTGAACCTTTCATACCTGCAGTTTATCTTGAAGACAGGATTAAACTTTTCTACGCTTGCAGTTTGTCCTGAAGACGGGATCAAACTTTTTCCACACCTGCAGTTTGTCCCCTTTATGGGATCAAACTTTCTTTTCCCCACAGTATAGCCTGCACATGGGATTCACACTTCTCTTTGGCTACAATTCATCCTGAGGTTCAAACTACGCAGACCTAATCTCCTTGATACCCAGGAGTACGTAGGCAACCATATTTTATATGGCCCGGTCGCAATAAACAAAAAACAACAAAAACATTTCTGCCCTTCCTCTACAAAAAACAAAAACCACAAAAACATTTCTACACCTTTATTCATCAATAAAACTTCTACACCCATCTGCCTTTCACATTCAGTGTTGAACCTCTTACACCAGGTTCGAACTACGCAGACTTGATCTCCTCTTTAATAGGAGTACGTAGGCAGCCATTTATGGTTCAGTCTAATCCCTACCAGAACAAAAATGCTTGTCACACGGTACTGGGATCAACGTCGATCTACCACATTTCATCGGCTTCAGACCAATTGGATGGAATTACCCAACCTCTCCTCACAAATAGGAGATTCGGTGACCATCTAAGCTGCGGTTATGCCTCAAAGAGCAACACCAATCCATAAGAGATGGAATTAACTAGGCTTCTCACAAATAGAAGTACTGGTGACCATCTGTTGTGCGGTCAATCTCAGAGAGGAAAAGCCACACTCCTCTCCATATTTCCATACAGATACCAGTCCCAAGACACCAAAGATGGTAGGGTTACATACAGATCAATGATCTGTTCTGAGAGATCCTGCGATGGCTCAATGTCCACATATCAAGGATAAGTTCAAAATGCATCAAGATCAAAAGGCCCTGAAGAAACAGGAAAATATCAAGCAAGTATCAAGGCATAACTAAGAGGGAAGTAAATCAAAATATATTTCTCTGCCATATATACTACTGTTTGATATATACATCTGTGATGTACATGACAAAATGGCTAAGCTAGTATGTGCAGGAAAATACAAAGCTATATACGGATTGAAAGTAGTATGCACACAAGCCAATCATGTTTGATGATAAAGCATATACTTTGTAACAATCTTATTCATTTATTAATAAAAAGTATTAATTTTTTAAAGGCTTTTAATTATCTACATGATGCTGTTTTATAATATGTGATAAACCCATAGTTTGAAGCAATGCTTTTAGAATAATGATGACGATCATTCTAATGAGATCTAAATTCTTAGAAAGCTTAAAACTAAAATAGTTCCCAATCATTGGATTACTAAATTGGGGATTAGTGAATCCGGATAGATTGGTACATACGTTGCTTGCTCATTGGATGAGGATGATTGATCTCATGATCATTTGTATGGAGACACTAAAGCAAGTATGTAGGTGCTTATTAGAGAATAAGTTCATCGAACGTTGGCTCGCTAAGGAATACCTAATGGAGTTTTACTTGCCTGTCAATAGGAATTCCTGTAGTGATAGTAGTATAAGTGATCCTTGGACTTGAGATCATCATAGTATCTTGTGTATGATGAGTTATACTTTGACTTATTCCTTAAGACCCTTAGGGTATATCAAAGGGTATGTTTGGGTATAATAAGTTGTATATGGAGATAATGTATGATCAATAAAGAATCTACCACTTCTATTAAAAGAAGAGAAATGTCCTATGTGATTCGATAAATGACAACCCAAAGAGTCCTTGGCATGGCGAGAATGAAATTAGAAAGGAGTTTCTAATTTGCATTATTTGGTGTTGTGCATTTAAGAGTCGAAATACATATAATTAAATAAAATAAGACTTGACAGAAATTCCATGTCTTATATTTAATTGGGACATTGTATGGTGGAAGGATTGAATTGTGATTTCAGTAACTATTTACTCAAAGGTTCTTTTATGATTAATGTTGAAATCTATATTATCCTAAAAGTTGTTGATCGCTAGGAGGCTTATCCCTATTGTAGAATAAATATTATTTATTTAAATAAATTAATTATTTAATTTATTTATTTAAATAAGATTAGAATTGTTCTAATTGATTTATTCATAACTTAGGTTTAATATGGAGAACCTAAAGGGTCACACCATAAAAGGAAGAATAATTATTTAAGAAGTTAATGGCATAATCGTAATAATATATTATGTATATTTAATTTAATCTATGGTGATAGAATAAATTAAATAGCTTAATATTTATTATTTAATATTTTAGAAATATTAAATATAAATTAATAAGAGGAGTCTTATTAATATTATTACAATTATTATTATTATTTTAATTTCTAAAAGAGTTTAGGAATTAATTTAATATAAGTACTTCATTTATTCCTAATTGGATTAGGAAGGAATATTAGTTAAAGGAGTTTAATTAATTATCCCTAATAAGATTAGGGAGCTTAATTAATTAAAAGAATTTAATTAATTAAATAAAACCCAATTCCTTAATTGTTAAGGTGGGTTGCCCACATCTATAAATAAGAGGAGTCTTATTATGGGTGATGTGGTTGTTGACTTTTTCAACGTATTTAATAATTCCAATAGTTGGGGAGAGTACGCCTTTTCTATGTAGAGATAGAAAACTAGGGTTTAGCCAACCACCCATTTTCTTGAATCTTTATTATTCCTTGGTGGATCACCTCTGAGAGGCCAAACATTTGGGTGGTTAACGTTGATCAAAGGAAGGAACCAAACCCGGTGGATTCAAGTTGAGCGAAAAAAGGATTGGAGGTGAACTTGTACCTGAGGAAGCTCGGATCTTCAAGGGTATGTTTCTTATTCATCTTTTTCGTTTAATTAATAATTGTGCATAAAGGGTGATCCGGGTATATGGTTTGTAAAAAATTTAAACTCTGATTTTTACACGTTTTCGCATTATTTTTGCAATTTGATTGCGTTCTTGAATATTACAAACCTAACAGTGGCATCAGAGCCAAACCTTTATGCAAATTATTAATTATTTTAATTTAATATGTATATTGATATGTGTTTAGAACAATTTAATTGGGCATAATTTTATTGTATAAAATTTATTTCAAAAAAAAAAAAAAGGCTGATTTTTTTTATCTTGAAATTCACGTGGTTCAAGGGTTTATATATTATATTATATATATAAGGATGTCATGATTCACGTGTATTAGTTTATGAAGTTAATATATATATATATATATATATATATATATATATATTGAATTTACCGATTTATATATATATATATTATATATATATATAATAGTTTAGATACTAATATATATATATATTATATATATATATATATTAATAATTTTATAATTAAAATAAAGGTTTATTTTAATTTTAAAATTAAATTTCATGATAACTAATTAGAGTTGGAATTGGATTCCATGATAACTAATTGGAGTTGAAATTGAATTTCATCTTTCCTTAAATAAAGGAGTTTATTTAGATATGAAATAAGATTTCATATTATTCAAAATAAAGGAGTTTATTTGTGAATAGGAAAGAGAATCCTAATTTCCTTAAATAAAGTAGTTTATTTAAATATGAAATAAGATTTTATATTATTCAAAATAAAGGAGTTTATTTGTGAATAGGAAAAGAATTAAATGTTTCCTTTAATATTTTTTTTTTTTACATGGAATTGGATTTTATAATTAATTAAAATAAAGGAGTTTATTTTGATTAAAGATTTTATTAAAATAAAATAGTTTATTTTATTCAAAATTGGATAAATTAAAATAAAATAGTTTTATTTTAATTTAAATTTGGATTAAAATAAAAGAGTTTATTTTGATTCAAAATTAGATTTTATACTAACTAAATTTGCCCATTAAATGATATCAATATATATATTAAATGTTTATTATTCATGAGATGAATGTTATTTATTGATGCATATACTGATGTGTATGATAATAAATGGGATTGATTATGGACTATTGACCAATGCGATTGGATTTTATTTTAGTTGGATGCATGAATGTATGGGTTTTATTAAATGGGGTCTGCGTACCTCGTCTTCACTAATTTTTCTGAATGTAAATTCTATCTCCCTCCTATGTACTTCCCCTCGATTTGTTTGATCAAGGTTTCTATTTATTTTAATTAGTTTTGTAATAGGAATAGTTAGAATTATTTTGAAGAATTGGAGATCAAGGGACAAGAAGCGCATGAAGATCCGTTTGCAATGGAGCCCGGGTTTAAATGTAATAGTTATATTTAAATATTATTTCTTGCACCCCTAGGGTTTGACCTTTTGGTTCACTTGGTGGCTCTAGTGAACCAAACTAGAATAAAAGTCCATAATCAATCCAGGTAGAATATAGTATTCTATATGTGCATGCTTATACTATATATATTATATATTATGCAAACATGCTTCGCATGTTCATTAATATGACGCGTATTTTATATATATATGTGCATGCGCGCTAAACAAGATGAGACAAATTAATAACAAACCCCTCAATTTTTATATTAAGTCCTAAGCGTTCAAAGATATTTGGAATATCGAACGTCGCCTTCTAGCATGATAAAATTAATAGAGTATTAAATATTTAATACGAGTTTATTGTGTCGCCACAAGGCAAGTATTAAGTATTTAAGATGTTAATTTATCACATTTGATGCTTATAAAGAAAATTGAACAATATTGTTTTGATGTGTCACCACAAGGATGATATTTTTCTTTTTTTGAATATATGGAGTGCTAGGTCGGACTTAACTTGGATAATTTTGATTCGGATGTGCCACCACTTGATCAAAATAATCTAAGAGGCAAAAGAAAAGGAGTTGCATAGTTGATGTAATTGACAAAAGTTGTCTACCTATTTATTTATATATAGTTTGTTTTGTCACCACAAGGCTATATACATTTGAAATGGGATCCTTATTCTCACTAGCAGATCTTTAATTAGATTTTGCCGAACTATATATATTTAGGGTAATATAGTTTGAAGAAAATAGTGGGAGATACCAATTTAAAACAAGACCTAATTTATTTTGGTAATTAATAAAAGAATGTATGTTAAAATGTTGTTAATTACAAATTCATTTACAGAATTTTACAATGTCTAAATTACTATCACTGCAAAGCATATTAGATGTTATTTAATCGAACCAAATTAAACGGATTGGTTAAGGAAATTGAAAATAGTTCTCACGGCTAAAAAGCTATCTTATATCCTTAATATGCCTATCCCTGCAATGGTTGCAGATAATGCCTCTGAGGAAGAGATTGCTACTTTTAGAAAGTGGCAAGATGATGCACATTGGCTCAATGCATCATGCTCAGTATCCATGAGTAAACAAGCTTCAAATACACTGAAACTATGGATACTTCTACTATACTCCCGCACGCCAAGTAGTTGATGGTGAGGAAAGTAGGGTGATAGATATCGAGATATCTAAGGAGCTCTTCCGATCTAGAATGGCTAATGGCACTATAAAGATGCATAAAAAGTTCTTAACATAATCAATTTGATTGATCAATTAGGACAACCGGTTTTGTCATGGATGGAGAGTTGAGCCAAGATTTGATCTTGCACTCACTCCGGACTCCTTTCACAATTGTTGTGAATTTTTCATATAAACAAGCTAGATATCAGCTTCGTTGATTTGCTTAACATGTTGAAAAATGATGAGAGTCACTTTCCAACCAAGAAAGACCATGTCTTACTGGTAGGGGCCAAAGGATCTTCTGAAAAGAAGAACGATTCAAAGAAGGTATATAGAAAGGCATAAACAAAGGATAATAAGAACAAAACTGATACGGATAGCAAAGGAGTTTGCTTCCACTGCAATAAGCCTGGACACTCGAAAGAAACTGTGAGAAGCGTCTTGTAGAGGCTAACTAAAGAAGCTTAGTGAAGTTTCGGTTACAATACAGTTTTTGTTCATGATTGAAATAAATTTTTCTTTAAGTCAAGGTTCTACTTGGGTATTGGATACCGACTTTGGTTATCATAAATATAGATTTATGAAGAGACCAAGCAGAAGTAGAAAGTTAAACAAGGTAAGTAATCCTATGTGTGGGAAATGAAGCAAAGGTTGCTGCATATTAGCCATAGAAACTTATAGTTTAGCAATGCCTACGGGCAAATCTGTTAAGTCAATAAGTTGTTATTGTATTCCAGTTCTTGTTAAAAATATTATTTCCATTTTATTGTTGGACAATGAAATCTTTGGTATTATAATTAAGAACAATTGTTGTTCTATTTATAATAATAATATTTTGTATAGAACTGGAATATTACTTAATAAATTTTGTATACTTGACTTACATGAAAATAATTTTGCATATTGAACAAATTAGTATAAGAAAAGGAGATGATCATTCAAAGAGTTGAATGTGTGTATTTGCTGAAATACAAGTATGAATTATTTGAAAGGTTCAAAGAATTCAGAAGTGAAACAAATTGACAATGTATTAAGATTCTTTGATTAGATCAAGGAATAAATACTTGTGAAATAAGTTGCTAGATCATCTCAAATGGTTTTCTCATAATGGACACCTCTCGATACATAATAATTGATTGATGTATCTGAAAGGAAAAATTGTACCTATTTTAACATGGTTCGATCCATAATGATTTTACCGACATTCCAGTATCCTTCTAGGATCATGTCCTAGAAATGGCTGCATATCTACGAAAAGGTAATCTCTAAATCCGGCCCCAAGACTCCATAAAAGTTATGGACAGGGAGGATTCCTAATCTTAAGTATATTAAGATAAGGGGTTGTCCAACTTATGTGAAACGGTTTCAAAGGATAAGCTTGGGACAAGATTTGACAAATACAGATTTGTGGGACATCCTAAAGTAAGTTTAGGGTAAATGTTCTATAATTCTACTTAGCAAAAGGTGTTTATTGCGAAACACGCTTCCTTCTAAGATAAAGGTGTTTATCATTGAAGGAGCTAGTGGGAGGATAATAGATCTTGAAGAGTTCAAGAACCACAAAACACTATAAGTCAAATAAGAGGAACTCAGAGATGAACTATTGTACCTGGCAACCTAATCGTAAATCTGAAATAGTACTGAAGATACCTAGGAGGTATGGATTCATCATAGATGATGATGATGAGGTACGCATCATAGAAGATGATGATCCAGAGTTACATACGATGAGGTAAGAGTTTTAGTGTGTACAAAAGGGTCAGTGGGAGCTTCTTGAAATTTCTAGTATTATATGTTGATATACTACGGATGAGGTATTACATACCAATGCTACAATCAGTAAAGATAAAGTTGTCTAAACATTCCTCCACGAATGATTTGGGAAGAGTATCTTAATTGGGGATAAAAATCTATATAGATAGATTTAAAAGGATGCTCGACTTAACCCAAGGAACATATATTCATTTGATGCTAAAGTTGTTTAGCATGGCAAACTCCATGGGATGTCTCATGTTGATGAGCCCTTGGAGTGTATCTCTCATAATAGTCCCCACAGAGTCCTGAAAAGAGAGGTCGCATGAGTGACAATCATGTATGCAATGAAATCTACGAGACCTAATTTTGATCAGTCATATTATGGAGAAGTTCACTATGAGTCAGTGAAAAACATCTTAAAGTGCTTAACCGGCACTAAGGATGTGATCATATTCATGGTGGGTCTTAATTAAAACTAGAGGGCTTAATGCACTCAAGTTTTTCGAGACGGACCAAGACGACAGAAAAAATCCACTTTAAGGTAAAGGGTTACCTTGAGCAAAGTGCGATGAATTAGAAAGGTTCCAAACAAAGAAAAGTTCTTTGGTTTAGTGATAAAGACAAAGTATATAGCTATAAATGAAGCTGCAAGTTGATTATTTGGATTAAAAGTTCATTACAGAACTAGGAATAGTTCCTAAGTCTCATCTTGGATCTAAACATGTGTTGTGGCATTTTTATTTGATTATTAGAATCATTGAAAGATGGAAAATCACTATAGAGATAGTGGACTCTCATGAACAACATTACATATCCATTAACTAAAGCTTATCCAACAAAGAGGATAATCGTCACTTAGAGAAGAAGAGTATGAGATACCATGACGATTGGCTTTAGTGCAAGTGGGAGATTGAAAGTAGTATGCACACAAGCCAATCATGTTTGATGATAAAGCATATACTTTGTAACAATCTTATTCATTTATTAATAAAAAGTATTAATTTTTTAAAGGCTTTTAATTATCTACATGATGCTGTTTTATAATATGTGATAAACCCATAGTTTGAAGAAATGCTTTTAGAATAATGATGATGATCATTCTAATGAGATCTAAATTCTTAGAAAGCTTAAAACTAAAATAGTTCCCAATCATTGGATTACTAAATTGGGGATTAGTGAATCCGGATAGATTAGTACATACGTTGCTTGCTCATTGGATGAGGATGATTGATCTAATCATCATTTGTGTGGAGACACTAAAGCAAGTATGTAGGTGCTTATTAGAGAATAAGTTCATTTGAACGTTGGCTCGCTAAGGAATACCTAATGGAGTTTCACTTGCACTGTCAATAGAATTCCTCAGTAGTGATAGTAGACAAGTGATCCTTGGACTTGAGATCATCATAGTATCTTGTGTATGATGAGTTATACTTTGACTTATTCCTTAAGACCCTTAGGGTATATCAAAGGGTATGCTTGGGTATAATAAGTTGTACATGGAGATAATGTATGATCAATAAAGAATCTACCACTTCTATTAAAAGAAGAGAAATGTCCTATGTGATTCGATAAATGACAACCCAAAGAGTCCTTGGCCAATATGTAATGAAATTAGAAAGGAGTTTCTAATTTGCATTATTTGGTGTTGTGCATTTAAGAGTCGAAATACATATAATTAAATAAAATAAGACTTGTGTAAATTCCATGTCTTATATTTAATTGGGACATTGTATGGTGGAAGGATTGAATTGTCACGGTAACTATTTACTCAAAGGTTCTTTTATGATTAATGTTGAAATCTATATTATCCGAAAAGTCGTTGATCGCTAGGGAGAGCTTTATCCTATTGTAGACTAAATATTATTTATTTAAATAAATTAATTGTTTAATTTATTTATTTAAATAAGATTAGAATTGTTCTAATTGATTTATTCACAACCTGTTTAATATGGAGAACCTAAAGGGTCACACCATAAAAAGGAAGAATAATTATTTAAGAAGTTAATGGCATAATCGTAATAATATGTTATGTATATTTAATTTAATCTATGGTGATAGAATAAATTAAATAGCTTAATATTATTATTTAATATTTTAGAAATATTAAATATAAATTAATAAGAGGAGTCTTATTAATATTATTACAATTATTAATATTATTTTAATTTCTAAAAGAGTTTAGGAATTAATTTAATATAAGTACTCTCATTTATTCCTAATTGGATTAGGAAGAAAAATTAGTTAAAGCAGTTTAATTAATTATCCCTAATAAGATTAGGAAGCTTAATTAATTAAAAGAATTTAATTAATTAAATAAAACCCAATTCCTTAATTGTTAAGGTGGGTTGCTCACATCTATAAATAAGAGGAGTCTTATTATGGGTGATGTGGTTGTTGACTTTTTCAACGTACGTAATAATTCCAATAGTTGGGAGAGTACGCCTTTTCTATAGAGGTAGAAAAACTAGGGTTTAGCCAACCACCCATTTTCTTGAATCTTTATTATTCCTTGGTGGATCACCTCTAGAGGCCAAACATTTGGGTGGCTAACGTTGATCAAAGGAAGGAACCAAACCCGGTGGATTCAAGTTGAACGCGAAAAAGGATTGGAGGTGAACTTGTACCTGAGGAAGCTCGGATCTTCAAGGGTATGTTTCTTATTCATCTTTTTCGTTTAATTAATAATTGTGCATAAAGGGTGATCCGGGTATATGGTTTGTAAAAATTTAAACTCGATTTTTACACGTTTTAGCATTATTTTGCAATTTGATTGCGTTCTTGAATATTACAAACCTAACAGTGGCATCAGAGCCAAACCTTTATGCAAATTATTAATTATTTTAATTTAATATGTATATTGATATGTGTTTAGAACAATTTAATTGGGCATAATTTTATTGTATAAAATTTATTTCAAAAAAAAAAAAAAAGGCTGATTTTTTTTATCCTGAAATTCACGTGGTTCAAGGGTTTATATATTATATTATATATATAAGGATGTCATGATTCACGTGTATTAGTTTATGAAGTTAATATATATATATATATATATATATATATATTGAAGTTACCATTTATATATATATATTATATATTCTTATATATAATAGTTTAATAATTATAATATATATATATATATATATATATATTATTATATATATATTAATAATTTTATAATTAAAATAAAGGTTTATTTTAATTTTAAAATTAAATTTCATGATAACTAATTAGAGTTGGAATTGGATTCCATGATAACTAATTGGAGTTGAAATTGAATTTCATCTTTCCTTAAATAAAGGAGTTTATTTAGATATGAAATAAGATTTCATATTATTCAAAATAAAGGAGTTTATTTGTGAATAGGAAAGAAAATCCTAATTTCCTTAAATAAAGTAGTTTATTTAAATATGAAATAAGATTTCATATTATTCAAAATAAAGGAGTTTATTTGTGAATAGGAAAAGAATTAAGTGTTTCTTTTAATAATTTTTTTTTTTACATGGAATTGGATTCCATAATTAATTAAAATAAAGGAGTTTATTTTTATTAAAGATTTTGATTAAAATAAAATAGTTTATTTTATTCAAAATTGGATAAATTAAAATAAAATAGTTTTATTTTAATTTAAATTTGGATTAAAATAAAAGAGTTTATTTTGATTCAAAATTAGATTTTATACTAAATAAATTTGCCCATTAAATGATATCAATATATATATTAAATGTTTATTATTCATGAGATGAATGTTATTTATTGATGCATATACTGATGTGTATGATAATAAATGGGATTGATTATGGACTATTGACCAATGCGATTGGATTTTATTTTAGTTGGATGCATGAATGTATGGGTTTTATTAAATGGGGTTTGCGTACCTCGTCTTCACTAATTTTTCTTAATGTAAATTCTATCTCCCTCCTATGTACTTCCCCTTGACTGTTGATCAAGGTTTCTATTTATTTTAATTAGTTTTGTAATATGAATAGTTAGAATTATTTTGAAGAATTGGAGATCAAGGACAAGAAGCGCGCGAAGAAGATCCGTTTTGTAATGGAGCCCGGGTTTAAATGTAATAGTTATATTTAAATATTATTTCTTGCACCCCTAGGGTTTGACCTTTTGGTTCACTTGGTGGCTCTAGTGAACCAAACTAGAATAAAAGTCCATAATCAATCCGGGTAGAATATAGTATTCTATATGTGCATGCTTATACTATATATATTATATATTATGTAAACATGCTTCGCATGTTCATTAATATGACGCGTATTTTATATATATATATGTGCATGCGCGCTAAACAAGATGAGACAAATTAATAACAAACCCCTCAATTTTTATATTAAGTCCTAAGCGTTCAAAGATATTTGGAATATCGAACGTCGCCTTCTAGCATGATAAAATTAATAGAGTATTAAATATTTAATATGAGTTTGTTGTGTCACCACAAGGCAAGTATTAAGTATTTAAGATGTTAATTTATCACATTTGATGCTTATAAAGAAAATTGAACAATATTGTTTTGTTGTATCACCACAAGGATGATATTTTTCTTTTTTTGAATATATGGAGTGCTAGGTCGGACTTAACTTGGATAATTTTGATTCGGATGTGCCACCACTGATCAAAATAATCTAAGAGGCAAAAGAAAAGGAGTTGCATAGTTGATGTAATTGACAAAAGTTGTCTACCTATTTATTTATATATAGTTTGTTGTGTCACCACAAGGCTATATACATTTGAAATGGGATCCTTATTCTCACTAGCAGATCTTTAATTAGATTTTGCCGAACTATATATATTGAGGGTAATATAGTTTGAAGAAAATAGTGGGAGATACCAATTTAAAATAAGACCTAATTTATTTTGGTAATTAATAAAAGAATGTATGTTAAAATGTTGTTAATTACAAATTCATTTACAGAATTTTACAATGTCTAAATTACTATCACTGCAAAGCATATTAGATGCTATTTAATCGAACCAAATTAAACGGATTGGTTAAGGAAATTGAGAATAGTTCTCACGGCTAAAAAGCCATCTTATATCCTTAATATGCCTATCCCTGCAATGGTTACAGATAATGCCTCTGAGGAAGAGATTGCTACTTTTAGAAAGTGGCAAGATGATGCACAGTTGGCTCAATGCATCATGCTCGTATCCATGAGTAACAAGCTTGACCGACTTGAAACTATGGATACTTCTACTATACTCTCGCACGTCAAGTAGTTGATGGTGAGGAAAGTAGGGTGATAGATATCGATATCTAAGGAGCTCTTCCGATCTAGAATGGCCAATGGCACTATAAATATGCATAAAAAGTTCTTAACATAATCAATTTGATTGATCAATTAGGATAACCGGTTTTGTCATGGATGGGGAGTTGAGCCAAGATTTGATCTTGCACTCACTCCGGACTCCTTCACACAATTGTTGTGAATTTTTCATATAAACAAGCTAGATATCGACTTCGTTGATTTGCTTAACATGTTGAAAAATGATGAGAGTCACTTTCCAACTAAGAAAGACCATGTCTTACTGGTAGGGCCCAAAGGATCTTCCGAAAAGAAGAACGATTCAAAGAAGGTATATAGAAAGGCATAAACAAAGGATAATAAGAACAAAATCGATACGGATAGCAAAGGAGTTTGCTTCCACCGCAATAAGCTTTGGACACTTGGAAAGAAATCTGAGAAGCGTCTTGCGAGAGGCTAACCAAAGAAGCTTAGTGAAGTTTCGATTATAATACGCTTTTGTTCATGATTGAAATAAATTTTTCTTTAAGTCAAGGTTCTACTTGGGTATTGGATACCGACTTTGGTTATCATAAATATAGATTTATGAAGGACCAAGCGTAAGTAGAAAGTTAAACAAGGTAAGTAATCCTATGTGTGGGAAATGAAGCAAAGGTTGTCTTGATATTAGCCATAGAAACTTATAGTTTAGCAATGCCTACGGCAAATCATTAAGTCAATAAGTTGTTATTGTATTCCAGCTTCTTGTTAAAAATATTATTTCCATTTTATTGTTGGACAATGAAATCTTTGGTATTATAATTAAGAACAATTGTTGTTCTATTTATAATAATAATGTTTTGTATAGAATCGGAATATTACTTAATAAATTTTGTATACTTGACTTACATGAAAATAATTTTGCATATTGAACAAATTAGTATAAGAAAAGGAGATGATCATTCAAAGAGTTGAATGTGTGTATTTGCTAAAATACAAGTATGAATTATTTGAAAGGTTCAAAGAATTCAGAAGTGAAACAAATTGACAATGTATTAAGATTCTTTGATTAGATCAAGGAATAAATACTTGTGAAATAAGTTGCTAGATCATCTCAAATGGTTTTCTCATAATGGACACCTCTCGATACATAATAATTGATTGATGTATCTAAAAGGAAAAATTGTACCTATTTGAACATGGTGCGATCCATAATGATTTTACCGACATTCCAGTATCCTTCTAGGATCATGTCCTAGAAATGGCTGCATATCTACGAAAAGGTAATCTCTAAATCCGTCCCCAAGACTCCATAAAAGTTATGGATGTGGAGGATTCTAATCTTAAGTATATTAAGATAAGGGGTTGTCCAACTTATGTGAAAGCGGTTTCAAAGGATAAGCTTGGGACAAGATTTGACAAATCTGATTTGTGGGACATCCTAAAGTAAGTTTAGGGTAAATGTTCTATAATTCTACTTAGCAAAAAAGGTGTTTATTATGAACACGCTTCCTTCTAAGATAAAGGTGTTTATCATTGAAGGAGCTAGTGGGAGGATAATAGATCTTGAAGAGTTCAAGAACCACAAAACACTATAAGTCAAATAAGAGGAACTCAGTAGATAGACCTATTGTACCACAACCTGATCGTAAATCTCGAAATAGTCATCAAGATACCTAGGAGGTATGGATTCATCATAGATGATGATGATGAGGTACGACATCATAGAAGATGATGATCCAGAGTTACATACGATGAGGTAAGAGTTTTAGTGTGTACAAAAGGGTTCGTTGGGAGCTTCTTGAAATTTCTAGTATTAAATGTTGATATACTAGGATGAGGTATTACATACCAATGCTACAATCAGTAAAGATAAAGTTGTCTAAACATTCCTCCATGAATGATTTGGGAAGAGTATCTTAATTGGGGATAAAAATCTATATAGATAGATTTAAAAGGATGCTCGACTTAACCCAAGGAACGATATATTCATTTGATGCTAAAGTTGTTTAGCATGGCAAACTCCATGGGATGTCTCATGTTGATGAGCCCTTGGAGTGTATCTCTCCTAATAGTCCCCACAGAGTCCTGAAAAGAGAGGTCGCATGAGTGACAATCATGTATGCAATGAAATCTACGAGACCTGATTTTGATCAGTCATATTATGGAGAAGTTCACTATGAGTCAGTGAAAAACATCTTAAAGTGCTTAACCCAAGCACTAAGGATGTGATCATATTCATGGTGGGTCTTAATTAAAACTAGAGGGCTTAATGACTCAAGTTTTTCGATGCACCAAGACGATGAAAAAATCCACTTTAAGGTAAAGGGTTACCTTGAGCAATTAGTGCGATGAATTAGAAAGGTTCCAAACAAAGAAAAAGTTGCTTTGGTTTAGTGATAAAGACAAAGTATATAGCTATAAATGAAGTCGCAAGTTGATTATTTGGATTAAAAGTTCATTACGTAACTAGGAATAGTTCCTAAGTCTCATCTTGGATCTAAACATGTGTTGTGGCATTTTCATTTGATTATTAGAATCATTGAAAGATGGGAAATCACTATAGAGATAGTGGACTCTCATGAACAACATTACATATCCATTAACTAAAAAGCTTATCCAACAAAGGGATAATCGTCACTTAGAGAAGAAGAGTATGAGATACCATGACTATTGGCTTTAGTGCAAGTAGGAGATTGAAAGTAGTATGCACACAAGCCAATCATGTTTGATGATAAAGCATATACTTTGTAACAATCTTATTCATTTATTAATAAAAAGTATTAATTTTTTAAAGGCTTTTAATTATCTACATGATGCTGTTTTATAATATGTGATAAACCCATAGTTTGAAGAAATGCTTTTAGAATAATGATGATGATCATTCTAATGAGATCTAAATTCTTAGAAAGCTTAAAACTAAAATAGTTCCCAATCATTGGATTACTAAATTGGGGATTAGTGAATTCGGATAGATTGGTACATACATTGCTTGCTCATTGGATGAGGATGATTGATCTAATAATCATTTGTGTGGAGACACTAAAGCAAGTATGTAGGTGCTTATTAGAGAATAAGTTCAATTTGACGTTGGCTCGCTAAGGAATACCTAATGGAGTTTTACTTGCTGTCAATAGGAATTCTGTAGTGATAGTAGTACAAGTGATCCTTGGACTTGAGATCATCATAGTATCTTGTGTATGATGAGTTATACTTTGACTTATTCCTTAAGACCCTTAGGGTATATCAAAGGGTATGCTTGGGTATAATAAGTTGTATACATGGAGATAATGTATAATCAATAAAGAATCTACCACTTCTATTAAAGAGAAGAAATGTCTATGTGATTCGATAAATGACAACCCAAAGAGTCCTTGGCGAAGCGTAATAAAATTAGAAAGGAGTTTCTAATTTGCATTATTTGGTGTTGTGCATTTAAGAGTCGAAATACATATAATTAAATAAAATAAGACTTGACGAAATTCTATGTCTTATATTTAATTGGGACATTGTATGGTGGAAGGATTGAATTGTACAGTAACTATTTACTCAAAGGTTCTTTTATGATTAATGTTGAAATCTATATTATCCGGAAAGTCGTTGATCGCTGGGAGGCTTATCCCTATTGAGAATAAATATTATTTATTTAAATAAATTAATTGTTTAATTTATTTATTTAAATAAGATTAGAATTGTTCTAATTGATTTATTCACAACCTATTAATATGGAGAACCTAAAGGGTCACACCATAAAAAAGGAAGAATAATTATTTAAGAAGTTAATGGCATAATCGTAATAATATGTTATGTATATTTAATTTAATCTATGGTGATAGAATAAATTAAATAGCTTAATAAATATTATTTAATATTTTAGAAATATTAAATATAAATTAATAAGAGGAGTCTTATTAATATTATTACAATTATTATTATTATTTTAATTTCTAAAAGAGTTTAGGAATTAATTTAATATAAGTACTCTCATTTATTCCTAATTGGATTAGGAAGAAAAATTAGTTAAAGGAGTTTAATTAATTATCCCTAATAAGATTAGGGAGCTTAATTAATTAGAAGAATTTAATTAATTAAATAAAACTCAATTCCTTAATTGTTAAGGTGGGTTGCCCACATCTATAAATAAGAGGAGTCTTATTATGGGTGATATGGTTGTTGACTTTTTCAACGTACGTAATAATTCCAATAGTTGGGAGAGTACGCCTTTTCTATAGAGATAGAAAAACTAGGGTTTAGCCAACCACCCATTTTCTTGAATCTTTATTATTCCTTGGTGGATCACCTCTAGAGGCCAAACATTTGGGTGGCTAACGTTGATCAAAGGAAGGAACCAAACCCGGTGGATTCAAGTTGAACGAAAAAAGGATTGGAGGTGAACTTGTACCTGAGGAAGCTCGGATCTTCAAGGGTATGTTTCTTATTCATCTTTTTCGTTTAATTAATAATTGTGCATAAAGGGTGATCCGGGTATATGGTTTGTAAAAAATTTAAACTCTGATTTTTACACATTTTCGCATTATTTTTGCAATTTGATTGCGTTCTTGAATATTACAAACCTAATAGTGGCATCAGAGCCAAACCTTTATGCAAATTATTAATTATTTTAATTTAATATGTATATTGATATGTGTTTAGAACAATTTAATTGGGCATAATTTTATTGTATAAAATTTATTTCAAAAAAAAAAAAAAAATTAAAATTTTTAACATGTTTGATTTTTTTATCCACAAATTCACGTGGTTCAAGGGTTTATATATTATATTATATATATATAAGGATGTCATGATTCACGTGTATTAGCTTATGAAGTTAATATATATATATATATATATATATATATATTGAAATTACTGAATTTATATATATATATTATATCACGTATATAATAGTTTTGATACTAATATATATATATATATATATATATATATATATATATATATATATATATATAATAATTTTATAATTAAAATAAAGGTTTATTTTAATTTTAAAATTAAATTTCATGATAACTAATTAGAGTTGGAATTGGATTCCATGATAACTAATTGGAGTTGAAATTGAATTTCATCTTTCCTTAAATAAAGGAGTTTATTTAGATATGAAATAAGATTTCATATTATTCAAAATAAAGGAGTTTATTTGTGAATAGGAAAGAGAATCCTAATTTCCTTAAATAAAGTAGTTTATTTAAATATGAAATAAGATTTCATATTATTCAAAATAAAGGAGTTTATTTGTGAATAGGAAAGCAATTAAATGTTTCCTTTAATAATTTTTTTTTACATGGAATTGGATTCATAATTAATTAAAATAAAGGAGTTTATTTTTATTAAAGATTTTGATTAAAATAAAATAGTTTATTTTATTCAAAATTGGATAAATTAAAATAAAATAGTTTTATTTTAATTTAAATTTGATTTAAAATAAAAGAGTTTATTTTGATTCAAAATTAGATTTTATACTAACTAAATTTGCCCATTAAATGATATCAATATATATATTAAATGTTTATTATTCATGAGATGAATGTTATTTATTGATGCATATACTGATGTGTATGATAATAAATGGGATTGATTATGGACTATTGACCAATGCGATTGGATTTTATTTTAGTTGGATGCATGAATGTATGGGTTTTATTAAATGGGGTCTGCGTACCTCGTCTTCACTAATTTTTCTGAATGTAAATTTTATCTCCCTCCTATGTATTTCCCCTTGACTGTTGATCAAGGTTTCTATTTATTTTAATTAGTTTTGTAATAGGAATAGTTAGAATTATTTTGAAGAATTGGAGATCAAGGGACAAGAAGCGCATGAAGATCCGTTTGTAATGGAGCCCGGGTTTAAATGTAATAGTTATATTTAAATATTATTTCTTGCACCCCTAGGGTTTGACCTTTTGGTTCACTTGGTGGCTCTAGTGAACCAAACTAGGATAAAAGTCCATAATCAATCCAGGTAGAATATAGTATTCTATATGTGCATGCTTATACTATATATATTATATATTATGCAAACATGCTTCGCATGTTTCATTAATATAACGCGTATTTTATATATATATATATACGCATGCGCTAAACAAGATGAGACAAATTAATAACAACCCCCTCAATTTTATATATTAAGTCCTAAGCGTTCAAAGATATTTGGAATATCGAACGCGTCGCCTTTCTAGCATGATAAAATCAATAGAGTATTAAATATTTAATATGAGTTTGTTGTGTCACCACAAGGCAAGTATTAAGTATTTAAGATGTTAATTTATCACATTTAATGCTTATAAAGAAAATTGAACAATATTGTTTTGTTGTGTCACCACAAGGATGATATTTTTCTTTTTTGAATATATGGAGTGCTAGGTCGGACTTAACTTGGATAATTTTGATTCGGATGTGCCACCACTTGATCAAAATAATCTAAGAGGCAAAAAGAAAAGGAGTTGCATAGTTGATGTAATTGACAAAAGTTGTCTACCTATTTATTTATATATAGTTTGTTGTGTCACCACAAGGCTATATACATTTGAAATGGGATCCTTATTCTCACTAGCAGATCTTTAATTAGATTTTGCCGAACTATATATATTGAGGGTAATATAGTTTGAAGAAAATAGTGGGAGATACCAATTTAAAACAAGACCTAATTTATTTTGGTAATTAATAAAAGAATGTATGTTAAAATGTTGTTAATTACAAATTCATTTACAGAATTTTACAATGTCTAAATTACTATCACTGCAAAGCATATTAGATGCTATTTAATCGAACCAAATTAAACGGATTGGTTAAGGAAATTAAGAATAGTTCTCACTATTTAAAAAGCTATCTTATATCCTTAATATGCCTATCCTACAATGGTTGCGAGATAATGCCTCGAGGAAGAGATTGCTACTTTTAGAAAGTGACAAGATGATGCACAGTTGGCTCAATGCATCATGCTCGTATCCATGAGTAACAAGCTTCAACATCAGCTTGAAACTATGGATACTTCTACTATACTCCCGCACGTCAAGTAGTTGATGGTGAGGAAAGTAGGGGTGATAGATATCGATATCTAAGGAGCTCTTCCGATCTAGAATGGCCATATGGCACTATAAATGCAGACAAAAAAGTTCTTAACATAATCAATTTGATCGATCAATTAGGACAACTGGTTTTGTCATGGATGGAGAGTTGAGCGAAGATTTGATCTTGCACTCACTCCCTTAACTCCTTTCACAATTGTTGTGAATTTTTCATATAAACAAGCTAGATATCGCCTTCGTTGATTTGCTTAACATGTTGAAAATGATGAGAGTCACTTTCCACCCAAGAAAGACCATGTCTTACTAGTAGGGGCCAAAGGATCTTGAGAAAAGAAGAACGATTCAAAGAAGGTATATAGAAAGGCATAAACAAAGGATAATAAGAACAAAATCGATACGGATAGCAAAAGAGTTTGCTTCCACTTTGCAATAAGCTTTGACACTTTGGAAAGAAAGCTGCGAGAAGCGTCTTGCGAGGCTAACCAAAGAAGCTTAGTGAAGTTTGATTCTAATCTGATTTTTGTTCATGATTGAAATAAATTTTCTTTAAGTCAAGGTTCTACTTGGGTATTGGATACCGACTTTGGTTATCATAAATATAGACTTATGAAGGGACCAGCGAAGTAGAAAGTTAAACAAGGTAAGTAATCCTATGTGTGGGAAATGAAGCAAAGGTTGCGCGTATTAGCCATAGAAACTTATAGTTTAGCAATGCCTACGAGCAAATCTGTTAAGTCAATAAGTTGTTATTGTATTCCGATTCTTGTTAAAAATATTATTTCCATTTTATTGTTGGACAATGAAATCTTTGGTATTATAATTAAGAACAATTGTTGTTCTATTTATAATAATAATGTTTTGTATAGAACTGAAATATTACTTAATAAATTTTGTATACTTGACTTACATGAAAATACTTTTGCATATTGGACAAATTAGTATAAGAAAAGGAGATGATCATTCAAAGAGTTGAATGTGTGTATTTGCTGAAATACAAGTATGAATTATTTGAAAGGTTCAAAGAATTCAGAAGTGAAACAAATTGACAATGTATTAAGATTCTTTGATTAGATCAAGGAATAAATACTTGTGAAATAAGTTGCTAGATCATCTCAAATGGTTTTCTCATAATGGACACCTCTCGATACATAATAATTGATTGATGTATCTGAAAGGAAAAATCGTACCTATTTGAACATGGTGCGATCCATAATGATTTTATCGACATTCCAGTATCCTTCTAGGATCATGTCCTAGAAATGGCTGCATATCTACGAAAAGGTAATCTCTAAATCTGGCCCCAAGACTCCATAAAAGTTATGGACAGGGAGGATTCCTAATCTTAAGTATATTAAGATAAGGGGTTGTCCAACTTATGTGAAACGGTTTCAAAGGATAAGCTTGGGACAAGATTTGACAAATCTGATTTGTGGGACATCCTAAAGTTAGTTTAGGGTAAATGTTCTATAATCCTACTTAGCAAAAAGGTGTTTATTGTGAAACACGCTTCCTTCTAAGATAAAGGTGTTTATCATTGAAGGGGCTAGTGGGAGGATAATAGATCTTGAAGAGTTCAAGAACCACAAAACACTATAAGTCAAATAAGAGGAACCTGTAGATAGACCTATTGTACCACAACTGAATCGTAAATCTGAAATAGTACTGAAGATACCTAGGAGGTATGGATTCATCATGGATGATGATGATGAGGTACGCATCATAGAAGATGATGATCCAGAGTTACATACGATGAGGTAAGAGTTTTAGTGTGTACAAAAGGGTCAGTGGGAGCGTCTTGAAATTTCTAGTATTATATGTTGATATACTACGGATGAGGTATTACATACCAATGCTACAATCAGTAAAGATAAAGTTGTCTAAAAATTCCTCCACGAATGATTTGGGAAGAATATCTTAATTGGGGATAAAAATTTGTATAGATAGATTTAAAAGGATGATCGACTTAACCCAAGGAACGTATATTCATTTGATGCTAAAGTTGTTTAGCATGGCAAACTCCATGGGATGTCTCATGTTGATGAGCCCTTGGAGTGTATCTCTCCTAATAGTCCCCACAGAGTCCTGAAAAGAGAGCTCGCATGAGTGACAATCATGTATGCAATGAAATGTACGAGACCTGATTTTGATCAGTCATATTATGGAGAAGTTCACTATATGAGTCGATGAAAAACATCTTAAAGTGCTTAACCCAAGCACTAAGGATGTGATCATATTCATGGTGGGTCTTAATTAAAACTAGAGGGCTTAATGGACTCAAGTTTTTCGACGACGACCAAGACGACAGAAAAAAATCCACTTTAAGGTAAAGGGTTACCTTGAACAAAGGTGCGATGAATTAGAAAGGTTCCAAACAAAGAAAAAGTTCTTGGTTTAGTGATAAAGACAAAGTATATAGCTATAAATGAAGCTGCAAGTTGATTGTTTGGATTAAAAGTTCATTACAGAACTAGGAATAGTTCCTAAGTCTCATCTTGGATCTAAACATGTGTTGTGGCATTTTCATTTGATTATTAGAATCATTGAAAGATGGGAAATCACTATAGAGATAGTGGACTCTCATGAACAACATTACATATCCATTAACTAAAGCTTATCCAACAGCAGGATAATCGTCACTTAGAGAAGAAGAGTATGAGATACCATGACGCTTGGCTTTAGTGCAAGTGGGAGATTGAAAGTAGTATGCACACAAGCCAATCATGTTTGATGATAAAGCATATACTTTGTAACAATCTTATTCATTTATTAATAAAAAGTATTAATTTTTTAAAGGCTTTTAATTATCTACATGATGCTATTTTATAATACGTGATAAACCCATAGTTTGAAGCAATGCTTTTAGAATAATGATGATGATCATTCTAATGAGATCTAAATTCTTAGAAAGCTTAAAACTAAAATAGTTCCCAATCATTGGATTACTAAATTGGGGATTAGTGAATCCGGATAGATTGGTACATACGTTGCTTGCTCATTGGATGAGGATGATTGATCTCATGATCATTTGTGTGGAGACACTAAAGCAAGTATGTAGGTGCTTATTAGAGAATAAGTTCATCGAACGTTGGCTCACTAAGGAATACCTAATGGAGTTTTACTTGCTGTCAATAGGAATTCTGTAGTGATAGTAGTAGTATCTAGTGATCCTTGGACTTGAGATCATCATAGTATCTTGTGTTTGATGAGTTATACTTTGACTTATTCCTTAAGACCCTTAGGGTATATCAAAGGGTATGCTTGGGTATAATAAGTTATACATGGAGATAATGTATGATCAATAAACAATCTACCACTTCTATTAAAAGAAGAAAATGTTCTATGTGATTCGATAAATGACAACCCAAAGAGTCCTTGGCGAAAGCGAGAATGAAATTAGAAAGGAGTTTCTAATTTGCATTATTTAGTGTTGTGCATTTAAGAGTCGAAATACATATAATTAAATAAAATAAGACTTGACGAAATTCCATGTCTTATATTTAATTGGGACATTGTATGGTGGAAGGATTGAATTGTCGGTAACTATTTACTCAAAGGTTCTTTTATGATTAATGTTGAAATCTATCTTATCTGGAAAGTCGTTGATCGCTAGGGAGGCTTATCCTATTGTAGAATAAATATTATTTATTTAAATAAATTAATTGTTTAATTTATTTATTTAAATAAGATTAGAATTGTTCTAATTAATTTATTCACAACCTGGTTTAATATGGAGAACCTAAAGGGTCACACCATAAAAGGAAAAATAATTATTTAAGAAGTTAATGGCATAATCGTAATAATATATTATGTATATTTAATTTAATCTATGGTGATAGAATAAATTAAATAGCTTAATATTTATTATTTAATATTTTAGAAATATTAAATATAAATTAATAAGATGAGTCTTATTAATATTATTACAATTATTATTATTATTTTAATTTCTAAAAGAGTTTAGGAATTAATTTAATATAAGTACTCTCATTTATTCCTAATTGGATTAGGAAGAAAAATTAGTTAAAGGAATTTAATTAATTATCCCTAATAAGATTAGAGAGCTTAATTAATTAAAAGAATTTAATTAATTAAATAAAACCCAATTCCTTAATTGTTAAGGTGGGTTGCCCACATCTATAAATAAGAGGAGTCTTATTATGGGTGATATGGTTGTTGACTTTTTCAACGTACGTAATAATTTCAATAGTTGGGAGAGTACGCCTTTTCTATAGAGATAGAAAAACTAGGGTTTAGCCAACCACCCATTTTCTTGAATCTTTATTATTCCTTGGTGGATCACCTCTAGAGGCCAAACATTTGGGTGGCTAACGTTGATCAAAGGAAGGAACCAAACCCGGTGGATTCAAGTTGAACGCAAAAAAGGATTGGAGGTGAACTTGTACCTGAGGAAGCTCGGATCTTCAAGGGTATGTTTCTTATTCATCTTTTTTCGTTTAATTAATAATTGTGTATAAAGGGTGATCCGGGTATATATGGTTTGTAAAAAATTTAAACTCTGATTTTTACGTTTAGCATTATTTTTGCAATTTGATTGCGTTCTTGAATATTACAAACCTAACTCGTGGCATCGAGCCAAACCTTTATGCAAATTATTAATTATTTTAATTTAATATGTATATTGATATGTGTTTAGAACAATTTAATTGGGCATAATTTTATTGTATAAAATTTATTTCAAAAAAAAAAGGTGATTTTTTTCCACGAAATTCACGTGGTTCAAGGGTTTATATATTATATTATATATATAAGGATGTCATGATTCACGTGTATTAGCTTATGAAGTTAATATATATATATATATATATATATATATATATATATTGAAGTTACCAATTTATATATATATATATATATATCGTATATAATAGTTTTTGTACTAATATATATATATATTATATATATATATATTAATAATTTTATAATTAAAATAAAGATTTATTTTAATTTTAAAATTAAATTTCATGATAATAATTAATTAGAGTTGGAATTGGATTCCATGATAACTAATTGGAGTTGAAATTGAATTTCATCTTTCCTTAAATAAAGGAGTTTATTTAGATATGAAATAAGATTTCATATTATTCAAAATAAAGGAGTTTATTTGTAAATAGGAAAGAGAATCCTAATTTCCTTAAATAAAGTAGTTTATTTAAATATGAAATAAGATTTTATATTATTCAAAATAAAGGAGTTTATTTGTGAATAGGAAAAGAATTAATGTTTCCTTTAATAATTTTTTTTTTTTTTACATGGAATTGGATTCCATAATTAATTAAAATAATGGAGTTTATTTTGATTAAAGATTTTGATTAAAATAAAATAGTTTATTTTATTCAAAATTGGATAAATTAAAATAAAATAGTTTTATTTTAATTTAAATTTGGATTAAAATAAAAGAGTTTATTTTGATTCAAAATTAGATTTTATACTAACTAAATTTGCCCATTAAATGATATCAATATATATATTAAATGTTTATTATTCATGAAATGAATGTTATTTATTGATGCATATACTGATGTGTATGATAATAAATGAGATTGATTATGGACTATTGACCAATGCGATTGGATTTTATTTTAGTTGGATGCATGAATGTATGGATTTTATTAAATGGGGTCTGCGTACCTCGTCTTCACTAATTTTTCTGAATGTAAATTCTATCTCCCTCCTATGTACTTCCCCTTGACTGTTGATCAAGGTTTCTATTTATTTTAATTAGTTTTGTAATAGGAATAGTTAGAATTATTTTGAAGAATTGGAGATCAAGGGACAAGAAGCGCTTGAAGATCCGTTTGTAATGGAGCAGGGTTTAAATGTAATAGTTATATTTAAATATTATTTCTTGCACCCTAGGGTTTGACCTTTTGGTTCACTTGGTGGCTCTAGTGAACCAAACTAGAATAAAAGTCCATAATCAATCCGGTAGAATATAGTATTCTATATGTGCATGCTTATACTATATATATTATATATTATGCAAACATGTTTCAGCATGTTCATTAATATGACGCGTATTTTATATATATATAATAAATGCGCGCTAAACAAGATGAGACAAATTAATAACAAACCCCTCAATTTTTATATTAAGTCCTAAGCGTTCAAAGATATTTGGAATATCGAACGTCGCCTTCTAGCATGATAAAATTAATACAGTATTAAATATTTAATATGAGTTTGTTGTGTCACCACAAGGCAAGTATTAAGTATTTAAGATGTTAATTTATCACATTTGATGCTTATAAAGAAAATTGAACAATATTGTTTTGTTGTGTCACCACAAGGATGATATTTTTCTTTTTTTGAATATATGGAGTGCTAGGTCGGACTTAACTTGGATAATTTTGATTCGGATGTGCCACCACTTGATCAAAATAATCTAAGAGGCAAAAGAAAAGGAGTTGCATAGTTGATGTAATTGACAAAAGTTGTCTATGAAAGTAATATGCACACAAGCCAATCATGTTTGATGATAAAGCATATACTTTGTAACAATCTTATTCATTTATTAATAAAAAATATTAATTTATTAAAGGCTTTTAATTATCTACATGATGTCGTTTTTATAATATGTGATAAACCCATAGTTTTAAGCAATGCTTTTAGAATAATGATGATGATCATTCTAATGAGATCTAAATTCTTAGAAAGCTTAAAAGCTGAAATAGTTCCCAATCATTGGATTACTAAATTGGGGATTAGTGAATCCGGATAGATTGGTACATACGTTGCTTGCTCATTGGATGAGGATGATTGATCTCATGATCATTTGTGTGGAGACACTAAAGCGAGTATGTAGGTGCTTATTAGAGAATAAGTTCACTGAACGTGGCTCGCCTAAGGAATACCTAATGGAGTTTTATTTGCCTGTCAATAGGAATTCATGTAGTGATAGTAGTACAAGTGATCCTTGGACTTGAGATCATCATAGTATCTTGTGTATGATGAGTTATACTTTGACTTATTCCTTAAGACCCTTAGGGTATATCAAAGGGTATGCTTGGGTATAATAAGTTGTACATGGAGATAATGAATGATCAATAAAGAATCTACCACTTCTAATAAAAGAAGAGAAATGTCCTATGTGATTCGATAAATGACAACCCAGTAAGTCCTTGGCAAAGGCGAATGAAATTAGAAAGGAGTTTCTAATTTGCATTATTTGGTGTTGTGCATTTAAGAGTCGAAATACATATAATTAAATAAAATAAGACTTGATGTAAATTCTATGTCTTATATTTAATTGGGACATTGTATGGTGGAAGGATTGAATTGTACTTCAGTAACTATTTACTCAAAGGTTCTTTTATGATTAATGTTAAAATCTATATTATCCGGAAAGTCGTTGATCGCTAGGGAGGCTTATCCTATTGTAGAATAAATATTATTTAAATAAATTAATTATTTAATTAATTTATTTAAATAAGATTAGAATTGTTCTAATTGATTTATTCACAACCGGTTTAATATGGAGAACCTAAAGGGTCACACCATAAAAGGAAGAATAATTATTTAAGAAGTTAATGGCATAATCGTAATAATATGTTAAGTATATATAATTTAATCTATGGTGATAGAATAAATTAAATAGCTTAATATTTATTATTTAATATTTTAGAAATATTAAATATAAATTAATAAGAGGAGTCTTATTAATATTATTACAATTATTATTATTTTAATTTCTAAAAGAGTTTAGGAATTAATTTAATATAAGTACTCTCATTTATTCCTAATTGGATTAGGAAGGAAAATTAGTTAAAGGAGTTTAATTAATTATCCCTAATAAGATTAGGGAGCTTAATTAATTAAAAGAATTAATTAATTAAAACCCAATTCCTTAATTGTTAAGGTGGGTTGCCCACATCTATAAATAAGAGGAGTCTTATTATGGGTGGTATGGGTTGTTGACTTTAAAAAGTACGTAATAATTCCAAGTTGTTGGGAGTATGCCTTTTCTATAGAGATAGAAAACTAGGGTAAGCCATAACACCCATCTTCTTGAATTTTCTTCTTCCTTGGTGGATCACCTCTAGAGGCCAAACATATGGGTGGCTAACGTTGATCAAAGGAAGGAACCAAACCCGGTGGATTCAAGTTGAACGCGAAAGGATTTGGAGGTGAACTTGTACCTGAGGAAGCTCGATCTTCAAGGGTATGATTTTATTCTTTATCTTTTCGTTTAATTAATAATTATGCATAAAGGGTGATCCGGGTATATGGTTTGTAAAATTTTTAAACTCGATTTTTACACGCTTAGCATTATTTTACAATTTGATTACAAGCATACGAATAATACAAACCTAACACTCTACCTATTTATTTATATATAGTTTGTTGTGTCACCACAAGGCTATATACATTTGAAATGGGATCCTTATTCTCACTAGCAGATCTTTAATTAGATTTTGCCGAACTATATATATTGAGGGTAATATAGTTTGAAGAAAATAGTGGGAGATACCAATTTAAAACAAGACCTAATTTATTTTGGTAATTAATAAAAGAATGTATGTTAAAATGTTGTTAATTACAAATTCATTTACAGAATTTTACAATGTCTAAATTACTATCACTGCAAAGCATATTAGATGATATTTAATCGAACCAAATTAAACGGATTGGTTAAGGAAATTGAGAATAGTTCTCACGGCTAAAAAGCTATCTTATATCCTTAATATACCTATCCCTGCAATGGTTGCAGATAATGCCTCTGAGGAAGAGATTGCTACTTTTAGAAAGTGGCAAGATGATGCACAGTTGGCTCAATGCATCATGCTCGTATCCATGAGTAACAAGCTTGACGTCGACTGAAACTATGGATACTTCTACTATACTCCCCGCACGTCAAGTAGTTGATGGTGAGGAAAGTAGGGACCGATAGATATCGATATCTAAGGAGCTCTTCCGATCTAGAATGGCCAATGGCACTATAGTATGCATAAAAAAGTACTTAACATAATCAATTTGATTGATCAATTAGGATAACTGGTTTTGTCATGGATGGAGAGTTGAGCCAAGATTTGATCTTGCACTCACTCCCGGACTCCTTTCGCAATTGTTGTGAATTTTTCATATAAACAAGCTAGATATCAGCTTCGTTGATTTGCTTAACATGTTGAAAAATGATGAGAGTCACTTTCCAACCAAGAAAGACCATGCCTTACTAGTAGGGGCCAAAGGATCTTCTGAAAAGAAGAACGATTCAAAGAAGGTATATAGAAAGGCATAAACAAAGGATAATAAGAACAAAAATCGATACGGATAGCAAAGGAGTTTGCTTCCACCGCAATAAGCTTTGGACACCGGAAAGAAACTCTGCGAGAAGCGTCTTGCGAGAGGCTAACCAAAGAAGCTTAGTGAAGTTTACATTACAATCTGCTTTTTGTTCATGATTGAAATAAATTTTCTTTAAGTCAAGGTTCTACTTGGGTATTGGATACCAACTTTGGTTATCATAAATATAGATTTATAAAGGGACCAAGCGTAAGTAGAAAGTTAAACAAGGTAAGTAATCCTATGTGTGGGAAATGAAGCAAAGGTTCTTTGCATATTAGCCATAGAAACTTATAGTTTAGCAATGCCTACTGAGCAAATCTGTTAAGTCAATAAGTTGTTATTGTATTCCGATTCTTGTTAAAAATATTATTTCCATTTTATTGTTGGACAATGAAATCTTTGGTATTATAATTAAGAACAATTGTTGTTCTATTTATAATAATAATGTTTTGCATAGAACTGGAATATTACTTAATAAATTTTGTATACTTGACTTACATGAAAATAATTTTGCATATTGAACAAATTAGTATAAGAAAAGGAGATGATCATTCAAAGAGTTGAATGTGTGTATTTGTTTGAAATACAAGTATGAATTATTTGAAAGGTTCAAAGAATTGAGGAAGTGAAACAAATTGACAATGTATTAAGATTCTTTGATTAGATCAAGGAATAAATACTTGTGAAATAAGTTGCTAGATCATCTCAAATGATTTTCTCATAATGGACACCTCTCGATACATAATAATTGATTGATGTATCTGAAAGGAAAAATTGTACCTATTTGAACATGGTGCGATCCATAATGATTTTACCGACATTCCAGTATCCTTCTAGGATCATGTCCTAGAAATGGCTGCATATCTACGAAAAGGTAATCTCTAAATCCGGCCCCAAGACTCCATAAAAGTTATGGACAGGGAGGATTCCTAATCTTAAGTATATTAAGATAAGGGGTTGTCCAACTTATGTGAAACGTTTCAAAGGATAAGCTTGGGACAAGATTTGACAAATACAGATTTGTGGGACATCCTAAAGTAAGTTTAGGGTAAATGTTCTATAATCCTACTTAGCAAAAGGTGTTTATTGCGAAACACGCTTCCTTCTAAGAAAAAGGTGTTTATCATTGAAGGGGCTAGTGGGAGGATAATAGATCTTGAAGAGTTCAAGAACCACAAAACACTATAAGTTAAATAAGAGGAACACAGTAGATAGACCTATTATACCAAAACCTAATCAGAAATGCGAAATAATCTTGAAGATACCTAGGAGGTATAGATTCATCATGGATGATGATGATGAGGTACGCATCATAAGATGATGATCCGTAGTTACATACGATGAGGTAAGAGTTTTAGTGTGTACAAAAGGGTCAGTGGGAGCTTCTTGAAATTTCTAGTATTATATGTTGATATACTACGGATGAGGTATTACATACCAATGCTACAATCAGTAAAGATAAAGTTATCTAAACATTCCTCCACGAATGATTTGGGAAGAGTATCTTAATTGGGGATAAAAATCTATATAGATAGATTTAAAAGGATGCTCGACTTAACCCAAGGAACGTATATTCATTGGATTCTAAAGTTGTTTAGCATAGCAAACTCCATGGGATGTCTCACGTTGATGAGCCCTTGGAGTGTATCTCTCCTAATAGTCCCCACAGAGTCCTGAAAAGAGAGCTCGCATGAGTGACAATCATGTATGCAATGAAATGTACGAGACCTGATTTTGATCAGTCATATTATGGAGAAGTTCACTATGAGTCAGTGAAAAACATCTTAAAGTGCTTAACCGGCACTAAGGATGTGATCATATTCATGGTGGGTCTTAATTAAAACTAGAGGGCTTAACGCACTCAAGTTTTTCGAGATGGACCAAGACGACAAAAAAAATCCACTTTAAGGTAAAGGGTTACCTTGAATAAAGGGTGCGATGAATTAGAAAGGTTCCAAACAACAAAAAGTTGTTGGTTTAGTGATAAAGACAAAGTATATAGCTATAAATGAAGTCGCAAGTTGATTGTTTGGATTAAAAGTTCATTACTGTAACTAGGAATAGTTCCTAAGTCTCATCTTGGATCTAAACATGTGTTGTGGCATTTTCATTTGATTATTAGAATCATTGAAAGATGGGAAATCACTATAGAGATAGTGGACTCTCATGAACAACATTACATATCCATTAACTAAAGCTTATCCAACAAAGGGGATAATCGTCACTTAGAGAAGAAGAGTATGAGATACCATGACGATTGGCTTTAGTGCAAGTGGGAGATTGAAAGTAGTATGCACACAAGCCAATCATGTTTGATGATAAAGCATATACTTTGTAACAATCTTATTCATTTATTAATAAAAAGTATTAATTTTTTAAAGGCTTTTAATTATCTACATGATCTTTGTTTTATAATATGTGATAAACCCATAGTTTGAAGCAATGCTTTTAGAATAATGATGATGATCATTCTAATGAGATCTAAATTCTTAGAAAGCTTAAAACTAAAATAGTTCCCAATCATTGGATTACTAAATTGGGGATTAGTGAATCCGGATAGATTGGTACATACGTTGCTTGCTCATTGGATGAGGATGATTGATCTCATGATCATTTGTGTGGAGACACTAAAGCGAGTATGTAGGTGCTTATTAGAGAATAAGTTCAATTTGAGCGTTGGCTCGCTAAGGAATACCTAATGGAGTTTTATTTGCTGTCAATAGGAATTCTGTAGTGATAGTAGTCTGAAGTGATCCTTGGACTTGAGATCATCATAGTATCTTGTGTATGATGAGTTATACTTTGACTTATTCCTTAAGACCCTTAGGGTATATCAAAGGGTATGCTTGGGTATAATAAGTTGTATATGGAGATAATGAATGATCAATAAAGAATCTACCACTTAATAAAAGAAGAGAATGTCCTATGTGATTCGATAAATGACAACCCAAAGAGTCCTTGGCGGCGAGAATGAAATTAGAAAGGAGTTTCTAATTTGCATTATTTGAGTTGTGCATTTAAGGATCGAAATACATATAATTAAATAAAATAAGACTTGACAAAGAATTCCATGTCTTATATTTAATTGGGACATTGTATGGTGGAAGGATTGAATTGTACTTGTAACTATTTACTCAAAGGTTCTTTTTTATGATTAATGTTGAAATCTATATTATCCGGAAAGTCGTTGATCGCTAGGGGAGGCTTATCCTATTGTAGAATAAATATTATTTAAATAAATTAATTATTTAATTTATTTATTTAAATAAGATTAGAATTATTCTAATTGATTTATTCACAACCGGTTTAATATGGAGAACCTAAAGGGTCACACCATAAAAGGAAGAATAATTATTTAAGAAGTTAATGGCATAATCGTAATAATATGTTAAGTATATATAATTTAATCTATGGTGATAGAATAAATTAAATAGCTTAATATTTATTATTTAATATTTTAGAAATATTAAATATAAATTAATAAGAGGAGTCTTATTAATATTATTACAATTATTATTATTTTAATTTCTAAAAGAGTTTAGGAATTAATTTAATATAAGTACTCTCATTTATTCCTAATTGGATTAGGAAGGAAAATTAGTTAAAGGAGTTTAATTAATTATCCCTAATAAGATTAGGGAGCTTAATTAATTAAAAGAATTAATTAATTAAAACCCAATTCCTTAATTGTTAAGGTGGGTTGCCCACATCTATAAATAAGAGGAGTCTTATTATGGGTGGTATGGGTTGTTGACTTTAAAAAGTACGTAATAATTCCAAGTTGTTGGGAGTATGCCTTTTCTATAGAGATAGAAAACTAGGGTTAGCCATAACACCCATCTTCTTGAATTTTCTTCTTCCTTGGTGGATCACCTCTAGAGGCCAAACATTAGGGTGGCTAACGTTGATCAAAGGAAGGAACCAAACCCGGTGGATTCAAGTTGAACGCGAAAGGATTTGGAGGTGAACTTGTACCTGAGGAAGCTCGATCTTCAAGGGTATGATTTTATTCTTTATCTTTTCGTTTAATTAATAATTATGCATAAAGGGTGATCCGGGTATATGGTTTGTAAAATTTTTAAACTCTGATTTTTACACGCTTCCGCATTATTTTGCAATTTGATTGCGCACATGAATAATACAAACCTAACAGTCTACCTATTTATTTATATATAGTTTGTTGTGTCACCACAAGGCTATATACATTTGAAATGGGATCCTTATTCTCACTAGCAGATCTTTAATTAGATTTTGCCGAACTATATATATTGAGGGTAATATAGTTTGAAGAAAATAGTGGGAGATACCAATTTAAAACAAGACCTAATTTATTTTGGTAATTAATAAAAGAATGTATGTTAAAATGTTGTTAATTACAAATTCATTTACAGAATTTTACAATGTCTAAATTACTATCACTGCAAAGCATATTAGATGATATTTAATCGAACCAAATTAAACGGATTGGTTAAGGAAATTGAGAATAGTTCTCACGGCTAAAAAAAGCTATCTTATATCCTTAATATACCTATCCTCGCAATGGTTGCGATAATGCCTCTGAGGAAGAGATTGCTACTTTTAGAAAGTGGCAAGATGATGCACAGTTGGCTCAATGCATCATGCTCGTATCCATGAGTAACAAGCTTCAGCGTCAGCCTGAAACTATGGATACTTCTACTATACTCCCCGCACGTCAAGTAGTTGATGGTGAGGAAAGTAGGGGTGATAGATATCGATATCTAAGGAGCTCTTCCGATCTAGAATGGCCAATGGCACTATAAAGTACGCATAAAAAGTACTTAACATAATCAATTTGATTGATCAATTAGGATAACTGGTTTTGTCATGGATGGAGAGTTGAGCCAAGATTTGATCTTGCACTCACTCCCGGACTCCTTTCACAATTGTTGTGAATTTTTCATATAAACAAGCTAGATATCAGCTTCGTTGATTTGCTTAACATGTTGAAAAATGATGAGAGTCACTTTCCAACCAAGAAAGACCATGTCTTACTGGTAGGGGCCAAAGGATCTTCTGAAAAGAAGAACGATTCAAAGAAGGTATATAGAAAGGCATAAACAAAGGATAATAAGAACAAAACTGATACGGATAGCAAAGGAGTTTGCTTCCACTGCAATAAGCCCGACACACTGAAAGAAACTCTGCGAGAAGCGTCTTGCGAGAGGCTAACCAAAGAAGCTTAGTGAAGTTTCAATACTGTTTTGTTCATGATTGAAATAAATTTTTCTTTAAGTCAAGGTTCTACTTGGGTATTGGATACCGACTTTGGTTATCATAAATATAGATTTATGAAGGGACCAAGCAGAAGTAGAAAGTTAAACAAGGTAAGTAATCCTATGTGTGGGAAATGAAGCAAAGGTTGCTGCATATTAGCCATAGAAACTTATAGTTTAGCAATGCCTACGGGCAAATCTATTAAGTCAATAAGTTGTTATTGTATTCCAGTTCTTGTTAAAAATATTATTTCCATTTTATTGTTGGACAATGAAATCTTTGGTATTATAATTAAGAACAATTGTTGTTCTATTTATAATAATAATGTTTTGTATAGAACTGGAATATTACTTAATAAATTTTGTATACTTGACTTACATGAAAATAATTTTGCATATTGAACAAATTAGTATAAGAAAAGGAGATGATCATTCAAAGAGTTGAATGTGTGTATTTGCTGAAATACAAGTATGAATTATTTGAAAGGTTCAAAGAATAAATACTTGTGAAATAAGTTGCTAGATCATCTCAAATGGTTTTCTCATAATGGACACCTCTCGATACATAATAATTGATTGATGTATCTGAAAGGAAAAATTGTACCTATTTTAACATGGTGCGATCCCTAATGATTTTACCGACATTCCAAAGATCCTTCTAGATCATGTCCTAGAAATGGTGACATATCTACAAAAAGGTAATCTCTAAATCCTACCCCAGACTCCATAAAAGTTATGGATAGGAGGATTCCTAATCTTAAGTATATTAAGATAAGGGGTTGTCCAACTTATGTGAAACGGTTTCAAAAGATAAGCTTGGGACAAGATTTGACAAATACAGATTTGTGGGACATCCTAAAGTAAGTTTAGGGTAAATGTTCTATAATACTACTTAGCAAAAGGTGTTTATTGCGAAACACGCTTCCTTCTAAGATAAAGGTGTTTATCATTGAAGGGGTTAGTGGGAGGATAATAGATCCTGAAGAGTTCAAGAACCACAAAACACTATAAGTCAAATAAGAGGAACCTGTAGATAGACCTATTATACCACAACTGAATCGTAAATCTGAAATAGTACTGAAGATACCTAGGAGGTATAGATTCATCATGGATGATGATGATGAGGTACGCGTCATAGAAGATGATGATCCAGAGTTACATACGATGAGGTAAGAGTTTTAGTGTGTACAAAAGGGTCAGTGGGAGCTTCTTGAAATTTCTAGTATTATATGTTGATATACTACGGATGAGGTATTACATACCAATGCTACAATCAGTAAAGATAAAGTTGTCTAAACATTCCTCCATGAATGATTTGGGAAGAGTATCCTAATTGGGGATAAAAATCTATATAGATAGATTTAAAAGGATGCTCGACTTAACCCAAGGAACGTATATTCATTGGATTCTAAAGTTGTTTAGCATGGCAAACTCCATGGGATGTCTCATGTTGATGAGCCCTTGGAGTGTATCTCTCCTAATAGTCCCCACAGAGTCCTGAAAAGAGAGGTCGCATGAGTGACAATCATGTATGCAATGAAATGTACGAGACCTGATTTTGATCAGTCATATTATGGAGAAGTTCACTATGAGTCGTTGAAAAACATCTTAAAGTGCTTAACCCAAGCACTAAGGATGTGATCATATTCATGGTGGGTCCGAATTAAAACTAGAGGGCTTAACAGACTCAAGTTTTTCGAGACGGACCAAGACGACAAAAAATCCACTTTAAGGTAAAGGGTTACCTTGAGCAATTGGTGCGATGAATTAGAAAGGTTCCAAATAGCAAAAAGTTCTTTGGTTTAGTGATAAAGACAAAGTATATAGCTATAAATGAAGCCTGCAAGTTGATTGTTTGGATTAAAAGTTCATTACGAACTAGGAATAGTTCTAAGTCTCATCTTGGATCTAAACATGTGTTGTGGCATTTTCATTTGATTATTAGAATCATTGAAAGATGGGAAATCACTATAGAGATAGTGGACTCTCATGAACAACATTACATATCCATTAACTAAAGCTTATCCAACAAAGGGATAATCGTCACTTAGAGAAGAAGAGTATGAGATACCATGACGATTGGCTTTAGTGCAAGTGGGAGATTGAAAGTAGTATGCACACAAGCCAATCATGTTTGATGATAAAGCATATACTTTGTAACAATCTTATTCATTTATTAATAAAAAGTATTAATTTTTTAAAGGCTTTTAATTATCTACATGATCTTTGTTTTATAATATGTGATAAACCCATAGTTTGAAGCAATGCTTTTAGAATAATGATGATGATCATTCTAATGAGATCTAAATTCTTAGAAAGCTTAAAACTAAAATAGTTCCCAATCATTGGATTACTAAATTGGGGATTAGTGAATCCGGGATAGATTGGTACATACATTGCTTGCTTCATTGGATGAGGACGATTGATCTCATGATCATTTGTGTGGAGACACTAAAGCAAGTATGTAGGTGCTTATTAGAGAATAAGTTCATTTGAACGCGTTGCTCGCTAAGGAATACCTAATGGAGTTTTACTTGCTGTCAATAGGAATTCTGTAGTGATAGTAGTACAAGTGATCCTTGGACTTGAGATCATCATAGTATCTTGTGTATGATGAGTTATACTTTGACTTATTCCTTGGACCCTTAGGGTATATCAAAGGGTATGCTTGGGTATAATAAGTTGTACATGAAGATAATGTATGATCAATAAAGAATCTACCACTTCTATTAAAAGAAGAGAAATGTCCTATGATGATTCGATAAATGACAACCCAAGAGTCCTTGGCGAAGCGTAATGAAATTAGAAAGGAGTTTCTAATTTGCATTATTTGGTGTTGTGCATTTAAGAGTCGAAATATATATATAATTAAATAAAATAAGACTTGACAAAAAATTCCATATCTTATATTTAATTGGGACATTGTATGGTGGAAGGATTGAATTGTATGGTAACTATTTACTCAAAGGTTCTTTTATGATTAATGTTGAAATCTATATTATCTGAAAAGTCGTTGATCGCTAAGGAAGCTTATCCCTATTGTAGAATAAATATTATTTATTTAAATAAATTAATTGTTTAATTTATTTATTTAAATAAGATTAGAATTGTTCTAATTGATTTATTCACAACTTGCTTAATATATGGAGAACCTAAAGGGTCACACCATAAAAGGAAGAATAATTATTTAAGAAGTTAATGGCATAATCGTAATAATATAGTTATGTATATTTAATTTAATCTATGGTGATAGAATAAATTAAATAGCTTAATATTTATTATTTAATATTTTAGAAATATTAAATATAAATTAATAAGAGGAGTCTTATTAATATTATTACAATTATTATTATTATTTTAATTTCTAAAAGGGTTTAGGAATTAATTTAATATAAGTACTCTCATTTATTCCTAATTGGATTAGGAAGAAAAATTAGTTAAAGGAGTTTAATTAATTATCCCTAATAAGATTAGGAAGCTTAATTAATTAAAAGAATTTAATTAATTAAATAAAACCCAATTCCTTAATTGTTAAGGTGGGTTGCCCACATCTATAAATAAGAGGAGTCTTATTATGGGTGATGTGGTTGTTGACTTTTTCAACGTACGTAATAATTCCAATAGTTGGGAGAGTACGCCTTTTCTATAGAGATAGAAAAACTAGGGTTTAGCCAACCACCCATTTTCTTGAATCTTTATTATTCCTTGGTGGATCACCTCTAGAGGCCAAACATTTGGGTGGCTAACGTTGATCAAAGGAAGGAACCAAACCCGATGGATTCAAGTTGAACGCGAAAAAGGATTGGAGGTGAACTTGTACCTGAGGAAGCTCGGATCTTCAAGGGTATGTTTCTTATTCTTCTTTTTCGTTTAATTAATAATTGTGCATAAAGGGTGATCCGGGTATATGGTTTGTAAAAAATTTAAACTCTGATTTTTACACGTTTCCGCATTATTTTTGCAATTTGATTGCGTTCTTGAATATTACAAACCTAACAGGATCTGTGTGTATACGGACTATCAAATCTAACATAGCATCCCTCTCTGAAGACAGAGATAAAGCTGCAAGCTCCTGCCCAATGGCATCTACACGAGCCGGCAGATCAGTGGCTAACTGCATGGTGGCATGATGCTCATCTATGTAAGCACTCATATAGGCAAGGATGCCAGTCGTAAGGGATCTCACTGAGGTACTGTCTGCAATGGCGACATCCCTAGCAGATAGGACAGCATCCCGCTCCACAATCAATGCATCCCTGGCTGATATAGCCTCATCCCTCTCTAACAGAGCGGCGTCTCTCCCATTAAGAGCTGTCAACATCGCGGCCCTAGTCTGATCTCTATCATAGGTCATCATATGTAAGCTCTACTCCAAATGTTGTGCTGAATACTGAGTAACAGTGGCACTCGGGGTGGGAAAATCCATCACAAATGCTGGCAACCCAGCAGTCAAGTCCCCATCGATGGGAATGTCAGCCTCCTCCATAGGCTCCTCATCGTCGGAATCTATATCCTGCACTGTGGATACTACCATAGTCGATGCAGTCTCTGTCTCTATCCATGCTGAATACAGTGGATGACTGACAAAAAAATCAGCTAGCTCTCGCTGATCCCAATAGGCATACAACCTGGATCTGTTTGCTGATAATAAGTGGCGATAAGCGAAACGCGGAATCACTGCCCCCTCATATGGGTGGAAATCCTAAAACTGGTCAAATTGACACATCATGGCCAGTGGGTGGTAGGTGATCATCCCTCTAAAACCAGCTAGAGGTAGATAATCCATGCTCGAAGCATGAGAATGAAGCTGTAGGGTGAGCTAAGCCCTGTACATGGCAATATAGCGAATGGATCTCCAATGCCTGCCAGGAAAGCTGACCAATACATAACATCTGTACACTCTACAGGCTGCAAGGAGTACGACGTCGCTATATCATAGGTGAAAGAATATCCATGCCGTCTGAATGTGCCAATCCATCCCAAGTGTGACATAAACCACACGTACAGCATGACCGAGCTGCCTGTAAATACTCTTGCCGGATAAGTGCAGCAATATGTGGCCGACCTTAGAGTCTCTGCCGTAATCATCGGTAGGATGGTGTGACCCTCCCGGAGAGCTCTCACTGCCATAATAACACCGATGTCCAACTCATCCATGTACCGTGGCATGTAGACGTATGACAATACGCACATCAGTAGTACATCCACTATAGCCAAACGCCACTGATCCTCCAGTGTGGTGAAATCCACGGAATGTCGTGCATAACTATCCTCAGAGCCAAATCTGTCAAATAGAAAATGCTGGGATATCACATGGCCGGATGTAATCTCATCCTGTACCACTCTACGCCTCAATCCGGTGAGGTTCATGAACTGTCTACTCATGTCTCTGATCGCCATGTATGCAAGAGTCCGTCCAATCCAAGACATTGCTAACCGTGCATACTCCTCCAAAGTAGAGTCAACTCTCGTCCCGAATCGGAAGACTGTCTCTCCCGTACCCAATGCTCTAGCATACCATCTATGAACCACAATGGGAACTCAAACATCAACAAGGTCATAGTGTGTTTGCGAAGAAATCATCTACTGGTCACCACATGCGGTGGTGACATACTATCATACCATGAGCGCATACGGATGCCACCAAAATGGTGGGGTATGATCAATCTGACTAATCACGAAAGAAGACATCTCATGCGGGCCATGTCATAAGACCATCCAGGGGTCAATGCTAAAATATCTCTGGACATACATACGTATGCATAACATAATGACATGTATGATACAATAGATGGCAATATGATATAGGGAATGGAAAACTGTACATACATTCCTAAGTATATCATCATCTAATACATCTTTGTACAGCTAAAATACAGGGAAATGGGGCGAAGCTACCTAACATCTAACAGAGGCCTATCAAAAGATATAGCGAGAATGTGGCGAAGCTACCCAGCAGCTAACAGAGGCCTATTGTGACGCCCCCAAAATAGGTCCAATCCATCCAACCTATTCTGAGTCGCCAAATACATGGTACAGAAAACAACTACAACTTTATTACTACAATTGTCGTACAAAATACAACAACATATATACTGTGAGTTTTAATACCAACTGTGACTCATGTCCCAACTATGGACAACACCTAACATTGATACATTACATAAAGGTACAGTCAATAACTGTTTTAGAAATTAAAATCTTTGGGAAGTGCTCAAGGAAACCTTCGTATATAGGAGGTCATGAATCTATGTTATCATTGAAATCATATGTCCAGAGAATTATCCTTAGTTGATCCAATAGACCCCAAAGAAAAATGAGAATATTACTATCATGTTCCTTCCAATGGTAAGTCTTCTCTTGACATATAACTATCTCCAGCATTTGCAATTGAGAATTACATTTTAACCAAACTCCAAGATCATATAGGTAGTGCTCGTAGATATACTCAGCAAGTGGATGTGCACAACCCTGTCTTATAATAACACGAGGTTGTATATCATTAGACATCTTGTATGATAGTGGCAAAATACCCTTCCAAAGTTGGGTTCACCTCACCCTATTTGGTTCACCAAAATTAAATATCAAATGACATATACAATACTACACACTTATCTAAAGTTCTCAATAAAATTATTTCCATACTATTTAGGGAGAACCTCAACAGCTATAGACAACCGTTCTATTTCCCTGTTACCCCCGCTCGACCCAGCTACACTCTTGTTACCTGAAAGGAATTGTGAAGCAAAAGGGTGAGCACAAATAGCCCAGTAAAGAATATCATGACTAAAGATAATTAAATTATCAATAGCCTTTGTCAGTAATAAATTAGAGATTTAGAACATATGGTAGATGATAAAACTTTTCAACCATAGTTGCAGCGGAACGAGCAATCCATTATAAGAGTCAAATAGACCATAAAGTCTATTATCTTCTCCATGTTAAAAGTCCACTAACATTGTTTTATCCCTGTAACATCAATCAATAGTTCTTGTCCACAATCACGTGTATAACTCATAATCATAATTGTAGTTCTAAATTCCTTTTCTCATCCAGGACAAAGATAATTTTCATCACTTATCTTTACCTGAAACATCAAAGATCATGGTTATACCAAATCACAGTTCCTGTTCATAATCATACTAATAAGTTTATATTTTCACTACATGCCAAAGATATTCAACAACCGGTCATCTTTGCACTACATGCCAAAGATATTCAACAACAGGTCATCTTTGCACTACAAGCCAAAGATATTCAATAACAGGTCATCTTTGCACTACGGGCCAAAGATATTCATCAATAATTCATCTTTGCACTACAGGCCAAAGATATTAATATCTCAAATAAATACGTAATCATTTCAAAATTTATATAAACCATAATTATAACCATGTTGATCAATTCACCTTTGCACTTAAGCTAAAAATATTCAATTATAAATTCAATGGTCATGATCATATCAGTCAACAATTCATCTTTGTACTACTGGCCAAAGAGAACCCATGATCACACCAATAATCTACCCATCTTTACACTTAAGTCAAAGAGAAATTTCATCACCGGGATTATAAAAATGTTATATATGATAATAAAAACAATATGATCAACAACTGTATTTAATTTCAAGAGTGAGATTCATAAATCAATGATTTCATAACACCTTAATCCAAATGTTATAAATCACTTAATAATCTCATAATCTAATATTATTAATATTACCACAATATTTTAATCATTTCTTAAATTTATAAACAATTTATTTTAATTGTTTATACTTTACTAATTAATGCATTTAATCACCCTAAAATGCCAAACTCATAAAATTTCATCACCAAAAACCAAAACCCTCATCAAAAATCTGCATATACCTTCTATAGGATTCCCAAGCCATAAAATCCTATTTTCCAATTTTGTTACTTCACATAACATATTTAATTCATTTACTCATAACTAGTCCATTTTCATGAAAAATACCAAATTAGTACAAACAAATTTTCTTTTCTGGGATTTAGCAGAATATAGTCCCATATTGAACATATATTTTTCACGGAATTTTTAAAATTCATTTACTATTTTTCATATGGTTAAAACTGCCGAATATTTAGACATTTATCATAAATTGTACTTTTATCAAAAAAATTTGAAATTTACAGGGTGTACTGATATTATATAGATGTACTCCCAATAAAAATTTCATCAATTTTGGAGTTAACCACAAGGAGTTATAAGAGTTTACTTTTAAAATGCTTTTTTCTCATAAAATTCATAACTCTTAATCTATACATCCAAAAATCACCATTTTTGGACACATTCAAGAAAACTCATCAAATTATCATTTCAAATTTTTCCAGAATTTTTGAAGGCCCGGAAAAAGTACGAAACTAAAAAACATAATAACCCTTAAAAATCCCTTACCTCAAAAGAGCAGTATTTCTTACTAGAACGTCGGATATAACGCTGAAGGAAACTTGCACTGAATAAAAATTCTCAAAGTATCTAAATACTCACAAAAATACGCTCGATAATATAGAGAGAGAAAACTTATGTTTCTGATGTGATTTTCAATTCTAACTTAAGCGCCTATTTATAGGAAAATGCTAGAACGCCGTAGGAGAGTAAAATATTAAAATATTATTATTTATTTCTTCCTTCCATGCCACCTACCAAAACCAGCCATCAAGCATGCCAAATCTGAAATTTTTTGGCAGCCCACATGTTTAAAACAAAAGTGGGTCCCACCCACAATTTAATAAAAATTATTTTATTTTCTAAAATTTCAATAATTCATAAAAAATAGTCCGTTTATCAGAAAAATACGAATTTTATGTCCATTCCACACGAAATCGAATTCTCTACAACTTTGTAACTTTAAGTTTTTCCAAATTCCAAACAAAAAATATCCGAAATCCACAAACGGATGATTTTCAACACCTCTTAAAATTCATAAGAAATCATATGTTAATTTTTAACGGTTCAAAATTTGTGGACATATAATCAACTTATATATTTATAACATATCCAAAAATCACAGCGATCTAACGGTCGGATTAAAATTATAACTCACGCAATAAAGCTTTAGAACACCAATTTGATCTTTAATACCTCCATTCCGACAAAATACTAATAAAACCCCTCAACACTAATTCCTTCATTTATAACCACATAAATAAATCCATCATTTATATCCACATCAAATAAATATTTCCTTATCATATAAATCAATAATTAATTATTCACAAATAATATTACGTAATCACAATAATGACAACCGGACGGCCCCCGAAGAGGGGCTTTCCGATAAGGATTTCTCCTTCTTGGCGCCTTGATTAGGTGACCAAACCTCTCATTGACAGAACTTTCTAGACATTGCCAATAATGCTATCTAATAATATTATCCAAATACTATGAATTATTGATCTGATAATGAGAAATACTATGCAGTGATAATTATTGAAACAACAATAATATAAAATATCAACGCAACAATTATTGAATCAATAAAATAAAATATTGAACAATAATTACTGTAACAATTATTGAGTAGGGCCTTCTTACGTAAGAATCAATAATTTAAAAATATTGTGCAATATCGTGTGCTACTGTGCAACCACGTGTATTACTGTATTTTAACCACCAGGTAATCCAATAGTGTTAACTGTAACAATTACGTCGTTATTTATAAAAATTCAAACTTGTCGTTTTCTTCATCCGATAGTTATTCTGTTATGGGGCCCATAAATGGTCAAGTCGTCAATATTTAATATTCCCAAACAAAGCAAGAATATTCCACGACCAAACGAATATTTCCTGATAACAATAAATATTTTATAACCACTTGCTTATTTTGAAAAAAAAAATTCATATGTCACCCTTAACTTTACTTTCTATCAATTTAACCATTTACTGAATAATAAGAAAAATTGAATACTTTTATTTCATAAAATTCGGGGTCTTACACCTATCAAAAGAGATAACGAGAAATATACATCAGAAAAAGTCGATGGTATCGATGTCTACATCATCAATCCTGTCCACCTGATGTAACTCCTCTTGAGTCACTAGATCTCTATCTACAGGGATGTCAGGCCTATACAAGGGAGGATCTGCACCGACAAAACCATATGGGTCACTTGAGGGGCTAGTTCCAGAGCTGGAAGGATCAAAAGTATTTGCCTCTGAAGGATCTCTACCCAAATGCAAGATAAAGAAATGTGCCCGGTCCAACTTCCAGGTCAAACTGTCAATCTGTGTCACATGAGTCGGATCTCTGACACAGGCTAGCCAATCTGTCATCATCAAGGATCCTGGAACCATATCCCCCATAAACTGTGTTGCACGGGTCTGAGCTCCAATGGTACGAGGGAACCACCAAAGCTGGAACATCTCCTGAGTGCAGGGGCCCTCTGATAATGTATAACCGTCAATCCCCAACAATGGGATGTCAATGATGGGTGACTGCGAAACAAGCCAATAACGCCTAGCAGGAGGCAAGATCGGCATGCAAATCTCTCCCGTAGTGCTCCTGATAGAACGCTCTCCTAAATAGAGCTCCCATCTTCCATCCGTGAAGAGAGGAATCCTACGGGTGGAAATAACGTACTCAACTATAGTCGAGTACCCATCCTCAAATCCCACACCTCCGGCTCACTCCAGTTAGAGTTGCAAAGGAGGTCTCACAAGCTGAAAAGGCCAAATTAGGAATAAAAGTGCTACGCGATTGAGCAGAATAGCCTGAAATCTTGGTTTTCATGGGCCACACTCTAGTCCCACATCTCATTCATTGGTATTAGCCTTTATACAAGGTATAATATACCAAGGGCCTCAGCTTATACAATTCATGCTCGAAAATACCTCACAAAGGTCCGATGCCGTCAGTGCAGGGTCACAACCCTAGAAGTATCCCCGGCGGGGGTTACAACGCTGAAGTTATGAATTAATGAAGCATCCCTGGCGGGTGTTACAACATCAAAGCTACGAAGTTATAAAGTGTCCCCGGCAGGGTCACAACGCAACAATTTCAAACATCCACGTATCCCTGGCGGTGGTTACAATGCAAGTCAACCATTGATACAGACATCAATGAAGGTCAAGCAACCTTGACATTATCTCAGCCGATGACAAGTAAACCCATCGAAGCAACCTTTCCTGGCGAAGGTTACAACGTAATTCAGTCATTGATGCATTAATCAATGAAGGTCAAGCAACCTTGAGTTTATATCAGCCGATGGCAAGTAACCCATCGAAGCAACCTTCCCCAGCAAGGGTCATAAAGTGATACAATCATTGATACACACATCAATGAAGGTCAAGCAGCCTTGACAAAATGTACCCAACAGGGATCTATCCAGTGATACACACATTAGCGAAGGTCAGGCAACCCTGACAAGTGCATACTGTTGGCAGTAACTCCGACAGGATGATAGGATATGTTATACACATCCTCAAACAAACAAAGCTTTATCCCCACAGATCTCTTGTACACAAGAGGAACCTCTATGGAGAATGAAGTTTGTGTCTAGGATTCACGACTTTGGTGATATCCCCAATGTCAACATCCTTGAAGACATGTCCAAGGCATCACTGATTGCCATCCCAACAGGATTACCCGACAATTATGCATCATACATTTGTATCATGTTGCTGCACATAGCATCATGTTTATCTTCTTGCATTTCAAGTGTCTAGGATTCTTTATCCTATCCATGCCTTGCATTGCATGAATATGATAAAGAGGGGCATCTGTAGACACTCAAAAAAATTTTCACACCTGTTACTAACATTATAGGAGGGCAGATTCGTCTTTCGGACATAACCCTAGAAGACAGCTCACATCTATTCCGGATACTACCGGAAGTTCAGGCTCAACCCTGGGACACACACCGAGAACATCAGCCTTAACCCCAAAATACACACCGGGAATATCATTTCCAACCCCAAAACATACACCGGAAGGATCATTTCCAACCTCAGAGATAACCCCGAGTTTCATCCTTGGCGATAACACCAAGGAATGTTGTTGTAGTTCCGGTGATAACTCTGGAAATGCTTGTTCCAAATACATGCGATCAGCTTCAATCAGACCTACCACCAAGGCACTCATACCTCAGACCTAGAGCTAACATCGGGCAAACAGGCACACTTGCAGATGACATTGCGACATTCAAACAAGCAGTCCAATCTCAGATGTAACCCTGAGCAACGTCTGCTTTCAACTCAAACCGGTGATAACCCGATGAAGAGTCACACGTCATCTTGCTATCTCAACACTTGCTCGTCGTCTCAACACTTCAGACATACATACATACAACAATGTCCTACAAGAACCAAGGAGTTCCAATCCCGAGTGACTATTACGCGTGGCAGCATACCGGATAGAATTTGAAGCTTGAAGACCATGGGCCTGGTCCCCTCTTCCTGACTTCGTACAACCTCTAATCCATGCCATTGTGTAACTCTCAACACAAGTAGTCCGAAGAAAGTCGTATATACCTCATTTGGATGCTCGGATTGAAGTTCTACAAGTTTGAGCAGACATTACAGTGCACAAGTGCACGTACTTCGAGATGACGGGACCTGCGGAACTCGAGGCACCCTGGGAAGCCGCAGGTTCATCTGCGGCTCCCCCCTCTATAAATAGAGGGCTTGGGGTAGCCATTTTGAAAAAAAAGGCATGGAAGCCTTGCCCAATTTGCTTTGTACACACCCATATTGAGTGTTTGCTCTTTTTTAAACACTTGTTAGCTCACATTTAGCTATACATTTCTGGTGGGAGCTGAGTATTTATCCATATAGAGTCATAGAAGTCTTCATTGGCAGCCCACTGTAAGCCTTCTCAAACTCTATAAAGCCTTTCTCTTCATCTTTGCACACACTATTCTACACATTGAGAGTCGTGTGGTGTGCGTATGCCCGAACTTCGATCCGTGGTTTTCATTTTTGTTTGTATATATATACCTATATATGTATATATTTATATATGGACTAACATTATCGAGTTATGCCTCGATTGAACCTAGACTTATGTCCGGAGCGTTTACTTGCTTTTATATATATATATATATATATATATATAAGCATTGTCGATATATCCGATGAGCTCGGATTTTACATCCAAAGCATTTATTGCTTTTATATATATATATATATATATATATATATTTACATTTCTGTCGACACAGAGTTTACTTACATGGCCTTTTACTGACTTTATTTATATTTCCTCCTTTGGAGTTTACTTGTGTGGCGGTTGATCGATTCTTGCTTTATTTACTTTTTTGATCCCCATGGAGTCACTTTATGGTGGTTGATCATGTCCATATATATATATATATATATATATATATATATATATACCGCTTTTATATATTTACATTTTTGATCCCCCGTGAAGTCACTTCGTGGTGGTTGATCATGTCTGTATATATATATTTATAGCTTTTATATATATAACTGCTTACTGCTTTCCATATAATCTGCAGTATTATGTGAGCCTAGGAATCATATGATCACAGATTCATCTCTTCAATCTAGATTCTGATTCCTATGATGGACTTTTTTTTTCAAATTGTGGCGACTTGTACATTATTTACAGTGTACGAATTTCCTTGGATGGCTGTCATGCCCATGAGGAGTTTGGCACTGCTATATATTATTTTCTCGAAGATGCCTCGCATCTCGAAAATAAAAGCAAACAAGCCAAACATTTTAATAATAAAATGGAAGTATGAAATGGTCTCAATTCCTATTGAGCACAGGGTTTGAAAAACCTCTTTTACAAAACGTCATTGCTATATCTTACTTAAAACTGAATTTTTCTATAGATTCAAACCCTTTGTATATAGGTACAAATGAGGCCTCACACTACTTTCAAATAATTACACATTGATCCACACACACACACACACATACACATATTCATATAACAGTTTCTTTGAGAAGTGGCGGTCACCGTGGCAACACGGATGTCGGGGGGTGCCTAACACCTTCCCTCCGCATAATCAAGCCCCCAAATCCAAATGAATCTCGGTTTAACAGACCCATTTAGTAGTGTCACATCACTGGGTCAATGTGCAAACCTTTTCGGTTGCATTGGTGCAACCAGTTAAAAACACCATCTGGCGACTCTTATAGTCAAATCGTCGACATTACACATGTCGGACCTTTTTCACTTATTTTTTCAAATAAATCTCACATTAACATGAGAACACCAAAGAACAAGTAATGAAAAGGGATAACTAAAAATCTCGACGTCGACAGTTAGCATGTTAAACTTAAACGTTGTGCACATTTTTGGCTAAAGTTAATAGTTAAGATTTTGTCATATTGAGACAAATTTGGGTTTTGATTTGGCAACATACTAAGGCTAAAATGGAGGGCTTTTATATGCTTAAAATACTTCCATATGTTATGTGTTACATATTTAAAAATAGTTATAAACAAGCATATAAAGCTGCTTGTATAACTTATATGTTAGTACATCTTGTAAGTTATCATTGCCTCATCCATTGTAGGATTGTCTAAAATTAAGCTATTTCGTATCATTTCGTGTAGGATTTTCCCTTTCTCTTCCATTTAGGAGAGAAAATAATAAGGCTGGGGGAGGGGGAATGGCTGATTTTCATAGAAACCTTCTTCAACTTTTCCATTTATTCTTTTTCTCTACCCTCATTATGTTTGTGTTTTCTTGTTAAAGTTTTTTAATATAAACAGTCAACTCCCATGTTGATCCTACTGGACTCCATGATGTAATTTTGAAAATGGGCTTTACATAAGAAAATTTTCTCTGTATCTATGCATATGTAATATGTATGCATTTAAGCATTTGTCTTTAAAATCCATCTTGATTTGCTAAATGTTAATATGGTTAAGATCTGATGCATTTATTGAAATGAAATATTTCTTTATTTCAAAGGAGTTGAGCAGATTCAAGAGGCCTTACACATTGTAGACACTCGAAATTTTCTGCGCTCCTATTACTAACATTGCAGGAGGGTAAATTCATCTTTTAGAGATAACCCTGGAAGACAACATACATCCACTCCGGATACTACCGGAAGTGCAGTTCCAACCCGGAACCGGGAACATCGGTTCCAACCCGGAATATAAACCGATAACTTCATCTCAAACCTGGAACACACCCCGGGAATGTCATTTCCAATCTCGGAGATAACCCCGAGATATGCAGATCAAAAGACCGGTAACAAACAAAAGAGAGGACAGTTCTGTCTCGGTGATAACACCACGATGCTCAGTTCCAGTCCCAGAGACAACTCTGGGAGTAGCAACCCCATCCTTGGTGATAGCCCCAAGAGATGCCATTGCAGTTCCGGCGATAACACCAGAAATGCTTGTTTCAAACATATGCAATTAGCTTCAACCACAGATATCCTGTCAAGGCACACACACCTTAGACCCGGAGATAACAAGGGGCAGACAGGAACACCCATAGATGACAGTGAGATATACGAACAAGCAGTCCAATCTCAGCTGTAACCCTGAACAACGTCTGCTTTCCGCTTAAACCGGCAATAACCCCAGTGAGGAGTCACCACGTCATCTTACCATCTCAACAAGAAGATATCGCGACATACCAACAAGTAATCCAATCTCAGCTGTAACCCTAAGCAACGTCTACTTTCAACTCAAACCGGTGATAACCCCAGCGAGGAGTCAAATGTCATCTTGTTCCTTCGACAATGGCACGTTGTCTCAACACTTCATACATACTTACATCCAACAATATCCCATAAGAACCGAGGATTGACAATCCCTGAGTGACTATTACGTGTTACAGTACTTTGGATAGAATTTAAAGCTTGAAGACCATGGGCATAGACCCCTCTTCCTGACTTCGTACAACCTCTAATCCATGTCATTGCGTAACTCTCGACACAAGCGGTCCGAAGAAGGTCAAATATACCTCGTTGGATGCTCGGATTGAAGTTCTACAAGTTCGAGCAGATATTATAGTGCATGCGTGCACGTACTACAAGACGACGGGACCCGCGAGGCTCGGATGCATCACGACCAGCCGCTGGTATAACTGCGGCCGCAGGTGTACCTGTGACCATCGGTCTATATATACAAACCTTGGGGTCAGCCATTTGAAAAGATGAGGGAGGGAAAAAGGCAAGGAAGCCCTATCCATTTTACTCTGCATACACATCTTTTGAGTGTTTCCTCATCTTTAAACACTAGTTAGCTCACATATAGCTATCTTTTATCCCATGAGAGCCGAGTGTTTATCCATTTAAAGTCATAGAAGTCTACTTTGGCAGCCCACTGTAAGCCTTCTTATATTCTATAAAGCCTTCTTCTCATATTAGCACACACTGTTATACACATTGAGAGTCGTGTTGTCTGCGTTTTCCCGGACTTCGGTCCGTGGTTTTCAGTTCTGTCTATATATATATATATACTTATATATGTATATATTTTATATATGGACTAACATTATCGAGTTATGCCTCGATTGAGCCTAGACTTCTGTCTAAAGCGTTTAATTGCTTTTATATATATATACTTATATATATAAACTGTGGTCAGACTTTGTCTGATGAGCCTGGATTTCATATCTGGTGCGTTTAATTGCTTATATATATATATATAATATATATATATATATATATATATATACATATATGTAATTGCTGTCGGACATATCCGATGAGCCTGAATTCACATCCAGTGCGCTTACTGCTTTTATATATATCTATACATATATATATTAACATTTTTGTCCTGCCTGGATTTTACTTCGTGGCAAGTTGATCGCTTTTACAGCTTTATTTACATTTTGTCCCGCCTGGAGTTTACTTCGTGGCGGTTGATCATGTTTATATATACATTTACAGCTTTTACATATATATATATATATATCATTTTACTGCTTTCCATATAAATTGTAGTATCATGTGAGCCTAGGAATCATGTGATCACAGAGTTCGATTCTTCAATCTAGATTCTTGCCTCCCATGATGGATATTTTTCAGTTGTAAGCAACTTGTACATTATTTTATAGTGTCTGAAATTCCTTGGATGGCTGTCATGCCCATGAGGAGCTCGGCACTACTGTATATTATTTTCTCGGGAATGCTTCGCATTTCAAAAATAAAAGCAAACAAGCCGAACATTTAACAATAAAATGGAAGTATGAAAAGGTCTCAATTCCTATTGAGCACAGGGTTTGAAAAACCTCTTTTACAAAACTTCATTGCTATATCTTGGTTAAAACTGAATTTTTCTATAAAATTCAAACCTTGTGTATATAGGTGCGAACGAGGCCTCGCACTACATTCAAATAACTGGACATTGATCCACACACACACACACAAACACACACATTCATATAACAATTTCTTTGAAAAGTGGCGGTCACCGTGGTAACACGGATGTCGGGGGGTGCCTAACACCTTCCCTCCTCATAATCAAGACCCCGGACCCAAAATGAATCTCGGTTTCACCGACCCGTTTAGCAGTGTTAAAACACTAGGTCAATATGCAAACCTTTTCAGTTGCGTTGGTACAACCAGTTAAATACACCAACTGGGGACTCTTAAAGTCAAATCGTCGACATTATACATGTCGGACCTTTTTCACTTGTTTTTTCAAACAAATCTCACATTAACATGAGAACACCAAAGAACAAGTAACGAAAAGGGACACTCAAAAATTCTGACGTCGACAGGTGGCAACTTTGCTGGGGACTCCAATAAGAGGGCTTAAGCCACTATTTCAAGCTTTTCAAAATTGTTATATGCTTATGTGTGAATGTTGCATTTACATTTAAGATGAATGTGTACGAATGCATCTTAATTACTGCACTGCTAAATATCTATCTGTGATATTAGTGCTTCGTACATGTCATTATTTTGCATAAACGGTGAGACACATTGTATGTGAATGTATGTTTTATGGTCCCTCCACCAGGAGGCTATCCTGTCGGTGTTTGATTACTGGACTCGTGGGAAGAATGATTCCCCGGGGCTCAGGAAAGGCACAACTCAGATTCGCTCCAGTTGAACGACTGGATTAACTTTCCGTCAAGTAGATTGCGATGATCTGGGAACCTTCATGCCAAAAAGCCGTGAGAGTAACCCTAAGATAGGTCAGCCTCTGATAAACCAAACGCGGAGGGAAGTCTCTTCATACTTTCCATTTTTAAATAACTTGTAAAAACATTTACTTGTAATTTTATTCCATGTTCATTCATATATAATGGAAAATATGAAGAATATCTGTGCATGCATGACATGTTATCAATTAACAACCGATTCTGTAGGACAAAATTCCTAAACGGACATGTTATGATAACATTTACATTACCCTAAGACTAGACTATATAAGTCTTTTTTAGGGAAGCAATTGGGCCTGTTACCCGCTCAAAATCAAAAAAGGTCGTGAGCCTACAACCAATCATGTCTTCTTCTGACCAGTATAATACTGTCTCCCGAGAAGAATTTGACGGATTGAGTAAACAAATCACAGACTTGGTTGTTCTACTAAAAGAATTACACCAGTCTACTCGGGGTACGAAGATACCTACACATACAAAATCCTCTACACAAGGAGGAGTTCAAGGTCTGGAAAAAACAATTCCAAAACCTCAGTTGGAAACAACCAACAAAGACCCTGAAAACACCCATCTCAAAGGAGATCCAGACACCTGTGATATCACGAAGAAGGTCCTTCAAATGGAGGAAACTATTCGTGTTCTCAAAGGGATTGGAACCCGATGGCGATGTTTCATATCTGAGACCTTTGCATATTTCACGGTGTTCAATATCCAGAGAAATTCAAGACCCCTGATTTTGAGAAATATGACGGATTAGGGGATCCTTATACACATTTAAAAGTGTTCATCGGAGAACTTGGGTCTTACACAGAAAATGAAAAGCTCTGAATGTGGCTGTTTTAGAGAAGTCTGACTGGAGAAGCCCGTTCATGGTATACCAGATTAGACAACTCTAAGATCCATAGCTGGGAAGAGCTGGCTCACGCCTTCCTTACACAATACAATTTTCAATCTCAGATGGCTCCTGACCAGTACCAAATTACCAAGGTCAAGAAACAGTCTAATGAGTCATTTAGAGAGTACGCTCAAAGGTGGAGGCGCCTTGCTGCTCAAGTTGTTCCTTCCATGACGAAATTAGAAATGGTCATGACTTTCATAGATATACAGAAAGCTCCTTTCTATGAAAGAGTTATAGCTGGTATTGGCAAACCATTCTCTGAAATGATTAAACACAATGAGATGGCTAAAATGGGATTGAAGTCCGGTAAAATTCAAGACCTGGCCGCTCTTAAAGCTGTTGCTGAGCACATCCAGTCTGGATCTTATAGAAACAACCCCCGTAGGGTCCATAAAAAGAAAGAGGAAGATGTTTCCTTAATACTACAAGGACAAAAAGGCAATCCAAGCATGCCTATGCAGAGGAGAAACTACTCCCCTTTTCCAGCACAATCTTTAAACCCTCCATTGCCTAAAAGTGGAGAAGTAAAGCGACCTCAAGCATTCACACCCTTAGGGGACTCGCTCGAGAATATTATTGCTCTTCTAACTGCTCAGAAGAAAATTACACATCTTCTTCCACCAGCCAACCCTAATGGGAGGGGTTTTAATGCTACTCGGAAGTGTGCTTATCATGCCGGAGCACCTGGATATGATACTCAAGATTGTTGGGCCTTGAAACATAAGATTCAAGATCTGATAGAAAATGGTGAGATCGTGGTCACTAAACCTGATCAACCTCATGTGCAAGACAACCCTATTCCTCAACACAAAGAAGAAGAGGTCAACATGATTAGTTGGAGCACTGTACAAGGTTCCAATTCTAATGGCAAATCATTCCAACCCATCATAGACGGTGTTGACAAATGGGATTATGCAAAGTTCCAATTTACCATGGAATGAAAGATGAAAGCTCTTTCCAAACAAATTGAGCAATTGGCAGAACTAGTGACCCACCAGCATCAAGTTACATGCCAATTAATCAGGCAGGAGCATGCCTATCTCCTTCCATTTATTGTAAATGATCCATCAACACCTTCAGAAAGCGAAGCTATGGAGGACAAGGTTGCAAAGCAAGCAGATGTTAAAGCCCGTCGGGATTTTTCCAATCAGAGGAATTCACCTATTTGGGCCAATCCATGGAGGAGATACTACAGATGTTGATCAACGAAGGAAGAATTACCTTCCTTCTCCCGCCAATCAATCCTCGTTCAGGACGGTTCAATCCTGATGAAATGTGTCAATATCATTCACATTCTCGCGGTCCACAAAGATGTAAGAATGTTGGGCACTCGCCATCTCATTCGAATCTTATTGATAGTGGTGTCCTGCAAATAATGAGATGATTACATCTTTGTCTGACTCAAGGGTGGGAATGCATATCCTACCAAATGGAAGGATCGATGAGCGCTTATATCCTCAAATGGATGATGAGGCCCATCAAAGTATTTCCCATACAACCAATTCAACTCAAAGGAGCTGACAATCCTTTGAAAGTGGCCGCACCAGAGCCAATTTCTTTATCTTTCAGACCATAACATCCTGTTGTCAGCTTACACAAAGTTCCATGGAATTATGGAAAAACTGAAACATCCACGTCTCATACTACTGCTACAGTGTAGAAGGAAAATCCACTGTACCTTCCTTAATGGGTTGTCAAACCTACTTGCAAAGCAAAGGGGAAGTTGCTCATGGAGAAGATTGAAAAATTCCTCCGTACTATGGGCCATAATGAAGCCAAAGTGGTTTTAAGCTTGTGAGAAGCTCCACAATAAATTTTGATACTGGATTTGGTTTTCTCTTCCGAGGATCATCGGAAGATCTTGTTGAAGGTTTTAGAAGAAGCCTACTTGCCAAAATCAGTGGATGTGGAAAAATTTCAACATTTGGTTGATCACATTTTCAATAACAATGTGATATCCTTCACTGATGGCGATATACCTCCCGAAGGGACCGGTCATTGCAAGCCTTTGCATATTGCAGTTTTATCTTCCCGGTACATGCTAGCAGGAGTATTGATAGATGGAGGCTCATCTCTAAATATCTGTCCTTATGACACCTTGGTAAAGATGAATATCAATCTCAAGCGGATCCAAAGTAGCCATACGGTCATCAGAGCTTTTGATGGATCTCGGCAAAATTCCGTTGGAAAGATTGAATTGCCAATTGAGACTGGTCCCAATACATTCAATGTACCTTTCCACGTCCTCAAGATAGAATCAGGATACAACCTGCTCTTGGGGAGACCATGGATACACATGGCTGGAGCTGTTCCCTCCATGCTACATCAACAACTCAAATACATTATCAATAACAGTCTAGTCACTGTCAACGCTGAGCCAGATTGTCCTGAACAAGGAACTCTACCAATTATCAGCTTTAATTTAGAAGTTGAACCAGCCAGTTTCCATACTTTGGAAGTGAGTAACACGCAATACCATCCTATTGGAGCGCCACTTCCCATACCCAAGATCTCTGCCGAGGTTATGTCGGCCACTCAAGAAATGATGTTATTGGTTCATCAACCTAGACAAGGGCTTGGTAAAGATAAGCAAGGTATTAAGCACCCTATCCAAATGTCCAGTCAAATCAGAACAGCTGGACTAGGCTATTCTGCCAGTTCCAGTCACAGGAATCCTCATAAGCACAAGTAGGTTCCTCAAGCTTCCATCGCACGGTGATTTTCTATACCTTTACCCTATGAGTTGATGCAATCTCCTGTAAAGGTTCCAGCCCATGTTGTGGCTATGATGTTTCCAAAACCAGTGCCAATCAAAGCAAAAGAGGTGCTGATTCCTGATTCTGAGGTAGAATAAAAGGAACGAAAACGTAAACATGACCTTGCCTTGATAATGGCAGGCATTCGCGTCATTATTGATGATGAACATACAAACAGATACACCACAGATGATGATTGCCCAGATGTCATGGTTATCATTCCGGAGAAGGAGGACAATGACGATCCTTCCATCACTGCAGTCCATCAGGACTTTGCCCTCGATAATTGGAGCTGCACTCCATTCATTGGTCGATGAGGGTAAAATGGGAAAAAAATCCCTCTGCCCTATAGATAACTTTAATTTCTTGTTTTCCTTTACAGTACTAGCAGTTATTTCATCAATTACATGCTAACACTTTTGTATGACTGATAAGTGGATTTTATATACACTTATCCGGTATCTTTTACTTGAATTAGTTGCTTATATTTATGTGTCTTAGTTACTTTTCATGCATTTTGTGTTCATTTTGTAGGTTATACATTTGGGAGCGGTGTGAGCGACTATTGGTAAGGAAAAGCAAAGAAAACCAAAGAAAAGTAAACCGGACATCATTTGGGCTTTCATGTTTACTTCATGTTCTTAGTTTAAAACTTAGATTACATTGAAGAGCATCGTCTTAGCTTTTTGGAACATTTTGAATCATTCCAATCGGAGTTTGGATGCAAGAGTTATGATCATTGTACCAACGGACGTCGAACGTCATGGTTTTGAGTGGTCATTTGCATAGCAGTCACTTCCAGCTCAATTTCCACCTTCATCCGCCCAGAATTTCTCAATCCTCAAAGAATAAAAGTTGTAGATCTCGTCGATATCTTCGATTTGATAGGTGGCAGACTCTGTAACTCCTCCCGGATCAAAGGTTATGACCGTTTTACCAGAGGATGTCAGAGCAAAAAATGTCAGAACATGGGGCAGCTCCGGGGCGCCCAAAATAGGCCTATGCCCAGCGCTGGGGCGCTGGGGAGCAGTGTCTGAGCATCGTGGCTAGAGCTAGGGCGCTGGGGGAAGAGGTTGGTGCGGCCTGGACGCGTTTTGGGCGAATTTTGACACCTTTTTGACTCCAAATTGGATTGGGTTTGTTCCTAAACTAAAAATTGGACTTGTAACCTATAAATACATGATGTAAGGCATAAAATAAGTGGGAGATTATATAGATTAGACTAGATTAAACACTCCATTAAATTTGAATATAAACCCTAATTCTTAATTAGCCATTGAAGATTGAAGCAACTTGGAGACCATTGAAGATTCAAAGCAAGAGCAAGAGGGGAGCATCAGATTTGCTGACAACAGATTCTATTCTCTTCTCTTATCATACTTTTATCTTTTAATGTCTATTCAATTGTGGATTCTTGACTTTAATTCATTAATTATGAACTAACTCTTTCATTAAGATTTCAATTGAACTTTTTATGATTATGAATTGATTATTTGATTTATTCCAATTATTTATGTTGAAGTGAATTGTTCATCTTGCTTTGAGCTTATTGATTAATTATCTGATCAATAATTACCTTGTTACTCTAGAAGGAATTGAGAGAGGAATTTTAGGGTTAGAACTGGGCATGGTGACATGTGACTTAGTTATTTGTACAGTGAATAAGTAGGTTTGTGAATAGAATGAGAATATCTATTTGCCGCATGTAACACATAAGGAATTGGGATTGTAGCGAGTTTAATTCAATTGTTTTGCATAGAGATATAGCAAAATTAATCTGGGTTAAATAGAAGGCAAATGATCACTTGAGAAAGGGCTTTTGGCATTTGAGAATTCCTGTTAACAATTCAGTAGACATAATAATTGGGATAATTGGATAATTGGTTTATAGTTCATAATTGGAGATATTGGAGTCTTAATCTTTATTTATCTGAATTCATTTGTTAAAGTCTTAGTTTTAATTGATTAATTTAGTTTTCTTAATTAGAAAAATCACAATTTGCGATTGTTTAAATAAAATTAATTTGGTTAAGAGTTAGTAATTGGTAATTTTTATGAAATAATTCCTCGTGGGAACGATACTCTACTTTCACTTTATTACTTGTTGACCGTGTATACTTGCACGTATTCATTGATTGCGAAATCGATCAACAATGATCGAACAACTGCATATATTAAGTGAAAGCATCTTTTGTTTCAGGACTCTGAATTTAGATGTGCCTGTTCTTGCTGATGACATGCCTTCTCTCCATAAGGGTTGTAACTTTGATGCAAAGTTGGACTCAGACTTGATGGACATCCAAGAGGACATTGAGACACCTCAGGAGATTAAGGAAAAGGTCACAGACAAACCCAAACCTAATCTTGATCAAACCACTCCTTTCAATCTCGGAACCTTTGACAACCCTAAGCTAATCCAGATTAGTTCAGACCTTACCACAAATCAACGGAATGACATGGTTGCACTGTTAACCCAATTCCAGGATGTGTTTGCATGGTCTCATGAAGACATGGTGGGTTTGTCCATGGACATTGTTCTTCATCGCCTTCCCATTAAAGAAGGATTCAAGCCAGTTAGGCAAAAGCTCAGGCGATTGAAACCTGAATGGAGTTTAAACGTTAAAGAGGAAATTGTGAAATAATTTCAAGCTGGCATCATCATGGTGTCTATATATCCAGAGTGGATATCCAACATTGTTCCCGTTCCTAAACCAGGGGGAAAGGTGCGAGTTTGCATGGATTACCGGGATTTAAACAAAGCTTGCCTTAAAGATAGCTTTCACGTGCCCTTTATCCACATTCTTATTGACAATACTGCTCAATACGGCATGTACTCCTTTGCTGATTGCTTTGCGGGTTACCAACAAATTATGGTCGCTGAGGAAGATCGTGAGAAAACTTCTTTCATCATGCCTTAGGGAACCTTTTGCTACAGACGGTTGTCATTCGGCCTCATCAACGCCGGGGCAACCTATCAGCGAGCTATGATGGCTCTTTTCCACGATTTAATGCACAAGGAGATAGAGATCTACGTGGATGACATCATTGTCCAATCCCGGAAAGAGGATGACCATTTAGACCATCTCAAAAATCTTTTCAACAGGTTGCGTAAGTACAACTTGAAGTTGAATCCCGCCAAGTGCACCTTTGGTGTTAAGTCAGGCAAGTTGCTAGGTTTCCTAGTCAGCCACAAAGGGATTGAACTGGATCCTACCAAAATCTAGGACATCAAGGAAATGCCCATTCCTCAGACAGAGAAGGAAATACGGAGATTTTTGGGAAGAATCAATTTCATTAGCAGATTCATTTCTCAACTCACAGCAACCTGTGAGCCTATCTTCAAACTGTTAAGGAAGAACTCCTCCATGAAATGGAACGATGAGTGTCAGAATGCCTTCCTTACCATTAAAGAGCAACTGATTAACGCTCCTATTTTGGTACCTCCCAGGGATGGTGTCCCCCTGTTCATGTACCTGTCCATAAATGACAATGCCATACCGGGTCGTATATCTTTGAGTAAAAAACAATAGAGAGGCAAAGAACGAGCTATCTATTACCACAGCAAAAGATTCAACATCAATGAACACAAGTACACTCTGATCGAGAAGACTTGTTGTGCTTTAGCATGGGCTTCCATGAGGTTACAACATTACCTCCATGCTCACACAACCCATCTCATATCCCGAATGGATCCTCTCAAGTATGTGTTCAGTAAGCTCATATTGAATTATCGACTGTCCAGATGGCAGTTGATCCTACAGCAATTTGACATCGTCTATGTAACACAAAAGTCTGTTAAAGGTCAAGGAATTGCGGATCAACTGGTCGCCGCACCTGCAGGGGATTACAAACTCTTAGACACATACTTTCCTGACGAAGGAGTAATGACAGCTCAGCGACAACATCAGTACGATACATCTCGTACGTGGAGAATGTATTTTGATGGAGCTGTTAACATAGAAGACTCGAGCTGGAGCAGTTTTAATATCCGGTACAGGGGAGCGGATATCTCGTCAGCCAAGTAAATTGCGCTTTATCAAAGCCAACAACACAAATGAGTATGAAGGTCATGATTATAGGCTCAAAACTTGCCCGCTCAATGGGCATCAAAGTGATAATCGTCTTTGGGGATTCCGAATTGGTAATCAAGCAATCCACGGAAATCTATCAAACTAATGAATTACATTTGCTTCCTTACCATCGAAAAGTTCTTCAGATGGCTTTGGAGTTCTAAGAAATCTCTGGGAGGTATCAAACTAATGAATGATTTTGCAGATGCATTAGCAACGTTGGCCTCCTTGGTTTACGTACCTGACAAGGAAAATATGTCAAACATCATGTTTTCTCTATAAAAAGCCCCAGTCTATGGGAATTACATTGGAGAAGTATCGGATGAGCTACCTCCCATCCACAACCCTTGGTATCAGCACATCAAGGAGTATCTACGAGATGGATCTACACCCGCTAAGGCGAGCCTAACTGAGAAGAGGAGGATTCATCGACTTGCTATGAAATTCTACGTGAGCGGAGATGCACTCTACAAAAGAGATGCGGGATTAGCTCTCCTCAGATGTCTGGACAAAGACCAAGCTCAGAGACTCATGGATGAGGTCCATGGTGGAGTATGCGGCCCTCACATGAGCGGACCCCTACTTGTCAAGAAAATTCTCAGAACAAGACATTATTGGCTTACACTCAAAGCCGACTATGATGATCACGTCAAGAGGTGCTATCAATGCCAGATTCATGGGAATGCTATCCACGCCCCTCCAAGGGAACTCCACAATATGAGTTCGCCATGGCCCTTCTCAATGTGGGGAATGGACGTGATCGGGCCCATCAAGCCCAAAGCCAGTAATGGACATCGATTCATATTCACCATGATCGACTACTTCACCAAATGGGTAAAGCGAGATCCTTCCCGGTGGTTACTAAAGAAGTTATCATTGCTTTCATCGTAAACAATGTCGTAGGTGTGTCGATATGGACAACCGTGAGGTCATTGTGTCGATAAATGCTAAGAACCTCAACAACAAAATGATGGAGGAGTTATGTAGAAAATTTCACATCAAACATCTCAACTCCATCATCTACTGTCCAAAGATGAATGGTGCTGTTGAAGCGGCTAATAAAAACATCAAAAAGATCATGTAAAAAATGTCCGTCAATCACAAAGGATGGCCTGACCTCTTGCCTCTGACTTTATTAGCCTACATAACTTCCATGCGAACTTCCACTGGGGCAACCCCCTACTCATTAGTCTATGGGATGGAAGTAGTGCTCCCCATAGAGGTGGAAATGGAATCCTCGTAGTATTGATGGATGCTCGGTTGGATGAGGACCAATGGGTACAAGACAGTATCACCAATTGTCTCTCGATAGATTTAAAGGCGATCCGCGGCTATCTTCCATGGTCGATTATATCAAAGAAAGGATCGCATCGATCCTACAACAATGTAAAAAATCCGACTACGGCAATTCAAACAACATGACTTGGTTTTGAAGAAGATCATTGACAACCAAGATCAAGCTAAGGGAAAATTCGCTCCTAACTGGGAAGGCCCGTTTGTTGTCAAGGAAATATTGATAGGAGGTGCTCTCAGATTGCAGTAAATGGATGGCGATGAATTTCCACAGCTTATCAACTCGGACACCGTGAAACGATACTATGTCTAAAGTTATCATCAAACAAACATCCTGGTTTTGATCATCAAATCACCAGTCATTCCGGTTTTGATCCCTTTCCTTTTTGAATACTCTTCTGCCCCTCAGGGAAACATACACTTCTAGCCAGCAGCCTGGTTTTACTTCATACAATCTCGGTTATCCTGAAGATGGGATTTAACCTTTCACACTTGCAGTTTATCCTGAAGACGGGATAAAACTTTTCTACACTTGCAGTTTATCCTGAAGACGGGATTAAACTTTTCTACTCCTGCAGTTTGTCCTGAGGACGGGATCAAACTTTTTACACACTTGCAGTTTATCCCCATTATGGGATCAAACTTTCTTCTCCCCGCAGTATAGCCTGCACATGGGATTCACACTTCTCTTCAGCTGCGATTCATCCTGAGGGGCAAACTACGTCGACCTGATCTCCCTGATACCCGGGGGTACGTAGGCAACCATATTCTATATGGCTCAGTCGCAATAAAGAAAAACAACAAAAACATTTATGCCCTTTCTCTACAAAACAACAAAAAAACAACAAAAATACTTCTACACCCATCTGTCTTCCGCATTCAGCGTTGAACCTCCTACACTAGGTTCAAACTACGTAGACTTGATCTCCTCTTCAATAGGAGTACGTAGGCAGCCATTTATGGTTCAGTCTAACCCATACCAGAACTAAACTTCTTATCACACGGTACTGGGATCAACCTTCAATTCGCCACATTTCATCGATTTCAGATCAAAGGGATGGAATTACCCAACCTCTTCTCACAAATAGAAGATTCGGTGACCATCTAAGCTACGATCGTGCCTCAAAGAGCAATACCAACCCATAAGAGATGGAATTAACTAGGCTTCTCACAAATAGAAGTACTGGCGACCATCTGTGGTGCGGTCAATCTCAGAGAGGAAGAAACCACCCTCCTCTCCATATTCCATATAGATACCAGTCCCAAGACACCAAAGATGGTAGGGATTTACAAAAATCAATGATCCATTCTGAGAGATCTTGCGACATCTCAATGTCCATCTATCAAGGATAAGTTCAGAATGCATCAAGATCACAAGGCCCTTGAGAAACAGGCAAATATCGAGCAAGTATCAAGGCATAACTAAAAGGGAAGTGAATCAAAATATATTTCCCTGCTATATATATAATACTATTTGATATATACATCTGTGTTGTACATGACAAAATGGCTAAGCTAGTCTATGCAGGAAAATACAAAGCTATCTACAGACCTATGTGTATGCAGACTATCAGATCTAACATAGCGTCCCTCTCTGACGACGGAGGAAGCACTGCAAGCTCCTGCCGAAGGGTATCTACACGAGCTAGCAGATCAGAGGCTAACTGCATGGTGGCATAGTGCTCATCAATGTAAGCCCTCATGCTCGGCAGACCGACAAACCATCCGGGATCTAACTAAGTACTATCTGCAATGGCCACATCACTAGCAAATAAGGCGGCATCCCGCTCCCCAATTAATGCATCCCTGGCTGATCTAGCCTCATCCCTCTCTAACAGAGTGGTATCTCTCTCATCAAGAGCTGTCAACATCGCGACCCTAGCCTGATCTCTATCATAGGTCATCAGATATAAGCTCTACTCCAAATGTTGTGTCGAATACTGAGTAATAGTGGCACTCGGGGTGGGAGAATCCATCACAAATTCTGGCAGCCCAGCAGTCAAATCATCGATGGGAACAACAGCCTCCTCTATAGGCTCCTCATCGTCAGAATCAATCCTCAGACTGTATATATCTTTATCGCATGCGATCAGATGCTCTTCTCATCTCCATCCATGCGGAATACTCTACAGAACAACCTGGATGACTGACAAAAAATTCAGCCAGCTCTCACTGATCCCAACAGGAATACAACCTAGATCTGTCCTCCGCGGATAAATGGTGTGACGCGAAGCGCTGACTCACTGCCCCCTCATACGGATGAAAATCCTGAAACTAGTCAAACTGACACATCACGGCCAGTGGGTGGTAAGTAATAATGCCCCTCAATCCAGCCAGAGGGAGATAATCTATGCCCGGAGCATGAGTAATGGAGCTGTAGGGTGAACTAAGCCCTGAACACGGCAATATGGCAAATGGATCCCTAATCCCTGCCAAGAAAGCTGACCACGATGCAGCATCTGTGCACTCTGAAGACTGAAAGGAGTATGACATGGCTATCTCTTGGGTGAAACAAAACCCCTGCCGTTTAAATGTGTCAATCGGTCTTAAGTGTGACATAAACCACATGTACAGCATGACCGAGCTACCTGTAAATACTCCTGCCGGATAAGTGCAGCAGTATGTAGCTCACCTCAGAGTCTTTGCAATGATTATCAGTACAATGGTATAACCCTCCCTGAGAGCTATCATTGCCATAATGACGTCGATATCCAGCTCATCCATGTACCGCGGCATGAAGACATATGACAATATGCATAGAAGCAGTACATCTACTCTGGCTAAACGCCAATGGTCCTCTGGTGTGGTGAAATCCCCAGAATGTCGTGCATAGTTGTCCTTAAAGCCAAACCTGTCAAACAGGAAACGCTGGGATATCATGTGGTTGGATGTAATCTCGTCCTGGACCACTCTACGTCTCAATCCAGTGAGGGTCATGAACTGTCTGCTCATATCTCCAATAGCCATATGCACACAAGGTCTGTCCAGCAGAAGCATCGTCAATCGTGCATACTCCTCCAAAGTAGGAGTCAACTCCTGGGTCCCAAATCGAAAACACGCCTCTTCTTCGATACCCAAAGGTTTCTAGCATGCCTCTACAAATCTGTGGGAACTCAAACATCAACAAGGTCATAGTATGTCAAGAAGAATCATCTACGATCACCATATTCGATGGTGATATACTATCATACCATGAAGTTTACATTTACCTACCACCACAAATGGTGGGGTATGATCAATACGGCTAACTGTCAAAGAAGACATCTGTACGGGCAGTTTCATAAGACCATCCAGGGGTCAATGATGAATATCTCTAGACATGCATACATGTGCATAACATAATAACATGCATGATACAATAGATGGCAATATGATATAGGGAATGGAAAACTGTACATACATTCCTAAGTATATCATCATCTAATACATCTCTGTACAACTAAAATACAGGGAAATGGGGCGAAGCTACCCAACATACAAAAGAGGCCTATCAAAAGAGATAACGAGAAATACATTAGAAAAAGTCAAGAGTGTCGATGTCTACATCATCCATCCTGTCCACCTGATGTAACTCCTCCTGAGTCACTGGATCTCTATCTACAGGGATGTCAGGCCGATACAAGGGAGGATCTGCGCCGATGATGAGTGAGTTTTATACTCATAATTGAGTGCAACCAAAAACTTGTTGATCGATTTCGAAATCAATGAATACGTGCAAGTATACACGGTCAACAAGTAATAAAGTGAAAGTAGAGTATCGTTCCCACGAGGAATTATTTAATAAAAATCACCAAGTACTAACTCTTAACCAAATCAATTTTATTTAAACAATTGCAAAGTGTGATTTTTCTAATTAAGAAAACTAAATTAACTAATTACACTGAATTGCTTTATAAATAAATTCAAATAAATAAAAGTTAAGACTCCAATATCCCCAATTATGAACTATAAACCAATTATCCAATTATCCCAATTATTATGTCTACTGAATTGTTAACAGGAATTCTCAAATGCCAAAAGCCCTTTCTCAAGCGATCATTTGCCTTCTATTTAACCCAGATTAATTTTGCTATATCTCTATGCAAAATAAATGAATTAAACTCGCTACAATCCCAATTCCTTATATGTTACATGCGACAAATAGATATTCTCATTATATTCAAAAACCTAATTATTCATTGTGCAAATAACTAAGTCACATGATATCATGCCCAGTTCTAACCCTAGAATTCCTTTCTCAATTCCTTCTAGAGTAACAAAGTAATTACTGATCAGATAATTAATCAATAAGCATAAGGCAAGATAAACAACTCACTTTGACACAAATAATTGGAATAAATTAAATAACTAATTTATAGCCATAAAAGGTTCAATTGAAATCTTAATAAAAGAGTTAGTTCATAATTAATGAATTAAAACCAAGAATCCACAATTGAATAGACATTAAAAGATAAAAGTATGATAAGAGAAGAGAATAGAATCATTGTCGCAAGAAATTTGATGCTCCCCTCTTGCTCCTGCTCTTTATCTTCAGTGTTCTTCGATTTGCTTCAATCTTCAATGGCTAATTAAGAACTAGGGTTTAGATTCTAATCTAATGGAGTGTTTAATCTAGTCTAATCTATGTATTCTCCCTCTATTTTATGCCTTACATCATGTATTTATAGGTTACAAGCCCAATTTTTAGTTTAGGAACAAACCCAATCCAATTTGGAGTTAAAAAGGTGTCAAAATTCGCTCAAAAACGCGTCCAGGCCATCACCAAGACCTTCCCGGCTTGCCTTTGGGCTTGACGCTCAAACCACCTTTGACGCCCGGCCTTTGGCCGCATAGGCTTATTTTGGGCGCTTGATATGCAGGCCCCAAGTTCGACATTTTCTCTCAAGCGTCCTTTGGGAAAATGATCATAACTTCTTCGTCCGAACTCCGATTTTGATGATTCAAGATGATCCAGAAAGAGGAAAAGTAGATCTGCAACTTTCATTCTTTGAGGGTTTCGAAATAAGATCTAGCGAGATACTCAAATTGGCTCTGAAGTGACTGCTTTGTAAATGGCAAGCCAAAAATGCGAATCTAGCCACCTCGAACGTCGATCCAAGTAACTTTTGTCCCAATTCCTATAAAACAATGTAAAACATTCGTGAATAGACACAAACACTTAAAATCAATAAAAGGATTAAGCTCAAACGCACTCAATTATGAGTATAAAACTCACTCATCAGCCGACAAAACCATATGGGTCACCTGAGGGACCAGCGCCAGAGCTGGAAGGATCAAAAGTATCTACCTCTGCAGGATCTCTGCCCAAATGCCGAATGAAAAGATGTGACCGGTCCAGCTGCCGAGTCAATCTGTTAATCTGTGTCACATGAGTCGGATCTTTGACACAAGCTAGCCAATCCGTCATCATCACGGATCCTGTAACCATATCCTCCATAAACTGTGTGGCACGGGTCTGAACTATAATCGTACAAGGGATCCACCAATGCTGGAACATCTCCTGAGAACAGGGGCCCTCTGACAATGTAAAATCGTCAATCCCCATCAATGGAATGTAAATGACGGTTGACTACGAAACTGGCCAATAATGCATGGCATGAGGCAAGATCGGCATACGAATCTCTTCTGTACTGCACCTAATAGCACGCTCTCCTAAATAGAGCTCCTATCCTCCATCTGTAAAGAGAGGAATCCTGCGGGTGGAAATGATGTACTCTACTCCTGTTGGGTACCCATCCTCAAAACTAACTCCCAAATGCTCTCCAGAGTAGGGAATCCATGTGATGACATTGGTCATCAATAGCTCAGCTCAGGCGTACAATGAGTGAAACCCTCAAAGAACAGGGACCTCCGCCAAGATGGAATGATGCCATCTCGACCTCGTGGATAGGTGTCTCAAACCTAACACGCTCATAGACGCAAACAAGGAAGCCTCTCATAGGCCCAAAACTGCCAACACAAAGGCAAACATCTGCGTCACCAACACTCTTAACCTATACATGGGAAAAGATAAGAGAAACACTCACCGCCAGAAATGGGTAGAATCCTAACCACGCCTCGGTCAAGCCCTACGATCGATGTCGCATTCCCCGAGGAAGTAGGCAAAGGTGTAGGAACCCCAATCATACTCTCCTATACGGTCCACGTGTCGAGTGGTGCTGATCAAAGTGAAGGACACCGTAGAAGAGTTATCTGCTACGAAGCAGCCCCTAATGATCATCAGTAACAATCATCGGAGAATGTGATCCTTGACTCTCACATCATCAGGTATGGGCTCACTCAACAGCCCGCTCATAACATCTACGCTCAAAGGACCTGTACGAACAGTCCTGCCCTTGAGCGCCTCCGCCGGAACTCCCAACAAGGATCTGACGGTAGTAGGGGTGATATCCGCCGTGTAAGGCACCGACTCCCCTCCAAACTCCATACCTATGATAAACCGCCAATCCATCGGCGTCATCATCACCTCACAGTCCAGCAAATGGAGTGACTGAGTCTGGTGAAACCACCGCTCAAACAATGCCATGAGGTAACCCCAGGGACAGCGACGGGGTATAATGGAGAAGAACATCCTGAATCCCCAACCATGGAAGATCGCTCTATAGTTATCATGTAAGGCCTGATATATAGAGTGGATGCTAAACCAGTTCCCTCGAGGCTGTGTGAAGCCGGGATCCTACATCAAATATAGATCAACATCAGACTCCTTGACTCCTCATCAATAGGAAATAAGGAAGATTAAAGATCTAACTTCATACCTCGTTTGCGTGCAAGTATACTGAAGGATGCCTACTAAAGTCACCCGTAAGATCCGGGTTCGCCACTTGAATACTCGTAATTTCCCTCACGGGGAACACGTCTGGCAGAGCAGGAACCTCGATCGGCAGCATCCTCCTCCTCGTCCTCGACATTCGGCACTTCAACCCGAATAGGACGTATCACCGCCTCCACCAAACGACGAGGTCATCCCAATGAATCAGGCAACCGAGGCTCTTCAAAAGCCCTCCTCCGTACACCGTAAGTGGTCTGCATGAACTACTCGGCCGATCCGGATCCATGATATCTCGACAACAAGTCTCCAAATCACCTCGTAATGTAAATTGGAAAAAATATACATGCATGTGTTACCGGAGATGAAGAAGAACGCTTATGCGGTGGAATAATATGCAAAAAGTTGCCCAACTCAATGAGATCTGAAGAAGAGCTCTCGAATTTCCTTCATCACAAGCTTGAAAATGACTTATGAAGTAACCAAATTGCTTTATACATAGGCACACGGTTAGTATGAGTTAACTCATGCTCCTGCTGCGTATACACTGCGCAAACTCTTTACATGGGTCCTACACCTCTGGCTCGATCCAATTAGAGTTGCAAAGGAGGTCTCACAAGCTAAAAAGGCCAAATAAGGAATAAAAGTGCTACGCGATTGAGCGGAATAGCCTGAAATCCTAGTTTCTCGTCGGTTAGAGTTAAACTCCCGTCATCTCAAAGGTATTTGCCTGAATGCAGGGTATACTATACCAATGAGCTCAGCTTTCACAAATCATGCTCGGCAATACCCCACAAAGGTCTGATGCCATCAGTTGCAGGGTCACATCCCTAAAACCTCCCCGGTGGGGGTTAAAACGCAAAACCACGACATATCAAACCTCCTCAGTGGGGGTTACAATGCCGAAGTTATCAACATCTACGTATCCCCAGCAGGGGTCACAACGCACATCCTTCCAACTACTACGTATCCCCGGCAGGGGTTACAACGCAATGCAACCATTAATACACACATCAATGAAGGTCGAGCAGCCTTGACGTCATGTTAGCTAATGGCAAGTAAACCCATCGAAGCAACCTTCCCTAGCAAGGGCTATAACACAATGCTACCATTGACACATACATCAATGAAGCTCAAGCAGCCTTGATAATGCACCCAGCAGGGATTTATCCGGTGATACACACATCAGCGAAGATCAGGCAACCCTGATAACAACAAAATGTTAGCGAATTTCGATGTAATGAGGGAATATGTTATACACATCCTCAAATGTATTAAAGCTTTATCCCCATAGATCTCTTACACATAAGAGGTACCTCTATGGAATATAAGCCAGTGTCTAAGATTCAAGACTTTGGTGATAGCCCCAACGTCAACATCCTTGGAGACTTGGATCGCATGTCCAAGCCATCACTGATTGTCATCCCAACAGGATTACCTGACAATCATTCATGCATTCTACATGCATTTGCATCATGTTGATGCATATAGCATCATGTTTATCTTGTTTGCATTTCAAGTGTCTAGTATTCTTTATCCTATCCATGCCTTGCATTGCATGAATATGATAAAGAGGGGCATCTGTAGACACTCAAAAAATTTTGCGCTCCTATTACTAACACTGCAGGAGGGTAGATTCGTCTTTTGGAGATAACCCTGAAAGACAACTTACATCCATTTCGGATACTACCGGAAGTGCAGTTCCAACCCGGAACACAAACCAGGAACATCAGTTCCAACCCGGAACACAAACCTGGAACTTCATCTCAAACCTGGAACACACACCGAGAATGTCATTTCCAATCTCGGAGACAACCCTGAGATATGCAGATCAAAAGACCAGAACAAACACCGGAGAGGACAGTTCTGTCTCGGCGATAACACCGTGATGCTCAGTTCCAGTCCCAGAGATAACACTAGGAGTAGCAACCCCATTCTTGGTGATAGCCCCAAGAGATGCCACTGCAGTTTCGGCGATAACCCTGGAAATGCTTGTTTCAAACATATGCAATCAGCTTCAACCACAGACATCCTGTCAAGGCACACACACCTCAAACCTGGAGATAACAACGGGCAAACAGGAACACCCATAGATGACAATGAGACATACCAACAAGCAGTCCAATCTCAGCTGTAACCCTGAGCAATGTCTGCTTTTCGATTAAACCGGCGATAACCCCGGTGAGGAGTCACCACGTCATCTTACCATCTCAACAAGATGATATCGCGGCATACCAACAAGTAGTCCAATCTTAGCTATAACCCTAAGCAACGTCTACTTTCAACTCACACCGACGATAACCCTGGCGAGGAGTCAAACGTCATCTTGTTCCTTCGACAATGGCACATCGTCTCAACACTTCATACATACATACATCCAACAATGTCCCACAAGAATTGAGGATTGACAATCCCGAGTGACTATTACGTGTGATAGTACTTTGGAAAAAATTTGAAGCTTGAAGACCATGGGCATAGACCCCTTTTCCTGACTTCGTACAACCTCTAATCCATGTCATTACGTAACTCTCGACACAAGCGGTTCGAAGAAGGTCAAATATACCTCGTTCGAATGCTTGAATTGAAGTTCTGCAAGTTTGAGCAGACATTACAGTGCATGAGTGCACGTACTACGAGACGACGGGACCCGCGAGGCTCGGATGCATCACGACCACCAAGCAGTACAATCAAGGGCGGTCAGTCAGTGTACCCTGCGACCATCCGTCTATATATACAAGCCTTGGGGTCAGCCATTTGAAAAGAGGAGGGAGGGAAAAAGGCGAGGAAGCCCTGTCCATTTTACTCTGCATACACATCTTTTGAGTGTTTCCTCATCTTTAAACACTAGTTAGCTCACATATAGCTATCTTTTATCCGGCGGGAGCTGAGTGTTTATCTATTTAAATTCATAGAAGTCTACTTTGGCAGCCCACTATAAGACTTCTTATATTCTATAAAGCCTTCTTCTCATATTAGCACACACTGTTATACACATTGAGAGTCGTGTCTTTGTGTGCGTTTCCCTCTTTACTTCTTCATCTGTGGTTTTTATTTTTGTCGGTATATATATATACTTATATATGTATATATTTTATATATGGACTAACATTATCGAGTTATGCCTCGATTGAGCCTGAACTTGATGCCCGAGCGTTTAATTGCTTATATATATATATATATATATATATATATATATATATATATATATATAAAAATCGTGGTCGACTTTTATGTTCGATGAGCCCAGATTTCATATCACAGTGCGTTTAATTACTTTTATATATATAATCATTTATCGAAGCATATCTCGATGAGCACAGATTTACACCCCATGCGTTTAATAAACTATATATATATATATATATATATATATATATATATATGTAGTTGTTTATTGGACATATCAGATGAGCCTAGATTCACATCCAAATCGTTCTTATCGCTTTTATATATATATATATATATATATATATACATATATATATATATATATATATATATATATATATATATATTTACATTTACATCCTACACAGAGTTTACTTAATAGCGATTGATCGCTTTTACGCCTTTATTTACATTTTGCCCATTTCGGAGTTTACTTCGTGGCGATTGATCATGTTTATATATATATATATATATATATATATATATATATATATATATTTTACAACTTTTACATATATATATATAACTACTTACTGCTTTCCATATAAATTGCAGTATCATGTGAGCCTAGGAATCATGTGATCACAGGTTCAGTTTATTGGATCTAGATTCGGTTCTCATGATGGACATTTTTCAGCTGTAAGTAACTTGTACATTATTTTACAGTGTCTAAATTTCCTTGGATGGTTGTCATGCCCATGAGGAGCTCGGTACTGCTGTATATTATTTTCTCGGGAATGCTTCGCATTTCAAAAATAAAAGCAAACAAGCCAAACATTTAATAATAAAATGGAAGTATGAAAAGATCTCAATTCCTATTGAGCACATGGTTTGAAAAACCTCTTTTACAAAACTTCATTGCTATATCTTGGTTAAAACTGAATTTTTCTATAAAATTCAAACCTTGTGTATATAGGTGCGAACGAGGCGTCGCACTACTTTCAAATAACTGCATATTGATCCACACACACACACAAACACACACATTCATATAACAATTTCTTTGAAAAGTGGCGGTCACCGTGGTAACACGGATGTCGGGGGGTGCCTAACACCTTCCCTCCGCATAATCAAGCCCCCGGACCCAAAATGAATCTCGGTTTCCACCCCAATTCGCTTAGCATGTCAAAATAATGGGTCAATGTGCAAACCTTTTCGGTTGCGTTGGTTCAACCAGTTAAATACACCAACTGGCGACTCTTAAAGTCAAATCGTCGACATTATACATGTAGGACCTTTTTCACTTGTTTTTTTAAACAAATCTCACATTAACATGAGAACACCAAAGAACAAGTAACGAAAAGGGAAACTCAAAAATCCCGACGTCGACACACATCTCACCCAAAATTATTTATTCTCTGTAGATGGAGGAATTACGTGCCGAGAGCCAATCTTCCGAGTCTACTGGAACAATAGGACATTCTAAAGGAGCTTCAATTGGGTCTTCTCACCGGCAAATATCTTCTACTGTGGTGACAGAGTTTGTGCATTGGAATGAAGAAGCAATTTCTAGATTCACTTTGTTTTCATCTCAAGTAAAGTTAGTTTCTTTGATTGATAGTTGTTTATTACAAAGAGTGAACATGATACGTCTATTGTTTTTTCTTACATACAAATTGCATGGCTAAGTTCTTTCATGATTTTTTGTTCAACAGACTGGTTGGTTTAGTTTATTATTTACATTTTCTAATAATTATTTTCCAGGATCCAAATTTCTTAGATGCTTTTACACATATCATGTATGCTATCAGCAGTAACATTATAAGTCGTGGTGTTAATCAATTAAGAAGTTAACAGCATATAAACTATTCACAACAATTTGAACAATGAAGCAATATAATTGCAGTTCACAGGTTATATGTTAATTGTCAGTACCAGGATGGTTGGTTATATATTTTGATCATATTTGTTGCTCTTGGAATCAGGACCCCAAGGCATGAATTGCATTATATCAGTAATATTAATTATATGTCTTTTTTCCTTACTACTGTTTTTACTATGATGTCGAAAGAATCTCAACTGTAAGCTTTATGCTAATTCATTAATTGGAGTAGGAGTTGCATCAAGCTTATACCATGTTTCAAGAGGAATATTGAGAAAATATCTGAGATGGGCTGACTATACTATGATAGCTACAAATACGGTGGTAAGTTATAATCTTGTTGCAACTTAGAATTTGAAAGTTAAATTATGTATGAAGTGAATATCTGAGATGGGCTGACTAAAATTTTACAGACAATATAAGTTTTCTAAAGCTAGAATTCGGAGCTCGTAATATGTAATTGTATACAACTGCAGTAACACTTGGAGATACTTTAGCTAGGCATCGGTCAAAACCTCGTGTGTACTATGCATGCATGAAATTTGGTCCTATCCTTGCTCAAAAGTAAGCTAAAGTTCCCCCGTATCTTTATTTCAATTGATTAAATCTATTTTTCCTTTTCCTAGTTTCTAACATGTTACTATCAGGGGAGTGAGGTATCATGAACACGAGTACTGGAAATTTGGTGAGGAAGGAAACAAGTATTTCCATCATGCTACAGGACAACGACATGCTATTTCGAAAGATTTAGCTACTTATATATCAATAAACCAGTAAGTGGTCGATTTACTTGTGGAAAATGATGAATCTTTATTAGTAGTTTCCTACATCTGATTACTTGTGATTATGCATGCATGTACTACACAAGTACGCTAATGAGGATGTCTCGTTGGGGTCATGGTTTATTTGATTGGATACGGAGCATATAGATGATCAGAGATTATGCTGTGGAAATCCACCTGGTAATGATTACAACTATATGCATTTCTTTCTGCAAAATATGAAAATACGTTTGGGAAACAACTTCCATGCAATAAAGTATGTGGGCAAGTCTACCTCGGACCTTCTGTACGATCTGTCCGAGACATAGGCGATCATGATTTTTGATCAATAGACGTACATTTCTGCAAAAATGCTACCTGCAAAACATAACCTTGAAAGGCCAGAAAACAAGTTCCAGGTACAAGTTTTTTTAAATTCTTTAGCATTCCAGGTGTTTGAGATGTTAAATTACTTTATAGTTATATTCTATTTGACAATCATCACCTGCAAGATATTTAGCATCAGTTAACTGCTACAATATCTTTACAGAGAACCAAAATTGTGTATGCAGGAGGAAGAGCAAATTCAGAACAGAGTGATGTATGATTTGTTGTATGTCAATCCTTCTCATGCTTTGGCTCCCACTATTTTATCATACTACAACTTCTTTTACCAGATGCCTCCCGACCAAAGATATCCTTGGCTAATTGATACAAATGCAAGGTTGGTTTTGTGGTTTAGTTTATTTTTCTATTCTGATTTTTTCTATATGTTGAACTGGATTTACAACTTTTATCTAATGCAATATTGTAGTGGCAGAATGAATGCATATATTTGGTTATGTGAGAGGAATGAAAGGAGAATTGTATTATATAAATTTGGTTAAGAATTATGTTAAAAATCATTCCTGTGATTGGTCAGTTATCTTGCCATACATCAGTAGCAGATCAGATTTGGTATCCTTATGATTTGGTATCTTTGTTGAATACTAAATTTGTTGTTCTTTTATTTCAGTGGGATAAGGCATGTGGATTAGCGTACACACAAGAACAAATTGATGAAGTAGGGATGAGTGGGCAACGTATGTGAGTAGCTACATGTAGAGCCTCGAGTTAACGATGGATATGTACAGGGTTAGATGAATGTACGTATTTTGGGAGAACCTAGGCTTTTTTGCACATACTTAAGTAGTAGCTTAATTTTATGGATAATTTGGTTTATTTTGTGGATGCATATAATCAAATTCACAAATTAATATAGTAGTAATTTATATTGAATAGTGAATTTGAGATGCATATATGGATAGTTTGGTATATATTTTGTGGATGTATTAATTTGAAATTATAAACGAATGGTATTATTGGGATGTATTTTGAATGGTTGATACATTTTGGCTTTAAATTTAAATGAGAATTTAGACCTTTTAGCTATATATCATGGCATTAGCATATTACAGGTGCATTGGTAATATAGGTGAATCACAACCTTTTTTTTCTTTTTTTTATCTATAACATTTTAAAAATATTGTATATTTGTATAAATAAATGACACCTTCTAAATAGATGACACATTATAAACATTGTGTAAATGTGCCTAAACTTTGTCTGATATATATTAAACTACAACATTTTTAGCCAGAAAACGTTGTGGAATCATACCTTCTACAACGTTTTCAAGCATCTACTAATTTATGGAAAACAAATCTACAACATTTTTTTCTTAAAAAACGTTGTATAACGTGTCTAACTACAACATTTTAAAAACATTGTGTAAGGGTGTCAAATAGATGACACCCTTAACCACGACATTTTTTTGATTGAAACCACAACGTTTTTTCTGCGTTATCTATTTACTGTTTTGTACTAGTGAGTTCTTCATTCATGAATTGTTTATGAGATAGATCTATGCTAATTGTATCAGCTAGATCAAGCATGTTTAAATTTGTTAAATCAAATGTGTTTTAAAAAGTTGTTCTTATTAAATTGATATGATAAGAACTCTTGATTGAGAAAAGGATGAATTTGATTAAATTATGATATCAATGTTAGTTTATTAAGTGTTTATGCATAAATCATGGGGTATTACAGGATGATCCCCTTGATTACCAAAACTTATTAAGAGGTCCAGTTTAAATGACTGAGAACCTTGGCAAATGTTTATGGTTATTTCAAACCACTCAGTACCTGTTATGCAATTATTCGATTATTCAATTATTAAAACTTAATTCATGTTCTTTCACAATCAATTTTATTGTTCAACATAGAATGCAAAATTCCTTTCTAATCATGATATACCGTTCTTATATATAAACTTGCTAAGCAAATTAGTTGTTTTCCCTTGCTATATCATGAAATTTATTTCAGTTAAGCCTGAAGGATCGAATACGAAAGGCAAAAGCAAGGGTAAGATCCAAGAATAGTTTAGAATGAATGTTAATTATTATTATCTGGCGGAATTATTTATGTAAACCTTTTGTAATATGAATTGTGTGTTTAAGTTAATGTTAAGAAGACCTTGGGATTATGTTATGAAATTTTAGTATAATGAACAATGTATGTTTATTAATCCGTTATAGTTTATAGAATGATTATGATGATGATAGATCGTGAGCACTGAATCTGAGATTAGATGTAACGCCCCCATATCTATACTCCCATGGTATCTGATATGGTGCTTACTATGAATCAAAATATAATGCATTTAAATCTATACACCCATGGTATCTGATTATACGCTTATATCCAATTGAGTGACTATCAGATATAATTCCCATAGATACAAGATTCACAGTATCCCATAATAGAAAATAATTCCCAAGAGAACTATTACTGTGTTTGGATACCCTCACTTGGATATATGAACTGTATCTGTGAATAGAATCTATCTATCCGAAATTCAGAGTACCAGTAATAACATGAACAGTCCATATTATCAATACCCTCACCTAGATGTATAGTCTATGCTATGCGAATTTATACTATCGTGTCAATAGTAACTATTTATCAAAAATCCATAGTATTAATAACAATATGAACAATCCATGCTATCAATACCCTCACTCAGATAAATAGTTCCCAAGGATCTCAAATTAGATTTGAAGAATTCTTAATTACATCTATATATGTATGAAAACGTGGCTGCGGAATTTAAATATGTTATATATAAATATTAAGGTTCGATTACATGATTTTCACCAAGAGTTTCTTATTACAAAGTATTCAACTAGACAAAGTTAGCCAAATTGTATGTTAAGGAAATTATCTCAAGGCATGGTGTCCCAGTATCTATCGTATCAGATAGAGATCCGTGATTCACGTCAAATTTCTGGAAGAGTCTTCAAGAAAGAATAGGGACACAACTACGAATGAGTACCGCGTATCATCCGCAAACCGATGGGCAGAGCGAGAGAACAATTCAAACACTTGAGACATGTTCTGAGCTTGTGTGATGGACTTCAAGGGTAGTTGGGAGGATCACCTTCCATTAGTAGAGCTCGCGTATAACAATAGTTATCACGCCAGTATTGGAATGCCACCGTACTAAGCATTATATGGGAGGAAATTTAGAACGCCCTTATGTTGGGATGAAGTTGGAGAACGTCGACTGTTGGGACCATAGTTGGTACAACAGACGGTGGAGACCATCGAAGTGATAAGAGCATGATTAGTAGCAGCTCAAGATCGCCAGAAGAAGTATGTAGATTTACAACGCAAGAAGAGAGATTTTGAAGTAGGGAGCTATGCATTTCTGAAAGTATCTCCCTGAAAAGGAAAGATTCGTTTTGGAAAGAAGGGCAAGTTGATCCCTAGGTTCATAAGACCGTTCGAGATTTTGAGGCGAGTTGGTGACGTGGCGTACGAGGTAGCATTACCTCCTGAACTTGAGCACATTCACAATGTGTTTCATGTGTCAGTATTATGGCCGTATAAACCGGACTACAAGCACGTTATCTCCTATGAAACAATTCAAGTCGAGAAAGACTTATCGTACGAGTAAGTTCCTGTCCAGATACTAGATTGGAAGGAACAGAAGTTGAGGAATAAGATTATCCATTCCGTTAAGATTCTCTGGCGGAACCACGCAGCAGAAGAAGCTATGTGGGAGCTAGAAGAGAAAATGAGAGCGAATTATCTGTTTTTATTTGAGTAACCTTATTTTTGCAATTCCGAGGGCGAAATTTTTATAAGGGGGGGGGGGGGGATGTAACGTCCACAAATTTTAAACTCCTTATTAATTAAATATTTGATTTAATTTTAATGCGTTAGTTTTGTGAGTTTATTTAAACCTTAAGTGGTTATGTGAATCTATGAATTGATTAAAGGGAGTCACTAATAGTTATTTAAATTAGTGGAATAACCCTAAGAGTTTGATATCAAAGAATTGATAGGATTCTTAATGATTAAATATTCAATTTATTTGAATATAGTGGCGAGAATTGAACATATTGATTTATGTCAATTGTGGGTATATCACCCTTGTAGAGGTTAAATTATCTCATATAGGACTTATGTGGTAATGGAAATTTGAACTGGCTTGAAGCTAACCTATTTTGGCACTGCCAGGGACCGGCGCAGCTGCGCTAGTGTCCAAACTTAGAAAAATTAGTTTTGTTGTTGATTATGAATTGGAACATTAGTGTAATGTGTGACATGCATAGAATCATATAATAAGATACATTATGTTGATATGAAGTATCATATAATGCAATAAAATCATAAGTGATTTTTATATAGGAATAATTAAATATCCGTGTATTCCAGAAATTGGAAAAGAAGTTATGTGTGCACAATGGATATATAATATTAAATAATGTTATAATATGGCTATATGAGTAGTAGAGATAATTATGGAGATACCCGTTCAATAATACTTAACTGTGTTATTTTAATTGCGTGTATTTAATGTACATTGATTTTATGATGTGAGTACATAAATAATCCCTAACCTCCTTTGTGTAGTAGCAGTAACACATTTATATTACATTATGGGAATTATAGTGTCCAAACCAAGCCTTAGAATAACAAATGTTGAGATTTTGCTCTTGTCCCAAAATGAGTGTCACTTTAGTACATGAACAGTGGACAAAAAGCTATTTTACGTAACTTTCCAAATGGCTAAAACTTAGGCAATGATTTCTAGGCCATTGGCTATGTAGGTGGGTAGTTGGCCAACCTTTTGTTGTCCAATGTTTTCTTGATGTTTCCTTTGATTCAAACCTTAGTGTAAATTGAGTGCCCGGTTCAAGCTCCTCCTATAAATGGTAGCTTCATTTTCAGTTTTTACGTTGCTTTATTTTGTCTGTTGCAACACTGAGAATTTGAGTTTGTGAGTGTATTGTCTAAAGAAGAAGTTAGCAAGCTTAGAAGAAAGAAACTAAATTCTTTAAGCTTCAAGAGGTATAAAATCTTAACATATGTTCTTGAAATGGGTTTTGTCAAATGATAGAAATTACTTGAAATTCTTTGTTAATCAAAGTAATTTGGCATGCTATAATGTGTTTAGAAAGTAGTCTTGCATATATGAACTCTTATATGATGATAATAAGCATGTTTAAATCAGAGTATAGTATGGATGTTTGATGCTCTGCAGAATGAGCAAGCTCATCTCTCGATGCGTAGTATATGGCAATTGCGCCTCTATTTGTACTAGGGTGCAACGCAGACTCTGCCAGTAACCAAAATCGGTTTTGTCTCTGGCACGGGGCATTGACTTCACGCCTCTAATTGTACTTAGGGTGTAAGCAGCCTACGCCTGACTGCACTGCACCACTCGATGTTTTCTGCTAAGTCTGTTGTGCTAACTTGTTAGTATATAGTTAGAGCAAGCTTGTAAACTGTGCACACACACACACAAGCATGTGCATATAGGATGAACAAGTATAGCAATGATTGACACAACACTTGTGGTCTCAAAATGATATTTGTGATTTCAAAGTGAACTTTGTCACGAACACATCATGTGAGCATTCTAACTTTATGAGTAAGATAAAATGGTTTATATTGACATGAAATGCAAGAATAAAGTTATTGAACACACTAGCATACATGATTGAAAGTTAAGACTATTTCAAAGATAAGAAACTTAAATCTTTTCAAAGAGAACTTGATGAAGATTTTTATCTAGTAAGTTCTGACTATTTGAACATGTATATGTGACTTTATTATATGTTGTAAATGCATGAGAGTTATATGCTAATATGCCTTGTATATGCTAAGTTGACTTAGTGTAAAATTCAAAGAAAATTACAATGAGAAAGCTAATGTCATCAAGAAATGAGTAAAGTATGTTATGACCACGCAAGCATGTATATTAGGACTCATTATGCCTATAGATATATTGGCATGAACATCGTTTAGTTAATGTATGGTTTTCACTTATTCACACATAGTTATAAAAGGGAAATTTCTAAAATATGAACTATGTGAGTAAAGTATACATGTGATTGTCTATATAAAAGCATGACAACTGAGTATTGAATGATCAAGTTGTAAGGCATAAATGATTACATGACCTTTTTATGTTTTAATAACATATAAACTGTAAGTTAAACTTGTGGAAGTAAACTCAAGTATGATCATGTGTTATATGTGAAACTCTAGCATGTATATATGTTAATATGTATGTATAGGTGTATGATAGAGTTGGACTGAAGTCAGGAAGTGAAGAAGCTCAACCTTGATCTTGCCAAGGGACAGTAGCAATTGTGGCGTCCCTAAGCTTAGACCGGTAAGCGCATCTTCTGCATCCTCTGATCAACAAATATATTCTGTTTTTGGTTCTAAAATTGAAGGCATGATTATATGATTTCTTTACCTTGTAATATATGACCAATATGCCATATAATGTGTTGAGTAGCATGCTATGTGATGACTTGATTCTTTTAAGTGTAGACTTGCACTAGTTTACACATACTAATTGAAGAGACCGACTTATTAATATTAGGTCATTTCAACACAAGTAATTAAAGCTAGAATTAATTGTAGCTGAGCAAACAGGAAAGTATCTGAATTATCCTTTACATTATGCAAGTTTCCGCAAACTTACTCTAATTATTATTGAGCAAGTTTCCTAACTTACACAAACTTTGGATTTTGTGCAAGTTCTTGAATTTCATACGATTCGTATGTTGAATGCAAGTTTCCCTAACCTTACTCAAATTTATATTGAGCAAGTATCCGAACACTATTTTATTGTGTTGCAATGTTTCCTAGCTTACACAACTTTGTTTGTTGTGAAAGTTTCTTATCCTTCTCATATTGTATTGAGAAGGTTATTGTTGAATTGAAAGTTATTCATTTAATCTTGAATCTTATTTCCAAGCATGCTATTAAGTGGTTTAATTACTTTACAATTATTCCACATCGATATTATTGATATTCCCACTTGATGCACTTGAGTTCATACAATCTTGGACTTGTACATCATTTAAAGTTCAATAATTCTTGAACTATGTTAGATAGAGTCTGAACCTTTGTTCGGTCAGACAAGCGTATGAAGTTTTATAAAAGCTATCCAAACCTATTGAGGGTAAGGATTCTTAAACTGAAAGAACACCCCTTTCTATGATAGGTGAGTACCAGGTATCTAATATAAGATACAAAGAGAAAATTTAAATGTTATGCATATACATAGTGTACATGAGGTTGATACCCTCAAGTACTTATTCTGTAGCCAGTAACCAAAAGGTCAATTAGCTATTGATTCCATTGGAGTGTTATAGTTCAAAGTCTACTTGACTAGCATTTATTCTAAAAGCAATCATTACCTTTGCTTATGATATTCGTATTGTTGAATCCTTCAGATATTCATATTGTTGAATTCATTGTCAGATATTTTTCCATTCATCATGATATATCCTTATTGTTGTATTTAAACTTGTTGAGCAAACTTGTTGCTCATCCTTGCTATATCATGAATATATTGCAGCTAAGCCCGAGACCTCAGGGAAGGACAAGGGTAAAGGAAAGATGTAGAATAGTGGCAAGGAGCAGACTTTACCTTGCGCTTAGTTTAAATTACTGTTATGTAATATGAACCCTAATGATTATTTTAGGGTGTGTTTGTAAGATGATATTAAGGTTATCGTATATTGGGACTAGTAACACCTTTTGAATGAACGGCGTACATTTATTATATTCCGCATTTTAGTTATAGTATGTTGTTTAGAGGTTAATGTTTATATTTTATCGTGATGACTGAACCGGGGTCAAAGAACCCGGATTCGGGGGCGTCACAAGTTCTAGTGTCCGGTACGGGGGAGCAGTATCCCGTTGTAGTTAAATTGCAGTTTGTGAGCACCAACAACATAGCCGAGTATGAAGGCTGTATCATGGGGCTAAAACTTGCTCACTCAATGGGAATTAGACGGTTAACTGTCTTTGGAGATTCTAAGTTGGTAATCAAATAATCCATGGAAATCTATCAAAACAAAGAACTATATTTGCTGCCTTACCATCGACAAGTTTTACAGATGGCTTTGGATTTCGAAGAAATCTCCTTTATACACATTCCTCGTAATAGGAATGATTTTGCGGATGCGTTAGCAACATTGGCCTCCTTGATTCACATATCTGATAAGGAAAACATGCTAAGTATCACATTTGCCCTGCAAAAGTCCCCAGTCTATGGGAACTATGTTGGAGAAGTATCAGATGAGCTACCTTCCATCCACAACCCTTGGTATCAACACATCAAGGAGTACTTATGAGATGGATCTACACCTGCTGAGGCGAGCCCAACTGAAAGAAAGCGGATCCATCGACTTGCTATGAAATTCTACCTGAGCGGAGATGCACTCTACAAGAGAGATGCAGGATTAGGTCTCCTCAGATGTCTGGACAAGGATCAAGCTCAAAGGCTCATGGATGAGATCCATGGTGGAGTATGTGGCCCACACATGAGCGGACCCCTACTTGTTAAGGAAATCCTCAGAATAGGGCATTACTGGCTTACCCTCAAAGCTGATTGTGATGATCACGTCAAGAGGTGCTATCAATTCCAAATTCATGGGAATGTTATCCATGCCCCTCCAAGGGAACTCCACAATATGAGTTCTCTCTGGACCTTCTCAATGTGGGGAATGGACTTGATCGAGCCCATCGAGCCCAAAGCCAGTAATGGACATCCGTTTATCTTCACCATGATCGACTACTTCACCAAGTGGGTAGAAGCAGCCTCCTTCCCCAGGGTTACCAAAGAAGTCATCATTGATTTCATCAGAAATAATGTCATTTGTCGATATGGACAACTAGAGGTAATAGTGTCAAACAATGCTAAGAACCTCAACAACAAAATGATGGAGGATTTATGCAATAAATTCTACATCAAACACCTTAACTCCGTCATCTACCGTCCAAAGATGAATGGTGTTGTTGAAGCGACTAATTAAAACATCAAGAAAATCATGCAGAAGATGTCAGCCAATCACAAAGGATGGCCTGACCTCTTTCCTCTGACTTTATTAGCCTACAAAACTTCAATGCGTACTTGCACTGGGGCAACCCCCTACTCATTAATCTATGGGATGGAAGCAGTGCTCCCCATAGAGGTGGAAATGGAATCCCTCAAAGTGTTGATAGATGCTAAGCTGGATGAAAACCAATGGGTACAAAAAAGGTATCACCAATTGTCTCTAATAGACGAAAGGTGAACCGTGGCTATCTTCCATGGTCAGTTATATCAGTAAAGGATCGCCAAATCCTACAACAGTGAAGTCGGGCCACGACATTTTAAACAGCACAACTTGGTTTTGAAGAAGATCATTGACAACCAAGATCAATTCAAGGGAAAATTTGCTCCTAACTGGGAAGGCCCATTTGTTGTCAAGGAGGTATTGACAGGAGGCACTCTCAGATTATAGGAAATGGATGGCGATGAATTTCCACAACTCATCAACTCAGACACCGTGAAACGGTACTATATCTAAGGTTACCATCAAGCAAACATCCTGGTTTTAGATCATCAGATCACCAGTCATTTCAGGTTCTTTAACCCTCATTACACACAACCTTTCTTTTTTATCCATCTGCCCCTCAGGGAAAAACACATTTTTTAAACCAGCAGCCTGGTTTCACTTCATACAACTCCAGTTAACCCATCAGGGATTGAACTTTTCACACCTGCAGTTTATCCTGAAGACGGGGTTAAACTTTTCACACCTGCAGTTTATCCCAATCATGGGATCAAACTTTCATTTCCCCGCAGTTCATTCTGCACATGGGATTCAACTTCTTCGGTCACAAATCGTCCTAAGGGGCATTCTACGTCGACCTAATCTCCTTGATACCTGGGAGTACGTAGGCAACCATATTCTATATGGCCCGGTCGCAATAAAAGAAAAACAACAAAAACATTTCTACCCTTTCTCTACAAAAACAGAAACAACAAAAACATTCCTACACACTTTTACATTCAGCGTTGAACCTCTTACACCAGGTTTGAACTACGCAGACCTGATCTCCTCTTCAATAGGAGTACGTAGGCAGCAATTTATGGTTCGGTCTAACCCCCTACCAAAATAAAAAACTTGTCATCTGGTACTGAGATCAAACCTCAATCCACCACATTTCATCGGTTTCAGATCAAAGGGATGGAACTACCTAACCTCTCCTCACAAATAGGAGATTCAGCGACCATCTAAGCTGCGGTTGTACCTCAAAGAGAAACACCAATCCATAAGAGATAGAACTAACTAGGCTCTTCCTAAATAGGAGTACTAGTGACCATCTGTGGTGCGGTAGATCTCCGAGAGGAAAAGCCATACTCCTCTCCACATCAACATACAGAAACCAGTCGCAAGACACCAAAGATGGTAGGGATACACACAGATCAATGATCCGTTCTGAGAAATCCTGCGAGGTCTCAATGTCCATACATCAAGGATGAGTTCAAAATGCATCAAGATCACAAGCCCTGATGAAACAGGCAAATATCAAGCAAGTATCAAGGCACAACTGAAAGGGAAGTGAATCAAAATATATTTCCCTGCCATATATAATATTGTTTAATATATACATATGTGTTGTACATGACAAAATGGCTAAGCTAGTCTGTGCAGGAAAATACAAGTCTATCTACGGATCTGTGTGTATGCAGACTATCAGATCTAACATAGCATCCCTCTCCGAAGAAGGAGGTAACGTTGCAAGCTCCTGCCCAATGGTATCTACACGAGCTAGTAGATCCGAGGCTAACTACATGGTGGCATGATGCTCATCAATGTATGCACTCATATCGGCAAGGATGCCAGTCCTAAGGGATCTCATGAAGTACGGTCTGTGGCCACATCCTGGGCAGATAGTGCAGCATCCCACTCTACAATCAATGTATCTCTGGCTGATATTGTCTCGTCTCTCTCTAATAGAGTTGTGTCTCTCCCATCAAGAGATGTCAACATCAAGGCCCTAGCTTGATCTCTCTCAAAGGTCATCAGATGTAGACTCTACTCCAGATACTGTGCTGAATGCTGAATCATAGTAGCACTAGTAGTGGGAGAATCCATCACAACTGCTAGTAACCCAATAGACAAATTCTCCTCGATGGGAATATAAGTCCCCTCCATAGGCTCCTCTTCATCGGAATCGATCCCCTGCACTGTGGATACTGCCATAGTTAATGTCATCTCTGTCTTCATCAATGCGAAATACTCTGCAGAACAACCCGGATGGCTGACGGAAAACTCAGCTAGCTCACGCCGATCCCAACAGGCATACAACGTGGATCTATCCTTTGCTGATAAGTGGCGAGAAGCAAAGCGTTGACTCAATGCCCCCTCAAAAGGATGAAAATCCTGGAACTGGTCAAACTGACACATCACGGCCAGTGGGTGGTAAGTAATCAAACCCCTCAAGCCAGCCAGAGGGAGATAATCCATGCCCGGAGCATGAGTGATGAAGCTGTAGGGTGAGCTGAGCCCTGTACACGACAATATATCAAACAGATCTCTGATCCCTGCCAGGAATGCTGACCAAGATGCAACATCTATACACTCCGCAGGCTAAAAGGAGTATGACATGGCTATATCATGGGTGAAACAATACCCATGACGTCTGAAAGTACCAATCGATCTCAAGTGTAATATAAACCACACATACAGGATGACCGAGCTACCTGTAAACACTCTCGTCGGATAAGTGCAGCAGTATGTGGCTGACCTCAGAGTCTCTGCTATAATCATCGGTACGATGGTGTGACCCTCCCTGAGAGCTCTCACCACCATAATGACTCCTATATCCAACTCATCCATATACCGTGGCATGTAGACATATGATAGTACGCACAATAGCAGTACATCCACTCTGGCCAAACGCTAATGATACTCCGGTGTGGTGAAATCCCCGGAATGCAGTGTATAACTATCATACGAGCCAAATCTACCAAATAGAACATTCTGGAATATCACGTGGCCGGATGTGAGCTCATCCTGCACCACCCTACGCCTCAATCCAGTGAGGGTCATGAACTGACGGCTCATATCTCCAATCACCATATGCACGCAAGGTCTATCCAGTGGCAGCATCGTCAAACGTGCATACTCCTCCAAAGTAGGAGTCAACTCCTGGGTCCCAAATTGCAAAACCTGCCTCGCCGATACCCAGTGCTCCAGCATGCCCTCCACGAATCCTGCAGGAACCTGAAACATCAAGAGGGTCATAGTATGCTGCAATAGCTCTACAGTCACCCTATCTGATGGTGACATATTATCATACCACGATCGCATACTAGATGCCACCAACAATGGTGGGGTATGATCAATACGGCTAACTATCGAAGAAGACATCTGTACGGGCCGTGTCATAAGACCATCCAGGGGTCAATGCTGAATATCTCTGAATATACATACATATGCATAACATAATACATGCATGATAAACAATAGATGGCAATATGATATAGGGAATGGAAAACTGTACATATATTCCTAAGTATATCATCATCTAATACATCATCTCTGTACAACTAAAACATAGGGAAATTGGGCAAAACTGCCCTACAACTAACAGAGGCCTATCAAAAGATATAGCGAGAATGGGGTGAAGCTACCCAATGTCTAACAGAGGCCTATCAAAAAGAGATAACGAGAATACACATCAGAAGAAGACAATGGTGTCAATGTCTACATCATCAATCCTGTCCACCTGATGTAACTCCTCTTGAGTCACTAGATCTCTATCCACAGGGATGTCAGGCCTATACAAGGGAGGATCTGCACCGGCAAAACCATATGGGTCACCTGATGGGCCAGCGCCGGAGCTAGAAGGATCAAAAGTATCTACCTCTGAAGGATCTCTGCCCAAGTGCCGGATAAAGAAATGTGCCCAGTCCAACTACCTGGTCAAATTGTCAATCTGTGTCAAATGAGTCAAATCTTAGACATAGGCCTGCCAATCTGTCATCATCACGAATCCTGGAACCATATCCCCCATGAACTGAGTGGCGCAGGTCTGGGCTCCAATGGTACGAGGGAACCACCGATGCTGGAATATCTCCTGAGTGTAGGGACCCTCTGATAATGTAAAACCGTCAACACCCAACAATGGGATATCAATGATGGGTGACTACGAAACAGGCCAATAACGCCTGGAAAGAGGCAAGATCGGTATACGAATCTCTCCTATGGTGCTCTTAATAGCACGCTCTCCTAAGTAGAGCTCTCATCCTCCATCTATGAAGAGAGGAATCCTATGAGTGGAAATCATGTGCTCAACTCCAGTCGGGTACCTATCCTCAAATCCAATACTCAAGTGCTCCCCAGAGTAGGGAACCCACGTGATGACATCCGCTGTTAACAAATCCAGTTGTAGGCAGTAATGAGTGAAACCCTCTGTAACAGGGACCTCCGCCAGTATGGAATGATGCCATCTCCGTCCTCATGGATAGGTATCTAAGCCTAACACACTCACATGACGTAAACATGGGAGCCTCTCATAGGCCCAGAACTGTCAATGTAAAGACAAAATGCATTGGCGTTATCATCAATCCATACCTGTGATAAATCACCAATCCATCGGCGTCATCATCACCTAACAATCCAAAGAATGGAGTGACCGAAGCAGTGAAACCAAAGGTTTTATTAATACCACGAGGTAACCCTAGAGACAAAGACGAGGAAGGATGGAAAAGAACGTCCCAAATCCCCAGCCATGTACAATCTGTAACGCCCCCAAAATAGGTCCATTACATCCAACCCATTCTGAGTCGCCAAATATATGGTACGAAAAACAACTACAACTTTATTACAACAATTGTCGTGCAAAATACAATAACACATATGCTGTGAGTTTGGATACAAATATATACCAACTGTAGAATGTCACAATGACACCTTACATAAAGGTATAGTCAAAAACTGTTTTAGAAATTAGAATCTTTGGGAAGTGCTCAAGGAAACCTTCGTACATGGGAGGCCATGCTTTTAGGTTATGGTAGATATCATATGGCCACAGAATTATCCTTGGTTGACCCAATAGACCCCAAAGAAAAACGAGAAGATTACTATCGTATTCTTCCCAATAGTAAGTCTTCTCTTGACATATCATTATCTCCACTGTCTCTAATTGGGTATTATACTCCTAACAAACACCAAGATTATATAGGTAGTGCTTGTAAATATACTCAGCAAGTGGATGAGCACAACCATGTCTTATGATAACACGAGTTTGTATGTCATTAGACATCTTGTATGATAGTGACAAAACACCCTTCCAAAGTTGGGTTCGCCTCACCCTATTTAATTCACCAAAAATAACTATTAAATGATGTATAAAATACAACACACTAAAGTCCTCAATAAAATTATTTCCATACTCTTTAGGGAGAACCTCAACAACTATAGACCACCGCTTCTATTCCTTGTTATCCCGCTTCAACCCAAATACACTTTTATTACATTCGAATGGAATTGTGAAACAAAAGGGTGAGCACAACTAGCTCAAGAAAGAATATTATAACTAAAGATACATAAATTATCAATAGTCTTCATCAATAATAAATTAGAGATTTAGAACATATGGTAGATGATAAAACTTTTCAACCATAGTTGCGGTGAACGAAAGCAATCCATTAAAAGAGTCAAATAGACTATAAAGTCTATTGTCTTCTCCACGTTAAAAGTCCACCAACAATATTTTATCCCCGTAACATCAATCAACAGCCTTTTCACAATCATATGAATAACTCATAATCATAATTGTGATTCTAAATTCCTCTTCTTCTCATCCAAGACAAAGATAATTTTCATAACTTTGTCTTTACCGAACATCAAATATCATGGTTATACCAAATCACGAGCCTTCTGCTCATAATCATACTAATAAATTCATCTTTTGCACCACGGGCCAAAGATATTCATCAACAGCTTCATCTTTACACTACATGCTAAAGATATTCAACAACAGTCATCTTTGCACTACGAGCCAAAGATATTCATCAATAATTCATCTTTGCACTGGTAAAGATATTCAACAACAGTCATCTTTGCATTACGAGCAAAAGATATTCATCAATAATTCATCTTTGCACTACAAAGCTAAGATATTCATCAACAAGTCATCTTTTGCACTACGAGCCAAAGATATTCATATATCAAAGAAATACATAATCATTTCGAATTTATATAAACCATAATTATAACCATGTTGATCAATTCACCTTTGCACTTAAGCTAAAGATATTCAATTATAAATTCAATGGTCATGATCATACTTGTCAACAATTCAACTTTTGCACTCTTCGGCCAAGAGAACCTATAGTCACGATCATACCAATAATCTACCCATCTTTACACTCAAGTTAAAGAGAAATATCATCATTAGGGTTATAAGAATGTTATATAAAAACAATATAATCAAGACATGGTTTTAATTTCAAGAGTAAGATTCATAAATCAACGATAATTTGGTCAGAGAAGAAATCAATTTATCGTGAATAGTACCCCGTATTCGTACATAGTACCGTATACGTGTATAGTAACCTCGACACGAAAAGATAAAGTTTCATAATAAAATCCATATCAATATTTATAACACCTTAATCCAAATGTTATAAAATCACTTAATAATAACAAAATCTTATTATTCTTAATATTACAACAATATTTAATAATTTTTAAAACTTATAAACAATTTAATTAAATTGTTTACACTTTACTAATTAATGCATTTAATCATCATAAAATGCCAAACTCATAAGATTTCATCACCAATAACTAAAACCCTCATCAAAATCTGCATATATCTCATATATGATTCTCAAGCCATAAAATCATATTTTCCAATTTTCTTACTTCACATAACATATTTAATTCATTTACTCATAACTAAAATATTTTCATGAAAAATACCAAATCAGTTCCAAAATATTTCTTTTCTGGGATTTAGCATAACATAGTCCCATATTGAACATATATTTTTTTCTCAAAATTTTAAAAATTCATTTACTATTTTTCATATGGCCAAAACCACCGAATATTTAAATATTTATCATAAATTATCCTTTTATCCAAAAATTCTGAAATTTACACAGTATACTGATATTTTATAGATGTACTCCCAATAAAAATTTCATCAATTTTGGAGTTAATCACAAGGAGTTATAAACAATTACTTTTAAAATAGTCTTTTCTCATAAAATCCATAAATCCTAATCTATACATCCAAAAATCGCCATTTTTGGACACAATCTACAAAACTCATCAAAATATCATTTCAAATTTTTCCAGAATTTTTGAAGGTCCGGAAAAATACAAAACTGAAAAACATAATCACCCTTAAAAATCCCTTACTATCCCTTACCTCAAAAGATAGTACTTCTAGTTGAAACACCGGATATAGGTTATGACTTAAACTTGCACCGTATATCAACACTCAAAGTATACTCAAAATACTCACAAGAATATGCTCGATAATATAGAGAGAGAAAACTTCAGTTTCTGGTGTGATTTTCAATTCTAACCTAAGCACCCTATTTATAGGAAAATGCTTAGAACACCAAAGTAGAAAATTTAATATAATATTAATATATATTTAATAAATTCTCTATGCCCATCTAGACAATCTGATCTCATCCATCAACACATGTTAAAGATGCCCACAAACATTTAAAAAACGTTTTTCTTATTTAAATTATTTTAAACTTCCAAAAATCAATTATTTCGGAGCTTCGGAACTTCAATAATTCATAATAAATAGCCATTTTATCAAAAAATTCGAATCTCGCGACTCTTTATAGGAAATTCAATTCTCTACAACTTTGCAGAAGAAAGGTTTTCCAAATTCCAAAATGAAAATTGACCAAAATCCACAAACAAGCGATTTTACAAGCTATAATCAAATTTCATCAAGAAATGGGGTCCACCGACACACAAAAAAACATGTGTTAATCATTTAATGCCACAAAAATACTCTTCCTCCTCATATACTCACATATCGCACATTCATTATAAAATATCACCGTTAATATATTATTAAAATAATATATTTAAATAAATTATTTTATCGAAAAAGATAAAATATTAATTTTTAACAATTGTCACTTTAAAAATTTTCTCCATCTATATCCACATAAAATGAATATTTTCCTTATCATATTAATCAATAATTAATTATTCACAAATAATATTACGTAATCACAATAATGACAACAGCATAGCTTCCTGGAAAGAGGGGCTTTCCAATAAAGATTTCTCCTCATCTTGCAAGCAATTAGGTGACCAAACCTCTCCTTAGATGTAACTTTCTAGACATTGCCAATAATGTTTTCTAATAATATTATTCGAGATAATATGAATTATTGCTTCGATAATGGAAAATACTGTGTAGTGACAATTATTAAAACAACAGTAATATAAAATATCAACGCAACAATTATTGAATCAATAAAATAAAATATTGAACAGTAATTACTGTAACAATTATTGAGTAGTGCCTTCTTACGTAAGAGTCAATAATTCAAAATCTTTACTGCAATCTGGTATCTTCTTGTGCAACAACGCCAGACATTTACTTTACCCAAGGTATTCCAACAATGTTAATTGTGTAATAATTACTGTTGTTATTTATAAAAACTCCTTTTATCATTTTCTTTCATCCGAAGCTTATTATTACATTATGGGGCCCACAAATGGTCGCAGACCGTCAGCATACAAATATTCTCCGACAGAAAGAATATTCCACGACCAAACGAATATTCCCCGACAATAATGAATATTTTATAACCACTTGCTTATTTTGAAAAAATTATATATATCACCCTTAACTTTAACTTTTATCAATTTAACCATTTACTGAATAGTAATTATAAGAAAAATTGAATACTTTTATTTCATAAAATTTGGGGCCTTACACAATCGCTCTATAGTCATCATGCAAAGCCTGATACATAGAGTGGATGCTGAACCAGTTCCCTCGAGGCTGTGTAAAGCCGGGAACCTACATCAAATGCAAATCAACATCAGAATCCTTGACTCCTCATCAATAGAAATGAAGGAAGATTAAGATCTAACTTTATACCTCGTTTGCATGCAGGTAAACTGAAGGGAGTAGACTCAAATTACCCAGAAGCTCTGGGTTCACCACCTGAATGCCTGGAAAAATTCCTATGGGGAACAGATGCAGCAGGAGCGGAGTCCGCAATCTGAACATCATCCTCTTCGTCCTCGACGTCTGGCACATCAACCTGGACTAGACGTATCACCGCCTCCACTAAAAGATGAGGTTGTCTAATAGAACGAGGTCGAGGCACTTCAGAAGCCCTTCTTCGTACACCAGAAGTGGTCCTGCGAAAACAACTCAGCTGATCCGGATCCATATATATCTGGACAACAAGTCTCCAAATCACCTCAGAAAAGGTGTGGTAAATTCTTATCTAGAGCTTTTCAAAATGCATTTTATGACTACATGCATGCATGCATTATTTTAACATACATCTACTGTAGAGTTAAAAATATATGACTACCCAATGCCTATATTTTGGAAAAAATTTGCCATAGTCTCCTTTGTAAATAGGACTATCCACATGCACATAGGCATGACTAGGTGGCCATTTAGTAGCACACCTGCCCATAGTCATATACATCCTGCATGCATCATAGTAAAAAAATCCGTAAGTGTAGTCTAATTACCAGGATTATTTTTCTGTTCTACCTTTTCTCATTTGTCCTCAAATAGGATAAGAAATGACAGTAAAAGGTGCCAATTTGACTGTTTTAAAAGTTATATTTTTTCACATCATTATGTTCAGCATGGTTTAATACTAACATTTACTATGTTGAATATTTTTTATAAAGTCATATCAGCATGCATATTCACTACTATGTGTTTAGATGCATTTCATGTGATAAGTCATTTTCCAATGGATAAAAATTGGAAAAGAATACATGCATACATTATCAGGACAGTGTAGAACACGTGTATGGTGGCAGAATTTGCAGAAAGTCACCCGAACTCAGCAGATCTGAAGAAGAGCTCTCGAATTTTCTTCGCGGCGCCACTTGAAAATGACTTATGAAAGCAACTTGCAGCCGTTTCATACTCACGAGTTGGTCATGAGTCCACTGCTACTACCGCAGTGTACTGTGGCACCCTATATGGGTCCTACCCTCCGCTCACCCATTTGAGTTGCAAAAGAGGTCTCATGTCGTGAAAAAGGCCAAATCGAGAGTAAAATGCTACATGAATCGGTGAAATAGCACGGAATCTCGGTTGTCACAAGTCAAATTATGGCTTTACATATCACTCATTGGTGTTCGCCTAAATATAAGGTACACTATATCGATGAGCTCAACTTTTGCAAATCATACTGGGAAATGCCTCACACAGGTTCGATGCCGCCAAATACGGGGTCGTAACCCTTAATGACTTTCCCCGGTGGGGGTTACAATGCAGATTTCATTCATTGATAACGTATCCCCGGCGGGGGTTACAACGCATTCTTCGATCATCCACATATCCCCAGCGAGGGTTACAACGCATTCTTCATCCATGAACGAATCCCTGGCGGGGGTTAGAACACATTCTCATCCATTGATACACACATCAATGAAGGTCAAGTAGCCTTGACAGTTCACCCAACAGGGATCTATCCGTTGATACACACATCAATGAAGGTCAAGCAACCTTGATAGTTTGCCCAACAAGGATCTATCCAGTGATACACACATCGGTGAAGGTCGGTGACCGACAATACATACTATTAGCGCAAAGAATCCAACAAGACCGTGGTATATCTTTGGTGACACAAACCGAGAAGACCATCCTCATCCGGAGAGGACCGATGATGGAATATGTTATACACATCCTCAAATGCATAAAGCTTTATCCCCACAGATCTCTTGCACATGAGAGGCACATCTTCAGAGTAAAGTCAGTATCAAGGATTCAGGACTTTGGTGATAACCCCAACGTCAACATCCTGGAAGACTTGGATCACACGTCCAAGACATCACTAATTATCATCCCCGGCAGGATTAACAGGGAACCTACAATCATCCCATCATGTTGGAAAACAATCCAATAAAACACAAGCATCATGCCTTTGCATCATGTTGCTACACATGGCATCATGTTTATCTTGTTGCATTTTAAGTGTCTAGGATTCTTTATCCTATCCATGCCTTGCATTGCATGAATATGATAAAGAGGGGCATCTGTAGACACTCAAAATTTTCTGCACACCTGTTACTAACATTATAGGAGGGCAGATTCGTCTTTCAGAGATAACCCTGGAAGATAGCTCATATCAATTCTGGATACCACCGGAAGTTTAGTCTCAACCCCGGAACACACACTGGGAGTATTAGTTCCAATCTTAGAGATAACCCCGATTTTCATCCTTGGAGATAACCCCAAGGAATGTCATTGCAGTTCCAACGATAACCCCAAAAATACTTGTTTCAAATGCATGCAATCATCTTCAACCTCGGATCTCCCGCTGAGGCACTCATTCCAAAGATCCGAAGATAGCACCGGGAAGACAGACACACTTAAAGATGACCCTGAGGAATTCAAACACTTGCAGCAGTCCAATCTCAGAGATAACCCTAAGCAACGTCTGCTTTATCAGCCCAAATCGAAGATAACCCCGGTGAGGGGCCAAATCGTCATCTTGCCACCTCAACCCCACATTGCGCCATCTCAACATCTCATACATATATTTCTACACAACAATGTCCCACAAGAGCCAAGGAGTTCTAATCTTGAGTGACTATTACGGATGGCAGCACACCGGATATAATTTGAAGCTTGAAGACCATGGGCATGGTCCCCTTTTCCTGACTTCGTACAACCTCTAATCCCATGTCATTGCGTAACTCTTGACAACGGCGATCCGAAAAAGGTCTTGTACACCTCAATCAGATGCTCGAAATGAAGTTCTGCAAGTTCAAGCGGACATCACAGTGCACGAGTGCACGTACTTCGAGATAATAGGACCCACAGAGCCCGGGGCACCCCGAGCAGCCGCAGGTGCATCTGCGGCTATCGCAGGTACACCTGCGGCTAGCAACTCTATAAATATAGAGCTTGGGGTGGCCATAATTCAAGAGAAAAAGGCGAGGAAGCCCTGTCCAATTTGCTTTGTACTCACCCCATGTTGAGTGCTTTCTCATTTTAAACACCTGTTAGCTCACATATAGCTATATTTTTACCGGCGGGAGTCGAGTCTTCATCCATTTAGAGTCATAGAAGTCTTCTTTGGCAGCCCACTGTAAGCTTTCTTACACTCTATAAAGCCTTTCTCTTCATATTTGCACACATTATTCTTCACATTGAGAGTCGTGTTGTGTGTCTATGCCTGGACTTCGGTCTGTGGTTTTCATTTCTGTTTATATATATATATATACTTATATATGTATATATTTATATATATGGACTAACATTATCCAGTTATGCCTCGATTGAGCCTAGACTTATGTCTAGAGCGTTTACATGTTTTTATATATATGAACTGTTGTCGGATTATGTCCGATGAGCCTGAATTTTATATCCAGAACGTTTACTGCTTTTATCTATATATATATATATATATATATATATAACTTTGTTCGATGAGCCTGGATTTTATATCCGGTGCGTTTACTGCTTTTATATATATAAATAGAGACAAATCGCTGAAATGATAAACCGAGCCGGGATTGAGAAACATCCTGTACGTTTACTACTTATATATATATACATATATTTACATTTCATCGAATTCGGAGTTTACTTACGTGGCCTTTTCTTTATTTATTTACATTCTTCACTTTGGAGTTTACTTCGTGGCGGTTGATCGTTTTTACTGCTTTCTTTACATTCCGTCCCGCTTGGAGTTTACTTCGTGGCGATTGATCGCATTTATTGCTTTATTTACATTTTTGATCCCCCATGGAGGTGCTTCGTGGTGGTTGATCATGTCTCTATATATATATTTACCGCTTTATATATTTATATTTCTGATCCCCCATGGAGGTGCTTCGTAGTGGTTGATCATGTTTGTATATATATGTATATATACTAATATATATATATATATATATATATATATATATATATTTACAGTTTTTATATATATAACTACTTACTACTTTTCATATAAACTGCGGCATCATGTGAGCCTAGGAATCATGTGATCACAGATTCAGTCCATTGAATCTAGATTCGGTTCTCGTGATGGACTTTTTCAGCTGTAAGCAGCTTGTAAATTATTCACGGTGTTTGAATTTCCTTAGATGGCTTTCATGCCCATGAGGAGTTCGGCACTACTATATATTATTTTCTCGAAGATACTTCGCATCTCAAAAATAAAAGCAATTAAGCCGAACATTTAATAATAAAATGGAAGTATGAAAAGGTCTCAATTACTATTGAGCATAGGGTTTAAAAAAGCTCTTTTACAAAACTCCACTGCTATATCATGTTTAAAACTGATTTTTTTACATAAATTCAAACCCTTTGTATATAGATACAAACGAGGCCTCGCACTACTTCCAAATAATAGCACATTGACACACACACACACACACATTTATATAATAGTTTCTTGAAAAGTGGCGGTCATCGTGGCAACACGGATGTCGGGAGGTGCCTAACACCTTCCCTCCACATAATCAAGCCCCCAAACCCAAATGAATCTCGGTTTCACAGACCCGTTTAGCAGTGTCATATCACTGGGTCAATGTGCAAACCTTTTCTTAGTTGTGTTGGTGCAACCAGTTAAAAACACCAACTGGCAACTCTTACAGTCAAATCGTCGACATATACATGTCGGACCTTTTTCACTTGTTTTTGCAAACAAATCTCACATAACATGAGAACACCAAAGAACAAGAATAGAAAAGGGACAAATAAAAATCCTGACATTGACAATTGCTTCGCATCTCAAGAATAAAATCAAATCAAGTCGAATACGAAATAAAATGGAAGTATCAAAGGCCTTAATTACTATGTGAGCATAAGGCTTTGAAAACCTATTTTCAAAACATCATTTATGCACATATTGTTTAAAATTAAACTTTCATACAAATCAAACCCTTTGTATATAGGTGCAAATGAGTCATAGCACTACTTCCAAATAAATTCACTTAGGCCCAATTAACACCCACACACACACACACACACACACACACACACACTTCAAATAAATTAGGGAATTAAAATGACGCGATAACCGTGTTTTCACTGAAATTGGGGGTTGCCTAACACTTTCCCCCTGCTTAATCAAGCCCCCAAACTCTATGAATCTCAGTTTCCAAGGCCTGTTAAACAAATCCAATAATTGAGCCTTTGTGTAAACCTTTTCAAATTTGGTTAAGTTGGTACAACCATTTCAAAACTATCAACTGGAGACTATGAATTTTCAAATTGTTGACAGTTTGTGTTGGACTCTTTTCAGACTCACCCTTTCAAACAAAACTCAACACATAGAAACATAAAGGGTAAAAAGAGGAATTCCAAAGAAAAGAGGAAATTTTTCCAAACGTCGACATGGATGATTAATTTATGTTTAAGTTTAATTATTGGAATGTTGTAGTAACGGTCACGAGACCTTGGGATAAGAATATTTATGTTATAACAATGTAAATTATTCTATTATTCCATTGTTGATGATTTTAGTATGATATTAGAATTAGCACGTGAAGCACCGAATTCGAGATATGAGTGTTTGAATTTGGGGGCATCACAAGTTGGTATCAAAGCATTAGGTTATAAACCTTAGGAGCGAGAATCCTTAAACTATAACCTTAGAAGAACTTAGAAGATAGAAGGAGATAAAACTCATGTAGAGTTTTCCTAAAGGCTTAGTGGCGTTATGGAATATATTTTTATTCCATACAATGAATTTATGTTTTATTTTGACTTTCTAATGGAGTTTGTTGTTTGTTTGTCCTGTGTTTGTGGTTGTAGGATGTCGGACTTGGGAGGACCTAGTAGAGTGGTAGAGGTGGAGCCACGTGACATACACGTGGCGTATGAGGCACTGTTGGTAGTGGAGCCCATTTTGGCAGTGGCCCCTATAGATGATGAGGATGAGGAGGAGATGGAGCCAGATCCTGTAGAGTTGGATTTTGAGGAAGAACCCATGGAGGTTGAGCCCGTTGAAGATTTCGATGAGGCTACATTTAAGGACCGAATGTTGGGGGAATATGAGGAGTGGATTTTGGAATTTAAATGTTGAGTTGAGGAACTAGAGACCCAGGCTCAAGAGAGAGAAACCAAGATGCAGAAGCTGGGGGATGAAGACCATAAGTGGTAGATGGAGATGCAGGAGATGGAGGTAGAACTTGCATATTGCAAAGAAGTAAGTATACAGATGGGAACCATTTTTCACCGGTTGTTGGGCAGAAATGTGGGACTAGTAAGTAAGCTAGACGAGTCTGAACAGAAGGAGTTGAGTGAGAAAGCCGAGAAGGAGACTCTTCGCACTCAGCTTGAGCTAGAGGTTATGAAGAGGATCCACGTCAAGGAGAAGTGTGAAGGAGCTAATGATAGGGCAGGAGATCTGGAAGATGAAGTGAGGTGTAAGAAGAGGAAAATGAATAAGATGGGCTATGTTTTTCGCACGACCATAGAGAGATTGATTGATGGTGTATACCATTACCCAGCGGAGTAGGGATAGACCCGACATACCAAGAGTATTGACTTGGTGGCACACATATCACAGGTTGAGTACAAGAGCATAATGGAGCACGGAATGTTAGGTTGAGGTTATATGATAGTTGTCTAGTAGTGTTAGGTTGTATTTTTATGTACTGTTGTTGAATCCCAATATTTTGTGTAAGATACAGGATAGTTAGGTAAACCCCTAGTATGTTCTTGTAAGAGGGGTAGTATGTTAGTATGTTAGAATGTTAGTATGTTTTCCCACCTTTTGTAATACTATGGGATATATGTTAACATTTATAGCAGTATGCTATAGGTCAACCACACTTGATGTAATGATTAGGCATATGAATATAAATGTTCTTATTTCAGAAACCTTGTCATAAAATTTTGTTTCCTTTTTGCATTAAGGAAATACTTAATTAATATTATTAGATAATAAGGATGAAATTTTGTGATGCAAAAAATACAGCCCAGACATAAACTAACAGCACCAAAAGAATTGGTTAATAACGAGATGGAACATGTAGACCTATCTACTAGCTAGCAGACTTGCTAGGAGAAGCCCTACGCGGAAGAAATAATGAACCAGTACAACCCAATCCCTAAGTGATTCCAGTTACAAACTTTAAAGACTTTAGGAGCATAGGACCTCCAAAATTTACGGGTACTACTGACCCTATTGTGGCGCAGACATTGATCAAAGAGATGGGGAAAGCCTTCGCTATTGCTCGTGTGGGTGAAGATCAGAAGATCATGTTTGCTACGTACATGATGACGGGTGAAGCAAATTATTGGTGGGATGCCAATCAACAGAGAGCGGGAGAAGGGACTATAACCTGGGAAAGGTTTAAGACCTTGTTTTTCAAGAATTACTTCCCAAAGAGTGTGAAGAATAGGATGGAGGTGAAGTTTCTAGAACTAAAACAAGGGGAGATGACAATGCCAAGTTCAACGAGTTCGTATAATTTGCAACGCGCCAAGTAGATACTGAAGAGAGGAAAGCTAGATACTTCAAACTAGGACTGAAACCTTGGTTGTTCAACAAGGTGTCGGTTCTCCAAATCAACTTATTTACCACGTTATTGGAAAAGGCCATCATTGTGGAAGGAGGAAGTAAGGCCTTGAGTCATTATAACAAAGAAAAGAAGAGTAAGAACACTAGAGGAGAGAGTCGTAGAGGAAGTAGTAGAAGGGGAAATAATCTAGGAAAGAGAAAGTGGGATAACAATAATCAAGTGGGAAGTCACCAAGGAGGGTTTAAGAAGAGAGCGGAGGGATGCTCAAAGTGTGGGAAGAACCACCATGGAGAGTGCTGGAAGGGGCGCAATGCTTGTTACAACTGTGGCTAGGAGGGGCACATTTCACCGAACTGGCCAAAGCCAAAGAAGATCAAGGGATGTTTTGGTTGTAGCTCAACTGACCATCAAATCAAAGACTGTCCAAAGAAGGGGAGCAGCGGAGGAAGCGACCAACAGGGAGGAGGCAGCAAGCTGATGATCGACGAACCAACGCATTCCAATCGACCAACTACCAGAACCTTTAACATAACTGTCCAGGATGCAGTAGCTGCGAAGGACATGGTGTCAGGTATTATCCCAATCAATAATATAAATGCTTATGTATTATTTGATTTGGGTTCTACCTGTTCATTTGTATTTGAAAAATTTGCTAGTCGACTAAACATACCCCAAGAATGCTTAGAAAATCTGTTGAACATAGAGATTTTGAATAAGGAAGTAATTCTCGTACAGTTCGTTTATCGAAACTGGTTTGCAAACATTAGAGGTCACAAACTTAGCGTAGATTTGATTCTTATAAGACTGGGAGAGTTTGATGTGATATTAGGAATGGATTGGTTATCCAGCCACACTGCGATAATCAATTGTCAAAAGAAAAGTGTGAACCTTCAGACTACAAATTGGTCTAAGGTAGTATTTTATGGTAGCTCATCGCTTAGGAAATCGTGTTGTCTTACAATGATACAGGCCAAGAAATTATTAAAGAAAGGATATATAGGTTACCTAGCCTATATAGTGGATGTAACGCCCCCATATCTATACTCCCATGGTATCCGATATGGTGCTTACTACGAATCAAAATATAATGCATTTAAATCTATATATCCATGGTATCTGATTATACGCTTATATTAAATTGAGTGACTATCAGATATAATTACCACATATCCAAGATTCATAGTATCCCATAACAGAATACAATTCCCAAGAGAACTATTACTGTGTTTGGATACCCTCACTTAGATATATGAACTGTATCTGTGAATACAATCTATCTATCCGAAATTCAGAGTACCAGTAATAACATGAACAGTCCATATTACCAATACCCTCACCTAGATGTATAGTCTATGCCATGCAAATTTACACTATCGTATCGATAGTAACTATCTATCCAAAATTCAGAGTATTAATACCAACATGAACAGTCCTTGCTATCAATACCCTCACTCAGATAAATAGTTCCCAAGGATCTCAAACTGGATTTGAAGAATTCTTAATGACATCTATATATGTATGAAAACACGGTTGTAGAAATAAAATATGTTATAGATCATAAATATTAAAGTTCGATTACATGATTTTCATAAAGAGTTTCATATTACAAAGTATTCAACTAGACATAAATATAACCTAGTCTAGCAGTGACGCTTCTCTTTGTCTACTCTAGATGTTCCAGGGTTATCATCTAATACTGCAAAGGGAATAATTTGCAAGGGTGAGCTATGACATGAGCAGCAGGTTTTATGTTTATAACAATATATTATTTGAAGAATTATAACAATTCAAAATTTGACTGATAGTTGTTACCATTTTCTGAATTTTTATTTCTGTCAGTCACACAGACTTAGAAACTTTGTTTTAGATATGAGATAGGGGATCAGCCTACTCAATATACTAGGAGTATGCATCTCATCCTACGAGTGCTCAAAAGCACCCAAATTAATGTCAATATATTATCAACCAAATATTAATCCCTTACGGAATATCCAACTTCAGTATTGGATGTCTTTCAAAAACAATTTGGTTTGACACAACAGTTTATGATTAATAAACAATATCATATGAATAAATAATTCATTTCTTAGTTATGCTAAAGCTATAACAATAACCTTACAATAAGAGGTAATTCAAATATAGGTGTAGTATATCATATCAACAGCATATCAAGATAAAAATTCTTGTTTAACGAATAAACAGGGTTTGAGAAATTTGTGTAAGTAGTTATGGTTTAAGAAAACTTATCTGAGTGTAGATCAGTAAAGTTATGCTACTTGATTCGTTTAATAAACACCTACGATGTTCATTCATCAAAATCTAACACGTTAGTATTGATAATAATACTTAAATACAACATTTACATAAGTTCTAGTTAGATTTGATAGAGTTTCGGTGTTTAATATCTTTACCGAATATTAAATAACTTGATAAATTAACTAAATTTTATTTATAAGATTTATTAGTTATTTAGATAATTTATATATCTCTTGTAATAATTTCTATAAGCTTATAATAATTTTTAAGTATTTATTTATCCTTTAAATAATTTTTAAATCATTTATTTCTATTTTTATATACTTAATATTTACTTAGAAGTTTACAAAAACTTTGTTTATTATTTTAAATAATTTATATCCATTTATTATGATTTTTATATCATTAATATTATTTTTTAATAATTATTTAGTATTTATAAGTAAATATTCTAATTAATTTATTATTAAATTAATTATTAATAATATCCAAATAAAATAAAATATTTATTGAATTTATGTAAAAATATCAGAAATTAATTATAATAACTTATTATAATTTTTAAAATTATTTTTGGTATTTATTTGTATTTATTATTAATTATTTTTAATTTTTATAATGTAATTTCAAAAAAACAATTTTCTGTCTGTCGCTAAATTCCAATAGTGACAGGAAGTGTCACTATAGGTGTTCTTGAGCTTTTGGGTTTTTGGCCAGTCATGGTCGAGAGCTAGTTTGACCACAATCTACCTCGCTATGGTTTATGATTCTGAGTTTGGACAAGTATTGGTGTTATAGTACTCATACAGTAGTACAACATAAGCCTAATTTCATGCTTTAATCTACATATAACAAGAAGTTATAGAGGCTCAAAGTCACTGTCAAAGTTGTTCTTGAGTTTCTGGGTAACCTAGAACAGTGGTCATGGTTGGTCAACGGTTTTGTGGCTTCAATATCTCTGATTTTGTGTAATAGATTTGTGTTGTGTTTGTTCTAACATGTAGTATATATGTCAAGGTAGATATATATAACATTGGTTTCGACAAAGCATGATAGTAAGGTCTTCATCTAAGTTGGTCAAAGTACAGCCAACAGTTGTTCTTCGTGTTCATCAGTTTTTTGGGTAACCCAGAAAACTTGGTCAAGCTCGGTCAACGACTTTTGACCATTAATTCCAGTAATCCTATGAATTGTTTAAGTAATTTAAGACCATGGATATGTAGTATATATATCAGAGTATTAGTCTATCACAAAAAGTTACAAAAATAACAAACCGAGAGCGATCAAAAGGCTAGTCAAAGTAGCCGGTTCAACCTATTCTTGAGTTTTCTGGGTAACCCAGAAAACAGAACTTTGTGATCGGTCAACCACCTTTGACAACCTATAACATGTAATATATGGTTCTAATGAACCTATTTACTTTTCCAGATTAAAGACCTATTATCAGGTTATAAATAACATAACTCTAATCATAAACACACACGTATGAATCTGACTCACGACGATTTTATTTATCGAAGCTTGATTTTAAAAATTCCCAGATTACTAAAAACATTTAATTAGGACATCTAGATGTTATGAAAACGTGTTCTATCAACCTAACATACTTTCTGACATACTAATACATAATTCTAAACATATAAACAACAAATTTATCAAAGCATCAAAGATCTAGCTATGAATTAATGTTTGCACCTTTCTTTCTTGATTTTGGATTCTAGCTTCTGAATTGCTTGCTGCTATCACAAAGGCTTGATCTAGGTATGAAATATAATTGTTTTGGCTTAGAGAATTCGTAGGTTTACACTGAGTTTGGGTCTCCTTTTACAGAATTCTTCAACTTGACTTTTTGGTCATTTTTCCACCTACTTGCCTCCTAAAAGATCTGATATATGACTCTTCTGGTGCTTAGGAGTTTGAAAGCTTGTCATGTGATGTTTTGGGACTTGTGTGGCTGATTTATAACCTAGTTGTAAGGTTGTTGACCAAATTAGTAGCTTAATTATGCACTAATCTTCACTAATCTTGATTAGGGTTTTGTTTTTAATGATTAAGGTTGTTTAATAATGTTTATTAGTACATAATTGAGTTTTAGTAATCATGATTAGGTGTTAGGATAACCTAAATAGGGTTTGTCTAGCTAACTAGGGTTAGGGTTTATAAATTAGGGTTAGGTTTTGTTAATTAGGGTTAGGATTTGTTAATTTAGGGCTACTAACCTAGTATAAATTAACACATAACACTTTCAGACACGTCAGGCATGAGGTGTCAAGCACGTCAATTTTCAGACAAAATTTTATTTCACCAAATTTGTTAAACATAGTATAAATTAACACATAACACTTTCATAACGGATAGATTTTATTAATATAACTGAATTTTACATATCCAAGTCTTATTAGGGTTTTGGGTTTTTACATTCACCCCCACTAATAAGAATTTTGTCCTCGAAATTACAGTACAGGTTAAGTAAACAGTTGGGGATTGTTCTCTCGTATTTTATCTTCGAGCTCCCATGTAGCCTCTTCAACATTCTGATTTTTCCAAATCACTTTGATCGATGCTATAACTTTATTTCTTAAGACTTGCTCTTTACGGTCGACGATTTGCACAGGTTCTTCTACATAAGAAAGATCTTCTTCAATTTGGATTGGTACATAATAATATAATATGTTTATAATCAGGTTTGTATGGTTATAATACGGACACATGAAACACATTATGAATATGGTTCAACTCAGGAGGTAGTGTTATTTCATAAGCAACTTCACATATCCTTCTTAAAGTTTAAAAAAGTCCAATAAATTTCGGACTTAGTTTTCCTTTCTTGCCAAATCGTATTTTGCCCTTCCAAGGAGATAATTTCAAGAATACGTGACTTCCTACGCTAAAGTTTCGTTGTTGACGATGTGAATCAGCGCATCTCCTTTGTCAATCTTGAGATGCTTGTAATCGTTCACACATAATTCTGATGGTTTCAGTAGTTTGTTGAATTATTTCAGGTCCTAGCAATTGTCTTTCTTCGACCTCATCCCAACACAAAGGCGTTCTACATTTTCTCCCATATAAGGCTTCATATGGTGGTATACCTATGCTAGCATGATAACTATTGTTATAAGCTAATTCTACCAAAGGTAACTGATCTTCCCAACTTCCTTTGAAGTTTATAATACATGTTCTCAACATATCCTCTAATGTTTGTATGGTTCTCTCACTCTGTCCATCAGTCTAAGGGTGATAAGCTGTACTCAATCTTAATTATGTACCTAAGTGTTTATGAAGGCTTTTCCAAAAATTTGAAGTAAAACGTGGATCTCGATCTGATACTATAGAAATAGGTACCCCATGCCTAGAGATGATTTCATTAATGTACAGCTTGGCAAGGTGGTCTAAGTTATGAGTAACTTTAATAGGTAAAAAGTGAGCTGATTTGGTTAAACAGTCAACTATTACCCAAATGTATGGCCTTTTTGTGTAGCTAGAAGGCCTACAACAAAGTCCATGGTTATATGTTCCCACTCCCACTCAGGAATTGGAAAGGGTTGAAGTAAACCAATCAGCTTTTGATGCTCAGCCTTAACCCTTTAACACATGAGACATTTGCGTACCCATTCAGCTATCTCTCTTTTTTATATTCGACCACCAAAAGTGTCGACTTAAGTCCTTGTACATTTTAGTACTGACAGGATGAATGAAAAATTTAGAATTATGAGCTTCGCTTAAGATTTCTTCTTTTAAGGCTTGATTTAACGGAACCCAAATTCTATCTTCATATCTTATTATTCCATCCTTATCTATTCTGAATTTGTTATACTTAATATGAGTTATATTAGACTTATACTTCTGACTTCTTTATCTTTTCCCTACATCTCTTTGATTTTATCAAGTAGAGACGAAACTCCCTCTATAATGAATAACTTTGGGGTAGAGGTAGTTGGACATTCCACCTTAATTTCTAGGTTTTCAAAATTTTTTATTAACCTATCATTGGTGGTTATTGCGTTCAACTTTTCTTGATTATTTCTACTTAACGCGTCAGCTACGACATTGGCTTTACCAGGATGATATAAGATTTCACAATCAAAATCCTTTATCAGTTATAACCACCTTCTCTGCCTTAAGTTTAGCTCCTTTTGTGTAAAAATATATTTCAGACTTTTATGATGTGTATATATCTCGCACTTCGCCCCGTACAAGTAATGTCTCCAAATCATTAGAGCAAAAACTACCGCGGCTAACTCTAGGTCATGAGTAGGATACCTCTTCTCATAATCTTTGAGTTGTCGTGATGCATAGGCAATCACTTTCCCATGTTGCATCAGCACACACCCTGAACCTTTGTGTGATGCATCACTAAATACTACAAGGCCTCCTGTATAATCTAGTAAGGACAATACTGGAGCCATGCTCAATCGCTTCTTTAATTCTTGAAAGCTCTCTTCACATTCATCTTTCCAGGCGTATTTCACCGTCTTTCGAGTTAAATTGGTTAATGGGGTTGTTATTTTTGAAAAATCTTTTATAAACCGACGATAATAACCCGCTAAACCGAGAAAACTCCGTACTTCTGTTGGAGTTGTTGGTTGTTCCCAATTCACAACCGTTTTGATATTAGTTGGATCTACTGATATTCCATTCTTGTCAATTACATGACCTAAAAATTGAACTCTCTTTAACCAGAATTCACACTTGGAAAACTTTGCATAAAGTTGTTCCTTTCGCAATATCTCCAAAATGACCCTCAAGTGTTCAGCATGCTCTTCCCGTGTTTTTGAGTATAACAGAATATCATCGATAAATACTATAATAAATTTGTCCAAGTATGGTTTAAACACTCGATTCATTAAATCCATAAATGTTGCCGGTGCATTTGTCAATCCAAAAGACATTACAAGTAACTCATAATGTGCATAGTGTGTCCTAAATGCTATTTTCGGCACATCCTTCTTTCTTACCTTTAATTGATGATAACCTGTTCTAAGTTAAATCTTTGAAAAGTGTTCGGCCCCCTTTAATTGGTCAAACAAATCATCAATCCTTGGTAAAAGATATTTATTCTTAATGGTTAACTTATTTAATTCACTATAGTCTATACATAACCTCATAGTTCCATCCTTCTTTTTTATAAACAATACTTGTGCTCCCCAGGGTGAAACACTAGGTTGTATGTACTTTTTATCTAAGAGTTCATGTAATTATATGAGTAACTCTTTCAGTTCTACAGGTGCCATTTTGTACGGTGCCATAGAAATTGGTGTTGTTCCTGGTGCAAGATCAATGACAAACTCAATTTTCCTATCTGGAGGTAAACCTGGTAAGTTATCTGGAAATACATCGGGATAATCCTTAACTAAAGGTATTTGATCTAGTTTTACTCCTTCCTGTCGAGTATCAACTATATAGGCCAAATATCCTAAACAACCCTTTCTAAGTAATCATTATGCCTGAACTATGATCAAACATCGAGATTGCTTAGGTGAACAACCTCCGTTGAACACTACCTTTGACTTCGATGCAGTCAAAAGGTTTATACATTTTTGATGATAATCAATCATCGCATTATGGTTAACCAACTAATCCTTCCTAAAATTACATCAAATTCTTCAAATTCGATTGGTATAAGATCTACCCCAAAATTGTGTCCTTTAATAACCACACTACAGTTTTTATGTATGGTCTTAACCGGAATCTTTTCATTATTTTCAATTTCTATATAAAATGGTTTGTCTAAATTTTCACATGGTATAATCAGGTTTTTAGAAAAACCTTAAGACACAAAAGAATAAGTAGCACCAGAATCGAATAACACATATGCATTTAAAGTATTGATAGGGATGATACCTGTCACCACGTCCTGTGAAGTAACAACATCCCTCACCGACATATTAAATGTTCTCGCGGTAGGTCGATTATGAACTCCAACTGCAACTACTGTTGACTGATTATTGTTATTCTTCGGTACTCTATTCCCCTTTCCTCCTCGGTTCTTGGGTTTAGGACAATTCTTTGAGAGATGATCCGACGAACCACAGTTAAAACATTTATTTTTATTTGGAAAAGGAAATTGTGGAGAAAGATGTCCCAATTGTCCACAATTATAACATTTACTATGAAAACATACTCCTTTATGTTTCTTTCCACAGGTAGAACAAGGTTTAATGTTATTATTACTAAAGTTATTATTATTGTTACCCATCTTTTTCCCCGGGTTGTTGGAAAAAAGTATTATCTCATTTCCATTTATTATTAAACCCACCTGAGATGGGTTCGGTCCTAAGTTTCCCTTTCTCATTTTGACTCTTCTTTTCCTGGTGAAATTTGGCAAGACTTTCATTTTCACTTTTAGCTATAGAAGCTTTCTCGAGTATTTCAAAGAAAGTCATTATTTGAAGTACCAACAACTTACTTCGTATCTGAGGTTTCAAACCTTCCTGGTACCTACGAGTCTTTCTAAGTTTAGTAGTTACCTGATGAGGAGCAAACCTGGACAGTTCATTGAACTTGGCTGTATACTGAGTTACAATCAGGTCTCCTTGTTTTAATTCTAAAAATTTTACTTCCATACGATCTTTCAAGGATTGGAAAAAAATAATTTTCAAAGAACAACTCTTTAAATCTATCCCAAGGAATAATTTTCGTTTCTACTTGACCCTTAGTTGATTCCTACCAGTAATTAGCCTCACCTTTCAAGAAAAAGGTTGCAAAAGTGGTCTTTTGATTATTATTGACATTAGTTACTAGGAAAAATTTCTCTATTTTAGAAATCCAAATTTGTGCATCAACAGGTTCTAATGTACCTTTAAATTCAGGTGGACCAACTAATTTAAAATCTTTAAAAGATGTGTTTTGGTTCATAGGTCTATTCATAGCTCATAACATAAGGTCTACTAATTGTTGGGTAGAATTATCAGCATTATTCATTTCTCTTTGGGGTCTTCTGGTTGGTGGCATGATTCTATATAAAACAACAACAAAAATTCACATAAGAATTTTGAATAACACAAACATATTTGTTTTATTTATATTTCACAAGAGTCATACAAAATAACTGAGTAGTTTACACATACTACTAGCTTACACATACCACTGGTTATATTACAAACTTTAAATGTTCCTTTATTCATACTAATATAAAGCATTCAACACCTATAATATCCTCTAGAATTCATTGATATCATCAAAGGAATCCTGGATCATGTGGCAAACAACATATCGATCTATCAGATAGGCAATTTTCTTTTCCTCCACTGGATATCGAACTACTCGGCGATGTAAATTATTAAAAGTATCTCGAACACCCAGAGATGTTTTAAGAAGTCTTGGCTGAATTTCCTTTCTGCCCCTTTGTGCATGGTGCAGTTGTACTTTTAGTCGGTGACTAGTTCCCCTCTCATGTTGTAGCATTCCCTTAGTTAGGTCTGCCCTAAACTTCATTTTATTATTCTCATATTCTGTTGTCTTCATTAGTGATGCCATTGCTTCATCATGTTCATCAATTCTCATTAATTGTCCTGCTACTTCCTCTTCCTCTTCCTCAGCATCTAGCAGTTGTTGATCAGGAAGCAATTCTTCATCCTCTGCATCACTAGTTATAAATGACTCAATTTGTGGTGGATTATGTACTATCACCATTTCTTCAGCACTAGAGTTGGTCATCTATAAAAGAAAACTCCTTAATACTGGTATAGAAATTTACATAACATAATATCTTTAATGTTATATTTTATGTGTACTTTAAAATTTTTACGGACTCAAAGACTATATACTAAGATTTCTCTTCCTTATATCTATAGCCTTGAGGCTTTGATACCAAACTTGTAACTCCCCCATATCTATTCTCCCACGGTATCCGATATGGTGTTTACTATGAATCAAAATATAATGCATTTAAATCTATATGGTATCTGATTATACACTTATATTAAATTGAGTGACTATCAGATATAATTTCCATATATCCAAGATTCATAGTATCCCATAACAGAATACAATTCCCAAGAGAACAATTACTGTATTTGGATACCCTCACTTAGATATATGAATTGTATCTGTGAATAGAATCTATCTATCCAAAATTCAGAGTACTGGTAATAATATGAACAGTCCATATTACCAATACCCTCACCCAGATGTATAGTCTATGCCATGCGAATTTACACTATCATATCGATAGTAACTATCTATCTGAAATTCAGAGTATTAATAATAACATGAACAGTCCATGCTATCAATACCCTCACTCAGATAAATAGTTTCCAAGGATCTCAAACTAGATTTGAAGAATTCTTAATTACATCTATATATGTAAGAAAACACGGTTGCGGAAATAAAATATATATCATAAATATTAAAGTTTGATTACATGATTCTTATAATGAGTTTCTTATTACAAAGTATTCAACTAGACATAAATATAACCTAGTCTAGCAGGGACGCTTCCCTTTGTCTACTCCAGATGTTCCAGGGTTACCATCTAATACTGCAAAGGGAATAATTTGCAAGGGTGAGCTATGACATGCTCAGCAGGTTTTATGTTTATAACTGTGACACCCCCAAATCCGGGTACTCCATTCCCACAGAATTTGGTGCTCACTATCCAAAACCATTACATCTAACTATCCATCATAAAGGATAAAGACATAATTTAAATAACTTAAACAATAATCTTTCCCATTAAAGGGTTACATCATCAACTCAAAAGTAATCCCAGGTAATCTAACCTTAAATTTATTACATCAGTTTGCGGAATACATCATAAAATAAAACAAGTCTCATAACATAAAACATTTAAATTCAACAAGTCTTCAACACTTGGACATCTTGCCCTTGCCTTTGCTAGTAGATGGCTCATCGACTCTTTCAACCTTAGCTGTAGTGTTAAATGCAAGAGTGAGCAAACAATTGCTCACTGATATAGGAAGTAGCAATACTAGCAACATAAGAATGAACAGAGAATGCTGAACAATAATGAACTTGATCTACGAATCAAAATAGAAAACAAGTTCGTGTTTAATATCTGAGGGTCTTAAGACCACTAACTATGTCTCGGGTATTTAGGTATTATTACCTCAACCTTAACAGTCATTTAGACTAAACAGGCCCTTCTTAACGTACTTAGGGGGATCAGCCCTTTGTACCATGTATTTTGCACAAACATCTAAATGTTACACGTACAAAATCCCCTATGCTAGGGTTGTTCGTCTCAGCTTGAATTTAGAATTTCCGCAATAAAGAAAGTTTAGCTCGGAACTAACTTATTAGTGTTTCTAGAATTTTAGAACACTATTCAATTTACATCAATAAAGGTTTGATACAAGAATTTATAACTGAGCAAGGCTATTTAGATCAAAGATTAATAACAATAATATACATTTGGGTAAACATGGAATTCATGCAAAGTGCTACTGTAAGACCCCAAATTTTATGAAATGAAAGTATTCAATTTTATTACAATTATTATTTTATTTCGTAAATGGTTAAATTGATAAAAGGTTAAAGTTAAGGGTGATATGTGAAATTTTTTTTGCAAAGTAAGCAAGTTGTTATAAAATATTCGTTTGATTGGAGAATATTCTTTTTGTCGGGGAATATTCGTACGACGGCACAATCATTGGTGGACCCCACAACGGAAGTATTGTCGTAGTTAGAAAATAACATAATTATCTTTTATTAAAAATAACAGCGAGTGTTACCGTTAAAACAGTTGAACTACCCATTAGTAAAAAATACGATGTCTGGCGTGGTTGCATAGTAGCACACCGGTATTGATTATTGATGCTTACGTAAGAAGTCACTCCGCTTATACTCAATTATTACTACGATAATTGTTGCATCATATCTCTCATATTATTGATTCAATTATTGTCACAGTATCATCTGCATAATATATATATTATTAAATCAATAATTGAGACGACAAAGTTATTCATATTATTATTTACAATATTGACAATGTCTAGAAGTTCTGTCAAGGAGAGGTTAGATAATCTAATTGTGCGCCAATAGGGAGAAATCATTATTGGAAAGCCTCCTCTTTCTTGGGAATGACCTGGTTGTCAAATATTGTGAGTTATAATATTAATGATGAATAAGTCCGTGTTGATTAAAGATGAAATTGATAGTTCCATTGTGTTGGGATTATTAGTGTTAGTGGAAATCGATATTTATTTCGATGATAATTGATGTCTGGAAGTTATATAGACCAATCGAGTAATTAATCGGATAAATGAGCAATTAATTGCTATTGATTCACATGCTTATAACTTTATGTTCACATGTGTGTACTATTGATTCACATGATTTACTATTAGGGGAGTTGGTGCAAGATTGATAATACTTGCATGACTAAATTAAAAATGGAGGTATAGATGAATGTATTATATCGTAATTAGTTTTTTTCACATGATTATACTATTGAGTCACATGAATGAACTATTAATTCACATGATTTACTATTAGGGGAGGTAGTGCAAATTTGATAATACTTGCGGGACAATTAAAAATGAAAAAAAAGGGAGGTATTATACTGTAATATTTTGAGCCCCAAAATGTGCAATTATTGAAACTATATTTTCCTATAAATAGAAGCTCATTCTTCCTTCATTTCTCACCAATTCACTAAGTCTCACAAGAGCAATTATTACAGAGAGAAATTATAGAGAGAAAAAAGAAGAAAGTCTCACTACCTCACTATTCCAAAGATCCAGTTTCTTCTAAGGTAAGGGGTATTATTTCTTTCGTATTCATGAAGAGAGTTATTTCTTTCAATATTCGTAAGGCACTACAAAAAAATGGGGTTTCAGCAACAACTGATTTTCGTTGCTAAATGGGGCACTACGAAATGAACTCTTTTTTTTGCAACGACCATGCATTTTCGTTGCAATTAACACTATTTTGCAACGACATTTTTCGTTGCAGTAAATTATGAAAATTGTTGCCTAAGTTTGCTTTCATTGCGGAATGTAAAAATTTTAGCAACAATATTCGTTGCTGATTATATTATTTGGCAACGACATTATGCTGAATTAGCAACGAAAATGTTTGTTGCTAGTTATTTTTCAATAGCAACGACATTATATGTTGCCTTTTCTTTATATGTGCAACGAAAGTTGATATAATTTGCAACGATAAAAAATGTTACCTTTTATTTTAGTATTAGCAACAATATCCTCTCCGTTGTTATTAGGTTAATTTTTCGTTGCCAAATATTATATTTTTAATGTCATTAGCAACAAAAAATTGTTACTAAATGTATTAAAAATTGTTGCTATATTAAAACTTGTTCAATGCTTTAGTAACGAATTATATTGTTGCCAAATCAAAATTTGACATTCTTTTTGTGTACCTGGATGGCTCAACGTCCCCATAGCAAATAATGGCAAAAATACAAAAAACTAAAATATTATTAACTTAATAAAATCATCCACTACATAATCACTCATTATCTTTACAATTAACCATCTAAAGCTACCACAGTTCTTCAATCAAAGTATATGTCTACATATATAGAGAGAGTACACTTCATAATTTCGTCCCTTGTTTTCTATAAACGTAGCACAAAAATTTGATGCCCAGTATTTTAAGTAAGATCGTAGAAGCAGTCTTCCTGCACATTTAAAAATAATAGCAAGTTAGGAAAATGAAGAAAATAAGTCACCAGATCACTTAGTGCCAAAATCAATACATAAAGACAATAGAGTTGCTACGTGGTACTAATGTACACCGTATTGCCAAAATCAATACACAAAGACAATAGAGTTGCTAAGGGTTTGGTTTAACTAGCAAGACATAGTTTGTCAAAACTAGCATATATTACAGTTTATATGGTAGAATGAACGACCACGATATGATCAAATGCTCTGGATTATATCTATACTAGCCACATCATATAAAATCAATTACAAAAAGAATTTGGAAATTGAGAAGTTACAGAGAAAGCACATGAATTGCATTGTGCATGGAGTTCAAATCTTTAAATTCAACGAAGCCAAAGCAAAATCCCTGTTGCTGGACAGGTGAATATGAGTAAACAACAGCTGACCCAAGTGGAACACAATGATATACATTCTTAGTGTACTAAAAACTACCTTATTACTTCTGACTTGAACACCTCCTTTCACTAGCAAATTCACCTCATGCCTGAAGTTATGACTAAATCAATAAACAAAAAGGATAATGAATGTACTTTAGTTCAAAAATAAAGGAAACTGTAAATGAAGGATGTACATTATATCTTTGACAAGGACTATAATTTCAGTGGCTGAACTCTATAAAAGTTGATGTATACTAAATCATGATTCTTTTATTAAGCTCAACGAGATCAACATTTTCAAAAAAGGCTACTGTACGAATGAAGAAGAATTAATATCCATTTTGCAATTCATTGCCTGTATGAGTCTATTTTTTGGTTTCAGGTCTATTACAAGCAACAAAGTTAGTAGAAAAAAAAAAGTAAACAACAAATGGATCATCATTCCAAATCCCATTGCTTAAGTAGGTATTTATACACTTAATATATCTTTGATAATTGTGAATATATCATTAAATTATCAACATTATATATCACACATTAAAAAACATGAGATACAGGAAATGAACTTTACATCACCAATCTATCATCTGAAAGATTTAGAAGAATTCGCTTGATAGCTACAGGTGTTCCAGGCCAACCTGCTTTTAAAATCTCACCAAAGGACCCCTAACAAAATGCAGAAAAAGTATTCAGAGAACTCCAGCAGTAACTTTAACAACATTAATCAATAAGAAAAAAAATAACTACTACGTATCAATATATTTGCATTTTAAGACTTGAGGGTCCCAGAAAAAACAGTAACTGCAGACTAAAGAGTACTGATGACACAATAGGAATAAATGATATGCTAGTTAAAATCACATATAAACCTTATCATATATCACATTGTGATATATTCAGATCAATATCCTTGAGGATCATTAGAAGAATAAATGGGAAAACTTGTACCTATTTATATTCCTCTTGATATATAAACATATTCAACGAGAAAAGATCATTTCATGACAGCCATGAGACTCATCACATAAGTATAGAGAGTACCTTCCTTCTTTCATGGAAAACATTCTTTTATGACTAATATCATAAAGGAATATTAGCATCTTCATAAAGCATTGCAGCGTATTTGGCAAATATTAACACCTAAGGAGCAGTGTATAAGTTTGCATCTCGATTTTCAAGATAAATGAATGACTAGTTCAAAAAGTAAGATAACTCAACTATGAAATTAATATTATTCAAATGTACCACATATCACATGTCCATTGACTAGTACAATGGTATAAAGCTTAGATTGGGAACATTCAGGTTGAGGTTTGAATACAAAGGGTAGCCACTTTCTACACATAACATCAGATAAAGTTCAGTTGTGCATTTGGTAGGAAGGATGGTAAATTACACATGCAATTCCTCTTATTGTTTCACTGTAGATACTTTTTACATCATGTTCACATGTTGGGGTTGCTATTTCTTTGGTGCCACAAAAGTGAGCAGTCCTCAAGCATTCGTTCCCTCTTGCTAATAATTAACATACCCAAATTTAATATTAATTTTTGATTCCTATAAACAATGAAAATGGTTTAGGATCCATACTTTGATTCAGAGCAGTATAGAACAGATGGAGGTGATGGAACAGGGCATTGGGTCTATGAGAAGGTAATAAATTAGTTGTTCTTTTTAGCTTCATCAATCCATCCATCTTTGATTACAAAATCATCAATATGACAAAGGGTTCCGAGTGGTATGTATGTTGGTTGATGTAGCAAGAGGATATTGAAGAATCTGATAGAGCAGAGTTGTGGCGAGAAGAGCTAATTGAGGAGATTGAACAGAAGGTTGGAGGCCTCCGAGAGTTGGAAGAAGTTGTCAAAAAAGAAGAGGAGCTTGTTCGTTAGTTAATATCATCATTACATTCTCTTTACTCTTTACATTGGGCATGTTTTTTGAATCAATTTGTTTTCATATATAATGTACTAATAACCATAATACCTCAAAAAATGTTTGTATGCATACTACTGCTACATACATTTTCAAGATTAAGCAAGCTTATTTAAGAATCAATTCAACTGCGGAAGGATGGGTAGATCATCTGACCTTGACGAGCTCTGCATGTCATTAATCATACTTACTCCCTGCTCCACATTACACAATAAGTCTCATATCAACTGATGGTAGTGAAAAACATGCATTAGAGGTTGCTAGTTTAAATTTCTTTAGGATCAGTTCATAATTAATAATTATTCCTGAATTTTTAAGTATACACCTACACCTAATAAAGTATGTCTTTGACCAGACAATTGAATTTGAAACAAGATTCACAATATATATATATATACACACGTGGTACATTTGACTGTTTTATATCCTCATAATTTAAGAGGTTTGGACTCAAAAGTAAGATAATGAAACAATCAAATCAAAATAATTTCTTCTTACAAATAACTAATATTTCTCATTAAATTCCAGCAATTATCATGTTCATCCCCCCAAAAAAATAAGAAATTAAAGTACCAACCTGCCTGCTCATATAAACTAGTGGCACTCTTCCAATAAGCACTCCACCTTGTCAACTGAATTAAACAGTTTATAAAGTAAGACATCACAGGCATCATAATCAACTTCTCATCTTAATTCAGTTAAGAATATATCTTACATAAATAGATAACTAAGATACAACAGAATCTGATGGCCTTACTTTTTTTCCCATTCACGTTTGAATCATTACTACTCTGGCTATATTTTCTATTTCTGTACACAAGAAATGTTCACCAACTAAACTGTCCTTGTGAAGAACACCCAGAAATAAAGCAATTGTCATTTGTCTTAATTATTATTATCCATGTATTCGTATTATTTTTATAAGAATTAAACCAGTACTTTCACCAGCATTCATATTCAGTGGAGAGTGCTTACATCTAAACTCTAAAGCAAAGTCCTTGGGCTGTTAAGCACTAAAAATGCAGGTTCCATTCCGAATCAGTCACTTTTGTACAAATAAGTGAAAGGTTAAGTTTAAGTTCAATTTACAATTCCTTCTATGTGTACAAAGCAGGGTCAATAATAGCCTTCTCTTTTGAAGACATATTTAACAGAAGAATCACAAGTTTCTGCTCCCTACAAGTGCGGCAAACATTCGAATACATGTGTAACATTCATATACATATAAAAATGATTATTTTTTCATAAATGTATAGATATGCACGAGAGGCTCGAATTTATAGATAAGAAGCAGAAATTCCCCATTTTTAGTACATCAGAGCTTCATTAACTCTCTTATATCACGACAGATTTCGAATAATTTTACAAATTATAACAACAAACCCGACACATCTGATTGTTATCTGTAGGAAACTCATTCCTAATTACTCATGAAGATCATCCAAGTAATAAATTTTCAGATATTTTTGTCGGTGAATAAAATGCATCACAGAGTCAAATTTCAGTAAGCACCGCATATATAGATTCTAAATTAACTTCAAGTAAACATTTTCTTATTTCTAGATCATATCATCAGCTTATTAATGCAAAACAAACTATAAAATTAGTGTAAAACTAACATAAAAATGGGTATAAATCGAAGAACAGTTGTATTCTCATTATACAATAAAATAAATGTGTAAATATCGAGAGAGAAAGAGAGACGGACAGTTTATCGTCTTTGATGATGAGCTTCTCGGGAGCATAAACCCATCACATGTATAAATATCTCTAATCTGTGTAAAAAACAGTAACAAATAAAGAAAGGAAGATCAACAAGGAAGATCGATACGAATAAAATGATGGGTCAATTCTTACCGAAATTACACAAATAAATAAAGGGTATACCGAATCGAAGTCGAGATTTGGGCTTTGATGATGAGCTTCTTGCTTGATTCAAATTTTGTTAGGAAGGTTTTGTGAAGGAGAGAAATAGGGAAGATGCGATTTGGAGTTCTGGGTTAGGGCAGGCAGAGAGTGAGACGCGATTTGGTTGGCCTCTATACTGGTTTTCACGTCCAACTTCTCCTTTACCATACCAATCAAGTACACAACCTCTGTTTCAAAAAAAAAGTAATAAAAACTCTTTAAAAAGTAATATTATAAATAAAATTATTATTTCAAAAATTTAAATAGATTTAAATTTAAATTTAAATTTTTAAATGTAATAAACTAGTTAATAACAAACTGAAATTTAACTCTTTTGTGAAACAGAAAAAGTAATAATTTAACATGTGTGATCTGTTCTACAAAAATAATCTTAATTATTATGTTTTTATTATCAATTTATAATATTTTAAAATTTGAATTATTATAACTTAATATTTTGATTAAAATTTAATATTAAAAATTATTTAAAAAACATTATTAAGAATAAAATTTTATTTTTAAAATTTAATCATATTAAAATTTGAGTTGTAGGATATACCATAAATTAACTAAGAATAAAACTCAAACTTAACTTTTTCTACATAATAGATGAGTAATTTTTAGCATTTATGTTCTATTCCACAGAAGAGTCTTATCCTTTTTAAAAAAAAAAATTCATGGTCAGTGTATGAAATTTTAAAGTTTAGATTATTGTAAATTTATTTACTTTGATTACGAGAATAGTCGACATTGTAAGTTACTTACAAAGTATTATTAAATATAAATTTATTCTTGTAAAAAATTAAATGTATTTATATACTATTTGTGCGTACCATATTTTATATTTGACATTGTACCACTAACATTTTATTTTTGTGGACATATTTTTTTGATTTTATTAATTAATATTGTCATTTTTAATCGATAAATTATTTTAATATTTGAAGACTTTTTGGGGGACAAAAGATATATTACTTATGTTAGAGAATATTACTCATAATGATATTAAATATAAGGGTCCTTTACATAAGTATACAACAAATAGAAAGTAATTACAAGAATAATGCATCAACCAAATAATTATAAAAAATGTGTAATTAAGACCCATATTACAAAAATAGTACAATTCACATTAATAAGAAAACCTAAAATCAAGGAGAAATAACTGTCATAATTAATAATTCAAATTCAAATTCAAATTTCATCTTCCTCATCCCACTTTACATCTCCCTCGAAACTTTCAGCTGGATTTCCTCCTCTTTCACAGCCAAACTCATTAATTCTCTTCAATTGCTCGAATCAAACGTACCTGAATTCGCCATTTTTACATAATTGCACTAGTTTATTTGCTCCGACCTCATTTCTCTACTACAACCATGACCACGTTTATACCAAGGTAACCAATAAAAAATAGAACACTGCATAAGGAAGATAGAGATAAGAGACTGATGTGAAATATAATATTGATAACCAAACTTTCGTACCAAGGTAACCAATCATTTATATCAAAATAACCAAACCTTTCGTACCAAGGTAACCAAATCTACCTTGCAGTATGAATTTGTTACCTTGGTCTAAAAGTTTGGCAACCAATTTCATGAAGGTAAATAAAAAATAGGACACTGCATAGGAAAGAGAAAGATAAGAGAGTGATGTGTAATGTAATATTAATAATCAAACCTTCGTACCAAGGTAACCAAACATTTATATCATGGTAACCAAATCTTTATACCAAGGTAACCTTTTTTTTTTATAAATATTTGGTTACCCACAAAAACTAAAATGGTTACCTTTGTATGAAGGTTTGGCTACCAACTGCACCATATTCAAAATAATTTTATTTTTAAAAGGTTATTATGAATATATTGCAGTTGGTAGCCAAACGGTCGTACAAAGGTAACAATTTTAATTTTTGTGGGTAACCAAATATTCATAAAAAAAAATTACAAAGCCATAAAATTACAATAGAAAACATAACATGACAAAGCCCTTACCTGGGCACAACTCTAATCAATGTTCTAAAAGAGGCGGCGTGAATTTGATGGAGGCATAGAATAACAAATGTGAACTGCAAGAAGATGAATTCATCCTTTACTTTTTACGGTTTAAAGCCCAACATTCTGTCTCTCTCACAAAAATACTCATAAAACAGAGGGCTTCGCCTTCGTATATCGTCGGAGAAGACGACGAAGAAATTTGCAGTATATACGCCACTTTAGTTTGTAGTATATCGTCGGAGAAGACAACGAGTATTTGCAGATGGCTTCGGTCGGAGAAGACGACGAGTATTTGCAGTATATACGCCAGTCAATTAGTGTTTCATATATACGCCACTTTAGTTTGTTTTAATATGTAGATATATTAATTACTTAATTGAATACTAATTTCTTAAATTAAGGAATCCTAATTGGATACTAATTCCTTAAATTAAGGAATCCTAAATGCACTAGAATTGTAAATAAATATGTAAGTGTATTAGTTGCATAAAAATTTTATGAGGGCACTTTTGTTGTAATTATTTTTAAAAATGTAATAGAATATGTAATTGTTCCTAAATATAATGGATGAAGATGATAGTAATGTTGGATAAAACTTGTTCAGGCCCGACAAAGAAAAATATAAGTGATTGCATTAGGCTTTAATATTTTCCTTTAGATGAAATATTGTGCGAAGGTTCAATCACAATCAAGAAAAATAAATTGAAAAAGACATCCTTCGATAAATGGCACAACAAATATATTCATGTGTTCGTTGAAATTTTTATCAATTGTACCCACCTCCCTTCAAAAAACAAAAAACAATTTATGCAAAAAATTCAGTAATTGTAATGGTTGTCACAAATATTATATACTGATGACACAACTAGACATAAGGAAGAGCCATCATATACACTAATATTTTGTGATTACTAGTAAATTCCATCACCTAATATATTTATTAGTCATATATGGTTGTTTTTTAGTGATTGCCTTTACCGTCACAAATAGTTTATAGTGATGGCAAAATTAGCCATTACTAGGAGCCGTCATCTATATTATTAATTTGTAATTGTTGAAAAAGTCCATCATAAATTCCTTTCTTACAAGGATTAATATTTATATCAAAACATGAGATTTCTCCCATATATTCCTTTCTTCTCCTTCACTACATACCATTAATATAATCTCGGGAAGATATATAATAATAATAATAATAATAATAATAATAATAATAATAATAATAATAATAATAATAACAACAACAACAATAATAATAATAATAACAATAATAATAATAATAATAATAATAATAATAATAATAATAATAATAATAATAATAATAATAAAAAAAAAAGGGACCGTGGCTATTTACAATGTTACTTATAAAAAAATAGAAGTTCATTGGTTTTCAATGTATACATAAAAGTTACTTCATGCATACATAACATATGATACATATATATATGGTTATACGTTTTATAATTTGTACAACATTTTATGCATGAAATACAAATATATTATCTTATAATAATAACACACTAATTTGTCATTTTATTCTATGATATATAAGATCGTTAGTATGGAAAAACCTATTCGACTTTTTTTTTCCCCTTTTTTCCACAAGCGCTAATTATTATATCAATTCTTTTTTTACAAAATAAAAAAGCAAGAGATCTTCTAAAAAATAATAGCATTAATTATTTCTTATTTTAAAATGTCGAATATTAAAAACTAATTAATTAACTTGGATATTAATTTACGTTATAATCTTCTATATATTGATCATGTATGATCATCGATATGTCATTTAATTATTTCATTACCAATTTCCATCAAAAAAGTGTTCGATCGCCCATTAATTATTTGTCAGAAAGAAGAAGATAATTAAAAAGAATAACTTATACTATATTCCAAGGTAAAATAAATAAATTAAAGAACAAGTAAGATAAATATCATAATTTTGTAAGTATTTGACATATATAAGTAGAAATTATAGTGTTATTTTTATTTATTTATTTATTTATTATTATTATTATTTATTATAATTGTTATTATTTTTATTTTATTTTTATTATTATTAGTACTTTTATTATTATTGTTATTATTATTATTATTATTATTATTATTATTGTAGTATATAACTTCCTGAGATTATATTAATGGTATGTAGTGAAGGAGAAGAAAGGAATATATGGGGGAAATATCGTGTTTTGGTATAAATATTAATCCTTGCAAGATATTAATAGATAACTTGTGTTGCTCTAGCGGTCAAATGACCAAAGCTCCAAATGATAGGTCACAAGTTCGAATCTGTGGAGAAGCAATTTTTGGAAAAAATTCAAAAGACTTGCCATGTCAGCAGCGAACACGTGTTAATTTATAATATTAAATACCATGTCAGACCTGCCACGTAGGCGCAATTTGTGCTACGTCAGCAAGTCAACGCACATGTGGCGCCTAGGTGTTCAAAGTCCAAATTTTTGAATAGAAACGGGCTTAGTTTGCATTGACTGGAAGAAATGGGCTCAATACCCAAATATCAGAAAAGTTCAGTGGTTGACTTTGCATTTAACCCTTATATTGTGCAACATCGTTTACGGGAAAACTGTTGAATGAAGGTGCTATTAGCAGCGATGTTGTGCTACTTCTGCTATGTGTTTCTGCTATGTAACTCGTTTGTTTCTTGATGTGCTACTGCTTTGCAAATCTATTTGGGCTATGATTTTGTTTATTGTTTTGTTGGTCGGATGCTCTGTAGTGTTCTTGAAGTCCAATATGCAGTGCTCATTTGCTCAGTTTTGGCCTTATGCTCTTGTATTGTCTTGGAATCTGAGTTTCACTGTTTGTCATGTTGAGTTCCCTTTCTTGACATTTTGTATCAATCTGGGAAATGCCCCTAAGTATATGCATCTCTTTTCTTTAATATACATTTAAATTTAGCAAAAAATAAATTAAATAATATGGAACAACTTATAAGTACAATTTATACGACTTATATATACAATTTATATTAGTAAATTTTAATTGATTTTATGATCAATTATGGATGATGACGTATTGATATGTCTCCCATTTATGATATGTATTTTACAACTTTAAATGGTTGTGATTTGTTAGTAATTGGTCAATATTTTTTATTTTTACTTTTTATAAATAAATTGAATAAATTATTTATTAGGTGATTGACATTCAATTTAGATATTTGAATAATTTGTTTATTAGAATAAAAATAGAAACGAATATGTTCCATATTTGGACATAATTTTTAAATACTAAATACGAATATTTTTTTGACAATTCTCTAAATACCGAATATGGTCTTACAAAAATATGCTTATTGAGATTATCTTAATTTAAGGCAACATTTTAATAGTCGTTGTAAAAATTTGTATAAAATATGCAACGAAAATAAAAATTGTTGCCAATGAATGTGGTCCATATTAGGCAACGAAATATAGCAACAAAAAAACTTTTGTTGCCCACGATGAGGAGAAATCAAGTGGATAGAAATTTTGTAACAAATTTCTAACAAATTTTGTTTCCAAATTTTGCAACGACTTATGAATTTCGTTGCAAAAAGTGAAAGCCTGACACAATTTGCAACGAAGGACAAGTTTCGTTGCTAAACATACACTTTTAGAAACGACTTATAAAGTCGTTGCCTGAAAAATCGTTGCTAAAGCCCCATTTTTAGCAACAAAAAAACTTTCGTTGCCCATGATGACGGGAAATCAAGTGGTCGAAAATTTTGCAACGAATTTCTAATGAAATTTTTTCCCGCCAATGAATTAGCAACGAAATTTTGCAACGACTTATGAATTTCGTTGCAAAAAGTGAAAGCCTAACACAATCTGCAATGAAAGATAAATTTCGTTGCTAAACATATACTTTTAACAACAACTTATAAAGTCTTTGCCCGAAAAATCGTTGCTAAAGGCCCATTTTTTTGTAGTGACGGTTGTTATACCATTCGTTATTATTATGTTGGAATAACTTTATGCATGCGATTACATCGCATGCGTACGGTGAATTCTTCATTATTCCATTCTTTATTATTACATTTGGAATAACACATGCGTCGCGATCTATCGCATGCACGGTGAATTCTTCATTATTCCATTCTTTATTATTCTGTTGGAATAACTTTGTCTATGCGATTACATCGCATGCACGGTGAATTCTTACATTATTCCTTTCTTTATTATTACATTGGAATAACTTTATGCATGCGATTACTATCGCATGCACAGGTGAATTCTTACATTATTCCATTCTTTATTATTACATTGGAATAACTTTTATGCATGCGATTACTATCGCATGCATGGTGAATTCTTTTGTTATTCCATTCTTTATTATTCTATTGGAATAACTTTTACATGTGGATTCTTTGTATGCATGGTGAATGATCCTTCGTAGTCATTCCTTATTAAATTATGAAAATGATCTGCATCTGTGGATTACTGCGCATGGCGGACAAAAATCCATTTGCGAGCTTCATATATTCTATTATACTCGGTTGGTTAAAGTTTTGGCTTCTATACTCGCATGAAATTAGTAGAATATCTTGGATATTTAAACTTCATCCAAAGATATCTTTTCATGGAAATATTCTTACGAGCATTCTTGAATTTTACTCCTGGCGCGATAGATCATGTTGACAATTTGGGCGTTATTGATTTACGGATAAATTAAATTATAAATCTTTAAAATTTATCCTTGAACTTGTTTTATTGAATTATTATGTCATTGTCATCATCCTCATACTTATATTGTAATGAAAGTCATCTTTGGCTTACGTGCATAGATGAACTTGATATGATTATGACCATGAATTATTCGGTATAATCATGACCGTAATGTGACGAATGATGTGGTGAAAGTCTTTATTGGCCTGTAGTTCATTGATGGACAGTTGTTGGTATGATTATGACCAGGGATTATTCGGTATAATCATGACCATTGATGATTACATGAATATCCTTGGTCGTGATATAGGGATGATTCGATTTTATTTATTAAGCTGAGTCTCAGCGATAAAGTTGATGAAAAACTTTTTAAATCATAGAAGATAGTAGATTTTATGCTCTACTTGACTCTTCTAATGGATTGCTTATTCCACTGCAGTTGTTGATCTAAAACTTGTTGTCTATTATATTCTATCAGTTGTTATACTGTTGAAGGCTAAGGATAATTTATTTTGCATTATCTTAGTCATAATATTTCTTACTGGGCTAGTTGAGCTCACCCTTTCTTTCACTGTTCTCTTCAGGAAATGAGAATATAGCTGGGACGAGTCGGGAACGGATTGACGGTCCGGATAGTTTGTTTTAGTAGTCCTCACTATTCTATAAAATAGTGTGACAATAAATGTAATGAGGACTCCATTGAGTGTGGATATTGTCTAGATGACAATATTCTTATTGAAACTCTTAGATTATGTTTTGTCGTATTTTACACGATTGTTGTATAATTAAGTTGTATTTGAGTTTTTGTACCATGTATCCGGCGACCCAAGATGGGTGATGTATACCTGTTTTGGGGGCGTCATAGTTGGTATCAAAGCTTAGGGATATTATCCCTGGCTGAGATGTGAGATAAGAACTAGGAGGGGAGAGACGGGAAATTCCTTTGCTAGTATGACCTTCCTAAGTTTATTTTGTATTTAATTGGTCGATTGAAGTATAGGGATAATATGCGATATGTCAATTAACCCTTGTTTTATGACAGTGTTTGAAAATGGCATCCGAAAATATTGAGATCAGTAATGAAGCACATGAGACCGTTGAGTCACCAACGATCAATACCCAGGATAATGTGCAACAGGAAGACAATAATCCTCAGGTAAATAACAACACCGATCAGATGATGAATGATGGGATGATCAGAGGCTTTATGCAATTTATGCAACATCAGACGAGAGAGACTTCTGTTCATAATGCAGGTGGAAACAGTGGCAACCCACGGCTGGTTATTGCTAAGCAGTTCAAGGAGCTGGGACCACCAAAGTTTTTGGGAAAGCCAGAACCACTTAAGGCGGAGACGTGGTTAAAGTAGATCACCAAGATATTTGATATCTTGGGATGCTCTGAGGAGCAAAAGGTTCCCTTTGCCACCTTTATGTTGCGTGAAGAGGCAGATTACTGGTGGGAATTTGTAAAACGTACCCAGCCTGACGCACTCAAGTTGTCTTGGGAGAAATTCCAAGAGCTGTTTAACGACAAGTACTTTCCCGAAAGTATTTGTCACATGAAGGAGGTGGAGTTTATCAAGTTGGAGAAAAACAATATGACCTTGTCGCAATACGAGGCTAAATTTGCGGAGTTATCCCGGTTTGCATCCCATTTAGTCGATAATGAGGAGCGAATAACGCGAATGTTTCTAAGAGGTTTGAAACCCGGTATACGTCAATACCTCATTTCTCACAAATTTTGTTTATATTCAGATGTTGTGAATAGGGCTCAGTTATTGGAGCGCAAAGCACAACCAAAAGGCAACGACCAACAACACGATAATAATCGTCTGCAAATGTAGCGGACCATCGAACAATGATAACCATCGTGGGGGAAATTATCATGCCAAGAATGGTAACCACTTCGGTGGTAATCATGACCAAGATAATAGAAGTGGAAAATTTAAGAAGAGAAGGTTCAACAACGATGGAAAGACAGCAGCACCAACACCCGTTTTCAAGGAAGGAGAACGACCACCAATTGTATGCTTGAAATGCGGAGGGGAGGGACATATCAGTCCAAATTGTGTAATGCAATCCAAAGCATGTTACAATTGTGGAAAAGAAGGTCACCTAGCCCGATTTTGTCATGCACCAAAGTTAAGTCCAGCTGGGACGGTGGCACCAAAGGTGGATACGGACAAAACAAAGTTGGTGGTTTTAGGAAGAACGTTTTTCGTGACTTCTCAAAAAGCGAGTAACCCGAATGAAGTTAGCACGGGTTAGTTAATTATAAATTCTTGCGAAGTCTATACCTTATTAGATACTTGTTCTACCCATTCTTTTATATCTCTTGCTTGCGTTCAACGTTTAAATTTAACTCTGGAGAAGTTAGACTTTGACTTATTGGTTGAAACTTCGTTAGTAGAAACCTTCGTTACCTCCATTATTTATAAGTCTTGTTTGATTCAAATCGATACCCTCACGTTACCTGTCGATCTTATCTCTTTGAAAATACTGGCCTTTGATGCGATTTTAGGAATCGATTGGTTAACTACTCATCATGGATTTCGTAAGGTTGTTAACTTTCATATTCCTAACCAACCTGTTATGCGAATTCAAACAACCAAACCACTAAAGTCAATCACTATCATATCAAGCTATAACTAAAGAGCCCTGAGCCTTTCGCTGGTGACTTCCAAGTCTTGGAATACACCGAAGCCAGAATATCTGTAGGGGACGTCATGAATAACGGTGACAAGTTGATGGGTATCAATGTGACGTACTATCCAAGTCTTGGATGAGAGTCACAATTTTGAATGATATTTCTATCGTTAATAAATTTCCTGACGTATTCTTGAAGACTTCTTAGCCTACCCCTAGAGCGTGAAATCGAATTTTGTATTGACCCCAGTACAAAACCCATTTCTAAAACCCTTAAATATTTCTTCAACCAAAACGAACGTATCATGCGCCAAGGACGTTGGCTCGAGCTATTGAAGATTACGACTATACCATTCAATATCATTATGGAAGAGCGAACGTGGTAGCTGACGCGTTGAGTAGAAGATCGTATGCATTTACGAGTGCGATGTTGTTAACATAAAAACCCATTTCGTATAACTTACAAATGACGAAGATAGAGTTAAAGACTCTAGGGACCCACGTGGTGATATCAACTATACAAGTAGAATCGACTTTAATCGATAAAGTTAAAGGCCGCTCAAGCTACACACCCGGAGCTGATGAATGTGAAGAAGAAGGTTCAAGAGGGCGTTATTCTAGAAGCAAGACTCAATGAAGAGAGGAAATCTCAATCCTCGATTTAATTGGTCCATTTAAAATCCTCGATCGAGTAGGAACTGTGGCCTATAGACTCGCTTTACTGCCAAGTATGTCGCGTGTTCATAACGTTTTTCACGTATCGATGTTACGTAAATAGGTGGATGACCCGAACCACATTATTGAATTAGAACTAGATAAGATAGCAGAAGATATAACGTATGATGAGATACGTGTTAAAATCTTGGATAAGAAGGATCATATTCTACACTCAAAGGTTATACCTCAAGAGTTAGAATCTAAGCAAGGTATCCTCACCTCTTCGGCATACCAGGTACGTACGTAAATTTTGAGGGCAAAATTTCATAAGGAGGGGAGATTGTAAAATCCCGAATTATATGAAATGAAAGTATTCAATTTTATTACAATTATTATTTTATTTTGTAAATGGTTAAATTGATAAAAGGTTAAAATTAAGGGTGATATGTGAATTTTTTTTGCAAAATAAGCAAGTTGTTATAAAATATTCGTTTGGTCGGGAATATTCGTTTTATGAAATATTAAATATGACACAATCATTAGTGGACCCCACAACGGAAGTATTATATCGTAGTTAGAAAATGCGAAATTATCTTTATATGAAAATAACGGCGAAGTGTTACCGTTAAATCATTGAACTACCCTAGGTAGTAAAAAAAATACACTGATGTCTGGCGTGGTTGCATAGTAGCTCACGGTATTGATTATTGATGCTTATGTAAGAAGTCACTCAGTTATACTCAATTATTGCTACAGTAATTGCTGAATCATATCTCTCATATTATTGATTCAATTATTGTCACAGTATCATTTGCATAATATATATTATTAAATCAATAATTGAGACGACAAAGTTATTCATATTATTATTTATAAAATTGACAATGTCTAGAAGTTCTGTCAAGGAGAGGTTAGATAATCTAATTGCGCGCCAATAGGGAGAAATCCTTATTGGAAAGCCCCCTCTTTCTTGGGAATGACTTGGTTGTTAAATATTGTGAGTTATAATATTAATGATGAATAAGTTCGTGTTGATTAAAGATGGAATTGATAGTTCCATTGTGTTGGGATTATTAGTGTTAGTGAAAATCAACAATTATTTCGATGATAATTGATGTCTGGAAGTTATATTGACCAATCGGGTAATTAATCAGATAAATGAACAATTAATTGCTATTGATTCACATGCTTATAACTATGTGTTCACATGTGTGTACTATTGATTCACATGATTTACTATTAGGGGAGTTGGTGCAAGATTGATAATACTTGCATGACTGAATTAAAAATGGAGGTATAGATGAAGATACTATACTGTAGGTAGTTTTTTTCACATGATTATACTATTGAGTCACATGAATGAACTATTAATTCACATGATTTACTATTAGGGGAGGTGGTGCAAGTTTGATAATACTTGCAGGACTAACTTACAAATGAAGAAAAAGAGGGAGGTATTATACTATAATATTTTGAGCCCCAAAATGCCCAATTATTGAAACTATATTTTCCTATAAATAGAAGCTCATTCTTCCTTCATTTCTCACCAATTCACTAAGTCTCACAAGAGCAATTATTATAGAGAGAAATTATAGAGAGAAAGAAGAAGAGAAGTTTGCTACCTCACTATTCCAGTATCCAGTTTCTTCTAAGGTAAAGGGTATTATTTCTTTCGTATTCATGAAGAGAGTTATTTCTTTCAATATTCGTAAGGGTTGTTATACCATTCTCTATTATTCTATTGGAATAACTTGTCTGCGCGGTCTATCGCATGCCTGGTGAATTCTTTTTTTATTCCATTCTTTATTATTTTGTTGGAATAACTTTTCTGCGGCGCGATCTATCGCATGCACGGTGAATTCTTACATTATTCCATTCTTTATTATTACTGTTGGAATAACTTTTGCCTATGTGGTCTATCGCATGCACCGTGAATTCTTTTGTTATTCCATTCTTTATTATTCTCGTTACAATGAAATAACTTTTATGCGAATTCTTCATGATTCCATCACATGTATGGTGAATTCTTCTTTTATTCCCTTCTTTATTATTCTATTGGAATAACCCATCTATGTGGATTACCGCATGCATGGTGAATAATCCTTCGTATTCATTCCTTATTAAATTGTGGAAATGATCTGTCTACGTGGATTACCGCATGGCGGGCGAAAATCAATTTACAGTATCATATATTCTATTATACTTAGTTGGTTAAAGTTTTGGCTTCTATACTCCATGAAATTATTAGAATATCCTGGATATTTGCGCTTCATCCAGTATCTTTTCATGGAAATATTCTTCTGAGCATTCTTGAATTTTACTCCACAAAGCAGTATCATGTTGACAATTTGGACATTATTGATTTCTGGATAAATTAAATTATAAATCTTTAAAATTTATTCTTGAACTTGTTTTATTGAATTATTATGTCGTTGTTATCATCCTCATGCTTATATTGTGATGAAAGTCATCTTTGGCTTACGTGCATAAATGGACTTGGTATGATTATGACCAGGGATTATTCGGTATAATCATGACCGTAATGTGACGAATGATGTGGTGAAAGTCCTCATTGGCCTGTAGTTCATTGATGGATAGTTGTTGGTATGATTATGACAATGGATTATTCGGTATAATCATGATCGTATTGTGACGAATGATGTGGTGAAAGTCTTTAATGGCCTGTAGTTCATTGATGGGCACCATTGGTATGATTATAACCGAGGATTATTCTATGATAATCATGACCGTTGATGATTACATGAATATCCTTGGTAGTGATGTAGGGATGATTCGATTTTATTTATTAAGTTTGAGTCTCACGATAAAGTTGATGAAAACTTTTTAAATCATAGAAGATAGTAGATTTTATGCTCTACTTGACTCTTCTAATGGATTGCTTATTCCATTGCGATTGTTGATCTAAAACTTGTTGTCTATTATATTCTATCGGTTGTTATACTTGTTGAAGGCTAAGGATAATTTATTTTGTATTATCTTAGTCATAATATTTCTTACTGGGCTAATTGAGCTCACCCTTTCTTTCACCGTTCTTCTCTTGAAAATGAGAATATAGCCGACGACGAGTCGGGGAACGAATTGACGGTCCAGATGGTTGTTTTAGTAGTCCTCACTATTCTATAAAATAGTGTGACAATAAATGTAATGAGGACTCCATTGAGTGTGGATATTGTCTAGATGACAATATTCTTATTGAAACTCTTAGATTATATTTTGTCGTATTTTACACGACTGTTGTATAATTAAGTTGTATTTGAGTTTTTGTACCATGTATTTGGTGACCCAAGATGGGTGATGTATACCTGTTTTGGGGGCGTCACAGCTACATTCAAATGAGTTAGAACAATCTCCTTTGAATCAATGTATTAGAACATTATATGTTTTGAATGATAATAAGGAAAGTAAAACTCACTCGATGTAACGAATTAGGTTACAAGAGCTTGTACAATCATACATGAGATAGAATCAATAGGCTTGCTTAACTTCAATGTAAAAATTTAGGAATAAAGAGATTGCTTGACTTAAAGATAGCACAACTATGAAATAGGCGTATTTGTAATTGAGATAGGGTAAATAAACATGCTCAATAATCATAAGGTAGAGTTAGAAAACTTGCCTCAAACATAAGCTATAATATTAAAACTCACGTTCACCTACACATTTTAGTGGAATCACAATATCTATTAGACATGTTAACATCCACTTACAAAATAACACCCAATTCTAGCTATACTTATAAATTTTAGAACAAGTCTTATCTTACCATACATATTTCAGAATCACTAGTGTACATTTCATAACACTTATTCATTGACCAATGAGTTTCTTAAATCATACATATCATTTTCAAAACTTACTAACTTTACATTTTAGGGTGACTAACTACATGATACGTTTCTTTTTTTACCTTGTTATTACACATTTGACATATTAACATAATCATTAAGCCATGTTATAATGAATGACCAAAGTCTGCAGAAGTAGCAGATTTTACTTTTCGTATTTGATGTCTTGGCGCTTTAGCGCTTAGTGTTACACTAGATAATATGCACGCTCACGCTTAAGATACAGTAATACCACATGACAAAGAACGCTGCTGTACGGCAGGCCTTGCGATGTACCGATTTTTAGTTTTGTAGAAACTCGAAATCAGACTCTGCTCTGGCCAAAAATCCCAATTCCACATAAATTCACCAAACTTCAACATATAAAACTTTGTACTAACATAGCCACACATGTTATTCATCATTCTATATATAAAAACACTACATATACACGAATTTGAAGAATCAAAACTATAGTTTTCCAAATTTCTTCAATTTTGACACTTTTAGCGAATTCGATTGCCACGAATTCGTTTCTTAATCAATTGACATGATTTAAACTACGTTGTTTTCTCTTCTTATCATATTAACACATTCTAGCATCAAATTACAGATTATGACACACATTAAGCATGAAATTTTGTACTTTCTAAGCCATATTATATGAACATAAACACTGTGATATATTTTTATCCCTACAACCCAAAATTCATGTATTTAACAAACAAGCATCAACCATATATGAAGATCAACAGATTTTGCAAAACTATATGAACATATATACATATACCACAATTCACGTGATTTTTAATCACATGGTATATATATATATATATATATATATATATATATATATATATATATATATATATATATATATATAGAAGACTAAAAGTTAGAATAGGGATAGTTTATACCTTGACTAGCAAAACAATTAGCAAACCCTTCTCTTCCACTTGATAATCACAGAAAATTCCCTCAAGCTCTTACTCTCAATTTCCTATGTGTTTATCTTCTTCTCTCAAACCTTCTTTGTATTTTCTATAGTGTCTAGGCTTAGGGAAAAATAAGACGCGAAGTAGAAAATAACCCAACTAATAATCGTGGTTAACAGTTAAAAAAAACCAATGGGCGTACGTTAGAATAAGCCAAAGGCCACAAGGCCTTGTTTGACTACCACTTAAACCCCCAACTAGATTATTTCAATAATATTCATATTATATAGTTACAAGTGTCACACCTTACTGTAGTTAATTTTAAATAACTTTAGTTTAGCTAATTTAAATAACTTATAATAATAATAAAAATCGTATTATCATTATACTTATAATTAATAAATAATTATATATCTATTTAATTAATAAATTAGAAACCTCACTTTATTTAATTTATTTATTTCCTTTAAATTAAACAATTCATTTAATTTGATTATTTCCTTAAATATTAAGCAATTGATTTAATTTAATTATTTCCTTAAATTAAATCCTCCGAGATAAATTATTATTATTTAATTTAATTAACACTAATCAAATTAATTCAGCACAATTCATCAATTATTTATTTTCCTCAATAAATAAATTATTTAAAATATTTATTTAATTCAATAAATATTTAAATTAAATTACAAATTTCTCGATCGTTACATCCTTCCCTCCTTAAAAGGATTCTGTCATCAGAATCACAACTCGGAAAATGTAATCGTTACAATAACAATATATGATTTGAAGAAGTATAACAATTCAAAATTCAACTGATAGTTGTTACCATTTTCTGGATTTTTATTTCTGTTAGTCACACAGACTTAGAAACTTTGTTTTAGATATTAGATAGGGGATCAGCCTACTCAATATCCTAGGAGTATGCATATCATCCTACCAGTGCTCAAATGCACCCAAATTAATGTCAATATATTATCGACTGAATATTGATCCCTTACGGAATACCCAACTTTAGTATATGATGTCTTACCAAAATAACTTGGTTTGACACAATAGTTTATGCTTAATAAATAATATCATATGAATAAATAATTCATTTCTTAGTTATGCTGAAGCTATAACAATAACCTTACAATAAGAGGTAATTCAAATGTAGGTGTAGTATATCATATCAACAGCATATCAAGATAAAAAAATATCCTGTTTAGCGAATAAACAGGGTTTGAGAAATTTGCGTAAGTAGTTAGGGTTTAAGAAAAGTTGCATGCGTGTAGATCAGTCAAGTCATGCTACTCGATTCGTTTAATAAACACATACGATGTTCACTCATATAAATCTAACACGTTAGTATTGATAACAATACTTAAATACAACATTTACATAAGTTCGGGTTAGATTTGATAGAGTTTCGGTGTTTAATGTCTTTATCGAATATTAAATAAGTTGATAAATCAACTAAATTTTATATATAAGCTTTATTATTTTTTTAGATAATTTATATATCTCCTATAATAATTTTTAGAAGCTTATAATAATTTTTAAGTATTTATTTATCCTTTAAATGATTTTAAATCAATTATTTCTATTGGTAAATACTTAATATTTACTTATAATTTTACAAAAACTTTGTTTATTATGATTTTTATATCATTAATATTATTTTTAATAATTATTTAGTATTTATAAGTAATTATTCTAATTACTTTATTATTAAATTAATTATTAATAATATCCAAATAAAATAAAATATTTATTGAATTTATGTAAAAATATCAAAAATTAATTATAATAACGTATTATAATTTTTAAAACTATTTTTGGTATTTATTTGTATTTATTATTAATTGTTTTTAATTTTTATAATTTAATTTAAAAAAACAATTTTCTGTCTGTCGCTAAAGAGAGCAGATCCTCTGTCCCAATTTTCCCTATCCCCTTGTGTCCCTCCACTTAAATTTTGATACTTAGTCTTTTATTTAATTTTAAAATTAATTAATATTAAGTAAGAGATTATGTGTCAAAATTTAAGTGGGGGGACAGAGAAAATGGGGACAGAGGATCTGCTCTCGTCGCTAAAGCCCTATATTGACATGAAGTGTCGCTATAGGTGTTCTTGAGCTTCTGGGTTTTCAGCCAGTCATAGTCGAGAGACCAGTTTGACCACAATCTATCTCGCTATTGTGAGACCCCAAATTTTATGAATAAAGATTTAAATTTCTCGAAATAATTTTTTTTTTTAATATTATGGTGTGAATTTGATATAATGTTATAGTTGTGGGTAATATTTATAAATTTTACAAAGTATGCAAGTTGTTATATAATATTCGATTGGTCGGAGAATATTCTTTTTATCGGAGAATATCCGTACGACGGCACAATCATTGGTGGACCCCACAACAGAAGTATTGTCGTAGTTAGAAAACGACAGAATTATCATTTTATAAAAATAACGGCGGAAGTGTTACCGTTAAAACTGTTGAACTACCCAGTAGTAAAAGTATATTAATACGCGTGGTTGCATAGTAGGACATGGTATTGGTTATTGATGCTTACGTGAGAAGTCACTCAGTTATACTCAATTATTGCTACAGTAATTATTGCATCATATCTCTCATATTATTGATTCGATTATTGTCACAGTATCATTTGCATAATATTTTATATTATTAAATCAATAATTGAGACGACAAAGTTATTTATATTATTAAATTGTAATATTTACAATGTCTAGAAGTACTGTCAAGGAGAGGTTTGGTCATCTAATTACTTACCAATAACGAGAAATCCTTATCAGAAAGCCCCCACTTTCCTGAGAACGACCTGGTTGTTAAATATTGTGAGTTATAATATTAATGATGAATAAGTTCGTGTTGATTAAAGATGAAATTGATAGTTCCATTGTGTTGGAATTATTAGTGTTAGTGGAAATCGACATTTATTTCGATAATAATTGATGTCTGGAAGTTATCGGGTAATTAATCGGATAAATGAGGAATTAATTGCTATTAATTCACATGATTATAACGATTTGATCACATGTGTGTACTATTGATTCACATTTATGTACTATTAGGGGAGTTGGTGTAAGATTGACAATACTTGCATGGATAAGCTAAAGATGGAGGTATAGATAGAGGTACTATACTATTATTCATATTTTCACATGATTATAACTATTAAATCACATGATTGAACTATTGATTCACATTATTTACTATTAGGGGAGGTGGTGCAAATTTGATAATACTTGCAGGACTAAATTAAAAATGAAAGAAAAGTTGGAGGTATTGTATTGTAATTTTTCGAGCCCCAAAACGTGCAATTATCAAAACTATATTTTCTATAAATAGAAGCTCATTCTTTCTTCATTTCTCACCAATTCACTAAAGCTATAGAGCAATTATTATAGAGAAAAATTATAGATAGAAAGAAGAAGAGAATTTTTCTACCTCTCTATTCCAGTATCCAGCTTTATTGTAAGGTAAGGGGTATTATTTCTTTCATTTTCATGAAGATAGCTATTGTTATTCCATTCCTTATTATTCTGTTGGAATAACCTATATACGCGGACTATCGTATTCATGGTGAAATTCTTCTGTTTTTTCATTCTTTATTATTATGCTCGAATATCCTGTCTGTTCGTATTATGCATTTAATTCGGTTCCATTATTTATTATTCATTGGAATAACTTTTGTTTGTGCGATTCATCGCATATCTAGTGAATTCGTTGTTATTCCATTCTTTATTATTCTCATTGTAATATCACATGCATGCGGATTTCGCATGACACAGTTCCATTCTTTATTATTCATTGGAATATCTTGGTTGTGCGGATTTTGCATGACCTGGTTCCATTCTTTATTATTCTGTTGGGAATAACCTGTCTGTGCGGTCTATCGCAAGCATGGTGAATTCTTCTATTATTCCATTCTTTATTATTCTGTTGGAATAACCTATCTATATGGATTACCACAAGCATGGTGAATGATCCTTTGTATTCATTCCTTATTAAATTATGGAAATGAGCTGTCTACGTGGATTACCGCATGGCGGGCGAAAATCCATTTGCAGTTTCATATATTCTATTATAATTAGTTGGTTAAAGTTTTGGCTTCTATACTCCATGAAATTAGTAGAATATCCTGGATATTTGCGCTTCATCCAATATCTTTTCATGGAAATATTCTTCTGAGCATTCTTGAATTTTACTCCACAAAGCAGTATCATGTTGACAATTTGGATGTTTTTGAGTTCAGGATAAATTAACTTATAAATATTTAAAATTTAATTCTTGAACTTGTTTTATTGAATTATTATGTCATTGTCATCATCCTCATGTTTATATTATGTTGAAAGTCATCTGTGTCCTGTAGTGCATAGATGGACTTGGTATGATTATGACCAGGGATTATTCGGTATAGTCATAACCGTAATGTTACAAATGATGTGGTAAAAGTCCTCATTGGCCCGTAGTGCATTGATGGACAATTGTTGGCATGATCATGACCATTGATGAAAACACGAATATCATTGGCCCGTAGTGCATGGATAATTTATGGTCGTGATACTAATGAATATCCTCGTCAGTAGTCTTGTGGGATGACGTGGTTTATTTAATAAGTTTGAGTCTCAAATGATAAAGGTGATGAAAAACCTTTTAAATCATAGAAGATAGTAGATTTTATTCTCTACTTGACTCTTCTAATAGATTGCTTGTTCCACCATTGCTTAAACTTGATGTTTGTTATATTGTATCGCTTTAACATCGTTGAAGGCTAACGATAATTTATTCTCGCATTATCTTAGCCATAATATTTCTTCTTGGGCTAGTTGAGCTCACCCTTTTTTGCTTTCATTGTTCTCTTCAGAAAAATGAGAACATAGCGAGGACTAGTCGGGGAAACGAGTGATCGGTCCGATGATAACATTAGTAGTCCTCACTATTCTATGTAATAGTGTGATAATAAATGTATTGAGGACTTATTTTGAGTTTGAATACCGCCTGAAGACAATATTTGTATTAAAACTCACGTACGTCATGTTGTATATTTAAGATTATATTTGTATTACATACTATGTGTATTTGGCGACTTAAGATGGGTGATGTATACCTATTTTGGGGCGCCATGGTTGATATCAAAGCTTAGGATATGATCCCCAGGTGAGATGTGAGAGAAGAACTAGGAGGGAGAGACAGAATTCCTTCGCTAGTATGACCTACCTAAGTTTATTTGGTATTTAATTGGTCGATCGAGTATAGGGATAATATGTGATATGTCAATTAACCCTTGTTTTGTGACAGTGTTTGAAAATGGCATATGAAAATGTTGAGATCAGCAATGAAGCACATGAGACCGTTGAGTCACTAACAATCAATACCCAGGATAATGTGCAACATGAAGACGATAATCCTCAGGTAAATAACAACACCGATCAGATGATGAACGATGGGATGTTCAGAGGCTTTATGCAATTCATGCAACATCAGGCGAGAGAGACTCTTGTTCAAAATGCAGGTGGAAACAATGGCAACCCATGGTTGGTCACTGCTAAACAGTTCAAGGAGCTGGGATCGCTGGAGTTTTTGGGAAAGCCAGAACCACTTAAGGTGGAGACGTGGTTAAAGCAGATCACCAAGATATTTGATGTTTTGGGATGCTCCGAGGAGTAAAAGGTTCCCTTTGCCACCTTTATGTTAAGGTGAAGAGGCGACATTCTTGGTGAGAATCAGAAACGAGCGACTGACGCCTTAAGATTTCTTGGGAGAAGTTCCAAGAGCTGTTCAATGACAAGTACTTTCCTGAAAGTATTCGTCACATGAAGGAGGTGGAGTTTATCAAGTTGGAGCAAAACAATATGACTGTGTCACAATACGAGGCTAAATTTGCGGACTTATCCCAGTTTGCATCCCATTTGGTCGATAATGAGGAGCGAATGGCGCGAATGTTTCTAAGAGGTTTGAAACCTGATATACGTCAACACCTAATTTCTCACAAATTGTATTTGTATTCAGATGTTGTGAGTAGGGCTCAGTTATTAGAGTGCGATAATGAGTCAGCACAACCAAAAGGTAATGACCAACAACATGATAATAATCGTACCAGTGGCAACGGCCATCGGAACAATGATAACCATCGTGGGGGAAATTATCATGCCAAGAATGGTAACCACTTCGGTAGTAATCATGGCCAAGATAATAGGTGTGGAAATTTCAAGAAGAGAAGGTTCAACAACGATGGAAAGACAGCAGCACAAACACCCGTTTTCAAGGAAGGAGAACGACCACCAATTGTATGCTTGAAATGCGGAGGGAAGGGACATATCAATCCAAACTGCGTGATGCAGTCCAAAGCATGTTATAATTATGGAAAAGAAGGTCACCGAGCCCGATTTTATCGAGCACCAAAGTCAAGTCCAGCTGGGACGGTGGCACCAAAGGCGGATACGGACAAAACAAAAGCGGTGGTTTCAGGAAGAGCGTTTTTTGTGACTTCTCAAAAAGTGGGTAACCCGAACGAAGTTAGCACGAGTTAGTTGATTATAAATTATTACGAAGTCTATACCTTATTAGATATCTGTTCTACCCTTTCTTTTATCTCTCTTGCTTGCGTTCAACGTTTAAATTTAACTCTGGAGAAATTAAACTTTGACTTATTGGTTGAAACTTCTTTAGTAGAAACCTTCGTTACCTCCACTGTTTATAAATCTTGTTGATTCAAATCGACACTTTCACGTTACTTGTCGATCTTATCTCTTTGAAAATGCTTGCCCTTGATGTGATTTTAGGAATCGATTAGTTAATTACTCATCTTGCCAAAATTGATTATTTTCGTAAGGTTGTTAGCTTTCATATTCCTAACCAACCTGTTATGCGAATTTGAGCAACCAAACCACTAAAGTCAATCACTGTTATTTTAATCCATAAGTAAAGAGCCCTGAGCCTTTCGTTGGTGACTTCCTTGTGTGGAATGCACCGAAGCCAGACTTTCTGTAGGGGAAGCAGTGAATAACAGTGGCAAGTTGATAGATATCAATGTTTAACTCGTGATCGTTTAGTTTTACGTCCTCTTTCTTTCCCTTTTCCTCATACGTATCCCTTTTTTATACTTGGTACACATCGAGTCTCTAACAGTTTCAATATGGTACGCTGAGTGGTTTCCCACAAATAACTAACAAACTAGGTTCTGAGTTGCTAGTTCGTTTATACCTCCGCTCTATGAAGGAATCGTTTAGCCCAGATACCACACATCAATTATTAAAGAGTACAATTGTACTATACTTAAATATAACTTTTTACTCTTAACTTCTTTATCATTCTCTTCTTATAAACATTGTCTATTTATTATCACCTTACATCCTTAGTATTGGAGTTGGGTAACCCCACATTAATATTCCTTATAGTTCTGCGAGATTCATCTTTGAATCCTTTCACGCATGTTTTAATCCCTTCTATATGAATTTCTTAAATTACTTCTTATTGTTCAAACTCTATTTGAGCTTATTCTTTCATTATCTTCACCTTCTTTCTCTAAGGTTATAGCCTACGGTACTCCTACCTAAGGTTTATAACCTAAAGCTTTGATATCAACTGTAACGACTCCAAAATTCATAAAATTTAATTATTAACTTCGGTCGTTAATAACACATCTACCTTCTGATTTTACATCATTATTCGATGTTAAACTTTATAAAATACGGAATAATTTAAACTTTTATGTCTTTTTACTTTAATTCCTTGAATCAAAACCTTTATCATCTATGTCTTTGAATCAATCTTATTTTATGATTCACTTTATCAGTGTTATTATATAAAATTTTACATTTCAATCCGATAACCTTTACATATCAGATAACTCTAACTTTAGCTTTACAACTCAACATAAAACTATACATCATAAAACATTTAATACATCTCATGAACCTTAATCATGGTATAAAGAAATAACAACTTTAGCTAAAATATTAATCTTCGTGTATTATTTCTGATCCACGTCATTCAAGTAGTACATAGTGTTACCTTCAATCCTTAACCTGCAAAAATGGTTATTTGCAAGGTTGAGCTCGACATCCCAGCAAAATCTAACAGTTTTCATGCATCATGTAGCACTTAAGAATATGCTCAACATATATCTCATAAATATTGGACTAACATAACATACATGCTACATTTCATATAACAAGTATAAAGATTGAGTTCCTTACTCAATCAACATGCTTTACTCAATCAACGTAGTCATAAGTTGATTTTAACATTTCATACATTCAACATATATATAACACATCATGCTCTTCGCAATAAAGATTTAAAACAGTTAATCACCAAGTTCACATAGGAAATAGGAACTGAAAGACTTGCCTGATTTGTTGCTTACCAACTATAGCTTACTGCCTTTCGTTTATCCTACAATAGTTTAGAAGTTCTTATATACAAGCATCAGTTTCATATACACAATGAAATCAATTAGATTGCATTGACTCTTCATCTTATCCTTTTATTTCAAAACATTTCCTTCTAATTGTCACTCGATGTTCAATTTAGTGTTTAAGTCTTGTTACGACATCTCTTTGTTCAATCAGTTTAATTACATTAAAATTCCTTTTCCTTCTCGTTACATTCCATTTTAATTGACACTTGACATTTTGTTAAGTCTTTAACCTTGTCTTTATATCACCTTAGATATATAATGGTTGTTAACATTATTTTAGTTAACCTTCGCCTCATATTTCTTTATACTTCTCTTTTAGTCGACACTTAACATTCGGTTAAGTCGTCATAGCTTGATATTACATTATATTAACGTATTATCTTCATTAAAGTTAATTAAATCAACTTCCATCTCATGCTTTTAAATTACCTCATTCAAATGGTTATATAACATTTAGTCAAGTTCTTATAATCTTGCATCTACATCCTTTTAGATGTATATTAGGTTAGTTAAATTAATTAACTTAACCTTCCTATCATTATTTAAAATTTATTTTATACTTTCAAGTTATTTCTTTTAATTGGTACTTAACATGTGGTTAAGTTCTTCACTTATGTCTCTACATCATCATCTTGCATGCTAAACTAGATTAGACCCTTGCTTGACAATCCTCAAATAGACAGACTTCTATGCCTAGGCTTAGGGCACGACGCAAATTGCTACCGCCCAAGTTTCAACACTGCATCAAAAATAATGCCGCAGCTTCTACTCAAAACTGAAAACAACGATGAATAAGACTGCAGATTTACTTTTGTGAAAAGCAGCGGCAATTGCCACGTATTGTATGTAAATCAATTGAACATCTCTGCTACATAGCAGTTGCCCAAATCAAACCAAAAGACTACAAAATTCACAAACCTAAACATCTAAAACTCTGTAATAACATAGTTAAGCATGTTATACACCATTCTATATACAAATACATTACATATACACAATTTTGAGGAATCAAAACCCTAGTTTTCCAAATTTCTTCAATTTTGACACTTTTAATGAATTTGATCGTCACAAACTCGTTTCTTAACCAATTGACATGATTTAAACTACGGCACTTTCGTTTCTTAACATACTAACACATTCTAACACCAAATAATAGATTATAACACATATTGAGCATGAAATTTTGTTATAGCCTAATTTAGTTATCATATGTGATGTTAATTAAAGTGTGTTAGTGTAGACACTTGAAATTTTCGGACACCAGCATCGACATTGTAGGAGGCGATTCATCTTTGGAGATAACCTCGAAGACAACTCACATCCATTCCGATACTACTAGAAGTTCGGTTTTCAACCCCTGACCACACATAATCGGAGTATCAGTCCTCAATCCCAGACACACACCGAACATCATTTCCAACCTCTGAGATAACCCCGAGTTTCGTCCCTCGGAGATAACCCCAGGAATGTTTGCGCTCCCTTCGTGATAACTCCGAAATGCTTATTTCAAGTGCATGCAATCAGCGTCAATCAGACCTCCCGCCGAGGCACTCATACCTCAGACCCAGAGCTAACACCGGGCAGACAAGCATTCTCACAGATGACCTTACGGCATTCAACACTTTCAGCAGTCCAATCTCAGATGTAACCCTGAGCAACGTCTGCTTTTAACTCAAACCGGCGATAACCCCAGTGAGGAGTCACACGTCATCTTGCTACCTCAACACCTGCGTGTCGTCTCAACACTTCAGACATATATACATACAACAATGTCCTAAAAGAACCAAGGAGTTCCAACAATGCCTGGAGTTTACTTCGTGGCGGTTGATCGCTTTTACAGCTTTATTTACATTTCGTCCCGCCTGGAGTTTACTTCGTGGTGGTTGATAGCATTTACTGCTTTCTTTACATTTCTGATCCCCCATGGAGTTGCTTCATGGTGGTTGATCATGTCTGTATATATATATATATTTACGCCTTTTATATATATACAATCGCCATCGCTTTCCATATAAACTGCAAAGATTCATGTGAGCCTAGAATCATATAGCGATCACAGATTCATCCATCAATCTAGATTCGATTCCTATGATGGACTATTTCAAATATAAGCGAACTTGTACATTATTTACGATTACTGAATTTCCTTGGATGGTCATCATGCCCATGAGGAGTTCAAGATCTTCAGATATTATTTTCTCAAGATGCCTCACATCTCGAAAATAAAAGCAAACAAGCCGAACATTTAATAATAAAATGGAAGTATGAAAAGGTTTCAATTCCTATTGAGCACAGGGTTTGAAAAACCTCTTTTACAAAAATTCATTGCTACATCTTGCTTAAAACTGAATTTTTCTATAAATTCAAACCCTTTGTATATAGGTGCGAACGAGGCCTTACACTACTTTCAAATAATTGCACATTGATCCACACACACACACACATTCATATAACAGTTTCTTTGAAAGTGGCGGTCATCGTGGCAACACGGATGTCGGGGGGTGCCTAACACCTTCCCTCCTCATAATCAAGTCCCCAAACCCAAATGAATCTCGGTTTCACAGACCCGTTTAGCAGTGTCACATCAATGGGTCAATGTGCAAACCTTTTCGGTTGCGTTGGTGCAACCAGTTAAAAACACCAACTGGCGACTCTTAACAGTCCATCGTCGACATTACACATGTCGGACCTTTTTCACTTATTTTTTCAAACAAATCTCATATAAACATGAGAACACCAAAGAACAAGTAACGAAAAAGGACATCTAAAAATCCCAACGTCGACAGGTGGCAACTCTGCTGGGGACTCCAGTAAGAGGGCTTAAGCCGCTATTACAAGCTTTTCAAAACTGTTATATGCTTTTGTGTGAATGTTGCATTTACATTTATGATGAATGTGTACGAATGCATTTTACTTACTGAACTGCTAATTATCTATCTCTGATATTAGTGCTTCGCACATGTCATCATTTTGCATAAACGGTGAGACAAGTTGTATGTGAATGTATGTTGTGTGGTTCCTCCACTAGGAGGCTATCCTATCGGTGTTTGATTACTGGACTCGTAGGAAGACTAATTCCAACAAGGCTCAGGAAAGGCACCACCCAGATTTGCTCCAGTTGAAAGACCGGATTAACTTATCGTCAAGTAGATTGCGATGATCTGTGAATCTTCATGCCAAAAAGCCACGAGAGTAACCCTAAGATAGGTCATCCTCTAATAAACCAAACGCGGAGGAAAGTCTCTTCATGCTTTCCATTTTCAATTACTTGTAAAAGCATTTACTTGTAATTTTATTCCATGATCATCTATATGTAATGGAAAATATGAAGAATATATGTGCATACATGACATGTTATCAATTAACAAATGTTTTTGCAGGACCATATTCCTAAAACGGGCACATCATGATAACATTTACATTATCCCTAAGACTAAACTACATAAGTTTTTTGTATGGAAATCATTGGGCCTGTTACCCGCTCAAAATCCAAAAAGGCCACGAGCCTACAGCCAATCATGTCTTTTTCTTACCAGTCTAATACTATTTCCTGAGAAGAATTTGACGGATTGAGTAAATAAATTACGGATTTAGCTGTTCTGCTTAAAGAATTGCATCAATCTGCTCAGGGTACAAAGATGACTACACATACAGAATCCTCTTCACAAGGAGGAGCTCAAGGTTTAGAAAAAACAATTCCAGAACCTCAGTTGGATACAACTAACAAAGACCCTGAAAACACCCATCTCAAATGAGATCCAGACACCAGTGACATCAGGAAGAAGGTCCTCCAAATGGAGGAAACTATCTGCGTTCTCAAAGGGATTGGAACACATGGAAGTGTTTCATATGCTGACCATTGCATATTTCCTGGGGTTCATTATCCAGAGAAATTCAAAACCCCTGATTTTGAAAAGTATGACGGATTAGGGGATCCTTATACACATTTGAAAGTGTTCATTGGAGAACTTGGATCTTATGCGAAAAATGAGAAGCTCGAATGCAATTTTTTCTCAAGAGAGTTTGACCGAGAAGCTTGCTCATGGTATACCGCAGTTAGACAACTCCAAGATCCATAGATGGGAAGAGCTAGCTCACGCCTTCCTCACTCAATACGAGCTTCTATCTCAGATGGCTCCTGACCGCTACCAAATTACCAAGGTCAAGAAACAGTCTAATGAGTCATTCAGAGAGTATGCTCAAAGGTGGAGGTGCCTGTCTTTGCTCAAGTTATTCCTTCCGATAATGTAATCGAAAATGGTCATGACTTTCATAGATATCTGAAGCTCCTTTCTATGAGAGAGTTTTAGCCGGTATCGGCAAACCATTCTCTGAAATGATCAAACACGGAGAAATGGCTGAGATGGGATTGAAGTCTGGTAAGATTCAATACCTAGCTACTCTTAAAGCAGTTGCTGAGCACATCCAATCCGGAACTTATGGAAACAACCCCTGGAGGGTCCATAAAAAGAAAGAGGAGGATATTTCCTTAATACTACAAGGACAGAAAGGCAGTCAGAACATGCCTATACAGAGGAGAAACTATTCTCCTTTTCAGGCATAGTCTTCAAACCCTCCATTGCCTAAAAGTGGAGAAGTAAAGCACCCTCGAACGTTTACACCCTTAGGGGACTCGCTCGAGAATATTCTTGCTCTTCTGACTACTCAGAAGAAAATCACACGTCTTCTTCCACCAGCCAACCCTAATGGGAGGGGTTTTAATGCTACTCGGAAGTGTGCTTATCATGCCGGAGCACCTGGACATGATAGTCAAGATTGTTGGGCCTTGAAACACAAGATCCAAGATTTAATAGAAAACGGTGAGATCGTGGTCACCAAACCAGATCAACCTCATGTGCAAGACAACCCTCTTCCTCAACAGAAAGAAGAAGAGGTCAACATGATCAGTTGGAGCACTGGACAGAGTTCTAGTTTTAACGGTGAATCATCCCAGACCATCAAAGACGGTGTTGATAGATGGGATTATGTAAAGTTCTAGTTTACTATGGAACGAAAGATGAAAGCTCTTTGCAAACAAATTGAGCAATTGGCAGAACTGGTGACCCACTATCATCAAGTCACACACTAATTAATCAGACAGGAGCATGCCTATCTCCTTCCATTTGTTATGAATGCTCCACCATCACCTTCAGAAACCGAAGCTATGAAGGATAAGGTTGCAAAGAGAGCCAATGCTAAAGCCCGTCGGGATTTTTCCAATCAAAGGGAGTTTACCTATCTGGGCCAACCTATGGAGGAAATATTTCAAATGTTGATCAATGAAGGAAGAATTACATCCCTTCTACATCCAATCAATCCCCATGCAGGACGGTTTAACTCTGATGGAGTGTGTCAGTATCATTCCTATTCTCGCGGTCACAGCACAGATGAATGTTGGGCACTCCGCCATCTCATTCAAAATCTTATTGATAGCGGTGTCTTGCAAATGGCAGACGATGACACTGTGCAACCTGAGGGTGGGAGTACATGTCCTACCAAATGGAAGGGATCAGTAGCAGTTATATCTGATGAGGATTATGAAACTGTCAAAGCATTTCCCATACAAGCAATTCAACTCAAAGGAGGTGACAATCCTTTGAAAGTGGCCTCACCAGAGCCAATTTCTTTGCCTTTCAGACCATAATATCCTGTTGTCAGCTTACACAAAGTTCCATGGAGTTATAGACAAGCTGAAGGATCCACGTCTCATACTACTACTACTATAGTGTCGAAGGAAAATCCACTGTATCTTCCTCAGAGGGTGATAAAGCGTACTCTCAAAGAAAAGGGGAAGATTCCCATGGAGGAGATTGAAAAATTCCTCCGCACTATGGGCCATAATGAAGCCAAGGTGGTTTTAAGCTTAAGAGAAGCCCCACATCAGATATAAATACTGGACTTGGTTTTCTCTTCCGAGGATCATCGAATGATTTTATTGAAGGTTTTGGAAGAAGCCTACTTACCGAAATCAGTGGATGTGGAAAAATTTCAACATATGGTTGATCACATTTTCAACAACAATGTGATATCCTTCACTGATGACGACATACCTCCCGAAGGGACCCCAATTATCGCAAGCCATTGCACATTGCAGTTTTGTCTTTCGGGTATATGCTAGCTGGAGTTTTGATAGATGGAGGTTCGTCTCTAAATATCTGTCCTTATGCCACCTTGGTGAAGATGAATGTCAATCTCAAACGGATCCAAAGTAGCTATACGATTATCAAAGCTTTTGATGGATCCCGACGAAATTCTGTCGGAAAGATTGAGCTACCAATTGAGATTGGTCCAAATACATTCAATGTATCCTTCCACGTCCCCAGGATAGATTCAGGATACAACCTGCTATTGGGGAGACCATGGATACACATGGTTGGAGCTGTTCCCTCCACACTACATCAACATCTCAAATACATTGTTAACAACAGTCTAGTCATTGTTAACGCTGAGCCAGAATGTCCTGAACAAGGAGATCTGCCAATCATCAGCTTCAACTCAGAAGTTGAGCCGACCAGTTTTCATACCTTGGAAGTGAGTAACACTCAATACCATCCTATTGTAGCACCACTTCTCGTACCCAATATTTTTGCCGAGGTTATGTCGGCCACTCAAGAAATGATATCATTGGGTCATCAGCCTGGATAAGGGCTTGGTAAAAATTAACAGGGTATTAAGCACCCTATTCAAGTGTCCAGTCAAATTGGGACAGCCGGACTAGGCTATGCTGCCAGTTCTAGTCATAGGAATCCTCATAAGCATAAGCAGGTTCCTCAAGCTTCCGCCACATGACGACTTTTTCCATCTGCACCGCATGAGCTGATACAGTTTCCAGTTAAGGTGTCAGCCCATGTTATGGCTATGCTGTTTCCCAAACCAGTACCATTCAAAGCAAAAGAGGTGCTGATTCCTGATCCCGAAGTGGAAGAAAGGGAACGAAAACGTAAACATGACATCGCCTTGATGATGTTAGGCATACGCATCATTATCCATGATGAACATACAAACAGACATACCCCAAACGATGATTGCCTAGATGTCATGGTTATCATTCGGGAGAAGGAGGACAATGACAATCCCTCCATCATTGCAGTTGATGATTGGGTAATATACCCATGAATTGGATATATTTGGTCTTAATTTATTGTATTCTCTAAGTATTTAGTTTCGTTTTACTATGTTTAGTTGTGATATTGCAGATTTATGAGCTGTAAGAACACTTGGGAGATTTTGAGTTGAAAAAGGGCATAATGGCCACTTTCTGCATCCCAAATTTGGGCGCTCTAGCCATATTAATCCTAGCGACTGGGTTGGGAAGTTGGTTGATCAGGGTTTGCGCGTTGACCATCTAGTTGACTTGATTATTGAAGGCTATTGGAGAGGTTGTTTTGGAAAAGGATTGTGGGAGAAATTAAGATGTATATAAGGATTATTTTTATTGAAGTAGGGGACAATTCTACACAATTGGAAGGCTGATCAAGGAGCAAGAAGGGAATCTAAAGATTTTCACTTGGAGTTTTTTCTCTTCTTCTTTATTCTTTCAATTTGTGTAATTCATCAAGGATGATTTTTCAAATATTGTTGGTTTTAATTTCCATTATGAACTAATTTCTTTAATTAAGATTCCAATTGAACCTTTTATGATTATGAATTAATTGTTTGATTTATTCTAATTATTTATGTTGAAGTGAATTGTTCATCTTGCCTTGCATTTATTGATTGATTATCTGGCCAATAATTACCTTGTTACTCTAGAAGGAATTGAAAGAGGAATTCTAGGGTTAGAACTGGGCATGGTGACATGTGACTTAGTTATTTGCATAGTGAATAATTAGGTTTGTGAATAGAATGGAAATATCTGTTCGCCGCATGTAACACATAAGGAATTGGGATTGAAAAGAGTTTAATTCAATTGTTTTGCATAGGAATATAACAAGATTAATCTGGATTAAATAGAAGACAATTGATCACTTGGAAAAGGACTTTTGGCATTTGAGAATTCCTGTTAACAATTCAGTAGACATAGTAATTAGGATAATTGGATAATTGATTTATAGTTCATAATTGAGGATATTTGAGTCTTAATCCTTATTTATCTGAATTCAATAAAATCTTAGTTTTGTTTATTTGTTTTCTTTTAGATTAATTTCTTTTAATTGCTTAATTTAATTTTCTTAATTCAAAAAATCACAATTATTGGTTGTTTAAATAAAATTGAATTGATATAGTGCTAGTAGTTGGAATTTATTAATTAGAATTCTCTGTGGGATCGACACTCTATCTTATCACTCTATTACTTGTTGACCGTGTATACTTGCACGTTTGCTTTGATTGTGAAATCAACCAACAGCAGTCCACCAGGACTTTGCCCTCGACAATTGGAGCAACACTCTATGCATTGGTCGACTAGGGTAAAACGGGCAAAAAATCCCTCTGCCCTGTAGATAACTTTAATTGCTTACTTTTCTATACAGTACTAGCAGTAATTTTATCAGTACATGTTAAAACTTTGTATGATTAAACAGTTTCATATATTAAGTGAAAACATCTTTTGATTTCAGGACTCTGAATTTAGATGTGCCTGTACTTGCCGATGAGGTGCCTTCTCTCCACAAGGGCTTTAACTTTGATGCAAAGTTGGACTCATACTTGATGGACATACAAGAGGGCATTGAGACACCTCAGGAGATTAAGGAATGGGTCGCAGATAAGCCTAAACCCAACCATGACCAAACCACTTCTTTCAATCTTGGAACCTTAGAAAACCCTAAGCTAATCTAGATTGGTTCAGACCTTACCCAAACCAACGGAATGACATGGTTGCACTATTAACCCAATTCTAAGATGTGTTTGTATGGTCTCATGAAGACATGGTGGGTTTGTCCACTGATATTGTTCTTCCTCGCCTTCCCATTAAAGAAGGATTCAACCCATTTAGGCAGAAGCTCAGGCGATTGAAACCTGAGTGGAGTTTAAAGGTTAAAGAAGAAATTGTGAAACAATTTCAAGCTTGCATTATCATGGTGTCTACATATCCGGAGTGGATATCCAACATTGTTCCCGTGCCTAAACCTGGAGGAAAGGTGCGAGTTTGCATGGATTACCGGGATTTGAACAAAGCATGCCTTAAAGATAGCTTTTTCGTGCCCTTTATCCACATTCTCATTGACAATACTGCTCAATACGACATGTACTCCTTTACGGATTACTTCGCAGGGTACCATCAGATTTTGGTTGCTGAGGAAGATCATTAGAAAACTGCTTTCATCACGCCTTGGGGAACCTTTTGCTATAGACGGTTGTCATTCGACCTCATCAATGTCGGGGTAACCTACCAGCGAGCTATGATGGCTCTTTCCCATGATTTAATGCACAAAGAGATAGAGATCTATGTGGATGACATCATTTTCAAGTCCCGAAGGGAGGAAGACCACTTAGACCATCTTAGAAAGCTTTTCAACAGGTTGCATAAGTACAACTTGAAGTTGAATCCAGCCAAGTGCACCTTTGGTGTTAAGTCAGGCAAGTTGCTAGGTTTCCTAGTCAGCCACAAAGGGATTGAACTGGATCCTACCAAAATCCAAGCCATCAAGGAAATGCCCATTCCTCAGATAGGGAAGGAAATACGGGGATTTTTGGGAAGAATCAACTTCATTAGCAGGTTTATCTCTCAACTCACAGCAACCTATGAGCCCATCTTCAAGTTGTTAAGGAAGAACTCCTCTATGAAATGGAATGATGAGTGTCAAAAAACCTTCCTTACCATTAAAGAGCAGCTGGTTAACGCTCTTGTTTTGGTACCACCCAGGGATGATGTTCCCCTATTCATGTACCTGTCCATTAATGACAATGACATGGGCTGTATGCTGGGGCAAAAAGATGATAGAGGCTAAGAACGAGCTATCTATTACCTCAGCAAAAGATTCAGCATCAGTGAATATAAGTACACACTGATTGAGAAGACTTGTTGTGCTTTAGCATGGGCTTGCATGAGGTTACAGCATTACCTCCATGGTCACACAACCCATCTCATATCCCGCGCGGATCCTCTCAAGTATGTGTTCGAATGGCCCATCTTGAATTGTCAATCGCCCGGATGGCGATTGATCCTACAAAGAATTGACATCGCCTACATACGACGCAAAAAGTCTGTCCAAGGTCAAGGAATTGTGGATCAACTGGCCGCCATACCTGCAGGGGATTACAAACCCTTAGAAACATACTTCCACGATGAAGGGGTAATGATTCAAAGAACACCATCGAGACGATGCATGCCACACATGGAAAATGTATTTTGATGGAGCTGTTAACACAGAAGGCTCTGGAGCTGGAGCATTTTTAATATCAGATACGGGGGAGTAGTATCCCCCGTATTAGCATTTTTAACACAGAAAATGTATTTGCAGTTTGTCAGCACCAATAACACAGCTGAGTATGAAGGCTATATCATGGGGCTAAAACTTGCCCGTTTAATGGGCATCAGGTGGTTAACTATCTTTGTGGATTCCGAATTGGTAATCAAACAATCCACAGGAATCTATCAAACTACAGAATTATATTTGCTGCCTTACCATCGGCAAGTTTTACAAATGGCTTTGGAGTTCAAAGAAATCTCCTTTCTACACATTCCTCGTAATAGGAATGATTTTGCGGATGCACTAGCTACGTTGGCCTCCTTGATTCACATACTTGACAAGGAAAACATGCCAAACATCACATTTTCTCTGCAAAAGGCCTCAGTTTATGGAAACTATGTTGGAGAAGTATCGGATGAGCTACCTCCCATCCACCACCTTTGGTATCAACATATCAAGGAGTATCTGCGAGATGGATCTACACCCACTGAGGCGAGCCTAACTGAGAAGAGGCGGATCCATCGACTTGTTATGAAATTCTACCTGAGCGGAGATGCACTCTACAAAAGAGATGCGGGATTAGGTCTCCTCAGATGTTTGGACAAAGACCAAGCTCAGAGGCTCATGGATGAGATCCATGGTGGAGTATGTGGCCCACACATGAGCGGCCTCTTACTTGTCAAGAAAATTCATAGAACAGGGCATTATTGGCTTACGCTCAAAGTTGACTGTGATGATCATGTCAAGAGATGCTATCAATGCCAAATTCATGGGAATGCTATCCACGCCCCTCCAAGGAAACTCCACAATATGAGTTCACCATGGCCCTTCTCAATGTGGGGAATGGACGTGATTGGGCCCATCGAGCCCAAAGCCAGTAATGGACATCGATTCATATTCACCATGATCGACTACTTCACCAAATGGGTAGAAGCAGCCTCTTTCCCCAGGGTTACTAAAGAAGTCGTCATTGCTTTCATCAGAAACAATGTAGTTTGTCGATATGGACCACCAGAGGTCATTGTGTCAGACAATGCTAAGAACCTCAACAACAAAATGATGGAGGAGTTATACAGTAAATTCCACATCAAACACCTTAACTCCGTCATCTACCGTCCAAAGATGAATGGTGCTGTTGAAGTGGCTAATAAAAATATCAAGAAGATCATGCAGAAAATGTCCGCTAATCACAAAGGATGGCCTGACCTCTTGCCTCTGACTTTATTAGCCTACAGAACTTCACTACGTACTTCCACTGGGGCAACCCCCTACTCATTAGCCTATGGGATGGAAGCAGTGCTCCCCATAGAGGTGGAAATGGAATCCCTCAGAGTGTTGATGTATGCTCAATTGGATGAAGACCAATGGGTACAAGACAGTTATCACTAATTCTCTCTAAATGATGAAAGGTGAACCGCGGCTATCTTCCATGGTCAGTTACATCAGCAAGGGATCGCACGATCCTACAATAGCAAAGTCCGGCTACGGCAGTTTAAACAACATGACTTGGTTTTGAAGAAGATGATTGACAACTAAGATCAATCTAAGGGAAAATACGCTCCTAACTGGGAAGGCCCGTTTGTTGTCAAGGAGGTATTGACAGGAGGCGCTCTCAGACTATAGGAAATGGATGGTGATGAATTTCCACACCTTATCAACTCAGACACCGTGAAACAGTACTATGTCTGAAGTTACCATCAAGAAAACATCCTGGTATTGATCATCCAATCACCAGTCATTCCGGTTTTGAACCCTCTCTTTTTACAAAGTTTTCTGCCCCTCAGGGAAACACACATTTCAAACCAGCAGCCTGGTTTCACCTCACTTCAAACTTTTCATGCCTGTAGTTTATCTTGAAGACGGGATTAAACTTTTCATGCCTGCAGTTTATCCTAAAGACGGGATTAAACTTTTCATGCCTGTAGTTTATCCTGAAGACGGGATTAAACTTTTCATACCTGCAGTTTATCCTGAAGACGGGATTAAACTTTTCTAAGCTTGCAGTTTGTCCTGAAGACGGGATTAAACTTTTTCCACACCTGCAGTTTGTCCCCATTATCGGATCAACCTTTATTCTCCCCGCAGTATAGCTTGCACATGGGATTCACACTTCTCTTTGGTTGCGATTCGTCCTGAGGAGGGAACTACGTCGACCTGATCTCCCTGATACACGAGAGTACGCAGACAACCATATTCTATATGGCTCGGTCGCAATAAACAAAAAACAAAAAAAACATTTCTGCCCTTCCTCTACAAAAATAAAAACCACAAAAACATTTCTACACCTTTATTCATCAATAAAGCTTCTACACCCATCTGCCTTTCACATTCAGCGTTGAACCTCCTACACCAGGTTCGAACTACGCATACTTGATCTCCTCTTCAATAAGAGTACGTGGCGTACCATTTATGGTTCGATCCTAACCCTACCGTAACAAAAATACTTGTCACACGGTACGGGGATCAACTTTCAATCTACCACATTTCATCGGCTTCAGACCAAGGGGATGGAATTACCCAACCTCTCCTCACAACTAGGAGATTCGGTGACCATCTAAGTTGCGGTTGTGCCTCAAAGAGCAATACCAATCCATAAGAGATGGAATTAACTAGGCTTCTCACAAATAGAAGTACTGGCGACCATCTGTGGTGCGGTCAATCTCAAAGAGGAAAAGCCACACTCCTCTCCACATTTCCATACAAAAACTAGTCCCAAGACACCAAAGATGGTATGGATACACAAAGATCAATGATCCGTTCTGAGAGATCCTGTCATGGCTCAATGTCCACATATTAAGGATAAGTTCAGAATGCATCAAGATCACAAGGCCCTGAAGAAACAAGCAAATATCAAGCAAGTATCAAGGCATAACTAAAAGGGAAGTAAATCAAAATATATTTCTTTACCATATATAATATTGCTTGATATATATATATATGTGCTGTACATGATAAAATGGCTAAGCTAGTCTGTGTAGGAAAATACAAAGCTATCTACGGATCTGTGTGTATGCAGACTATCAGATCTGACATAGCATCCCTCTCTGAAGACGGAGGTAAAGCTGTAAGCTCCTGCCCAATGGCATCTACACGAGCTAGTAGATCAGAGGCTAACTGCATGGTGACATGATGCTCATCAATGTATGAACTCATATCGGCAAGGATGCCAGTCGTATGGGATCTCACTAAGGTACTGTCTGCAATGGCCACATCCCTAGCAGATATGGCGGCATCCTGCTCCACAATCAATGCATCCCTGGCTGAACTAGCCTCATCCCTCTCTAACAGAGCGACGTCTTTCCCATCAAGAGCTGTCAATGTAATAACCCAATATTTTTAATAAGAAATTTTGCAAATAATTTATATATATATATATATATATATACCTATTGTACCCCAGTATGTATACGTTAAGAAAAGGTCGTCTAAGCTATTTGACCAGCTAGACACAGATTTAGAAATATTATTGAATATGATAAAACCTTTTTGTATCCAATCAAATTATTTTGGTTCGGATTCCAGACTAAGTATAAACATCCCGATCAAGGGAAAACTTTTATGCGCCCAAGGCGGATAGAGTGAACGATAATATCGTTCTTGCATGTAGTATTGATCAATCTGAGGCATAACGGGCCGATCACCCCGTGCGTCGTAAGTTATAACGGTTTCATGAATGAAGTTTTGCTAAACCTTTTCAAAAATTGAGAACAATTTTCATAGTATGTCACCTTAACCCTATTTATAGTCAATACATAGTTTCAAAAATTTGATAGAGAGTTGTTATGTTATTATTATCGGTTTAGATTACTTCACAACCATTGATTTGTTGTAGAAGGGTAGTACCAAGAAAACATTTAATCCTTTCAACTAATATTTATAATTGTTATTACTTACTGGGCACTCAAATGCTCATCCTTGCTTAAATTAAATGTTTTCAGTTAAGTATGACCAGCCAGAGGGCTCTGCCAGGAATAAAGGGAAAGGAAAGCTGTCATAATAAGTTTGTGTTATCTTATGTAATAACTAGACTTAAATAAGATGATGATATTTATTATCGATCATGTAATGAAATATTTTAAGGTCGCATACTTGGGATTTAGAAAACTCTAATATGTAAATTAAGTTTGATATTTATGATATTATTATTATTCTACTCAAAGAAATGGTATCGTGAAGCATTGAATTCGGGTTTTAAGTACCTAAATTTGGGGGCGTCACAGGTTGGTATCAGAGCTTTAGGGTTAGAAACCATAGGTGGGAGTAGACCTTAGGCTATAACCTTAGAGTAGAGGAAAACGTTGAAAGTACAAATAACTCATATAGAGTTTAAAAGGAGATGAATCGAATAAATTCATCGTTAAACAAAAATAAAAGATAACTTATATAAACCTTTTTCTTGCTTTGTGTATATATTATATGCTAATAAGGATAATTTATGTGTAGATGTTAGGAGGAAAAGGATTAGGATACCTTAAGATCGTAAAGAAGGAGCCAATATCAAAGCTAATAGCTGAAGTAGTAGCTCACGTTGAAGATAACCTTGATGAGGTGATCCTTTTGGAAAATATAGTATCGGACCCAGAAATGGTGGAATTAACAGATAGTGATTCAGACACTATAGTTAAAGCTGATCAAGCATCAACGGAGGTGCAGAATCTGAGGAACAAGGTTTCTTCTCTAGAAAAGCTGTGGGAAATAGAAAAGCTGTTGAATAGTCAATTGCGAAAAGCCTTACTAGAAACAATAGAAGAACAAGATAAGCTTAAGATCCAAATTAACCAAATGGGAGCCACAAGAAACATATTGGGTGCAACTCCGAGCAAGAAGGGGAAAAGAAAGATAGAAGGCCACGACTTAGGAAAATTCGATAAGAAGAAATGGAAAAAGATATGTTATCTTTGCAGTTATGAAGGACATACCACTCTGTATTGTCCTGACTATAAACCAGGTGCATATTTTATTGGTGGATTGGAAGGTCATCAGGCGAAGGGTCGTCCAGAATCGGGAAAGAGGTGTAGGAAATAGGTAGAATTAGTATTTGATTATGTATGTTTGGTAATGTACGTGTGTATTGTAATAATCCCAACTTTGGTGTAAGTTATGGTAGCGATTCCCGACTTTTGTGGTCACAAAGGGATATCGGATATTTAAAGCAGTATGTGCTATGCTATGTACTATGAATTAGTTGAATGAATATGAATCTATGTTTGGTTAATGGAATAAGTTTGAAATATTAAACTTATACGATAAGGTTTAGAATGTAAGTTAATAAAATATAGATTTTGTTTTATTTAACTAGAAAATGCCGCCAAGACGTCAAACTCGAAACCAAAGGGCAGAAGAATCTGTCAACAATGCAGGAGGACAACAACCAGATCTAATGCAGAATTTAGCGAACATGGCAGCTCAGGCCATGCAGAATGGAATGCCAGCGGTGGGAAATCAGCCAGACAACCGATTTGCAAACTTCAAGGATTTTAAGGCCGTAGGACCGCCCGAATTTAGAGGTACCACTGACCCGATAGAAGCCCAAACTTGGGTTAAAGAAATAGAAAAAGCGTTTGTAGTCGCTAGGGTAGATGAGGGGCAATATACAGCTTTTGCCACCTATATGATGAAGGGAGAGGCAAATTTTTGGTGGGAGGCAAATCAAGCTAGGTCAGGAGAAGGAGTAATAGCATGGACTAGGTTTAAGACGCTATTCTTTGAGAATAATTTCTCGGCTAGTGTGCAGGCTAGGATGGAGGTGAAGTTTTTATAATTGAAATAGGAGAACTTGACAGTTGCGGAGTATGCCGCAAAGTTCAATGAGTTAGCTAGGTTCGCTCCACACCAAGTGGATACGGAAGCTAGAAAGGCAAGGAGGTTCGAGCTAGACCTAAAACCCTAGCTCTATAATAAGGTGGCGGTGTTGCAGATCAATACGTTTGCCGCACTCTTGGAAAAGGCTATCATAGCTGAAGGGGAAAGTGAGGCCATGAGCCTCTATAAATGGGAGAGGAAGAATAAGGGTGATGGAACTGGGAAGGTAGAAGTAGGTAGTGGAAGTAGGGGTGAGAAAAGGAAATGTAAGAATGTTGGGAGTGTCCAAGTCAAGAAGGAAGGTGTGAAAAAGTAGGCTGTGCAATGTAAGAATTGTGGGAAAAGTCATTTAGGTGTGTGTCTTAAGGGTAAGTTTGTGTGCTACAAGTGTGGGCAGGAGGGACATATCACTCCTAACTGCCCCAATCCTAGGATGAGCAATGGGTGTTTTCTGTGTGGATCCACGGAGCATAAGGTGAAGGACTGTCCAAAAAGGAGAATGGATATAGGGAGCGTGAATGCGGGAAAAGGCAGTGGAAAAATGGCGATAACGGGACCAACTTCGACGAAATCAACCGCAAGAGTCTTCAACATGACGGTTCAGGATACTGTAGCAGCCAGGGATGGAACTTCAGGTATTATTCTTATGAATTGTATTTTCTTATATATGATTTTCTTAAATATAAGTAAACTATGTTATAAAGAAATTTTGAAGAAGAAATTTGGGTTCTGTTAAAAATCAAATTTTTGTAGAATTAGATAGACAAGCTTTATGTTGAGTAGTTAAAGATCAGTTCGATCAAATCTGATCAAGATCTACATGAAATGACTGCGTACCCTATATGCCCTAGTGTCTATAGGTTTTAAAGCGGTAATACCGGGGACATAATCCTTATAAGGGAGGGTGGATGTAATAACCCAATATTTTCAATAAGAAATTTTGCGAATAAATTTTATATATATATATACCTATTGTACCCCAGTATGTATACGTTAAGAAAAAGTCGTCTAAGCTATTTGACCAGCTAGACACAGATTTAGAAATATTATTGAATATAATAAAACCTTTTTGTATCCAATCAAATTATTTTGGTTCGAATTCCAGACTAAGTATGAACATCCCGATCAAGGGAAAACTTTTATGCGCCCATGGCGGACAGAGTGAACGATAATATCGTTTTTGCATGTAGTATTGATCAATACAGGGCATAACTGGCTGATCAACCCCGTGCCCGTAAGTTATGACGGTTTGCGAATGAAGTTCTGCTAAACCTTTTTGAAAATTGAGAACAATGTTCATAGTATGTCACCTTAACCCTATTTATAGTCAATACGTAGTTTCAAAAATTTGATAGAGAGTTGTTATGTTATTATTATCGGTTCAGATTAATTCACAACCATTGATTTGTTGTAGAAGGGTAGTACCAAGAAAACATTTAATCCTTTCAACTAATATTTATAATTATTATTACTTTACTGGACACTCAAATGCTCATCCTTGCTTAAATTAAATGTTTTCAGTTAAGTATGACCAACCAGAGGGATCTGCTAGGAATAAAGGGAAAGGAAAGCTGTCAGAATAAGTTTGTGTTATCTTATGTAATAACTAGACTTAAATAAGATGATGATATTTATTATCGATCATGTAATGAAATATTTTAAGGTCGCGTACTTGGGATTTAGAAAACTCTAATATGTAAATTAAGTTTGATATTTATGATATTATTATTATTCTGCTCAAAGAAATGGTATCGTGAAGTACTGAATTCGGGTTTCAAGTACCTAAATTTGGGGGCGTTACAGGTTGGTATCAGAGCTTTAGGGTTAGAAACCATTGGTGGGAGTAGACCTTAGGCTATAACCTTAGAGCAGAGGAAAACGTTGAAAGTACAAATAACTCATATAGAGTTTAAAAGGAGATGAATCGAATAAATTCATCGTTAAACAAAAATAAAAGATAACTTATATAAACCTTTTTCTTGCTTTGTGTATATATTATATGCTAATAAGGATAATTTATATGTAAATGTTAGGAGGAAAAGGATTAGGATACCCTAAGATCGTAAAGAAGGAGCCAATATCAAAGCCAATAGCTGAAGTAGAGGCTCACATTGAAGATAACCTTGATGAGATGATCTTTTTGGAAAATATAGTACCGGACCTAGAAATGGTGGAATTAACAGATAGTGATTCAGACACTAAAGTTGAAGCTGATCAAGCATCAACGGAGGTGCAGAATCTGAGGAACAAGGTTTCTTCTCTAGAAAAGCTGTGGAAAATAGAAAAGCTGTTAAATAGTCAATTACGAAAAGCCTTACTAGAAACAATGGAAGAACAAGATAAGCTTAAGATCCAAATTGACCAAATGGGAGCCACAAGAAACATATCGGGTGCAGCTCCAAGCAAGAAGGGGAAAAGAAAGATAGAAGGCCACGACTTAGGAAAATTCGATAAGAAGAAATGGAAAAAGATATGTTATCTTTGCGGTTATGAAGGACATACCACTCTGTATTGCCCCGACTATAAACCAGGTGCATATTTTATTTGTGGATTGGAAGGTCATCAGGCGAAGGGTTGTCCAGAATCAGGAAAGAGGTGTAGGAAATAGGTAGAATTAGTATTTGATTATGTATGTTTGGTAATGTACGTGTGTATTGTAATAATCCCAACTTTGGTGTAAGTTATGGTAGCAATTCCCAACTTTTGTGGTCACAAAGGGATATTGGATGTTTAAAGCAGTATGTGCTATGCTATATACTATGAATTAGTTGAATGAATATGAATCTATGTTTGGTTAATAGAATAAGTTTGAAATATTAAACTTATACGATAAGGTTTAGAATGTAAGTTAATAAAATATAGATTTTGTTTTATTTAACTAGAAAATGCCGCTAAGACGTCAAACTCGAAACCAAAGGGCAGAAGAATCTGTCAACAATGCTGGAGAACAACAACCAGATCTGATGCAGAATTTTGCGAACATGGTAGCTCAGGCCATGCAGAATGGAATGCCAGTGGCGGGAAATCAGCCAGACAACCGATTTGCGAACTTCAAGGATTTTAAGGCCGTAGGACCGCCCAAATTTAGAGGTACCACTGACCCGATAGAATCCCAAACTTGGGTTAAAGAAATAGAAAAAGCGTTTGTAGTCTCTAGGGTAGATGAGGGGCAAAAGACAGCTTTTGCCACCTATATGATGAAGGGAGAGGCAAATTTTTGGTGGGAGGCAAATTAAGCTAGGGCAAGAGAAGGAGTAATATCATGGACTAGGTTTAAGACGCTATTCTTTGAGAATTATTTCTCAGCTAGTTTGCAGGCTAGGATGGAGGTGAAGTTTTTAGAATTGAAATAGGAGAACTTGACAGTTTTGGAGTATGCCACAAAGTTCAATGAGTTAGCTAGGTTCGCTCCACACCAAGTGGATACGGAAGCTAGAAAGGAAAGGAGGTTCGAGCTAGGCCTAAAACCCTGGCTCTATAATAAGGTGGCGGTGTTGCAGATCAATACGTTTGCCGCACTCTTAGAAAAGGCTATTATAGTTGAAGGGGGAAGTGAGGCCATGAGCCTCTACAATAGGGAGAGGAAGAATAAGGGTGATGGAGCTGGGAAGGTAGAAGTAGGTAGTGGAAGTAGGGGTGAGAAAAGGAAATGTAAGAATGTTGGGAGTGTCCAAGTCAAGCAAGAAGGTGTGAAAAAGTAGGCTGTGCAATGTAAGAATTGTGGGAAAAGTCATTCAGGTTAGTGTCTTAAGGGTAAGTTTGTGTGCTACAAGTGTGGGCAGGAGGGACATATCACTCCTAACTGCCCCAATCCTAGGATGAGCAATGGGTGTTTTCTGTGTGGATCCACTTGAGCATAAGGTGAAGGACCATCCAAAAAGGAGAATGGATATAGGGAGCGTGAATGCGGGAAAGGCGGTGGAACAATGGCGATAATCTGGACCAACTTCACGAAAATCAACCGCAAAGAGTCTTCAACATGATGGTTCGTGATACATGGCAAAAGGGGATGGATCTTCGTGTATTATTCGTATGAATTGTATTTTCGTATATATGATTTTCTTAAATATAAGTAAACTATGTTATAAAGAAATTTTGAAGAAGAAATTTGGGTTCTGTTAAAAATCAAATTTTTGTAGAATTAGATAGACAAGCTTTATGTTGAGTAGTTAAAGATCAGTTCGATCAAATCTGATCAAGATCTACTTGAAATGACTGCGTACCCTATATGCCCTAGTGTCTATAGGTTTTAAAGCGGTAATACCGGGGACAGAATCCTTATAAGGGAAGGTGGATGTAATAACCCAATATTTTCAATAAGAAATTTTGCGAATAAATTATATATATATATATATATATATAAAGGTGTTAATATGTGCAAAGTAAAGTATATATGTATATATGTGATAAATAAAATTATTTATTAGACGAATAATTATAAATAATTTTTTTTAAGAATTATTGATCATTATTGATGATATTCTTATAATAAATTAATTTTGTAATAAAATATTGATTATTTAATTTCTATGAAAATATAATTATTGTATATATGATATGATTATTATGATATGCATTTTATTATATTAGTTAAGTTAATTATTTTAACTTAATTAATAATGCTATCTATGAAGGTTATGTCGGATATGAATTCAAAACCCTAAGTCTAGATTTTGAATATGGAATGAGAATAATAATATAATGTTATTTATATTTAGTAATATAGATATGCCTCGATATGTGTGTAATGTTAATTTGTAGATCGGTTATAGTAAAATAAATACAAACCCTAGCATTACTTATAAACTATAAATGCAAGTCGAGTTATGATCGTAAGATTTATTAAGTTGTGTGTTATGTAATTAATAACCATTATTATGTTTAATGTTAATTAGGTAAACCCTAATTGATATTTAGAAACCCTAATTACTAAATTAAAACCCTAATTGCTACGTTATAAACCCTAATTATTAATTTAGCAAGCTTAATAATAATTAGTAGATTATAGAACCTAATTTGCAAGTTTAAAGTGATTAAGGAACTTAATTTCATTAAGGAACCCTAATTCACCTTTTTAGAAACTAAGATTCCTATTTTGCCCTTAATACACAATTCTAGATTTAGAGCTTAGGAAACCTTAGGATTAAACCCTAAATGTAAGACCCCAAATTATTAATAAATGAAATTTATTTTTCTCTATTTATTATTTTGAAATAGTAAGGGTTGATTTGATTAATGTGGATAGTTATGGGTAAAATACGCAAATATTTCGAATAAGCAAGTGGTTATAAAATATTCATTATCGTCGGGGAATATTCGTTTGGTCGTGGAATATTCTTGCTGTCGGGGAATATTCGTACGACGGCGCAGTCTTTTGTGGGCCCCATAACGGAAAGCGATTGGATGAAGAAAACGACAAATATAAGTTGTTTAAAAATAACAATAGTAGTTATTACAGATTATCTTGTTAAAATACCCTATGGTTAAAACACACTAATCTGGCGTTGTTGAACAAGAGTATACCAGATTGCACCAATTATTGATTCTTACGTGAAGAAGCACTACTCAATAATGGTTACGAAGAATTACTGCTCAATATTTTATTGATTTAATAATTGCTTTGCGTTGATATTTTATATTCACGTTGTTTCAATAATTGTCATTACACAAGATTTTTCATTATCGAAGCAATAATTCATATTATCCTAATAATATTATTGGATAACATTATTGGCAATGTCTAGAAAGTTCGCTACAAGGAGAGGTTTGGTCACCTAATTGCGGCGCCAAGAAGAGAGAGATCCTTATTGAAAGCCCTCTTTCTTAAACTACGGCACAAGATCACGATCTCGATAATATTATTTGTGAATAATTAATTATTGATTTATATAATGAGGAAAATATTGATTTTATGTGGATATAGATGGAGAAATTTTTAATGTGATAATTGTTGAAAATTAATATTTTATCTTTTTCTGATAAAATAATTCATTTAAATATATTATTTTAATAATATAATAATGGTGTTATTTTTACAACGAATGTGGGATATATGAGTATACGAGGAGGAAGAGTGTTTTTGTTGCAATAAATGTTTAAAACATGTTAAACATGTCGGTGGACCCCATTTATTGATTGAAATTTGATTATAGCCTGTAAAATTGCCCGTTTGTGGATTTCGGTTAATTTCTGTTTGGAATTTGGAAAAACTTCCTTCTGCAAAGTTGTAGATAATGGAATTTCCTATGGAAAGTCGCGTGTTTTGAATTTTTATGATAAAAGAGCTATTTATTATGAATTATTGAAGTTCCAAAGTTCCGAAATAATTGATTTTTGGAAGTTTTAATTGTTTTAATTAACAAAAACGTTTTTTAGATGTACGAGCCTCATTTTACATGTGTTAGGTTGCTGATTTCAGATTCTCAAAGGTTGGCGTAGACAAATTTTTATAAATATATTATTATATTAAATTTTCTCGCTTTTGGTGTTACGGCATTTTCCTATAAATAGGTGCTTAGGGTTAGAATTGAAAATCACACCGTAAATTGAAGTTTTCTCTCTATATTATCGAAGCGTATTCTTGTGAGTATTTTGAGTATAATTTGAGTATTGCTATACGATGCGCAAGTTCAAGTCATAGCTTATATCCTGTGTTTCAACTAAAGTCTTGTCTCTTTCGAGGTAAGGGATATTATTATTTTTGTAATGATATTATTTCTTCAATATCATTATCTTTGAAATATTGATCCAAGTTTTTATCAAAATTGGAACTTTTGGTGTTTGAGTTACTATTCACGATATCACAGACTATTCACGATACTGATATTATTATTCACGAATACGACACTATTCATCGAAAAATGAAAATTTTCCTTTTAAATCTAAAATATCTATTGTGGATACTAGCTTTGATTGTATCCATGTTTTGATCATTCTTGAATTTTACACCACCGTAATTATTTTTGAGGTATTTTGGATGTGGATAAAACAAAGTACGAATCCTTAATCCTTAATCCTTGTCATTTTGTTTCACCGGATTCGCTTTTTAAAAATATTTTTCATCATCTTCATCTTAAATGATGATATTATGGAATATCTTTGGCCCGTAGTGCAAAGATGAATGATTTCTGAAGAATATCTTTGGTCAGTAGTGCAAAGATGAACAGTGTTTAGATGAACATGACCAATCGATGAATATCTTTGATGCAGTAGTAAAGATGAATATTTGATTCCAGATATATGTTGATTGATGTTACAGGGATAAAATATCGACGATGAACTTTTAAATTCATATATATAAGATAGTAGTTTGCATTCTCTACTTAACTCTTCTAATGAATTATTATTTCCGCTGCGAAGATTGATTTAAAACCGGTTGTCTATTGTATTCTATTAGATTTTTCCCTGTTGGAGACTAACGATAATTTGTTGTATATTATCTTAGTCATAATATTCTTTACTGGGCTAGTTGAGCTCACCCTTTTCCTTGTTGTTCCATTTTTCTTCTCAGGAGGCGAGAATGTAGCGAGTACTAGTCGGGGTATGGAATGAAGGTTCTAGAGAGAGTTGTTTAGTAGTCCTCACCATTTTTGTAAAATAATGTATCAATAATTATGATGGGGATTTATTTGCGTGTGGATATTGTCTAGATGGCAATATCTATATTTAAACTCACAATTTATATGTTGTAATAATAAAGTTGTAGTTGTTTCTGCAACATGTATTGACAACTCAGAATGGGTGATGTATACCTATTTTGGGGGCGTCACACTAAAGGTTAGAATGAATTGTCAACCTTGCCACTAAAAGTAAAAACCAAATAACCAAATTGCCCTTCTTGCATTATTTAATAGATAACTTGTAAAACTTGTCATAAAATTTAGTTGGTGACCAACTTTAGCTAGCCATATGGTCTAGTACTAGCCTTTAATCAGCCAAAACCTACCCTCATGATCAGCCATGGTCTTTGCATCAAATTATATATAGATTGAGAGAGAGGAAAGTTCATAATTTTGTCCAAATTGTTCACAAACACACCACCAAGCTTCTCTCTCTCTAACCCATGAATTGTTTGAGCATTTCAGTCCCATAAGCAATCCCCACATTTACCACTAACAGATCAGAAGGACAGAATCAAAAATCAAAAAAGGTTAAAGGTAAACCCTAAGCCAATAAGATTTGATCTAGTATGCTATGATGGATTTATTGTTTTTGTGTTTAAACATGTTATATGTTGTGTTAATCCATGATCTGGGTTGGTATTTAGTGAATCCATAACATTTAAATGCTCAAAATTGGTGTTTTCAAAATTTTGGAAAATTTTTAAATTGAGTTTGACAACCGAATGTCAGACTCTGTAAATCTCAGCATGTTATGTTTTGTTGTTGTTTAAGTGTTTGATCTTGTAGTATGTTATGCTAGCTTTGATATAGAACTTGATTTAGAGTCAGATCTGTTATAGATTTGAAGTTATAATCGGTCAAAACCCATTGACCGGGTATGACCAAACTAATTCTGGGTAACCCAGAAAGCCTTATGCAGCATCTGACAAGATTTTTAAAAGCATTGATCTGTCAGATGTTAAGCTTTTTGTTGATGTTAGTGTAACCAGTTTGTAGCCTGTAGTATTGGCTCTATAACCATGACTTTATATCACTCAAATCATCACTTTACTGAGAGTGGTGGTTGGTCAAACCAAACTGGACGAAGACGATGTTGTTATTGTCTCGAACTCGCCTTTTTACGGGTAACCTAAAAATCAATGAACGCTATGTCTCTCGACAAGGTTTGGAGTGTTAGATCTTATGAATCGATGTTGGTTGACTTAACTCGATGAATGATATGTACTACTCGACATGAGCACTACAACCCCACCCTATTAACGCTTTTAACAATTATATTAATTTCTAAAAATCATTTAAAAATAGTAAATAAATTCTAAAAATTCCAAAATCGGTTTTAAAATGATTTTAAGTTATAAAATTAACTTTTAATAATTTGACATATTTTTTTCATAAATATTAGTAATTATTTGAATATTATTGATATTAAATTTATTTAATAAATGCATTAAATATATTAATTAAAAATGATTTTATTATATTAAAAATCATTTTAAATGATAATAAGGTATTTAATAATATTTTAAGTTATAAAATATAACATTCAATATTTTAATGTAAATTTCATTAATTATTTAATATTAATGATATTAGATTTATTTAATAATTATATTAAATAAATTAGTTTAAAATGTTTTTAATTTTATAAAAATCATTTTAAATGGAAATGAAGAGTTTAAAGATATTCTAAGTTATAAAATATAAATTTTAATATTTTAAGATAAATTTTATTAATTATTTAATATTAATGATATTAGATTTATTTAATAATAATATTAAATAAATAGTTTTAAAATGGCTTTATTAATTTAAAAATCATTTAAAAAGGGTATAATTGAATTAAGAATATTTTAAGTTATAATTAATGACTTTTAATATTTTGATAGATAAAGCATTAATATTTAAATATTAATGGTAATTATTTAAACATGATTTTAAATGTTTTCAAAAATCATTTAAGGGTAACAATTAATACTATAAAAGTATTTTTGGGTTATTATAAAATAACTTTGATATTTTGGTAAGGGTTGCATTAATACTTTAATATTATTTAAATATTAATAATAATTGAATTATTTAATATTTAAATCATTTAATAATGATTCCAGAGTTTGAAAATTATGAAAAATTATAATAATTAATTATAAATTATTATAAGTCATTTACAAATAATATGATTGATATTTAAATTGTCCAGAATAATATTTGAGTTACAGATTAGAGTTTTATACTCAGAAATTACCTGATAAAGTCATCGGTACACCAAAATGCTACCGAATTTGATTTAAACCTATATAGTTTGATTGTATAAGTGTTTGTTTGTGACTTAATGACTGATATAACTATGTGACAATGTGATTAGGTTATGTATTAACTGTAAATGACAGTGTAATGCGTTATGATATGTTATTCTAATCTATAGAACAATCTTATAAATGATAGGTCGTTGAATTAAGGATAGAACTAAGTTATGTAAGCAGCAGACCAGGCAAGTATCCTACCTTTGCATTTTCTTTATGCAATAGACATGAGTAAGAAGTTTCAGAATTATATTATTATTGTATCAGATTATTAACCCTATTATTATATATGTTATATCCGATCATTGATTATCAACATGATACAGATTTAGAAATATTATTGAATATGATAAAACCTTTTTGTATCCAATCAAATTATTTTGGTTCGGATTCCAGACTAAGTATGAACATACCGATCAAGGGAAAACTTTTATGCGCCCAAGGCGGACAGAGTGAACGATAATATCGTTCTTGCATGTAGTATTGATCAATCAAGAGGCATAACGATCAAGGAAAAACTTTTGATCACCCCGCTGCAGTAAGTTATGACGGTTTGCGAATGAAGTTCTGCTAAACCTTTTCGAAAATTGAGAACAATGTTCATAGTATGTCACCTTAACCCTATTTATAGTCAATACGTAGTTTCAAAAATTTGATAGAGAGTTGTTATGTTATTATTATCGATTCAGATTAATTCACAACCATTGATTTGTTGTAGAAGGGTAGTACCATGAAAACATTTAATCCTTTCAACTAATATTTATAATTGTTATTACTTACTGGGCACTCAAATGCTCATCCTTGCTTAAATTAAATGTTTTCAGTTAAGTATGACCAACCAGAGGGCTCTGCTAGGAATAAAGGGAAAGGAAAGCTGTCAGGATAAGTTTGTGTTATCTTATGTTATAACTAGACTTAAATAAGATGATGATATTTATTATCGATCATGTAATGAAATATTTTAAGGTCGCGTACTTGGGATTTAGAAAACTCTAATATGTAAATTAAGTTTGATATTTATGATATTATTATTATTAATCGCTCAAAAGAAATGGTATTGTGAAACCTTGAATTCGGGTTTCAAGTACCTAAATTTGGGGCGTTATGAGTTGGTATCGAGCTTTAGGGTTAGAAACCATAGGTGGGAGTAGACCTTAGAGGCTATAACCTTAGAACCTGTAGTAGAGGAAAACGTTGAAAGTACAAATAACTCATATAGAGTTTAAAAGGAGATGAATCGAATAAATTCATCATTAAACAAAAATAAAAGATAACTTATATAAACCTTTTTCTTGCTTTGTGTATATATTATATGCTAATAAGGATAATTTATGTGTAGATGTTAGGAGGAAAAGGATTAGGATACCCCAAGATCGTAAAGAAGGAGCCAATATCAAAGCCAATAGCTGAAGTAGAGGCTCACGTTGAAGATAACCTTGATGAGGTGATCCTTTTGGAAAATATAGTACCGGACCCAGAAATGGTGGAATTAACAGATAGTGATTTAGAAACTAAAGTTGAAGCTGATCAAGCATCAACGGAGGTGCAGAATCTGAGGAACAAGGTTTCTTCTCTAGAAAAGCTGTGGGAAATAGAAAAGCTGTTAAATAGTCAATTGCGAAAAGTCTTACTAGAAACAATGGAAGAACATGATAAGCTTAAGATCCAAATTGACCAAATGGGAGCCACAAAAAACTTATCGGGTGCAGCTCCTAGCAAGAAGGGGAAAAGAAAGATAGAAGGCCATGACTTAGGAAAATTCGATAAGAAGAAATGGAAAAAGATATGTTATCTTTGCGGTTATAAAGGACATACCACTCTGTATTGTCCCGACTATAAACCAGGTGCATATTTTATTTGTGGATTGGAAGGTCATCAGGCGAAGGGTTGTCCAGAATCAGGAAAGAGGTGTAGGAAATAGGTAGAATTAGTATTTGATTATGTATGTTTGGAAATGTACATGTGTATTGTAATAATCCCAACTTTGGTGTAAGTTATGGTAGCAATTCCCGACTTTTGTGGTCACAAAGGGATATCGGATGTTTAAAGAAGTATGTGTTATGCTATGTACTATGAATTAGTTGAATGAATATGAATCTATGTTTGGTTAATGGAATAAGTTTGAAATATTAAACTTATACGATAAGGTTTAGAATGTAAGTTAATAAAATATAGATTTTATTTTATTTAACTAGAAAATGCCGCCAAGACGTCAAACTCGAAACCAAAGGGAAGAAGAATCTGTCAACAATGATGGAGGACAACAACCAGATCTGATGCAGAATTTCACGAACATGGTAGCTTAGGCCATGCAGAATGGAATGCCAGCGGCGGGAAATCAGCCAGACAACCGATTTGCGAACTTCAAGGAATTTAAGGCCGTAGGACCGCCCAAATTTAGAGGTACCACTGACCCGATAGAAGCCCAAACTTGGGTTAAAGAAATAGAAAAAGCGTTTGTAGTTGCTAGGGTAGATGAGGGGCAAAATACAGCTTTTGCCACCTATATGATGAAGGGAGAGGCAAATTTTTGGTGGGAGGCAAATCAAGCTAGGGCAAGAGAAGGAGTAATAGCATGGACTATGTTTAAGACGCTATTCTTTGAGAATTATTTCTCGGCTAGTGTGCAGGCTAGGATGGAGGTGAAGTTTTTAGAATTGAAATAGGAGAACTTGACAGTTGCGGAGTATGCCGCAAAGTTCAATGAGTTAGCTAGGTTCGCTCAACACCAAGTGGATACAGAAGCTAGAAAGGCAAGGAGGTTCGAGCTAGGCCTAAAACCCTAGCTCTATAATAAGGTGGCGGTGTTGCAGATCAATACGTTTGCCGCACTCTTAGAAAAGCCTATCATAGCTGAAGGGGGAAGTGAGGCCATGAGCCTCTACAATAGGGAGAGGAAGAATAAGGGTGATGGAGCTGGGAAGCTAGAAGTAGGTAGTGGAAGTAGGGGTGAAAAAAGGAAATGTAAGAATGTTGGGAGTGTCCAAGTCAAGCAAGAAGGTGTGAAAAAGTAGGTTGTGCAATGTAAGAATTGTGGGAAAAGTCATTCAAGTGAGTGTCTTAAGGGTAAGTTTGTGTGCTACAAGTGTGGGCAGGAGGGACATATCACTCTTAACTGCCCCAATCCTAGGATGAGCAATGGGTGTTTTCTGTGTGGATCCACGGAGCATAAGGTGAAAGACTGTCCAAAAAAGAGAATGGATATAGGGAGCGTGAATAAGGGAAAAGGTAGTGGAACAATGGCGATAACGGGACCAACTTCGACGAAATCAACCGCAAGAGTCTTCAACACGACGGTTCGAGTGATCTTTATAGACCTGAGGATGGAACTTCGTATTATTATTCGTATAAATTGTATTTTTTGTATATATGATTTTCTAAAATATAAGTAAACTATGTTATAAAGAAATTTTGAAGAAGAAATTTGGGTTCTGTTAAAAATCAAATTTTCGTAGAATTAGATAGACAAGCTTTATGTTAAGTAGTTAAAGATCAGTTCGATCAAATCTGATCAAGATCTACTTGAAATGACTGCGTACCCTATATGCCCTAGTGTCTATAGGTTTTAAAGCGGTGATACAGGGGACATAATCCTTATAAGGGAGGGTGGATGTATTAACCCAATATTTTCAATAAGAAATTTTTCGAATAAATTTTATATATATATATATATAAGGGTGGTAATATGTGCAAAGTAAAGTATATATGTATATATGTGATAAATAAAATTATTTATTAGATGAATAATTATAAATAAATTTTTTTAAGAATTATTGATCATTATAGATGATATTCTTATAATAAATTAATTTTGTAATAAAATATTGATTATTTAATTTCCATGAAAATATAATTATTGTATATATGATATGATTATTATGATATGTATTTTATTATATTAGTTAAGTTATTTATTTTAACTTAATTAATAATGCTATTTATGAAGGTTATATCAGATATGAATTCAAAACCCTAAGTCTAGATTTTGAATATGGAATGAGAATAATAATATAATGTTATTTATATTTCAGTAATATAGATATGTCTGATATGTGTGTAATGTTAATTTGTAGATCAGTTATAGTAAAATAGTACAAACCCTAGCATTACTTATAAACTATAGTACAGAGTCAGTTATGACTGTAAGATTTGTTAAGTTGTGTGTTATGTAATTAATAACCATTATTATGTTTAATGTTAATTAGGTAAACCCTAATTGATATTTAGAAACCCTAATTGCTATGTTATAAACCCTAATTATTAATTTAGCAAGCTTAATAGTAATTAGTAGATTATAGAGTCTAATTTGCAAGTCTAAAGTGATTAAGGAACTTAATTTCATTAAGGAACCCTAACTCACCTTTTTAGAAACTAAGATTCCTATTTTGCCCTTAATACACAATTCTAGATTTAGAGCTTAAGAAACCTTAGGGTTAAACCCTAAGGGTTAGAATGAATTATCAACCTTGCCACTAAAAGAAAAACCAAATGACTAAATTGCCTTTCTTGCATTATTTAATAGATAGCTTGTAAAACTTGTCATAACTTTAGTTGGTGACCAACTTTAGCTAGCCATGTGGTCTAGTACTAGCCTTTAATCAGCCAAAACCTGCCCTCATGATCAGCCATGGTCCTTGCATCAAATTATATATAGATTGAGAAAGAGGAAAGTTCATAATTTTGTCCCAATTGTTCACATACACACCACCAAGCTTCTCTCTCTCTCTAACCCACGAATTGTTTGAGCATTTCAGTCCCATAAGCAAGCCCCACATTTACCACTAACAGATCAGAAGGTCAGAATCAAAAATCAAAGCTCAAAGGTAAACCCTAAGCCAATAAGATTTGATCTAGTATGCTATGATGGATTTGTTGTTTTTGTGTTTAAACATGTTATATGTTGTGTTAATCCATGATCTGGGTTGGTATTTAGTGAATCCATAACATTTAAATGCTCAAAATTGGTGATTTCAAAATTCTGAATTTTTTTTTTAAATTGAGTCTGACAACCAAATGTCAGACCATGTAAATCTCAGCATGTTATGTTTTGTTGTTATTTAAGTGTTTGATCTTATAGTATGTTATGCTAGCTTTGATATAGAACTTGATTTAGAGTCAGATATGTTGTAGATTTGAAGTTATTATCGGTCAAAACCCGTTGACCGGGCATGACCAGACTAATTCTGGGTAACCCAGAAAGCCTTATGCAGCATCTGACAAGATTTTTAAAAGCATTGATCTGTCAGATGTTAAACTTTTTGTTGATGTTAGTGTAACCAGTTTGTAGCCTGTAGTATTGGCTCTATAACCATGAATTTATATCACTTAAACCATCACTTTACTGAGAGTGGTGGTTGGTCAAACCAGCCTAGACGAGCACGAACTCAATTTTCTGGGTAACCCAAAAAACTGATGAACGTTGTCTATGACAAGGTTTGACTATGTAAGATCTTATGAATCTGATGTTGTTTGACTAACCTGATGAATGATATGTGTAATCTGACATGAGCACTACAACCCTGACCCATTAGAACGTTTTAACAATTAACAAAACTTGAAGAAAATTAAGCCTCAAACTGCCTACTCGAAGCTGACTAGGTTTCTGGGTAACCCAGAAAACCCAGAAAGCTCTGACAGTAAGTTTGATGGGCTAGATCTCCTTGTTGTAATGTGTTATGACTTAGATGATAGTTGGATGTTCTAGTGTTACAACAATACTACAATGTCAGTGTCTTAGTTAGCTCAGATATTGTTTATACAGAGAATAAGAGGTGGTCAAACATGACACCTTCATCACTGACTGTCAGCGTTCTTGAGCCTCAAGAACACTTAGGCGACACTTACTGTCGCTAAAGGCTATAGCGACAAACTTATTAATTTTAATTATATCAATTTCTAAAAATTATTTAAAAATAGTAAATAAATTCTAAAAATTCCAAAATCAATTTTAAAAATTATTTTAAGTTATAAAAATTAACTTTTAATAATTTGACATATTTTTCATTAATATTAGTAATTATTTGAATATTATTGATATTAAATTTATTTAATAAATACATTTAATAAATTAATTAAAAATGATTTTATTATATTAAAATCATTTTAAATGATAATAAGGTATTTAATAATATTTTAAGTTATAAAATGTAACTTTCAATATTTTAATGTAAATTTAATTAATTATTTAATATTAATGATATTAGATTTATTTAATAATTATATTAAATAAATTAGTTTAAAAATGTTTTAATTTTATAAAAATCATTTTAAATGGAAATGAAGAGTTTAAAGATATTCTAAGTTATAAAATATAAATTTTAATATTTTAAGATAAATTTCATTAATTATTTAATATTAATGATATTAGATTTATTTAATAATATTAAATAAATAGTTTTAAAATGGTTTTATTAATTTAAAAATGATTTAAAAAGGATATAATTAAATTACGAATATTTTAAGTTATAATTAATAACTTTTAATATTTTGATAGATAAAGCATTAATATTTAAATATTAATGGTAATTATTTATAAATAATTTTAAATATTTTAAAAATTATTTAAGTGTATTATTAATACTATAAAAGTATTTTGGGTTATTATAAAATAACTTTAATATTTTGGTAAGGGTTGCATTAATACTTTAATATTATTTAAATATTAATAATAATTGAATTATTTAATATTTAAATCATTTAATAATGATTCCAGAGTTTGAAAAATTAAGATAAATTATAATAATTAATTATAAATTATTATAAGTCATTTATAAATAATATGATTGATATTTAAATTGTCCAGAATAATATTTGAGTTACAGATTAGAGTTTTATACTCAGAAATTACCCGATAAAGTCATCGGTACACCAAAATGCTACCGAATTTGATTTGAACCTATATAGTTTGATTGTATAAGTGTTTGTTTGTGACTTAATGACTGATATAACTATGTGACAATGTGATTAGGTTATGTATTAACTGTAAATGACAGTGTAATGCGTTATGATATGTTATTCTAATCTATAGAACAATCTTATAAATGATAGGTCGTTGAATTAAGGATAGAACTAAGTTATGTAAAAGCGACCCAGCAAAAGTATCCTACCTTTGCATTTTCTTTATGCAATGGACATGAGTAAGAAGTTTCAGAATTATATTATTATTGTATCAGATTATTAACCCTATTATTATATATGTTATATCCGATCATTGATTATCAACATGATACTATATAGCAAATCAGATATATATATATTCTGTTCGTTAATTTCTATATGTGATTATACAAGTGTCCCCACTTGTATAATCATTGTATTTAATCCCATGTTGATATATATATACACACACACACACCCCCCCCTATTGAACCCTAGTATGTATACGTTAAGAAAAAGCCGTCTAAGCTATTTGACTAGCTTGACACAGATTTTGAAATATTGTTAAATATGATAAAACCTATTTGTATTCAATTAAATTATTTTGGTTCGGATTCCAGACTAAGTATGAACATCCCAATCAAGGAAAAACTTTTATGAGCCCAAGGCGGACAGAGTGAACGATAATATTGTTCTTGCATGTAGTATTGATCAATACTGAGGCGAATCTATTTGATCACCCCACACGTGCAGAAGTTATGACCGGTTTGCGATGAAGTTCTATTAAACCTTTTTGAAAATTGAGAACAATGTTCATAGTATGTCACCTTAACCCTATTTATAGTCAATACGTAGTTTCAAAAATTTGATAGAGAGTTGTTATGTTATTATTATCGGTTCAGATTACTTCACAACCATTGATTTGTTGTAGAAGGGTAGTACCAAGAAAACATTTAATCCTTTCAGCTAATATTTATAATTGTTATTACTTGCTGGGCACTCAAATGCTCATCCTTGCTTAAATTAAATGTTTTCAGTTAAGTATGACCAACCATAGGGCTCTGCTAGGAATAAAGGGAAATGAAAGCTGTCAGAATAAGTTTGTGTTATCTTATGTAATAGCTAGACTTAAATAAGATGATGATATTTATTATCTATCATCTAATGAAATGTTTTAAGGTCGCGTACCTGGGATTTAGAAAACTCTGGTATATAAATTAAGTTTGATATTTATTATATTATTATTATTCCGCTCAAAGAAATGGTATCGTGAAGCACTGAATTCAAGTTTTAAGTATCTAAATTTGGGGACATCACAGTCAACATCGCGACCCTAGCCTGATCTCTATCATAGGTCATCAGATGTAAGCTCGCTCCCAGATCTCAGTCTTTGAATCTTTGAATAACAAAGGCACTTTTCAGAGTGGGAGAATCCATCACAAATGCTGGTAGCCCAGCAGTCAAGTCCCCATCGATGGTAATGTTAGCCTCCTCCATAGGCTCCTCATCGTCAGAATCAATATCCTGCACTGTGGATACTACCATAGTCGATGCAGTCTCTGTCTCCATCCATGTTGAATACTCTGCAGAATAACCCGGATGACTGACACAAAAATTAGATAGCTCTCGCTGATCCCAACAGGCATACAACCTGGATCTGTCCGCTGATGATAAGTGGCGAGAAGCGAAGTGCTGAATCACCGCCCCTCATATGGGTGGAAATCCTAAAACTGGTCAAACTGACACATCACGGCCAGTGGGTGGTAGGTGATCATCCCTCTCAAACCAGCTAGAGGTAGATAATCCATGCCCAGAGCATGAGTAATAAAGTTATAGGGTGAGCTAAGCCCTGTACACGGAAATATAGCTAATGGATCTCCAATCCCTGCCAGGAAAGCTGACCAAGATGCAGCATCTGTATACTCCGCAGGCTGAAAGGAGTACGACATCGCTATATCATGGGTGAAACAATATCCATGCCGTCTGAATGTGCCAATCGGTCCCAAGTGTGATATAAACCACACGTCATAACACGCATCGAAAGTACGCCTATGAACACTTCATTTGATAAGTGCAAAGAATATGTGACCGACCTCAAAGTCTCTGCCATATTCATTGGTAGGATGGTGTGACCCTCCCGGAGAGCTCTCACTTCCGTAATGACACCGATGTCCAACTCATCTATGTATAGTGGCATATAGACGTATAAAAATACGCACAGCAGTAGTACATCCACTCTGGCCAAACGCCACTAATCCTCCGGTGTGGTGAAATCCCTGGAATGCCGTGCATAACTATCCTCAGAGCCAAATCTGTTAAACAGAAAACGCTGGGATATCACGTGGCTGGATGTAATCTCATCCTGTACAACTCTACGCTGCAATCTGGTGAGGGTCATGAACTGTCTACTCATGTCTCCGATCGCCATGTGCACGCAAGGTCTGTCCAACGACAACATCATCAACTGTGCATACTCCTCCAAAGTAGGAGTCAACTATCGGGTCCCGAATCGAAAAACCTGTCTCTCCGATACCCAATGCTCTAGCATACCATCTATGAACCCTGTGGGAACCTGAAACATCAACAAGGTCATAGTGTGTTGCAACAAATGATCTACGGTCACCCTGTCTGGTGGTGACATACTATCATACCATGAGCGCATACCAGATGCCACCAAAAATGGTGGGGTATGATCAATACGACTAACTGTCGAAGAAGGCATCTGTACGGGCCATGTCATAAGACCATCCAAGAGTCAATGCTGAATATCTATGGACATACATACATATGCATAACATAATAACATGCATGATACAATAGATGGCAATATGATATAGGGAATGGAAAATTGTATATATATTCCTAAGTATATCATCATCGAATACATCTCTGTACAGCTAAAATACAGGGAAATGGGGTGAAGCTACCCAATATCTCAATAGAGGCCTATCAAAAGATATAGCGAGAATGGGGTGAAGCTACCCAGTAGTTAATAGAGGCCTATCAAAAGAGATAACGAGAAATATATATCAGAAGAAGTCGATGGTATCGATGTCTACATCGTCAATCCTGTCCACCTGATGTAACTCCTCTTGAGTCACTGGATCTCTATCTACAGGGATGTCAGGCCTATACAAGGGAGGATCTGAAAGTAGTATGCACACAAGCCAATCATGTTTGATGATAAAGCATATACTTTGTAACAATCTTATTCATTTATTAATAAAAAGGTATTAATTTATTAAAGGCTTTTAATTATCTACATGATGATGTTTTATAATATGTGATAAACCCATAGTTTTAAGCAATGCTTTTAGAATAATGATGATGATCATTCTAATGAGATCTAAATTCTTAGAAAGCTTAAAACTAAAATAGTTCCCAATCGTTGGATTACTAAATTGGTGATTAGTAAATCCGGATAGATTGGTACATACATTGCTTGCTCATTGGATGAGGATGATTGATCTCATGATCATTTGTGTGGAGACACTAAAGCAAATATATAGGTGCTTATTAGAGAATAAGTTCACTGAACGTGGCTCGCTAAGGAATACCTAATGGAGTTTTACTTGTCTGTCAATAGGAATTCCTGTAGTGATAGTAGTACAAGTGATCCTTGGACTTGAGATCATCATAGTGTCTTGTGTATGATGAGTTATACTTTGACTTATTCCTTAAGACCCTTAGGGTATATCAAAGGGTATGCTTGGGTATAATAAGTTGTATATGGAGATAATGTATGATCAATGAAGAATCTACCACTTATTAAAAAGAAGAGAATGTCCTATGTGATTCGATAAATGACAACCCAAAGTAGTCCTTGGTTATAAGAATGAAATTAGAAAGGAGTTTCTAATTTGCATTATTTGAGTTGTGCATTTAAGGATCGAAATACATATAATTAAATAAAATAAGACTTGACAAAGAATTCCATGCCTTATATTTAATTGGGACATCAGATGGTGGAAGGATTGAATTGTACTATCAGAACTATTTACTCAAAGGTTCTTTAATGATTAATGTTGAAATCTATATTATCCGGAAAGTCGTTGATCGCTAGGGGAGGCTTATCCTTATTGTAGAATAAATATTATTTATTTAAATAAATTAATTATTTAATTTATTTATTTAAATAAGATTAGAATTATTTCTAATTGATTTATTCACAACCTGTTTAATATGGAGAACCTAAAGGGTCACACCATAAAAGGAAGAATAATTATTTAAGAAGTTAATGGCATAATCGTAATAATATATTAAGTATATTTAATTTAATCTATGGTGATAGAATAAATTAAATAGCTTAATATTTATTATTTAATATTTTAGAAATATTAAATATAAATTAATAAGAGGAGTCTTATTAATATTATTATTTTAATTTCTAAAAGAGTTTAGGAATTAATTTAATATAAGTACTCTCATTTATTCCTAATTGGATTAGGAAGGAAAATTAGTTAAAGGAGTTTAATCAATTATCCCTAATAAGATTAGGGAGCTTAATTAATTAAAAGAATTTAATTAATTAAATAAATCCCAATTCCTTCATTGTTAATGTGGGTTGCCCACATCTATAAATAAGAGGAGTCTTATTATGGGTGGTGGTTTTGTTGACTTTTACAACATACGTAATAATTCCAATAGTTGGGAGAGTACGCCTTTTCTATACAGATAGGAAAAACTAGGGTTTGAGCCAATACCCCTTCTTCTTGAAAATTCTTTTTTCCTTGGTGGATCACCTCTAGAGGCCAAACATTTGGGTGGCTAACGTTGATCAAAGGAAGGAACCAAACCCGGTGGATTCAAGTTGAACGCGAAAATGATTGGAGGTGAACTTGTACCTGAGGAAGCTCGGATCTTCAAGGGTATGTTTCTTAATCATCCTTTTCGTTTAATTAATAATTATGCATAAAGGATGATCCGGGTATATGGTTTGTAAAATTTTTAAACTCTGATTTTACACGTTTCCGCACTTTTTATGCAATTTGATTGCGTTCATGAATATTACAAACCTAACAGTGGCATCAGAGCCAAATCTTTATGCGAATTATTAATTGTTTTAATTTGATATGTATATTGATATGTGTTTAGAATAATTTAATTGGGCATAATTTGTTGTATAAAATTTATTTTATAAAAGAAAAAAAAAGGCGAAAGCTGTTTTTAAATTGGAAATTCCGTGCTTTCCGTCATTCATGTAATCATTGTGAGACATGGGTCATGATTGACCACGTGGGTCATGATTGATATATGATGTATTATATATTTTAGTTACCAATCCTGCAGCGTGGGCAACAATGTGTATAAGGCAATGCACGGAAATCAAGGAATTTCAATATATATATATATATATATATATATATATATATATATATATTTTTTAATGCATGCAATGCAATCAAGCATGTTAACAGCTTTTTTTTTTTAAAAAAGGTACTTATACAGTTTTATAATATATATATATATATTGGTAATTGTATTATATATATATATATATAGTTATATATATATATACTATATATATATATATTATTTTAATTATTTTATAATTAAAATAAAATGTTTATTTTAATTTTAAAATAAAAGTTTATTTTAATATTAAAATAAAGTAGTTTATTTTAATTTTAAAATTAGAATTTCATGCTAACTAATTAGAGTTGGAATTTGATTCCATGATAACTAATTGGAGTTAAAATTGGATTTTATTTTTCCTAAAATAAAGGAGTTTATTTGTGAATAGGGAAGTAAATCCATCTTTCCTTAAATAAAGGAGTTTGTTTAGATATGAAATAAGATTTCATATTATTCAAAATAAAAGAGTTTATTTGTGAATAGGAAAGAGAATCCATGTTTCCTTAAAATAAAGGAGTTTATTTAAATATGAAATAAGATTTCATATTATTCAAAATAAAGGAGTTTATTTGTGAATAGGAAAAGAATTCGTGTTTCCTTTAATAATTTTTTTTTACATGGAATTGGATTCCATAATTAATTAAAATAAAGGAGTTTATTTTGATTAAATATTTTGATTAAAATAAAATAATTTATTTTATTCAAAATTGGATAAATTAAAATAAAATAGTTTTATTTTGATTTAAATTTGGATTAAAATAAAGGTGTTTATTTTGATTCAAAATTAGATTTTATACTAACTAAATTTGCCCATTAAATGATATCAATATATATATATATTAAATGTTTATTATTCATAAGATGAATGTTATTTATTGATGCATATGGTGATGTGTATGATAATAAATGGGATTGATTATGGACTATTGACCAATATGATTGGATTTTATTTTAGTTGGATGCATGAATGTATGGGTTTTATTAAATGGGGTCTCACAGATTTTCGCCTTCTCTCTATTTTTCTTAATATAAATTCTATCTCCTCCTATGTACTTTCCTCGATCACGATCAAGGTTTCTATTTATTTTAAATAGTTTTGTAATAGGAATAGTTAGAATTAATTTTGAAGAATTAGAGATCAAGGAGCAAGGAGCAAGGAGCGCTTGAAGACCCGGGTTTGTAATGGAGCCCGGTTTAAATGTAATAGTTATATTTAAATATTATTTCTTGCACCTAGGGTTTGACCTTTTGGTTCACTTGGTGGCTCTAGTGAACCAAACTAGAATAAAAGTCCATAATCAATCCGTAGAGAATATAGTATTCTATATGTTCATGCTTATACTATATATATTATATATTATGTAAACATGCTTCGCATGTTCATTAATATGACGCGTATTTTATATATATATGTGCATGCGCGCTAAACAAGATGAGACAAATTAATAACAAACCCCTCAATTTTTTTTATATATTAAGTCCTAAGCGTTCAAAGATATTTGGAATATCGAACGTCGCCTTCTAGCATGATAAAATTAATAGAGTATTAAATATTTAATATGAGTTTGTTGTGTCACCACAAGGCAAGTATTAAGTATTTAAGATGTTAATTTATCACATTTGATGCTTATAAAGAAAATTGAACAATATTGTTTTGTTGTGTCACCACAAGGATGATATTTTTCATTTTTGAATATATGGAGTGCTAGGTCGGACTTAACTTGGATAATTTTGATTCGGATGTGCCACCACTTGATCAAAATAATCTAAGAGGCAAAAAGAAAAGGAGTTGCAAAGTTGATGTAATTGACAAAAGTTGTCTACCTATTTATTTATATATAGTTTGTTGTGTCACCACAAGGCTATATACATTTGAAATGGGATCCTTATTCTCACTAGCAAATCTTTAATTAGATTTTGCCGAACTATATAAGTGAGGGTAATATAGTTTGAAGAAAATAGTGGGAGATACCAATTTAAAACAAGACCTAAATTATTTTGGTAATTAATAAAAGAATGTATGTTAAAATGTTGTTAATTACAAATTCATTTACGAAATTTACAATGTCTAAAATTACTATCATCATACGAAGCATATTAGATGCTAAATTAACTAGATCAAATTAAACTGGATTGGTTAAGGAATTTGAGAATAGTTCTCATAGTCAAAAAGCTATCTTATGTCCTTAATACTTATCCTCAGAATGGTTGCGCATAAATGCCTCGAGGAAGAGATTGCTACTTTTAGAAAGTGGCAAGATGATGCACAATTAGCTCAATGCATCATGCTCGCATCATCTATGAGTAACGAGCTTGACCACAAAGATGAAACTATGGATGCTTCTACTATATTCCCGCACATCAAGTAGTTGATGGTGAGGAAAGTAGGGGCGATAGATATCGAGATATCTAAGGAGCTCTTCCGATCTAGAATGACCGATGACACTCTGAAGATGATAAAAGTCCTTTACATAATCAATTTGATTGATCAATTAGGACAACGAGTTTTGTCATGGATGGAGAGTTGAGCCAAGATTTGATCTTGCACTCACTCCCTTGACTCCTTTCGCAATTGTTGTGAATTTCTCATATGAACAAGCTTAGATATCGCCTTCACTTGATTTGCTTAACATATTGAAAAATGTTGAGAGTCACTTTCCAACCAAGAAAGATCAAGTCTTACTAGTAGGGGCCAAAGGATCTTCTGAAAAGAAGAACGATTCAAAGAAGGTAAATAGAAAGGCAAAAACAAAGGATAATAAGAACAAAACTGACACGGATAGCAAAGGAGCTTGCTTCCACTGCTATAAGCCTGGACACTGGAAAGAAACTGCGAGAAGTATCTTGCAGAGGTTAACCAAAGAAGCTTAGTGAAGTTTCGGTTACAAATACAAATTTGTTCATGATTTAAAATAATTTTTCTTAAAGTCAAGGTTCTACTTGGGTATTGGATACTGACTTTGGTTATCATAAATATAGATTTATGAAGGGACCAAGCAGAAGTAGAAAGCTAAACAAATATAAGTAATCCTATGTGTGGAAAATATAGCAAAAGTTGCCCTATTAGCCATAGAAACTTATAGTTTAGCAATGCCTACGGGCAAATCTATTAAGTCAATAAGTTGTTATTGTATTCCAGTTCTTGTTAAAAATATTATTTCCATTTTATTGCTGGCCAATGAAATCTTTGGTATTATAATTAAGAATAATTGTTGTTCTATTTATAATAATAATGTTTTGTATAGAATGAATATTACTTAATAAATTTTGTATACTGACTTACATGAAAATAATTATACAAATTGAACAAACTAGTATAAGAAAAGGAGATGATCATTCAAAGAGTTGAATGTGTGTATTTGCTAAAATACAAGTGTGAATTATTTGAAAGGTTCAAAGAATTCAGAAGTGAAACAAATTGACAATGTATTAAGATTCTTTGATTAGATCAAGGAATAAATACTTGTGAAATAAGTTTCTAGATCATCTTAAATGGTTTTTTCATAATGGACGCCTCCTGATACGCAATAATTGATTGATGTATTTGAATGGAAAAATCGTACCTTGTTGGACATGGTGCGGTCCATAATGATTTTACCGACATTCCAGTATCCTTCTAGGGTCATGTCCTAGAAATGGCTGCATATCTACGAAAAAGGTAACCTCAAAATTCGGCCCCAAGACTCCATAAAAGTTATGGACAGGGAGGATTCCTAATCTTAAGTATGTTAAGATAAGGGGTTGTCCAACTTATGTGAAAAGGTTTAAAAGGATAAGCTTGGGATAAGATTTGACAAGTACAATTTGTGGGACATCCTAAAGTATGTTTAGGTTATATGTTCTATAATCCTACTTAGCAAAAGGTGTTTGTTACGAAACACGCTGCCTTCTAAGATAAATGTGTTTATTATTGAAGGGGCTAGTGGGAGGATAATAGATCTTGAAAAGTTTAAGAACCACAAAATACTATAAGTCAAATAAGAGGAACCTGTAGATAGACCTATTATACCACAACTGAATCGTAAATCTGGAATAGTACCAAAGATACCTAGGAGGTATGGATTCATCATGGATGATGATGATGAGGTACACATCATAGAAGATGATGATCCAGAGTTATATTCGATGAGGTAAGACTTCTAGTGTGTACAAAAGGGTCAGTGGGAGTGTTGTGAAATTTCTAGTATTATATGTTGATATACTACGGATGAGGAATAACTTATCAATGCTATAATCAGAAAAGATAAAGTTGTCTAAACATTCCTTCATGAATGGTTTGGGAAGAGTGTAAGACCCCAAATTATTAATAAATGAAATTTATTTTCCTCTATTTATTATTTTGAAATAGTAAGGGTTGATTTGATTAATGTGGATAGTTATGGGTAAAATACGCAAATATTTCGAATAAGCAAGTGGTTATAAAATATTCATTATCACTTGAGGATATTCGTTTGGTCGTGGAATATTCAGATCTTTGTTGGGAATATTCGCATGACGACGCCAGCAGCAATTTTGTGGGCCCCATAACGGAAAGCGATTGGATGAAGAAAACGACAAATATAAGTTGTTTATAAATAACAGCGAAGTTATTACCAAGTAATCTTCGTTGGAATACCCGGTGGTTAAAACACACTAATACGCGTTGTTGAACAAGAAGATACCTTCAGATATTGCACCAATTATTGATTCTTACGTAAGAAGACACTACTCAATAATTGTTACGATGAATTACCATCGCTCAAAGATTTTATTTTATTGATTCAATAATTGTTGCGTTGATATTTTATATTCTTTGTTGTTTCAATAATTGTCATTACACAAGATTTTTTTATTATCGGAGCAATAATTCATATTATCTCGAATAATATTATTAGAAAACATTATTGGCAATGTCTAGAAAGTTCTGTCTAAGGAGAGGTTTGGTCACCTAATTGCGCGCACATGAGGAGAAATTCTTATCGAAAGCCCCTCTTCCTAGAAAACTATGCAGTTGTCAATATTGTGATTCTTCTAATATTATTTGTGAATAATTAATTATTGATTCATATGATGAGGAAAATATTGATTTTATGTGGATATAGATGGAGAAAAATTTTAAAATGATAATTGTTGAAAATTAATATTTTATCTTTTTCTGATAAAATAATTCATTTAAATATATTATTTTAATAATATATTAACGGTGATATTTTTACAATGAATGTGGGATATATGAGTATATGAGGAGGAAGAGTATTTTTGTTGCATTAAATGATTAACACATGTTTTGTGTGTCGATGGACCCCATTTCTTGACTGAAATTTGATTATAGCTTGTAAAATCGCCCGTTTATGGATTTCGATCAATTTCTGTTTGGAATTTGGAAAAACTTTCTTCTGCAAAGTTGTAGAGAATTGAATTTCCTATAAAAAGCCTCGAGATTCGAATTTTCTGATAAAAGGGCTATTTATTATGAATTATTGAAGTTCCGGAGTTCCGAAATAATTGATTTTTGGGAGTTTTAATTAATTATTTTGAGAAAAACGTTTTTGGTGAGTTGTGAACCTCATTTAACATGTGTGGCTGGTGTTTTTTGACCAAAAGGTGGGCTAAGGAAAAAATTTGTATAATTATATTAATATTATATTCAGGTTTTACGCTTTGTGTTTCTAAGCATTTTCCTATAAATAGGTGCTTAGGTTAGAATTGAAAATCACACCGTAAATCAAGTTTTCTCTCTATATTATCGAGTGTATTCTTGTGAGTATTTTGAGTATACTTTGAGTATTGCTATACGGTGCAAGTTCAAGTCATAGCCTATATCCTGTTTCAACTAAAGTCTTGTCTTTCGAGGTAAGGATGCTTATTTTCTTCTCAAATGATATTATTTCTTCAATATCATTATCTTTGAAATATTGGTTGGAACTTTTATCAAATTTAGAACTTTTTCATGTCTGGGTTACTATTCATGAGTTACTATTCACGAAAGTTACTATTCATGAGTTACTATTCACGAGTTACTATTCACGAGTACTATTCATGAAAAGCGTGAAGATGTTTTTTTGGAAATTTCTATCTTTTGGTGTCTCGAGTTACTATTCACGATACTGGCACTATTCATTCACGATACTGATACTATTCAATCAAAAAATAAAATTTCTTCTTTTGTCCAAAATATCTATTCGGATACTAGCTTTGATTGTATCCATGTTTTGATCATTCTTGAATTTTACACCACTATGATTATTTTTGAGGTATTTTTGGACATGGATAAAACAAAGTACTAATCCTTAATCCTTAATCCTTATCATTTTGTTTCAATCGGATTCGCTTTCTTTAAAAATATTTTTTATCATCCTCGGTCCTTAAATGATGATATTATTGAATATCTTTGGCCCGTGAGTGCAAAGATGAATGATTTCGATGAATATCTTTGGCCGTAGTGCAAAGATGAACAGTGTTTAAATGAACATGATCAATCGATGAATATCTTTGGCTCAGAGTAGTGCAAAGATGAATATTTGATTCCGATGTATATTGATTGATGTTACAGGGATAAAAGATAGATGATGAACTTTTAAATTCATACATAGAAGATAGTAGTTTGCATTCTCTACTTAACTCTTCTAATGAATTATTATTTCATTGCTAAATATTGATTTAAAATTTGTTGTCTATTGTATTCTATTAGATTTTTCCTGTTGAAGACTAACGATAATTTGTTGTATATTATCTTAGTCATAATATTCTTTTTCGGGCTAGTTGAGCTCACCCTTTTCCTTGTTGTTCCATTTTTCTTCTCGGGAGGCGAGAATGTAAAGAGTACTAGTCGGGTATATGGAATGAAGGTTTTAGAGAGATTTGTTTAGTAGTCCTCACCATTTTGTAAAATAATGTATCAATAATTATGATGGGGATTTATTTATGCGTGGATATTGTCTAGATGACAATATCTCGTATTTAAACTCAAAGTTTATATGTTGTAATAATAAAGTTGTAGTTATTTACGCACCATGTATTTGGCGCACTCGTAATGGGTTGGATGGAATGGATCTATTTTGGGGGCGCCACAATTGGTATCGAGCTATAAGTAAAGAGCCCCGAGCCTCTCGTGACTTCCTGTTGATGGGGGATGCACCGAAGCTAGACTCTCCGTAGGGGACGCCGTTCTGCGGTGGCAAACTGATAGGTATCAATGTGAGGTGCTGACACAAGTTGGTGTCCAGAGTCACAGTTGGTATCAGAGCTTAGGGATATGATCTCTGGCGGAGATCGGGGAATAGAACTAGGAGGGGTGAGATGAGTAAATCCTTCGCTAGTGTGTCCTACCTAAGCTTATTTGTTAGTTGGTTAGTATATAGGGATATTATGTGATATATTGATTTCCTTAATTAACCCTTGTTTTATAGTATTTGAGAATGTCGACTGAGAATATTAACAGTGGAGTAAATGAGACCGTGGAGATGCATGTACTTACCAATGAGGAGAACGTGCAACAGGCTGACAATGTACCTCCTATGAACAACACCACTGAGCAGATGATGAACGAGGGGATGTTTAGAAGTTTTTTGCAGTTCATGCAAAATCGGACGAGGGAGACTCGTGTTCAAAATATAGGAGGAAATGATAGCAATTCACGGGTGGCCACAGCCAAGCAGTTCAAAGAGTTGGGACCACCGAATTCTGGGGAAAGCCGGATCCGATTAAGGCGGAAACGTGGGTCAAACAAATTTTCAAGATATTCGATGTCTTGGGATGCACGAGGAACAGAAGGTTCCATTCGCCACCTTTATGTTCCGTGGCGAGGCAGACATCGGTGGGAATCAGGAAGCGTACTCCATCCAAATTGCACTCGGCATGTCATGGGAGACGTTTTAGAAAGCAGTTCAATGACAAGTACTTCCCGAAAGTATTCGGCTATATGAAGGAAGTGGAGTTTATTAGATCGAGCGTAATAACATGACGGTGTCCCAAAGACGAGGCGAAGTTCATGAGTTATCGAGTTTTGCACCTCATTTGGTGGAGAATGAGGAACGATATGACGCGGATGTTTCGAGAGGTTTGAAACCCAGATACGCCAAGATCTCATTTCTCATAAATTTTCTCTATTCGATGTTGTTGTCAGCGAGGCTCGGTTGTTAGAGCGAGATAACGAGTACGTTCAATCGAGGGACCATAACCAGATCATACTCAAGATAGCGATCATCGTAATAACGATAACCAAATGGAGAAAGAAGAATACGTATAAAGGCGGTAACCACTCGGTGGTAATCGTGGCTATGAAAATATAAGAAGCGAGCCTGGAGGAGATTTTAAAAGAGGAGATTTAACAACGACCATGTGAATACGGCATGATCGAAGCAACAATTGGTTCCAAGGAGGAGAAAGACCACCCATTAGTCAGATGTTAGAAATGCGGACGAGGGGACATATCGCCCCAAACGCGCCTGAACAGTTAAAGGTATGCTATAATTGTGGAAAAGAAGGACATATCGCTTCGAGATCAGACGATATGGAAACCCAGTCCAAATGGAATGGTGACTCAAAAGGATGTCCCGTAAAAGTCAAAGTCAACGGTTCTGGAAGAGCGTTTGTCGTGACAGTCAAAATGCGAGGAACCCAAACGGTTAGCACTCAAGGTTAATTAATTATAAATTCTTGCGAAGTTTATACCTTACTAGATACCCCGGCCTCTACCCATTCTTTTATCTCTCTTGCTTGCGCTCAACGTTTGAACTTGACTCGGAGAAATTAGACTTTGACCTATCTGTGGAGACTCCATTAGAGAAACTTTCATTACATCCGTTGTTTAGAAATCTTGCTTGATTCAGTTGGCACTACCACATTACCATTAACCTTATTTCTATAGAGATATTTGCTTTTGATGTGATTTTAAGGTTAACTACTCATTATGCCAAAATTGATTACTTTCGTAAGGTTGTTAGTTTTCATATTCCTAAGCAACCTGTTATTCGAATTCAAGCAATCAAACCATTATAGTCAAACATTTTCATATCAAGCCATGAAGTCATTCGTTTATTACGGATGTCAAGTTTTTTTAGTCCATGTTATGGATTTGAATAAAGACACGTAAGATTTGAATAATATTCTTGTTGTTATTAATTTTTCCTGACGTATTTCCTGAAGAATTTCTTGGTTTACTCCCAAAGACTGATATTAAATTTTGTATCGACTTTGAACCCAGACAAAACTCATTTCTAAAATCTCATATCGAATGGCTCTATTGAACTTCGTGAGTTAAAATTCAACTATAGAATTTGGTACCGAGCCTTTATCCGGTGACTTCCTTTGTGGAATGCACCGGCCGACTCTCCGTAGGAGACACCATATTCGTGCGATAGTAAACCGACAGTGTCATTGTAACGTCTATCCAAGGTTGGGATATGAGTCACAGCTTGAGAACAACCTAAGCTCATGAATCGAAATACGTAGCTTTCTAGGCTTAGTTGGTTATTATCGAGATTCGTTGAAGGATATTCTCGAATCGATATTCCATTAACTCACCGACTCAGAGAGATACAAAATTCGAATGGAGCAAGGAATGTGGGAAGAGCTTGAAGAACTCAAGAGGAGACTCATTTCAACACATTTTGACCCATGCCATCCTCGAAAAGCGAAAGTGGTAGGCGACGTGTTGAGTAGAAGATCGTATACAAGTACGAAGTACGATATTGTCAAAGACTCATTTCAGATAATTTACAAATAATAAAGATGGAGATGAAAACTCTAGGTACCCACGTGATGATATACGAGTATAATCGACTTTAATCGATAAAGTTAAAGCTGTTCAAGCTACACATCGGAGCTGATAAATTTGAAGAAGGAGGTGCAAGAAGTTGTTATTTCAAAAGCGAGAATCGGTGAGGTGAGGAAAGCTCAAACCTTCGATTTATTAATCCATTTGAAATTCTTGATCGAATAGGAACTGTGCCTATAGACTCGCTTTTACCGCCAAGTATGACGCGTGTTCATAACGCTTTTCACGTATGTTACGTAAATATGTGGACGAATTCAACTACGTCATTGAGTTAGAACCGGACGAGATAGCCAAGACTTAACGTCACGAGGAGGTACCTACCACAAGATCTTAGATAGGAAAGAACATGTCCTATGTATCGAGGTTATACCACAAGTTAAAGTTTTGTGGAGAAACCATGCTATTGAGGAAATGACCTGGGAGTTGGAAACGGAAATGAAAGCGAGGTATTCTCATCTTTTCGAAACACCAGGTACGTACGTCAATTTCGAGGACGAAATTTCATAAGGAGGGGAGGTTGTAAGACCCCAAATTATTAAAAAATGAAATTTATTTTCCTCTATTTATTATTTTAAAATAGTAAGGGTTGATTTGATTAATGTGGATAGTTATGGGTAAAATACGCAAATATTTCGATTAAGCAAGTGGTTATAAAATATTCATTATTGTCGGAGAATATTCGTTTAGTCGTGGAATATTCGTCTTCTGTGAAATATTCGCATTTACGGCCATGCGCTTTTGTGGGCCCCATAACCTATAACGAAATCAATTGGATGAAGAAAACGACAAATATAAGTTGTTTATAAATAACTGGCGTAGTTATTACTGAATTATCTCTTTGTTGGAATACCCGGTGGTTAAAACACACTAATACGCCGTTGTTGAACAAGAAGACACCAGATTGCACACCAATTATTGATTCTTACGTAAGAAGGCACTACTCAATAATTGTTACAAAGAATTACTGCTCAAATATTTTATTTTATTGATTCAATAATTGTTGCGTTGATATTTTATATTGCCGTTGTTTCAATAATTGTCATTACACGTTTTTTTATTATTATCGGAGCAATAATTCATATTATCCGAATAATATTATTAGAAAACATTATTGGCAATGTCTAGATAGTTCTCGCTCTAAGGAGAGGTTTGGTCACCTAATTGCTAAAGTCGATGAAGAGAAATTCTTATTGGAAAGCCCCTCTCTTCCTGTGAACTGCACTGTTGTCAATATTGTGATTCTGTAATATTATTTGTGAATAATTAATTATTGATTCATATGATGAGGAAAATATTGATTTTATGTGGATATAGATGGAGAAAAATTTAAAAAATGACAATTGTTGAAAATTAATATTTTATCTTTTTCTCGATAAAATAATTCATTTAAATATATTATTTTAATAATATATTAACTATGTGATATTTTTACAATGAATGTGGGATATATGAGTATATGAGGAGGAAGAGTATTTTTGTTGCATTAAATAATTAACACATGTTTTGTGTGTCGATGGACCCCATTTCTTGATTTGAAATTTGATTATAAATGTAAAATCGCCTGCTTTTATGGATTTCTTGGCCAATTTCTGCTTGGAATTTGGAAAACTTTCTTACTCGCAAAGTTGTAGAGAATTGAATTTCCTATAAAAGCCTCGAGATTCAATTTTCTGATAAAAGGGCTATTTATTATGAATTATTGAAGTTCCGGGGTTCAAAATAATTGATTTTTGGGAGTTTTAATTAATTATTTTGAGAAAAACGTTTTTGGTGAGTTAGAACCTCATTTAACATGTGTGGCTGGTGTTTTTTGACCAAAAGGTGGGCTAAGGAAAATTTGTATAATTATATTAATATTATATTCATTTTACGCTTTGGTGTTCTAAGCATTTTCCTATAAATAGGGTGCTTAGGTTAGAATTGAAAATCACACCGTAAACTCAAGTTTTCTCTCTCTATATTATCGAGCGTATTCTTGTGAGTATTTTGAGTATACTTTGAGTATTGCTATACTGGTGCAAGTTCAAGTCATAGCCTATATCCTGTTTTTAACTAGAAGTCTTCTTTCGAGGTAAGGGATGCTATTTTCTTCTCAAATGATATTATTTCTTCAATATCATTATCTTTGAAATATTGGTTAGAACTTTTATCAAATTTGAAACTTTTTCATGCTCTGGGGTTACTATTCATGAGTTACTATTCACGAGTTACTATTCATGAGTTACTATTCACGAGTTACTATTCACGAGTACTATTCATGAAGCGTGAAGATGTTTTTGGGAAATTTCTATCTTTTGGTGTACTGAGTTACTATTCACGATACTACGGCACTATTCACGTGATACGATACTATTCAATTTAAAAATAAAATTTCTTCTTTTTGTCCAAAATATCTATTCGGATACTAGCTTTGATTATATCCATGTTTTGATCATTCTTGAATTTTACACCACTATGATTATTTTTTGAGGTATTTTTGGACATGGATAAAACAAAGTACGAATCCTTAATCCTTAATCCTTGTCATTTTGTTTCAATTGGATTCGCTTTTTTAAAATATTTTTATCATCCTCGGTCTTAAATGATGATATTATTGAATATCTTTGCCCAAGTGCAAAGATGAATGATTTCGATGAATATCTTTGGCCCGTAGTGCAAAGATGAACAGTGTTTAAATGAACATGATCAATCGATGAATATCTTTGGCCTCAGAGTGCAAAGATGAATATTTGATTCGAGATGTATATTGATTGATGTTACAGGATAAAAGATGACGATGAACTTTTAAATTCATACATAAGAGATAGTAGTTTGCATTCTCTACTTAACTCTTCTAATGAATTATTATTTCAACATGAATATTGATTTAAAATTTGTTGTCTATTGTATTCTATTAGATTTTTCCCTGTTGAAGACTAACGATAATTTGTTGTATATTATCTTAGTCATAATATTCTTTACTGGGCTAGTTGAGCTCACCCTTTTCCTTGTTGTTCCATTTTTCTTCTCAGGAGGCGAGAATGTAGCGAGTACTAGTCGGGGTATGGAATGAAGGTTCTAGAGAGAGTTGTTTAGTAGTCCACACCATTTTTGTAAAATAATGTATCAATAATTATGATGAGGATTTATTTGCGTGTGGATATTGTCTAGATGACAATATCTGTATTTAAACTCAAAGTTTATATGTTGTAATAATAAAGTTGTAGTTATTTCTGTACCATGTATTTGGCGATTCATAATGGGTTGGATGGAATGGACCTATTTTGGGGGCGTCACAAAGAGTATCTTAATTGGGGATAAAATCTATATAGATAGATACAAGAGGATGCTCGACTTAACCCAAGGAACGTATATTCATTTGATGCTAAAGTCGTTTAGCATGGCAAACTCCAAGAGATGTCTCATGTCGATGAGCTATGGAGTGTATCTCTCTTAATAGTCCCCACAGACTCCTGAAAAGAGAGGTCGTATTAGTGACAATCATGTATGCAATGAAATGTACGAGACCCGATGTTGATCATCATATTATGGAGAAGTTCACTATGAGTCGCTGAAAACATCTTAAAGTGCTTAACCCAAGACTAAGGATGTGATCATATTCATGGTGGGTCTAAATTAAAACTAGAGGGCTTAATGACTCAAGTTTATCGAGGATGCACCAAGATGATGTAAAAATCCACTTTAAGGTAAAGCGTTATCTTGAACGATTAGTGCGATGAATTGAAAGGTTCCAAACAACAAAGAGTTGCTGGTTTAGTGATAAAGATAAAGTATATAGCTGTAAATGAAGCTGCAAGTTGATTGTTTGGATTAAAAGTTCATTACAGAACTAGGAATAGTTCCTAGTTAGAGAAGAAGATTACATATCCATTAACTAAAGCTTATCCAACAGCAGGATAATCGTCACTTAGAGAAGAAGAGTATAAGATACAATGGCGATTGGCTTTAGTGCAAGTGGGAGATTGAAAGTAGTATGCACACAAGCCAATCATGTTTGATGATAAAGCATATACTTTGTAACAATCTTATTCATTTATTAATAAAAAGGTATTAATTTATTAAAGGCTTTTAATTATCTACATGATGCTGTTTTATAATATGTGATAAACCCATAGTTTTAAGCAATGCTTTTAGAATAATGATGATGATCATTCTAATGAGATCTAAATTCTTAGAAAGCTTAAAACTAAAATAGTTCCCAATCGTTGGATTACTAAATTGGGGATTAGTAAATCCGAATAGATTGGTACATACATTGCTTGCTCATTGGATGAGGATGATTGATCTCATGATCATTTGTGCGGAGACACTAAAGCAAATATATAGGTGCTTATTAGAGAATAAGTTCATTTGAGCATTGGCTCTCAGCTAAAGAATACCTAATGGAGTTTTACTTGCCTGTCAATAGGAATTCCTGTAGTGATAATAGTACAAGTGATCCTTGGACTTGAGATCATCATAGTGTCTTGTGTATGATGAGTTATACTTTGACTTATTCCTTAAGACCCTTAGGGTATATCAAAGGGTATGCTTGGGTATAATAAGTTGTACATGAAGATAATGTATGATCAATAAAGAATCTACCACTTCTATTAAAAGAAGAGAAATGTCCTATGTGATTCGATAAATGACAACCCAAGAGTCCTTGGCCAAAGAGTAATGAAATTAGAAAGGAGTTTCTAATTTGCATTATTTGAGTTGTGCATTTAAGGATCGAAATACATATAATTAAATAAAATAAGACTTGACAAAGAATTCCATGTCTTATATTTAATTGGGACATTGTATGGTGGAAGGATTGAATTGTATTGGTAACTATTTACTCAAAGGTTCTTTAATGATTAATGTTGAAATCTATATTATCCGGAAAGTCGTTGATCGCTAGGGAGGCTTATCCCTATTGTAGAATAAATATTATTTATTTAAATAAATTAATTATTTAATTTATTTATTTAAATAAGATTAGAATTGTTCTAATTGATTTATTCACAACCTAGGTTTAATATGGAGAACCTAAAGGGTCACACCATAAAAGGAAGAATAATTATTTAAGAAGTTAATGTCATAATCGTAATAATATAAGTAAGTATATTTAATTTAATCTATGGTGATAGAATAAATTAAATAGCTTAATATTTATTATTTAATATTTTAGAAATATTAAATATAAATTAATAAGAGGAGTCTTATTAATATTATTACAATTAATATTATTATTTTAATTTCTAAAAGAGTTTAGGAATTAATTTAATATAGGTACTCTCATTTATTCCTAATTGGATTAGAAAGGAAAATTAGTTAAAGGAGTTTAATCAATTATCCCTAATAAGATTAGGGAGCTTAATTAATTAAAAAAATTTAATTAATTAAATAAATCCCAATTCCTTCATTGTTAAGGTGGGTTGCCCACATCTATAAATAAGAGGAGTCTTATTATGGGTGGTGGTTTTGTTGACTTTTACAACATACGTAATAATTCCAATAGTTGGGAGAGTACGCCTTTTCTATATAGATAGGAAAAACTAGGGTTTGAGCCAATACCCCTTCTTCTTGAAAATTCTTTTTCCTTGGTGGATCACCTCTAGAGGCCAAACATTTGGGTGGCTAACGTTGATCAAAGGAAGGAACCAAACCCGGTGGATTCAAGTTGAACGCGAAAATGATTGGAGGTGAACTTGTACCTGAGGAAGCTCGGATCTTCAAGGGTATGTTTCTTAATCATCCTTTTCGTTTAATTAATAATTGTGCATAAAGGGTGATCCGGGTATATGGTTTGTAAAATTTTTAAACTCTGATTTTACACGTTTCCGCACTTTTTATGCAATTTGATTGCGTTCATGAATATTACAAACCTAACGAAGGGCATCGAGCCAAATCTTTATGCGAATTATTAATTGTTTTAATTTGATATGTATATTGATATGTGTTTAGAATAATTTAATTGGGCATAATTTGTTGTATAAAATTTATTTTATAAAAGAAAAAAAAAAGGCGAAAGCTGTTTTTAAATTGGAAATTCCGTGCTTTCCGTCATTCATGTAATCATTGTGAGACATGGGTCATGATTGACCACGTGGGTCATGATTGATATATGATGTATTATATATTTTAGTTACCAATCCTGCAGCGTGGGCAACAATGTGTATAAGGCAATGCACGGAAATCAAGGAATTTCAATATATGTTTTAATGCATGCAATGCACCGAAGCATGTTAACAGTTTTTTTTTTTAAAAAAAAGTACCGCACGGTTTTTATAATATATATATATATTGGTTATTATATTATATATATATATATAATAGTTATATATATATATACTATATATATATATATTATTTTTAATTATTTTATAATTAAAATAAAATGTTTATTTTAATTTTAAAATAAAAGTTTATTTTAATATTAAAATAAAGTAGTTTATTTTAATTTTAAAATTAGAATTTCATGCTAACTAATTAGAGTTGGAATTTGATTCCATGATAACTAATTGGAGTTAAAATTGGATTTTATTTTTCCTAAAATAAAGGAGTTTATTTGTGAATAGGAAGTAAATCCATCTTTCCTTAAATAAAGGAGTTTGTTTAGATATGAAATAAGATTTCATATTATTCAAAATAAAAGAGTTTATTTGTGAATAGGAAAGAGAATCCATGTTTCCTTAAAATAAAGGAGTTTATTTAAATATGAAATAAGATTTCATATTATTCAAAATAAAGGAGTTTATTTGTGAATAGGAAAAGAATTCGTGTGTTTCCTTTAATAATTTTTTTTTTACATGGAATTGGATTCCATAATTAATTAAAATAAAGGAGTTTATTTTGATTAAAGATATTGATTAAAATAAAATAATTTATTTTATTCAAAATTGGATAAATTAAAATAAAATAGTTTTATTTTGATTTAAATTTGGATTAAAATAAAGGTGTTTATTTTGATTCAAAATTAGATTTTATACTAACTAAATTTGCCCATTAAATGATATCAATATATATATTAAATATTTATTATTCATAAGATGAATGTTATTTATTGATGCATATGGTGATGTGTATGATAATAAATGGGATTGATTATGGACTATTGACCAATATGATTGGATTTTATTTTAGTTGGATGCATGAATGTATGAGTTTTATTAAATGGGGTCTTACAGACTTCGCCTTCTCTAATTTTTCTTAATATAAATTCTATCTCCTCCTATGTACTTCCCTCGATCTGGCGATCAAGGTTTCTATGTATTTTAAATAGTTTTGTAATAGAAATAGTTAGAATTAATTTTGAAGAATTAGAGATCAAGGAGCAAGGAGCAAGGAGCGCTTGAAGACCCGTTTTGTAATGGAGCTCTCAAGTTTAAATGTAATAGTTATATTTAAATATTATTTCTTGCACCCCTAGGGTTTGACCTTTTGGTTCACTTGGTGGCTCTAGTGAACCAAACTAGAATAAAAGTCCATAATCAATCCGGGTAGAATATAGTATTCTATATGTTCATGCTTATACTATATATATTAAATATTATGCAAACATGCTTCGCATGTTCATTAATATGACGCGTATTTTATATATATATATGTGCATGCGCGCTAAACAAGATGAGACAAATTAATAACAAACCCCTCAAATTTTTTTTATATATTAAGTCCTAAGCGTTCAAAGATATTTGGAATATCGAACGTCACCTTCTAGCATGATAAAATTAATAGAGTATTAAATATTTAATATGAGTTTGTTGTGTCACCACAAGGCAAGTATTAAGTATTTAAGATGTTAATTTATCACATTTGATGCTTATAAAGAAAATTGAACAATATTGTTTTGTTGTGTCACCACAAGGATGATATTTTTCATTTTTGAATATATGGAGTGCTAGGTCGGACTTAACTTGGATAATTTTGATTCTGGATGTGCCACCACTTGATCAAAATAATCTAAGAGGCAAAAGAAAAGGAGTTGCATAGTTGATGTAATTGACAAAAGTTGTCTACCTATTTATTTATATATAGTTTGTTGTGTCACCACAAGGCTATATACATTTGAAATGAGATCCTTATTCTCACTAGCAAATCTTTAATTAGATTTTCTTAAACTATATAAGTGAGGGTAATATAGTTTGAAGAAAATAGTGGGAGATACCAATTTAAAACAAGACCTAAATTATTTTGGTAATTAATAAAAGAATGTATGTTAAAATGTTGTTAATTACAAATTCATTTACTGTAATTTACAATGTCTAAAATTACTATCATCTGCGAAGCATATTAGATGCTAAATTAACCGGCCAAGAATTAAATGAATTGGTTAAGGAATTTGAGAATAGTTCTCATAAATTTGAAAAGCTATCTTATGTCCTTAATACGCCTATCCTCGCAATGGTTGCGCATAATGCCTCGAGGAAGAGATTGCTACTTTTAGAAAGTGGCAAGATGATGCACATTGGCTCAATGCATCATGCTCGATCTATGAGTAACGAGCTTCAGCGTCGACATGAAACTATGGATGCTTCTACTATATTCCCACACATCAAGTAGTTGATGGTGAGGAAAGTAGGGGTCGATAGATATCGAGATATCTAAGGAGCTCTTCCGATCTAGAATGACCAGATGACACTACTGATGATGGATAAAAGTCCTTTACATAATCAATTTGATTGATCAATTAGGACAACGAGTTTTGTCATGGATGGAGAGTTGAGCCAAGATTTGATCTTGCACTCACTCCCGGACTCCTTTCGCAATTGTTGTGAATTTCTCATATGAACAAGCTAGATATCAGCTTCGCTGATTTGCTTAACATATTAAAAAATGTTGAGAGTCACTTTCCAACCAAGAAAGATCAAGTCTTACTAGGTAGGGGCCAAAGGATCTTCTGAAAAGAAGAACGATTCAAAGAAGGTAAATAGAAAGGCAAAACAAAGGATAATAAGAACAAAAGCGATACGGATAGCAAAGGAGCTTGCTTCCACCGCTATAAGCTCGACATCGAAAAGAAACTGCGAGAAGTATCTTGCAGAGGTTAACCAAAGAAGCTTAGTGAAGTTTCTATTACAATACAAATTTGTTCATGATTTAAAATAATTTTTCTTAAAGTCAAGGTTCTACTTGGGTATTGGATATCGACTTTGGTTATCATAAATATAGATTTATGAAGGACCAAGCGAAGTAAAAGCTAAACAAATATAAGTAATCCTATGTGTGGAAAATATAGCAAAGGTTGCCCTATTAGCCATAGAAACTTATAGTTTAGCAATGCCTACGAACAAATCTATTAAGTCAATAAATTGTTATTGTATTCCGCTTCTTGTTAAAAATATTATTTCCATTTTATTCTTTGGACAATGAAATCTTTGGTATTATAATTAAGAACAATTGTTGTTCTATTTATAATAATAATGTTTTGTATAGAACTGGAATATTACTTAATAAATTTTGTATACTTGACTTACATGAAAATAATTTTACAAATTGAACAAACTAGTATAAGAAAAGGAGATGATCATTCAAAGAGTTGAATGTGTGTATTTGCTAAAATACAAGTGTGAATTATTTGAAAGGTTCAAAGAATTCAGAAGTGAAACAAATTGACAATGTATTAAGATTCTTTGATTAGATCAAGGAATAAATACTTGTGAAATAAGTTTCTAGATCATCTTAAATGGTTTTTTCATAATGGACGCCTCCTGATACGCAATAATTGATTGATGTATTTGAATGGAAAAATCGTACCTTGTTGGACATGATGCGATCCATAATGATTTCTTGACATTCCAAAGATCCTTCTAGGGTCATGTCCTAGAAATGGTCAGATATCTCTGAAAAAGGTAACCTCAAAATTCTATTTAAGACTCCATAAAAGTTATGGATGGGGAGGATTCCTAATCTTAAGTATGTTAAGATAAGGGTTGTCCAACTTATGTGAAAAAAGGTTTCAAAGGATAAGCTTGGGACAAGATTTGACAAGTACAATTTGTGGGACATCCTAAAGTAAGTTTAGGGTATATGTTCTATAATCCTACTTAGCAAAAAGGTGTTTGTTACGAAACACGCCGCCTTCTAAGATAAATGTGTTTATTATTGAAGGGGCTAGTGGGAGGATAATAGATCTTGAAAAGTTTAAGAACCACAAAATACTATAAGTCAAATAAGAGGAACTCAGATAGACCTATTATACCACAAATCAATCGTAAATCGAATAGTACCAAAGATACCTAGGAGGTATGGATTCATCATGGATGATGATGATGAGGTACACATCATAGAAGATGATGATCCGAGTTACATTCGATGAGGTAAGACTTCTTGTGTGTGTACAAGGAATCGATGGGAGCGTCGTGAAATTTCTAGTATTATATGTTGATATACTACGGATGAGGAATAACTTATCAATGCTACAATCGAGAAAAAGATAAAGTTGTCTAAACATTCCTCCATGAATGGTTTGGGAAGAGTATCTTAATTGGGGATAAAATCTATATAGATAGATACAAGGGGATGCTCGACTTAGCCCAAGGAACGTATATTCATTTGATGCTAAAGTCGTTTAGCATGGCAAACTCCAAGAGATGTCTCATGTCGATGAGCTATGGAGTGTATCTCTCTTAATAGTCCCCACAGACTCCTGAAAAGAGAGGTCGTATGAGTGACAATCATGTATGCAATGAAATGTCTGAGACACGGTGTTGATCGGTCATATTATGGAGAAGTTCACTATGAGTCGTTGAAAAACATCTTAAAGTGCTTAACCCAAGGCACTAAGGATGTGATCATATTCATGGTGGGTCTAAATTAAAACTAGAGGGCTTAACAGACTCAAGTTTTTCGAGACGACTAAGATGATGTAAAATCCACTTTAAGGTAAAAAGCGTTATCTTGAACAATTAGTGCGCTTAATTGAAAAGGTTCCAAACAACAAAAGAGTTCTTTGGTTTAGTGATAAAGATAAAGTATATAGGCATAAATGAAGTCGCAAGTTGATTGTTTGGATTTAAAGTTCATTACGTAACTAGGAATAGTTCCTGATTAGAGAAGAAGATTACATATCCATTAACTAAAGCTTATCCAACAAACGGGATAATCGCTAATCTTGCTTAGAGAAGAAGAGTATAAGATACAATGGCGATTGGCTTTAGTGCAAGTGGGAGATTGAAAGTAGTATGCACACAAGCCAATCATGTTTGATGATAAAGCATATACTTTGTAACAATCTTATTCATTTATTAATAAAAAGGTATTAATTTATTAAAGGCTTTTAATTATCTACATGATGCTGTTTTATAATATGTGATAAACCCATAGTTTTAAGCAATGCTTTTAGAATAATGATGATGATCATTCTAATGAGATCTAAATTCTTAGAAAGCTTAAAACTAAAATAGTTCCCAATCGTTGGATTACTAAATTGGGGATTAGTAAATCCTATTGATTGGTACATACGTTGCTTGCTCATTGGATGAGGATGATTGATCTCATGATCATTTGTGTGGAGACACTAAAGCAAATATGTAGGTGCTTATTAGAGAATAAGTTCATTTGAGCGTTGGCTCGCTAAGGAATACCTAATGGAGTTTTACTTGCTGTCAATAGGAATTCCTGTAGTGATAGTAGTACAAGTGATCCTTGGACTTGAGATCATCATAGTGTCTTGTGTATGATGAGTTATACTTTGACTTATTCCTTAAGACCCTTAGGGTATATCAAAGGGTATGCTTGGGTATAATAAGTTGTACATGGAGATAATGTATGATCAATAAAGAATCTACCACTTCTATTAAAAGAAGAGAAATGTCCTATGTGATTTGATAAATGACAACCCAAAGAGTCCTTGGCAAGGCGTAATGAAATTAGAAAGGAGTTTCTAATTTGCATTATTTGAGTTGTGCATTTAAGGATCGAAATACATATAATTAAATAAAATAAGACTTGTGAAGAATTCCATGTCTTATATTTAATTGGGACATTGTATGGTGGAAGGATTGAATTGTCTGGTAACTATTTACTCAAAGGTTCTTTAATAATTAATGTTGAAATCTATATTATCCGGAAAGTCGTTGATCGCTAGGAGACTTATCCCATTATAGAATAAATATTATTTATTTAAATAAATTAATTGTTTAATTTATTTATTTAAATAAGATTAGAATTGTTCTAATTGATTTATTCACAACCTAGTTTAATATGGAGAACCTAAAGGGTCACACCATAAAAGGAAGAATAGTTATTTAAGAAGTTAATGGCATAATCGTAATAATATGTTAAGTATATTTAATTTAATCTATGGTGATAGAATAAATTAAATAGCTTAATATTTATTATTTAATATTTTAGAAATATTAAATATAAATTAATAAGAGGAGTCTTATTAATATTATTACAATTAATATTATTATTTTAATTTCTAAAAGAGTTTAGGAATTAATTTAATATAGGTACTCTCATTTATTCCTAATTGGATTAGGAAGGAAAATTAGTTAAAGGAGTTTAATCAATTATCCCTAATAAGATTAGGGAGCTTAATTAATTAAAAGAATTTAATTAATTAAATAAATCCCAATTCCTTCATTGTTAAGGTGGGTTGCCCACATCTATAAATAAGAGGAGTCTTATTATGGGTGGTGGTTTTGTTGACTTTTACAACATACGTAATAATTCCAATAGTTGGGAGAGTACGCCTTTTCTATCTGAGATAGGAAAACTAGGGTTTGAGCCAATACCCTTCTTCTTGAAAATTTTTTTCCTTGGTGGATCACCTCTGAGGCCAAACATTTGGGTGGCTAACGTTGATCAAAGGAAGGAACCAAACTCGGTGGATTCAAGTTGAACGAAAATGATTGGAGGTGAACTTGTACCGAGGAAGCTCGATCTCTTCAGGGTATGTTTCTTAATCATCCTTTTCGTTTAATTAATAATTGTGCATAAAGGGTGATCCGGGTATATGGTTTGTAAAATTTTTAAACTCTGATTTTACACGTTTCCGCACTTTTTATGCAATTTGATTGCGTTCATGAATATTACAAACCTAACAGTTAATTATAAAATAATTAAGAATAATATATATATATATATATATATATATATATATATATATATATATATACAGGATCTGCACCGGCAAAACCATATAGGTCACCTGAGGGGCCAGCGCTAGAGCTAGAAGGATCAAAAGTGTCTGCCTCTAAAGGATCTCTACCCAAATGCCGGATAAAGAAATGTGCCCGGTCCAACTGCCGGGTGAAACTGTCAATCTGTGTCACATGAGTCGGATCTCTGACACAGGCTAGCCAATCCATCATCATCACGGATCCTGAAACCATATACCCCATAAACTGTGTGGCACGGGTCTGAGCTCCAATGGTACGAGGGAACCACCAATGCTGGAACATCTCCTGAGTGCAGGGGCCCTCTGACAATGTTAAACCGTCAATCCCCAACAATGGGATATCAATGACGGGTGACTGCAAAACAGGCCAGTAACGCCTGGCAGGATGCAAGATCGGCATGCGAATCTCTCCTGTAGTGCTCCTGATAGTACGCTCTCCTAAATAGAGCTCCCATCCTCCATCTGTGAAGAGAGGAATCCTACGGGTGGACATAATGTGCTCGACCCTAGTCGAGTACCCATCCACAAATCCAACACTCAAGTGTTCCCCAGAATAGGGAACCCATGTGATGACATCCGCTAACAACAACTCCAGCTGTAGGCGGCAATGAGTGAAACCCTCAGCTACAGGGATCTCTGCCAGTATGGAATGATGCCATCTCCGTCCTCGTGGATAGGTGTCTAAACCTAACACGCTCATAGGACGCAAACATGGAAGCCTCTCATGGGCCCAAAAATGCCAACACAAAGGCAAACATCTGCTGTCAGTCAACACTCTTATCCTGTACATGGGAAAAGACAAGAGAAATACTCACTTGCAGAAATGGGTAGAATCCTAACCAGGCCTCGGTCAAGCCCTACGATCGCATGCGCATTCCCCTGAGGAAGTAGGTAAAGGTGTAGGAACCCCAATCATAATCTCCTATACGATCCACGTGTCAAGTGGCGCTAATCAAAGCGAAGGACACCGTAGAAGAGTTATCTACTATGAAGAAGCCCCTAATGATCATCAGGAACAGTCGCCGGAGAATGCGATCCCTGACTCTCACATCATTGGGTATAGGCTTACTCAATAGCCCGCTCATAGCATCTACGCTCAAAGGACCTGTACGAATAGTCCTTCCCTTTAGCGCCTCCGCTGGAACTCCTAACAAGGATCTGACGGCATTAGGGGTTATATCCACCGTACAAGGCACTGGATCCCCTCCAAACTCCATACCTGTGATAAATTGCCAATCCATTAGCGTCATCATCACCTCATAGTCCAGCAAATGGAGTAACTGAGTCTGATGAAACCACCGCTCAGACAATGCCTTGAGGTAATCCCAGGAACAGCGACGGGGAAGAATGAAAAAGAACGTCCTGAATCCCCAGCCATCTACAATCTCTCTATATTCCTCGTGCAAAGCCTGATACATAGAGTGGATACTGAACCAGTTCCCTCGAGGCTGTGTAAAGTCGGGAACCTACATCAAATGCAGATCAACATCACAACCCTTTACTCCTCATCAATAGGACATAAGGAAGATTAAGATCTAACTTTATACCTCATCTGCGTGCAGGTAGACTGAAGGATGTCGATTCAAGTCACCCAGAAGATCTGGGTTTGCCACTTGAATACCTGGCAACTCCCTACGGGGAACGCATGTAGCAGGAGCAGGAACCTCAATCGGTACATCCTCCTTTTCGTCCTCGACATCCAACACTTCAACCCGGATAGGACGTATTACCGCCTCCACCAAATGACGAGGTTGTCTAATAGAACGGGGTCAAGGTACTGTGGGTACTACTCGGCTGATCCGGATCCATAATATCTGGACAACAAGTCTCCAAATCACCTCAGAAAGGGTGTGGTAAATTCTTACCTGGAGCTTTTCAAAATGCATTTTATGATTACATGCATGCATGCATTGTTTTAACATATGTCTACAGTAGAGTTAAAAATGCATGACTACCCAATGCCTACATTTTGGGAAAATTTTGCTATAGCCCCCTTTTTAAATGGGACTATCCACATGCACATAGGCATGACTAGGTGGCCATTCAGTAGCACACCTACCAACTGTCATATACATCCTACATGCATCACAGTAAAAAATCCGTAAGTGTAGTTTAATTACCAGGGTTATTTTACTTTTTTTTACCTATACTCATTTATCCTCAAATAGGATAAGAAATGACAGTAAAAGGTGCCAATTTGACTGCTTCAACAGTCAATTTTTTTTACATCATTATGTTCAACATGGTTTAATACTAACATTTGCTATGTTGAATATTTTTTATCAAGTCATATCAGTATGCATATTCACTACTATGTGTCTAAATACATTTCATGTGATAAGTCATTTTCCAATGGATAGAAACTGGGAAAAAATACATGTATACGTTACCAGGACAGTGAAGAATGCTTGTACGATAGCAGAATATACAAAAAGTTACCTGAACTCAACAGGTCTGAAAAAGAGCTCTCAGATTTCCTTCGTCGCGCAACTTGAAAATGACTTATGAAAGCAACCCGCAGGCTTTGTATAGCCATGGTTGGCCATAAGTCCACCTGCGGCTGCTGCAGATGTACCTACGGCACCCTTTTGTGGGGCCCACACCTCCGGCTCACTCCAGTTAGAGTTGCAAAGGAGGTCTCGCAAGCTGAAAAGACCAAATTAGGAATAAAAAATGCTATGCGATTGAGCGGAATAGCCTAGAATCCTGGTTTTTAAGGGCCGCAATCTGGTCCCACATCTCTTTCATTGGTATTCACCTGTGTACAATGTATACTATACCAATAGCCTCAGCTTTTACAAATCATGCTCGACAATACCTCACAAAGGTATGATGCCGTCAGTGCAGGGTCACAACCCTAGAAGTATCCTCGGCGGGGGTTACAACGCCGAAGCTACGAACTAATGAAGTATCCCCGATGGGGGTTACAACGCTGAAGTTATGAAATAATGAACTATCCCCGACGGGGGTCACAATGCAAGTCTTTCAAGCATCCACGTATCCCCGGCGGGGGTTACAACACCGAAGTTACGAATCATCCACGTATCCCTGGCGGGGGTTACAATGCAATTCAACCATTGATACACACATCAATGAAGGTCAAGCAACCTTGACGTTATATCAGCCGATGGCAAGTAAACCCATCGAAGTAACTTTCCCCAGCAAGGGTCCCAACGCGATGCAACCATTGATACACACATCAAAGAAGGTCAAGCAACCTTGACAATGCACCCAGGGGGGATCTATCCAGTGATACACATATCAGCGAAGGTTAGGCAGCCCTGACAAGTGCATACTATTGGCAGTAACTCCAACAGGATGATAGGATATGTTATACACATCCTCAAGTAGATAAAGCTTTATCTCCACAGATCTCTTATACACAAGAGGCACCTCTATGGAGAATGAAGTTGTGTCTAGGATTCACGACTTTGGTGATAGCCCCAACGTTAACATCCTTGAAGACTTGGATCGCATATCTAAGGCATCACTGATTGTCATCCCAACAGGATTACCTAACAATCATGCATCATACATTTGCATCATGTTGCTGCACATAGCATCGTGTTTATCTTGTTGCATTTCAAGTGTCTAGGATTCTTTATCCTATCCATGCCTTGCATTGCATAAATATGATAAAGAGTGGCATCTGTAGACACTCGAAATTTTCTGCACACCTGTTACTGACATTGTAGGAGGGCAGATTTGTCTTTAGGAGATAACCCTAGAAGACAGCTCATATCCATTCCGGATACTACCGGAAGTTCAGTTTTAACCCCGGACCACACACCGAGAGTATCAGTTTCAACACTGGAACACACACCGGGAACATCATTTCCAACCTCAGAGATAACCCCGAGTTTCATCCTTGGAGATAACCCCAAGGAATGCTGTTGCAGTTCTGGCGATAACTCCGGAAATGCTTGTTTCAAGTGCATGAGATCAGCTTCAATCAGACCTCCCACCGAGGCACTCATACCTCAGACCCGGAGCTAACACCGGGAAGACAGGCATTCTCAGAGATAACCTTGCGGCATTCAACACTTGCAGCAGTCCAATCTCAGATGTAACCCTGAGTAACGTCTGCTTTCAATTCAAACTGGCGATAATCCCTGTGAGGAGTCACACGTCATCTTGCTACCTCAACACCTGCGCGTCGTCTCAACACTTCAGACATACATACATACAACAATGTCCTACAAGAACCAAGGAGTTCCAATCCTGAGTGACTATTATGTATGGAAGTACACCGGATAGAATTTGAAGCTTGAAGACCATGGGCATGGTCCCCTCTTCCTGACTTCGTACAACCTCTAATCCATGTCATTGCATAACGCTTGACACAAGCAGTCCGAAGAAGGTCGTATATACCTCGTTCGGATGCTCAGATTGAAGTTCTGCAAGTTCGAGCATACATTATAGTGCACGAGTGCACATACTTCGAGACGATGGGACCCACGGAACCCGGGGCACCCCGGGCAGCCGCAGATGCACCTGCGGCTCCCCCCTCTATAAATAGAGGTCTTGGGGTAGCCATTTTAAAAAATGAAAAAGCGAGGAAGCCCTGTCCAATTTGCTTTGTACACACCCATATTGAGTGCTTGTTCTTTTTAAACACCTGTTAGCTCACATATAGCTATACATTTATCAGCTGGAGCTGAATGTTTATCCATATAGAGTCATAGAAGTCTGCATTGGCAGCCCACTGTAAGCCTTCTTACACTCTATAAAGCTTTTCTCTTCATCTTTGTACACACTATTCTACACATTGAGAGTCGTGTTGTGTGCGTACGCCCAAACTTCGGTCCGTGGTTTTCATTTCTGTCTGTTTATATATATACTTATATATGTATATATTTATATATGGACTAACATTATCGAGTTATGCCTCGATTGAGCCTAGACTTATGTCTGGAGCGTTTATTTGCTTATATATATATATACTTATATATATAATTATTGTCAGACATATCTGATGAGCCTGGATTTTACATCTGGAGCGTTTATTGCTTTTATATATATATATATATGTGTATATATATAATTATTGTCGGACATATCCGATGAGCCTGGATTTTATATCCGATGCGTTTACTGCTTATATATATATATATGTGTGTGTATATATATATATATATATATATATATATTTACATTTTTGTCAGGCCTGGAGTTTACTTCGTGGCCTTTTACAGCTTTATTTACATTTCGTCCCGCTTGGAGTTTACTTCATGGCGGTTGATCCTTTTACAGCTTTATTTACATTTCGTCCCACCTGGAGTTTACTTCGTGGCGGTTGATAGAATTTACTGCTTTATTTACATTTCTGATCCCCCATGGAGTTGCTTCGTGGTGGTTGATTATGTCTGTATATATATATTTACAGCTTTTATATATATACAACTACTTACTGTTTTCCATATAAACTGCAGTATCATGTGAGCCTAGGAATCATGTGATCACAGATTCAGTCTACTGAATCTAGATTCAGTTCCCATGATGGACTTTTTCAGTTGTAAGCAGATTGTACATTATTTACAGTGTACGAATTTCCTTGGATGGCTGTCATTCCCATGAGGAGTTAGGAACTGTTGTATATTATTTTCTCGAAGATGCCTCGCATCTCGAAAATAAAATCAAACAAGACGAACATTTAATAATAAAATGGAAGTATGAAAAGGTCTCATTTCCTATTGAGCACAGGGTTTGAAAAACCTCTTTTACAAAACTTCATTGTTATATCATGCTTAAAACTGAATTTTTCTATAAATTCAAACCATTTCTATATAGATGCGAACGAGGCCTCACACTACTTTCAAATAATTGCACATTGATCCACACACACGCACACATACATTCATATAACAGTTTCTTTGAAAAGTGGCGGTCACCATGGCAACACGGATGTCGGGGGGTGCCTAACACCTTCCCTCCGCATAATCAAACCCCCGAACCCAAATGAATCTCGGTTTCACAGACCCGCTTAGCGATTGTCACGTCATTTGGGTCAATGTGCAAACCTTTTGATTCATACGCTAGTGCAACCATTAAAAACACCAACCGACAACTCTTAACAGTCCATCGTCGACATTACACATGTCAGACCTTTTTCACTTATTTTTTCAAACAAATCTCACATTAACATGAGAACACCAAAGAACAAGTAACGAAAAGGGACATCTAAAAATCCTGATGTCGACAAATAGAAAATTACAAAAAACAAATATTAGAATTAGGGGTAAATTATACCTTAACCCTTTGATGTTAACAAGGTTCTAGCAAATCCTTCTCAATCCTACTCCTTCTCCAACTCTCAATTCTCTGTATTCTATCTCTCTACCTCTCTGTTGTTCTTAGTTAGCCAATAGGAGAAATAAGATGCGTAATATAAATATAACTGATAGAGCTCACCTCCCACGTACTTATCAGTTAAAAAAAAATAAAAAGACGTCAGTGGAATAAGCCAAAGGCTACAAGGTCTTGTTCGGCTAAACACATAACTCCCAAACTAGATTATTTTAATAATCTTATATTATATAGTTTCTACTTGTCACACTTTAGTTAATTTAAATAACTTTGGTTTAGCTAATAACTTATAATAGTAATTATAATAATTATAATTTTTATTATAATTATTCTTATAGTTAATAAATAATTACATATATCTAATTTAATTAATAAATTAGAATTAAACATTACTTTATTTAATATATTTATTTTCTTTCATATTAAACAACTCATTTAATTTAATTAATTCATTAAATTAAATCTTTAAAGAATAAATTTTCCTTTGCTTTAATTTAATTATCATACACACGTAACTAAATTATTACACCATAATTTTATAAATTATTTATTTTTCGCAATAAATAAATTATTTAAAATATTTATTTAATTTAATAAATATTTAAAATAATTACCAAATTCATTTAATTTCTTCTATAGTTAACTTAACTATTAAACCTCACTTTCCCAATATATGAATATACAAAAAATAGCATTGATTTTAAGTTAGCCAAACATGCTAGTAAAGACAAGAAGAAAGCCAAATATGAGTTAAGAACATTCTGCGAACAACCTGTGGCTCCCTCTAGACGGAAGCACATACGTAAACATATTGACTCTCACAGAAGTCATAAACGTCATAAGAAAAAACGTAGTCATCATAAAAATAAAATTCAAGACGATTACTATAATAAGCCAAAACCCGTTAATAAAAAAATATAATAAAAACCTAAAAATATGATAAAAGTAAAATTGTGTGCCACAATTATGGGCAAAAGGGTCATTATAAAAATGAGTGCAAGGTAAAACAAAAATTATCTCAATTAAATATTTCTAGTGAAGATACTTTGAATATATATTAGAGTTAATGAGAATAGAAAATGAAGTCAAGAATGACGCGAAGGCTCTAGCATTTCATATTCCTCTAATATTAACAAAGAAAGAAAATTCTAGCAAATGAGACCGATGAAGTCACTATTTGTGCAGAAAAAGAGAGAGGTGTACCCCGTTTAGTTATCAATTACAAACCATTGAACAAGGTCTTAGAGTGGATTAGGTACCCCCTTCCCAAAAAAGACGACCTTATCAATAGGTTAAGTAATGCCACCATTTTCAGTAAATTTGACCTTAAATTCGGTTTCTGGCAAATTGCCATTCATCCAGATGATAGGTACAAAATAGCATTCACCACTCCATTTGGACATTACGAATGGAATGTTCAGGCATTTGGCCTAAAAAATGCTCCCAGTGAATTTCAAAATATTCTGAATGACATACTAAACCCTTTTAGCCATTTTATTGTTGTTTATATCGACGATATTCTTGTTTATTCCAAGACTATTGAAGAACACGAAAAACATTTAAATTCGTAAGGAACAGATGGCGGAAAATGCCAATCAGGGGGAAAAAACTGGGTAGCAAGTTTAACTGGGTCATTTTTTGGTTTCATATATGGTTCAATATAGAACAAGTAACTTTCCCATTTGAGCACATGCTTAGAAGGAGGATAACTGGGAGCTGAAGACGAGGTCTTAGCTGGATTACTGAACGGATCAATGGGTTCAGGTTTATTAACTAGGGCTGAACTATAAGGCTTGGGGATTGTCCCAAGGACAGTAAACTTGTTTGACCGTAGTAGATGAAGATGCTCGGGTGAGGAACTAAGGTTCCTCTGGGCTGATTACTTGGGCCAGTAGGGCGACCCGGACCCTGTGAGGAAGAAGATCCTCTGAAGCTCATAACTGTAAAGTACCTGTATGAATAAACTCTCGAGTAAGAAAATCAGGAATAGAATTATCATTACCTTTAATGTACTCAATATCAATATAAAAAATGCTTAACAAAGCTTGCCATCTAGCGAAATAATGCTTAGAGGCCAAATTCTCAACATCTTTTCTAAAATGTATTTGGGTGACTTAAGAATCAATCTGAACTAGAAATTTCGATTTAATAAGTCATTTTGAAATTTGTTAATACATAATACTAATAAAAGAATTTCTTTTTTTGATAGTACTATATTTCGACCGTAGTATTCCATGTGTACGGAATGAAAACGAACAATTTGTTCTGGGAATCGATGTTAACTTTTGTTTAAGAATGCCTCAAAACCAATATATGAGGCGTCGGTTTCAACAATTTTGAAAGTCAAATCATTGGAAATACCAAGGCGGGCAATGCCTTGACATATTTTTTAACTTGTTGGACGGACGTAAGTATGAACGTCGGTCAAGGTGGAGGATTAACTTTTGCAAATGCCGAAAGAGAGGTTTGCAAATCTTCCTGAGATTCTTGTAAAACTTGCCTATATAATTTAGCGAGCTAAGAAATCACTGCAGTTGGGTTTTATTGGTTATCTTATTTGGGAACTTGTCAGCGAATTGAATAGCTCGTTCAATAGGCTGAACTTGTCCATTGAAGATATTAAGACCAAGAAACCGTATTCTGACCTGAAACAGGCTGCATTTGGAACGAGAAAGAACAAGACCATTAACTTTAACAGTTGTGAAGAAAATATAATTAAAACTAGACTTAATTGAATGAACCAGGAATGACTATGGGACTCATTCTGGTGAAGGAGAACCTTATACCATGCATCAATATAATCATAAAAATAGAAGGAATTATTTTGACTGGTGAGATCCATATGATCAGAGGGATTTTTACCCCAATCTGAAATTTGAAGAAATTGTTTAATATACAAAGAATGATAAAGGACTTTTGATTTATCATTATTTGCATAAATGGGTTTGATATTTACTGACTCTGTTTCGAGGAGAATGCCCATTTGGGAGTAGAAGCAAAGATTATATGAAGAAGAGGGGCGCATACCAATACAACACAGCCGATTACTAAATTAAAACTGATTTTATTGATTAATATAAACTATGTACAATCTAAGAATAGAAAAGAAAACAAAACAACTTACAAAACTAAAACATTTGACTAGAGAAGTAGAGAAGAGGGGATAGGTCGGCTAATCAGCGGTAGAAACTAAAGATTCTTCTAAGAGAGAGAGCTCAGAGTCTTTCTAAGTTTCAAAAAAAAACTAATTTTTCCAAATGAGTTCGCCTTCCTTTTATAATACAAGGAAAATGAACTATTACATTAACTGGGGTAAAGTAAGAAACATTTTACTTAAGTAAAAGGGAATTACTAAAGTAAAAGTAAATTACTAAGGTAAAAGCAAAAGTAAAAGTACAGACAAGCTACTATTGATAAACAGTGCTAACTTATGACTATTACAGACACTTTTGACCAAATAGCCGACAACTTTTGACTTAATGACGCTTTCGGTGGAAAAGAGAGCATCTTTTTACTGTTGAACTGCTTTCGGTGAAAAAGCGGAATCTTTCATAATCGGGTCATTTGAGGCGGTCTCTTGTTATTTGATCAACTGCGGGTCGGTTTACTATAGACGTCAGGCAAATGGGTCCTGAGCGTCTTGAAGGTTGATGGTGCCATAAGGATCATACAGGCCATCATCTTCTGTAAATTGGCTAACTGAATCATTCTGGGAAGAGGCTGAGGAGTGCCCCGAGGCTTCTTCATGTAACTCATCGATTCTTTTATTGAGAGCTTGAGCAATTAGTTTTAACTCATTACCGGAGCAATCCTTGAAATCAGAAATGCTACGGGAACATGAAGAACCGGTAGGACTGGTATTTAACTTAGACTCTTTTGAATTCTTCTTCTGACTTGAGGTAGAAGGCTCGATAGGAATGACTTTAGACACTTTTGCCTGAATGACTGGGGAACTGACTGAGACTGGAAGAGGGGCAACAGGAAATTCCTGCTGAACCTGACCTATGATTCTATTAATGTCGAACTTATCCCACCATTTAATGGAAAAAAAATGGGAAATTCGAGGGAGTGGATCAGCAATAACTGCTGGATTTAAAGCATTAGCAACAGAGGGTGGTGAAACACCGTATTTCCATTTGAGGATCCAGGGGACTTTATATTTGCTGGTAAAGAGAAGAGTGAGAGGAATGTTCTCATTCTTTGGATCGGGTTTACTATTATTAACAAAATGAGTAACTTGGACCTTAAGGGGGTCGGGAAGGAGGTCATAGGTATAACCATGTCTATATCACCAGAGGACGAACCAATAAGGAATTTTACTTTTGAACTTATGATCAAATTGAATGAACCAAAAATGACTATGAGACTCATTCTGGTAAAGGAGAACCTTATACCAGGCATCAATATAATCATAAAAACAGAAGGAATTGTTTTGACTGGTGAGATCCATATGATCAGAGGGATTTTTAACCCAATCTGAAATTTGAAGGAATTGTTTAATATACAAAGAATGATAAAGGACTTTTGATTTATCATTATTTACATAAATGGGTTTGATATTTACTAACTCTGTTTCGAGGAGAATGTCCTTATAATATACAAGAGACTTATAAGGAGTAGATGGCAGAAAATGCCAACTAGGGGGAAAAAACTGGGCAGCAAGTTTAACTGGGTCATTTTTTGGTTTCATATATGGTTCAATATGGAACAAGTAACTTTCCCATTTGAGCACATGCTCAAAAGGAGGATAACTGGTGTAAGACCTCAGCTTTTATAAATAAAGATGAATTTTCTATAAATATTATTTTTGAATATTATGGAATAAATTTGATATAATGTTATAGTTGTGGGTAATATTTATAAATTTTGCAAAGTAAGCAAGTTTTTATAAAATATTCGTTTGGTCGGGGAATATTCTTTTTGTCGGGGAATATTCGTACGACGGCTCAAACATTGGTGGACCCCACAACGGAAGTATTGTCGTAGTTAGAAAACGACAAAATTATCTTTCTATAAAAATAACGACAGAGGTGTTACCGTTAAAAGTATTGGTTTCGGAGGCATTCTTAAACAAAAGTTAACACCAGATTCCCCAGAACAAATTGTTCGTTTTCATTCCGGCGCATGGAATACTACACAGTCGAAATATAATACTATCAAAAAAGAAATTCTTTCATTAGTATTATGTATTAACAAATTTCAAAATGACTTATTAAATCAGAAATATCTAGTTCGCATTGATTGCAAGTCAGCCAAATACATTTTAGAAAAAGATGTTGAGAATTTGGCCTCTAAGCATTCTTTCGCTAGATGGCAAGCTTTGTTAAGCATTTTTGATTTTGATATTGAGTACATTAAAGGTAATGATAATTCTATTCCTGATTTTCTTACTCGGGAGTTTATTCATATAGGTAATTTATAGTTATGAGCTTCAGAGGATCTTCTTCCTCACAGGTCCGGCCTAGACCCATCGCCCAAGTAATCAAATTCAGAGGAACCTTAGTTCCTCACCCGATTACCTCTCGCTCACCTACCAAACAAGTTTACTATCCTTGGGATAATCCCCAAGCCTTACAGTTCAGCTCTAGTTAATAAACCTGAACCCATTGATCCGTTCAGTAATCCAGCTAAGACCTCGTCTTGACTCCCGGTTATGACGCCCCCCAAAATTTGGTATACGCCACCCATCTTGGGTCGCCACTTACATGGTATGTAATTTAAATACAACTTACTAATATAACGCTGTGTATACAATACGACATAAACGTGAGTTTGAATACAAATATTGTCTACTAGATATTATACAAACTCAAAAGGAGTCCTCATTACAATTATTATCACACTATTTCACGTAATAGTGAGGACTACTAATGCTATCCTCCGGACCATTACTCTGCTTCCTCGACTCGTCCCAACTATATTCTCATTTCTTGAAGAGAACGGTGAAAGAAAGGTGAGCTCAACTAGCCCAAAGAAGAAATATTATAACTAAGATAATGCAAAATAAATTATCAATAGTCTTCAACAATGTTAAACCGATAAAATACAATAGACAACCAGCTTTAATCTGCAATGAATATCTGATCCATTAAAAGAGTCAAGTAGAAAATAAAGTCTACTATCTTTTAGGTTTTAAAAGGTTTTCATAAATTTTTATCACTAAGACTCGGTTTAATGAATAAACCACAATATCTAATCATCCCCGTACCTACTGGTCAAGGATTTTCATCAAATTATCAATGGTCATGACTATACCGAATCACCCCCGTCATAATCATACCAAAAACTATCCATCAACGCATTACGAAGCCACCGAGGACTTTTATCACATCATTTATAACAAGACATGATTATACCGAATGATCCTCGGTCATAATCATACTAAATTCATCTATGCACGTAAGCCAAAGATAACATAATATAACATGAGGATGATGACAATGACATAATAATTCAATAAAACAAGTTCACGAATTAATTTATTCAGAACTAATAACGTCCAAATTGTCAACATGATATTTGCTTTGTAGAGTAAAATTCAAGAATGATCGAAGAATATTTCCATGAAAAGATACTTTGGATGAAACACAAATATCAAGAATATTCTACTAATTTCATGGAGTATAGAAGTCAAAGTTTTAACCAATCGGGTATAATAAAGAATGGAATAACAAAGGAAATCACCATGCATGCGGTATTACATGACAAGTTATTCCAACAGAATAATAATAACGGAACCAGTCGTGAAATTCACACCGAGCGGTGATGTTCCAACAGAATAATAAAAAGATGGAACCAGTGTCCTGTAAAACACACGCATGTGGATGTTCCAACAGAATAATAAAGACTTTTAACCAGTCCGATGTAAAACACACGCATGGGATGTTCCAATGTAATAATAGAATAATGTCACCAAGTATAGGGTAAACCACGATACAGATTATGTATAGGGTATGGTATGCGTATCAAAAGTTATTCCAATGTAATAATAAAGAATGGAATAACAGAGGGATTTCACCAAGTATAGGGTATGCCGCGTATACAGGTTATTCCAACAGAATAATAAAGAATGGAATAATAGAAGTTCTCTTCATGAATAAGAAAGAATAACACCCCTTACGGGTACAACAAATAATATCCCTTACCTTAGAAGAACTGAATATTGGAAAAGTGAAGTAGCATAATACTTTTCTTCTTTCTCTCTATAGTTTCTCTCTAGAGTTTCAATGAATTCGTAAGAAATAATGAAGGAATGAGCTTTCTATTTATAGAAAAACTGAGGGTGGCTCTTGGTCTTAATGAAGGGTCAAAATGACTCTTGGTAATATTGAAGAGACAACTACTATTTGCGAAGGGGTAATTAACCTTTGGAACACCGAAGAGGCAGTTAACTCTTGGTAATATTGAAGGGACAACTACTATTGAAGAAGGTAATTACTATTGACGAAGGTAATTACTATTCACAAAGGTAATTACTATTGACGAAAGTAAATACTATTCACAAAGGTAATTACTATTCACAAAGGTAATTACTATTGACGAAGGTAAATACTATTCACAAAGGTAATTACTATTCACAAAGATAATTACTATTGACGAAGGTAAATACTATTGACGAAGAGACTCTTAGATGATGACATATGGGCCCCCCATAAAATAATCAAACTTACCACAAACGTCTCATAATAGACTCTTTATATACATCAAGGATTGAATAAATATTACCACAAATCATTTTATTTTTAATTAACACATTTTTAATCTTTCAACAATTATTAATCATTTATAACTTGTCGTCTCAATTAATAATATAACATATTAAATGATGATCTTGTGACAATAATTGAATCAATAATATAAGAGATATGATGCAAAGAATTCTCAGTAGAATAATTGAGTATAGCTAAGTGACTTCTCACGTAAGCATCAATAATCAATACCGCAGTGCTACTACGCAACTGACACGCCAGACATCGTATTTCTTTACCAAAGGTAGTTCAACAGCTTTTAACGGTAACACCTCTCCGCCGTTATTTTTATAGAAAGATAATTTTGTCGCTTTCTAACTACGACAATACTTTTGTTAATGGGGTCCACCAATGTTTGAGTAGTCGTCGAATATTCCCCGATAAAAAAAGAATATTCCCGCACTAAACGAATATTTTATAACAACTTGCTTACTTTGCAAAAATTTATAAATATTACCCACAACTATAAAATTATATCAAATGTATTCCATAATATTCAAAAATAATATTTATAGAAAATTTATCTTTATTTATAAAAGCTGGGGTCTTACACCAGTTATCCTCCTTCTGAGCATGTGCTCAAATGGGAAAGTTACTTGTTCCATATTGAACCATATATGAAACCAAAAAATGACCCAGTTAAACTTCTTTGCTTGACTTTTTCCCCACAGTTGGCATTTTCCGCCATCCACTCCTTATAAGTCTCTTGTATATGATAAGGACATTCTCCTCGAAACAGAGTCAGTAAATATCAAACCCATTTATGTAAATAATGATAAATCAAAAGTCCTTTATCATTCTTTGTATATTAAACAATTCCTTCAAATTTGATTGGGGTAAAATCCTCGATCTTATGGATCTCACCACCAAAAAACAATTCCTTCTGTTTTTATGATTATATTGATGCCTGGTATAAGGTTCTCCTTCACCAGAATGAGTCCCATAGTCATTCCTGGTTCATCCAATTTGATCATAAGTTCAAAAGTCAAATTCCTTATTGGTTCGTCCTCTGGTGGTATAGGCATGGTTCTACCTATGACCTCCTTCCCGACCCCCTTAAGGTCCAAGTTACTCATTTTGCTAATAATAGTAAACCCGATCCAAAGAATGAGAACATTCCTCTCACTCTTCTCTTTACCAGCAAATATAAAGTCCCCTGGATCCTCAATTGGCAATACAGTGTTTCACCACCCTCTGTTGCTAATGCTTCAAATCCAGCATTTATTGCTGATCCACTCCCTCGACTTTCTAGCTTTTTTACATTAAATGGTGGGATAAGTTCGACATTAACAGAATCATAGGTCAGGTTCAGCAGGAATTTCCTGTTGCCCCTCTTCCAGTCTCAGTCAGTTCCCTAGTCATTTAGGCAAAAATGTCTAAAGTCATTCCTATCGAGCCTTCTGCCTCAAGTCAGAAGAAGAATTCAAAAGAGTCTAAGTTAAAAACCAGTCCTACCGGTTCTTCCTGTTCCCGTAGCATTTCTGATTTCAAGGATTGCTCCGGTAATGAGTTAAAACTAATTGCTCAAGCTCTCAATAAAAGATTCAATGAGTTACATGAAGAAGCCTTGGGGCACTCCTCAGCCTCTTCCCAGAATGATTCAATTAGCCAATTTGTAGAAGATGATGGCCTGTACGATCCTTATGGCAGCATCAACCTTCAAGACGCTTTCAGACCCATTTGCTTCGACGTCTCATGAATAAACCGACCCACACCACGCTCACCAACAAAGACCGCCTCCGATAGCAGCTTATGAAATATTCTGCTTTTTCACCGAAAGCAGTTCAACAGTAAAAAGATGCTCTCTTTTCCACCGAAAGCATCATTATGTCAAAAGTTGTCGGCCATTTGGTCAAAAGTGTCTATAATAGTCATAAGTTAGCACTGTTTATCAACAGTAGCTTGTCTGTACTTTTACTTTTGCTTTTACCTTAGTAATTTACTTTTACTTTAGTAATTCCCTTTTACTTAAGTAAAATGTTTCTTACTTTACCCTAGTTAATGTAATAGTTCCTTTTCCTTGTATTATAAAAGGAAGGCGAACTCATTTGGCAAAATCAGTTTTTCGAAACTTAGAAAAACTCTGAGCTCTCTCTCTTAGAAGAATCTTTAGTTTCTACCACCGATTAATTGAATTCTATCCCTCTCTCTACTTCTCTAGTCAAATGTTTTAGTTTTGTAAGTTGTTTTATTTTCTTTTCTCTTCTTAGCTTGTACATAGTTTATATTAATCAATAAAATCAGTTTTAATTTAGTAATCGACTGTGTTGTATTGGTATGCGCCCCTCTTCTTCATATAATCTTTGCTTCCGCTCCCAAATGGTATCAGAGCTAAGTTGTATTTGTTCTTCTAGCTGTTAGTAAAATCTTCTAATTTACTTCGTTCATACTGTTTTCAAAATTTCTTTTATTCTATACCGGAAGTCACCTAACTTACTGTAGAACACCTTGTTCGTTGTCAACCCTTGGTAAGTCTCACGTGCGAGCAGTGTTGGGTTCTAAAACAATAGGTATGAGTCTACCCAGGTAAGAGGGTCTGGATGGAAGATAAAGAGTGAAAATAATTTTGGATCCACTAAAAATGAGTAGGTTATTTAGATCTAACTCTTCAGCTAGTCACAGGTCAACTTTGCCACCAGTACCTGACATAATTAACCAAGAAGAAAATAGTTATGAAAATATCAGTCAAGTTTTACACAACTAGAATATACCCAGAGTTTCTCCCAAAAAAATTTATCAGTCAACCTTTTTAGATAATTTCAAAACAGATTATAATGTTAAAACAGTTGAAAAGGTTTATGCTATTAATAAAGAATATGAAAATTATAATATATATATATATATATCTTCACACCATATCTCATATTTCAAAATATATAGCACGTATATATACATACTCAAACTCAAAATATCTCATAATAAGAATTTTAATTATTAAATTCTTATTTTAATAACTTATAAAAATTCGGGTTGTCACACGTGATGTATACGCAATGACCTTGCCATGCTGCATGAGCACGCAACCAAGTCCTCTATGCGAAGCATCGCTATAAACTACAAAATTCCTTGTATCACCGGGTAAGGATAATACAGGTGCTTCACTCAACCTTTTCTTCAGTTCTTGAAAACTGTCTTCACACTTCTCAGTCCACGCGTACTTCACTATCTTCCTTGTCAAATTAGTCAACGGAGTAGCTATCTTAGAAAAATCTTGGATAAATCTTTGATAGTGTCCCGCTAACCCTAGAAAAATCTGTACCTCAGTTGGTATTTTTGGTTGTTCCCAATTAATCACTGCTTCTACCTTTGTTGGGTCTACTAAAATTCCATCCCGGTCGGTAACATGTCCTAAAAATTGTACCCTTTCTAGCCAAAATTCACACTTAGTGAATTTTGTGTATAACTTCTCATTCCTTGGTGTCTCCAACACTAATCTTAGGTGTTTAGCGTGATCTTCTAGCATCTTTGAATAGACTAGAATATAATCGATAAACACTACGATTAACTTGTCCAAATATTGTTTGAACACTTTGTTTATCATATCCATAAATGTAGTTGGTGCATTCGTCAACCCAAAGGACATCACCAGAAACTCGTTATGGCCGTAACGAGTCCTGAATGACGTCTTAGGTACATCCTCCTTTCCAACCTTCAACTGATGATACCCCATTCATAAATTTATCTTAGAAAAATACTTTACCCCTTTCAACTGATCAAAGAGATCATTGATCCTGGGCAATGGGTATTTATTATTTATCGTTAACTTGTTCAACTCTCGGTAGTCAATACAAAGTCTTAACGATACATCTTTCTTCTTCACAAACAATACCGGTGCTCCCCACGACAAAACACTCTGTTGAATGTATTTTGTATCCAACAGTTCTTGTAATTGAACCATCAACTCCTTCATTTCTACTGGCTCCATATGATACAGTTCCCTCAAAACTGGTGTCGCTCCTGGCACAATATCTATTACGAATTCGATCTCCCTATCTGGTGGAAGACTTGGTAATTCGCTTGGAAATACATCCACAAATTCTTTGACTATAGGTATTTGTTCCATCGTTGCTCCCACTCTCTGGGCATCAACAACATAACACAAATAACCTACACATCCCTTCCTCAATAATTTCCTTGTTTGTGTCATGGTAAGACAACACGAACGTCTTGATGATTTATTACCGTAAAACACTACATGAGGCTATCTCAACTTTCTAATGTTTACACATTTCTTTTGGCAATCTATAATTGCACCATGTTTAAACAACCAATCCATCCCAAGAATTACATTGAATTCTCCCAACTTTATTGGCATCAAATCTACCAATAATTTATAACCTCGTATCTCTACACAATAACGCCTATGAATATTTTCAATAGGAATTATTTCTTCGTTGGCTACCATGATATTCAAAGGTATGTGCAATCTTTCGAAAAGTAATCCTAATCGTCTAGTAAAATCACATGCTATGAAAGAACAAGTAGCACTTGAATCAAACAACATATAAGCATTTATATCGTTGATTGGGATAATACCTGCAACTACATCCCTTGATGCAACAACATCTTGGACCATCACGTTAAAGGTACGAACCATCGGCCTACTCGTCTAAGCTGGACCATTAATAGCTAACTTACTACTATTAGTGCATTTATTCCCATCTATCCCCTTCTTCGGACAATTCTTCTCCATGTGATCAGTTGATCCACTTACGAAGCATCCGTGGTTCTTCATCAGACTTGTACAGTTAGGCAAAATGTGCCCCTCCTGTCCACAGTTGTAGCACACTACTTTTCCCTTGAGACAGACTCCTAAGTGAGTCTTCCTATAGTTCTTGCATCCCTCCATCCTCTTCTTAGGATCTCCTTGCTTTATTCCAATATTCCTAGAGTTAAAACCATTTCGCTTCTGCCCATTGCCACTACTGCTGGCTCCCTCGGTTATCACTCCCCCTTCTACCTTATTCTTGTTTTTCTTCTATCTATGGTATTGGCTTAAAGCCTCATTACCACCCTCGGCAATTATTGCCTTCTCCAGAATGGTTCCAAAGGAATTACTTTGGAATACTGATATCCGACTATAAAGCCAGAGTTTCAAGCCCTACTCGAATCTTCTTGTCTTCCTCACCTCCGTATCCACCTGATGTGGAGCAAACTTTGCCAGTTCATTAAACTTGGCAGCATATTGGGGAACAGTCATTTCTCTTTGTTTCAGTTCTAAAAACCTCATCTCCATCCTCCCCTGCATACTCGTGGGAAAGTAGTTCTCGAAGAAAATCTCCTTGAATTGTGTCTGTAACGACCCCAAAATTCATACAATAAAACTATCGACTTCGGCCGTTAATAATACGTCTAACATCTGATTTTACATCATTATTTGATGTTAAACTTAATAAAATGCGGAATAATTAAAACTTTTATGTGTTCTTACTTTAATTCCCTGAATCAAAACCTTTATCATTTACATATCTCTGAATCTATTTTATTTTATGATTCGCTTCATCAAAGTTATTATATAAAATCTTACATTTCAATCTGATAACCTTTGCGTATCAGATAACTAAAACTTTACATAATTATTGTGATTTATCAAGTACATTTCTCAAAACCTTTATCTTTACGTACCTTTGAATTGTAACGCCCGAGAAAATTGGATTTATATGAGAATTAAATTTTTATTTGATTATGTGAATTAAATGAATTTAATTGATTCTTTATGTGAGTAAGCTATGTGAAGGTCGTTCTATGACCTAGGATGTGCGGATGTGGTTAGGATTCTGGCTATGTGCTAGAATTAATTGTTTTGAATTTCCAAGACGAAAATAAAAGTTTTTCGAGAAATTTCCGTAAAAATACTATTCATCCGTTTCTGCTTGGGACTTAAGTTTGAAATTTTGAGAAACGCGTAATGATGGAATACGAGGATGAGATGGAATATTCAATAATATTTTAGTTATGGCAAACGAAGTTTTCACCTGCAGACTTAAAACCTAAGGGTTGGGAAAAGTGAATTCCGAGAAGGAAAATGAAATACGTATAATGATTAAGATTATTATGCGTACGCTATGCGAGTGTGATACTATTTAGTATACTAGTATAATATGAAGATTTAATACAATGTACAATACGAATATTGCACGAGTACTATACGAAGAGAATACATGAGTTATACATGTAGAATACGATTGGTTCTTAATGGACTTAGAGTTAAAGGACTTTATATAATCCAATTTGATTTGGATTAAACCATTTTTGGACAAATTTGTGGTGGTGTTTATTGATGATATATTGGTATATTCCAAAACCAAAGAGGAACATGTGGAGCACTTAAGATTGACGTTGGAGACGTTTAGAAAAGAAAAGTTGTACGCTAAGTTCTCAAAATGTGAATTTTGGTTGGAACATGTACAGTTTCTCGGACACGTTATGATAAGAACAGAATTTTGGTGGATCCATCAAAAGTTGAAGATGTAATAAACTGGGATCAGCCAAAGACACCGTCAGAAGTAAGGAGTTTCTTAGGATTGGCAGGTTACTACAGGCGTTTTATTCAAAACTTTTCCAAGATCGCGACTTCTTTGATGAATTTAACTAGGAAGGCAGTTAAGTTTGTTTGGACAGAGAAGTGTGAGGAAAGTTTTCGAGAGTTAAAGAAGAGGTTGAGTTCAGCATCTGTGTTGTCGTTGCCTGATGATACAGGGAATTTTGTGGTGTATAGTGACGCATCGCATAAAGGACTAGGCTGTGTGCTTATGCAGAATGGCAGAGTTATTGCGTATGCATCACGTCAGTTGAAAGATTATGAGAAAGGGTATCCGACTCATGACTTGGAGTTGGCGGCGGTGATGTTTGCCCTGAAAATTTGGAGACATTATCTTTATGGAGAGAGGTGTGAGATATATACCGACCATAAAAGTCTGAAGTATATCTTTACATAAAAAGATTTGAATATGAGACAAAGAAAATGGTTGGAGTTGATCAAAGACTATGACTGCGAGATTTTCTATCATCCTGGAAAGGCGAATGTTGTTGCTGATGCTTTAAGTAGGAAAGGATGAGAGAAGTTAATGATGTTAACTACTCAGGAGAAGCTAGTGTCGGAAATGGCTAAGATGGAGTTGGAAATTAAATATCCGACAGAATCCGATGAAAAGTTGTTCTAGATAGGTAACAGTTCAACATTGGTGGAAAAGGTGAAAAATGCATAACGTTAGGATGGAGACTACGAAAAGATAAAACCGAGGATATTCTAAGGTGAGGAAAAAAAATTCAAAATCGATTCAGAAGGGTTACTTCGATTCGAAGGGAGAATTTGGGTTCCGCAAGTACCAGAAGTTAAGGAGGAAATTCTGAGTAAGGCTCACAACTCAAGATATTCGATTCACCACAGGAGTACAAAGATGTACCGGATCTTAGACATCATTTTGGTGGTAATAATATGAAGAGGATGTGGGTGAATCGTGGCAAAATGTTTAAGGTGTCGAAAAGTTAAAGTTGAACATCAAAGGCCAAGAGGATTGTTACAACCGTTGGAGATACCTGAATGGAAATGGGAGCATATCACAATGGATTTTGTGGTAGGTCTTCCAACGACCCAACAAGGTTACGATGCCATTTGGGTGGTTGTCGATTTACACTATTTGCTAATCAAGCTTCGATTTACACTAGATCATTTAGCAAAACTGTACATAAATGAAATTGTGTCAAGACACGGTGTACCAGTGTCCATTGTATCAGACAGATATCTACGTTTCACATCTAATTTCTAGAAACGGTTACAAGAATGTTTAGGAACACAGCTGAGAATGAGGACAGCGTACTATCCTCAAACCGACGGACAAAGTGAGAGAACCATCCAAACACTAGAAGATATGCTCAGAGCATGTATCATGGATTTCAAGGGAAATTGGGATGACCATCTACCATTGGCGGAATTTTCTTATAATAATAGTTATCACGCGAGTATTGGCATGCCGCCTTACGAAGTATTATACGGCAGAAAATGCAGAACTCTATCATGCTGGGATGAGGTAGGTGAACGTCAGCTATTGGGTCCAGAATTGGTATAATAGACTGTCGAGATCATCAAGGTTATTCGAGCGAGATTGATCACAACACAAGATAGATAGAAGAAATATGCCGATCAACATCAAAAAAATAGAGAATTCGATGTCGGTAGTTATGTTTTCTTAAAAGTGTCTCCCTAGAAGGGGAAAATTCAATTTGACAAAAAGGGGAAATTGAGCCTAGATTTATAGGACCTTTCGAAGTACTTCGACGAGTTGGTGAAGTGGCGTACGAGGTAGCTTTACCTCCAGAGTTGGAGCACATTCATAATATTTTTCATATCTCAGTGTTGAGGCCATATAAGCCTGACTATAAACATGTTATAGAATATGAGCCCTTACAATTTTAGAAAGATTTGTCCTATGAAGAAATCCTTGTTCAAATTGTTGACAGAAAAGAGAAAGTATTGAGGAATAAAGTAATACCTTCTGTTAAGGTAATCTGGAGGAATCACAATGCTGAAGAAGCTACGTGGGAACTTGAAAGCGTTATGATGAAGAATTATCCTTAGTTGTTTGCTTGATTTTGTATAGGGATTCTGGGGACAAAATCTTGTTAAGAAGGGAAGAATGTAACGAATAAATTTTTCGAGTTATGATTCTGGGGACAGAATCCTTTTAAGGAGGGAAGGATCTAACGATCGAGAAATTTGCAATTTAATTTAAATAATTATTGAATTAAAGAAATATTTTAAATAATTTATTTATTGAGGAAAATAAATAATTGATGAGTTGTGGTGAATTAATTTAGTAACTAAATTAATTCATGTTAATTAAATTGAGTAATGATAATTTTGTCTGAATGATTTAATTTAAGGGAATAATTAAATTAAATCAATTGCTTAATATGTAAGAAAATAATTAAATTAAATAAATTGTTTAATTTAATGGAAATAAATAAATTAAATAAAGTGATGTTTCTAATTAAATTAGATATATAATTATTTATTAATTATAAGTATAATGATTATAAGATTTTTATAAGTTAATTTAAATCAACTAAACTAAGGTTATTTAAATTAACTAAATTAAGGTGTGACACAAAGTAACTATATAATATAAATAATATAAAAATGATCTAGTTGGGGGTTTTGGTGTATGGCCAAACAAGGCCTTGTGGCCTTTGGTCTAACTTAACGGATGAAGGCGCATTATTTTTTTTTAACTGATAGAGATCGTGGGAGAGTTAAGCCATATCAGTTTATTTTCTTTTGCGTCTTATTTTTCTCCTAAGGCCGTAAGAGCAAAGTTGAGAGAAAAAGAGAGAGAGCGTAGGAATTGAGAGAGAAGAAGGTTTACAGAGAACTTGAGAGGTTAAGAGAAAACCTAAGCAAATTTAGTGTTTAACAAAGGATTATTAAGCATATTGAAGGTATTCTATCCAACCCTTGTATTATATATATATATATATATATATATATATATATATATATATATGAATTTACGACAAGTTTGTTTATGTTCTATGAATTTTAATTCTTTTAAAATTGTTGTTGTGTAACTAAATTATGGTGGATATATGTGATATAATGCTAGAGTTTACGTTTAAACAAGGAAATTGTATTCTAATTTTGTTGTAACAGTAGAAATAATGTCAGTATGTGTATTTTTGCAAATGGCTTGGGTAATTTTCTATTTTAGTGGCCAATTTGGATGTTAAACTATAAATTGACGCTTGTATATGTCAGTTATTAAGAAACAAGCATAACGTAATTTGAATGAGGCGAATTGGCCATGTATTGAATTCGCAGTGTGAATTTTTAAAGATGAATATCAAAATTTGAGTTTTATATGAAAATCATGAAATTTGAGAAATTAACCTAACTTAAATTGTTGTTAAATTGTTTTAATTGGTGGAATATGTTCACAAACATGGTTGTGATAGTTCTATATCATTTTTACATGTTATTATCACTGTTTGGTGGGTGAATTTCGTGTTAGTTGGGCTAAAATGGCTACTGTTCACTGCCGTCTTTGCCTTTGTCATACGTACACAGTAGCAATTTGCTTATGTACAAGGCAAAAAAAAATAAGCCTACAAGCATATTAATGATGTTAAGGCATAATAGAAACTATAATAACATATTTCAATGTGTTGTAATGCAAAGTGTAAAGATTTGAAATAATTGTTTAAATAAGTTATAAAATGAAACCAAATGTGATGTTTTCAAAGGTTAGAGATGAACGGTTAGGTTATGTTGGCCTGTAATGAGATTTCAGATTCGTTAAGTATATTAACCTACGTGGTTAGGTGCTAGGTTAGGGTTATAACCTAAATGATGGTTTAAACCCTAAAGCTAATATTCATACAACTAATTATTTTTGCGATTTCAATGATGTATGTAGGGTAATTGGATATTATTTTACATTTGTGTAGCTTACAATCAAGGCAAGTTTTCTAACTCTACCTTGTTATTATTGAGCAAGTTTCTAAACCTTACCTCCTTACATTGAGCAAGTTTCTATCCTAAACTTTTATTCAGCAAGCTTTCTAACTTCATTCTTTTATTAATGAATGCAAGTTCCTAAACTTTGATTGAACGAGATTATTGATTCTGTTCTTATATACGATTGAACAAGCTCTTGTAACCTAATTCGATGCATCGAATGAGTTTCACATTTCTGTTTCTTGTTATTGTTATTCAAAATTATATTACTTTAATTCATTGCTTCAAATGAGATTGTTCTAACTCATTTGAATGTAGCACCTTGCATAAATGCCATGCTTTCCCAAATATATACTGTTGTTATTGATCTTTGACCTGAATAGCCTTGTTCAGTTATACATTCTTGTATTAAACCTTCAAGTAGTACTCAAACCTTTATTGATTGAATTAATCCATAACTGAATGGTGTTCTAAAATTCTAGAAATACTGATAAACTAGTTCCAAACTAAACTTTCTTTAGTGCGGAAATTCAAAATTCAAACTGAGACGAACAACCTTAACATAGGGGATTTTGTACGTGCAATGTTTATATGTTTGTGCATAATACATGGTACAAAGGTCTGATCCCCCTAAGTACCGGGGACATAGTTCGTATAGTCTAAATGGCTGTTAAAGTTGGGTAATAATACCTAAGTACCGGGGACATAGTTCGTGGTCTTAAGACCCTCAGATAATTAAAGTTTGAACTTATTTTCTATTTTGATTTGTAGAACAAGTTCCTTATTATTCAGCTTTCGTTGTTCACTCTCATGTTACTATCATTGCTACTTTCTATATCAGTAAGCATTTGTTTGCTCACTCTTTCAATTAACACTACAGCTAAAGTGAAGAAAGTTGATGAGCCATCTACTAGCAAAGGAAAAGGCAAATTGTCCAAGTGCTGAAGACTTATGAGAAATTATTTAAATGTTTTACGTTTCAAGATTTGTTTTATCTTATGATGTATTCCGCAAACTGATGTAATAAACTTAAGGTTAGATTACCTGGGATTATTTTTTAAATGATGATGTAACCCTTTAATGGGAAAGATTATTGTTTAAGTTATTTAAATTATATCTTTATCCTTTATGATGGGTAGTTAGATGTAATGGTTTTGGATAGTGAGCACCAAATCCTGTGGGAATGGAGTAGCTGGATTTGGGGGTGTCACATATAACACATGACCATACTTGAATTCATTACTTCAAGTTTAACTTATAATTTATATGTCATTAAAACATAAAAAAAGGTCATGTAATCATTATGCTTTACAATTCTTGTCATATGTCAACATAGAGATCACTTAATCTGTTAATACACATGCTCATGATGTTCATATTGTTTATTCATAACTAACATTGTTTAACACTTCAAATCATGCTCTAAACTCATGTTCGGTTTAGTTATCATCATGCTTAATACATATGAATCATGTTTAGGAGTATTATAGCTGTAACATGACATCTTACTACTTTAGTATCTAACTACTCACATAATATGTAACTTATGTTTGAAAACATGTTCAAGGTTGTCTTTGAAATCATATTAGCACGAATGATGCAATCCAACACATGTAAGACAAATCTAAAACCTTTATCATAAGTAATTAAGTTATGATAATCTCTTTTCAAAATTAGAAACTATATCTCTTAGCATTTGTGTTCATTAACCTTATTGTTTTAAGCTTTTCTTTTCAAACTAATTCCTAGCACAAAGCTTATCAAGTTGTTCATGGATATAATATCTATGAACCACACATCATGCTTATTTAGGTTTCAAATCAGTCATGTACATGAGTCACTAAGTTCAGAACTCATAAAACATGTATTACTTTAAATTTTATTTTCTAAACTTTAAGTTTTCATTACAAATCTCTTACTAAAACGTCTTGATCACTTCATACTACACAAGAAAACCTTACATAACATTCTATACTCCTTTATAGGTATGTATCTAAGTCATAACATCAAGTTAGTAACACATATCACAAATAAAAATTAGCAATCTGTTCTGGAGGAGTGCAGCAGCAATTGCTACTGCACTTAGTACAAATAAATGCAGTAAGGCCTTGCAGTGCTTGCAGAGGCGGTGACCACTTCACTCGCAGAGCCTTAACCACCTTGGTTCATTTTAGTTTAAACATGCTACAACCTACCATTAAAGAGTTCAAACATGTAAACATACTTCATAAACATATCATGGCATGTTAATTCACATTGATTAACAAAGAATTCAATTAATTCCTAAGATTTTGACAAAACCCAACTAAGAACACAATTAGGATTTTCATACCTCTGGAAGTAATTGGGCAGCAATACACTCACTCCTTACAATTTCCTTAGCAATTAATTCTCAACAATTGTAATGAGGAAGGTGAGGGTCTTATTTATAGAAGAATGGTTACCTAGATAATGTGATTACCTCCCAAATCAAACCAAAGGATTTCAAGAATGTATAATGGTTAAGAGAGAGTTGGTCAGAGTTAGTGATTTACTCATGAATCCCACTCCCCATCCACTTATTGCTCTAGGTTTGTTGAATTTGAGATGAAGATAGGCTAGCTAGTTTTCACGTGGAAGAAATGAACTGGGCTCTCATTATGGGACAAAGCAAATCCCAGCATTTGCAACAAATGAAATGCAAGAATTGGCTTATACCATATATTCACATAATATAAACTTTGGTTATAAATTATGTATACACAATTCATTTCACATAACATAGGTTATAATGATTTAAAGGGCATACAATGTATTTCCTAAGTACAAGGTATCAAGTAGTGCACATACGTATAATTCATGTACATTTTCTATTACCACCAAATACAATTGTTCATTGCTTGCACAATTAATCAAGTAAATAAAATCATATTATATTTATTAATTTCTTACTCATTAATTATTATTTATTCGTAATAATTATTAATTAACACATTATCAATTAATTTCCCATAATTAAAATTAATCAATATGTTCAAATCTTGCCACTATATTCAAATACATTGAATATTTAATTATTAATAATCATATTAATTCTTGATATTAAAGTCTTAGGGTTAATCCACTAATTTAAATAACTATTAGTGACTCCCTTTAATCAATTCATAACCACATAAGGTTTAAATAGACTCAGAAAACCAACTCATTAAAAATTAAATCACATATTTAATTAAATAAGGAGTTTAAAATTCACGGTCATTATAGTACCTGCGGTAGTAGCAGGTGTACCCTCTGTTACATGCCGGGTGCCCCGACAATGTGGGTCCTGTCTGCCTCAAAGTACGCACTTTCGGATGATCTTACTGTTCGCTCGAACCTTCATAACTTTTAATTCTGGAGTCTGATGGAAGCGCGCCATACCATTCTGGAAAGCTCTTTTTGAGAGCTATGCAATTACATAGGATTTGCCCTTTTTGATTCTAGGAAGATGGGTTCATGACCAAAATAGCATTTCTGGGTTTCCGTCAGGTAGTCCGTTGAGCCGTTTTACATAGTTTGTACTTAGAAGTTAAGATATGGTTCTTGTGGGACTTCTTTTGAAGTAGTTTGAGTTGAAATAATTTAATGTGATTTGAGTTGAAGTTGAGTTGGTAAAATGACCATTTTGCCCCTCCCGGACTTATCTCCGGTTTTGGCACAGTTGTAGCAGGTTTTTTCTCAGGATTATCTCTGAGATTGTCCTACTATCGACTCTGAATGTCCTCAGGATTATCTCTGAGGTTGGCTTAACCTCTCGGGATTGACTCCGAGCTTTGCACTTGATCTCCCGGGGTTATTTTTGGGGTTAGAACTGGCTTTATGGTCCTCCAGGGTTATCTCTGGAGTGTGAAAAAGATGCCTTTATCCTCCTGCATAGTTAGTAATAAGAAAACAAAATTTTGAATGTCTACAGATGCCCCTCTTTATCATGTTCATGCTATGCAATGAAATGGACATTATAAAGATTACTAGACACTTGAAATATGACAAGGTGTTTTGAATGATGCAAATCACAATGTAATGAATGTTAAAATGCTTTCGCAAATCGTAGTTCGCAAGTCTCATATCGCATTTCGCACTTCATACTTCGCATTTGGCCAATCGCACTTCGTAATTCGTACTTTGCAATTCGCACATTGCATTTCGCATATTGCAAATTGCAAGTCGCATTTTGTACATCGCAAATCGATTTACCTTTATCGGTTATTATTGATGCCTATGCTGGTGTTGACTCCAACAGTTTGTCTTTTTATCGGTGTTGCTGATGCTTGTTTAATGAAGATAAGTTGAGATGTAATCTACATCTCTGTTGGGGATGAAGTTCTAAAATCATCCGACCTTCCCGATGCATACGTTGGTAATTTACAATGGTGCCTACCCTGCTAGTAGTTTTCTACGCTGATATCGCCAAACTGTTTTGGTTCCCACTCGAACGGTGGTATACAAAGCTTTCATCGCTGAAATGGCTCGATGTTATGTAGAATTAACGCCAATGGTTTAGAATACCGGTTCTTCCGATACCTTTGATGAAGTAATATTCAATGGCTTAATTCACCAGACTCCACCTGATGTTATGCTGGATTGATGACAACCAACTGATGTCTACGGCGGAATTTTCCTTTAATCTAGACATTTAATGTGTGCGCATATTTAAATCTATAGGAGATGCATGCTAATTGTTGATGGAGATGTACGCTAATGTAGCGCTTTTGCACATGTGCAGATCATGCATGATGTGATGACCTAGATTTATCCTTAGGAGTCTATTGTCCTAGGTTGATGGACATTTTAAATTGTCTAGAGTATAAACTTACCTCACCCTTTCTGAGGCAATTTGGAGTTTTTCTTCGTTGTTGGGGTGCTTGTGCCCCATTCCCTTAAGCTTTTGATTTTCACCCTGGGTGAACTAATTTTCTGAATGCTGCTGATATCCATGGAGGGTACATCCCATTCTTTCACTGCCCAGATTTGAACTTCGGTGTAGAGGCCTCGACTCATGTGAGGACTTGACGCATGTTAACACATTTGATGGTGAGGATTTCATTCGCTAGACCTTTCATCATTGGCCTTCTATTCTTGAGTTAAGGACTCTTTTGAAAAATTTCCCCTTCTTCTGTAGGGGCAAGCTTACGTCGCCATGATTTCCTTCAGGAGTTCTCTCCTTTCTTTTGATGAGAAGCTTGATCTTGCCTTAAACTCTTTCCATTTAGTATTTGAAAATGCCCCAATCCTTTTGCATGTTGTTGTCGGGGATTCATATGGGAAACTCTCTTTGTTGACTAAGTCGCGAGTGAGCAATATCCTGCACATCAAAAGAGCAAAATGTATGAAAAGCTTGACGGCTTGGCTGTCAGGATTAGTATATTCTTAGGGTTAAATACTTTCTAGGTCACTGTACTATAGGTCGACTTACAAATGGGTCACTGAACTTTTTTTTCTTACAGTCAACTCACTGAACTTTAGTTTACTAACATACCATTACAAAAACCGTTAAGTCAAAGTTGACTTAACAGAAATGATGATGTGGCAGCTGACTTATCTAAAAAAAGCCTATGTGGCAGTGATGATGTGGATTTGGAGGAAAATTTTGATGAAAAAATGGAAAAAAATATTTTAAAGTATAATATAAATTATAAAATTAGCAAAAAAAACAAGAAAATAAATAAATAAATAAAAAATAATTATTTTTAATAAAAATTAAAAAAAGCAGCTTTTTTTAATTTTTATTAAAAAAATTTAAAAGCATTTTTTTAATAAAATAATTGGTTTTTTTCATTTTTAAAAAATATTAAAAAGCGCTATTTTTTTAAAAAATAAATATTTTTAATAAAATAAAAAAATGCGCTTTTTTAATAAAAAAGTGCGCTTTTTTTTTAAAAAAGCAATTTTTTAAAAACATTTTTTTTTAAAACAAATATTTTAAAAATAGTTTAATAAAACAAAGATTATTTTAATAAAAATAATAAGCGTTTTTACAAAACAAAGATTATTTTAATAATAGCGTTTTAAAAAAAGCTGCATTATTTTAATAAAAAATAACAACATTTTAATTTTAATAAAATATAGCATTATTTTAAAAAAAGCAGTTTAAAAATAGCATTTTTAATAAAAAACAACGATTTATAAAAATAGTTTATTTATTTTTAATAAAAAATAACAACATTTTTATTTTAATAAAAAAAAATAGCATTATTTTAAAAAATAGTTTAAAAACAAGATTTTTTTATTAAAAAAAGCGCATTTTTTTAAAAATTATAATTTTATTAAAAAAAAATAGCATTTTTTATTTTTATTAAAATATTTATTTTTTAAAAAAAAAGCGTTTTAATTTTTAAAAAAAAAAAAAAAAAACCAATTATTTTTATTAAAAGAATGTGTTTTAATTTTTTTAATAAAAATAAAAAAAAACTGCTTTTTTTAATTTTTATTAAAAATAATTATTCTTATTTATTTATTTTCTAGTTTTTTTTGCTAATTTTTATAATTTATATTATACTTTAAAATATATTTTTTTTTTTCCATTTTTTCATCAAAATTTTCCTCCAAATCCACATCATCACTGCCACGTCGCATACTAACTGTCATATAGGCTTTTTTTTAAACAAGTCAGCTGCCACGTCATCATTTCCGTTAAGTCAACTTTGACTTAATGGTTTTTGTAATGGTATGTTAGTAAACTAAAGTTCAGTGAGTTGACTGTAAGAAAAAAAAGTTCAGTGACTCATTTGTAAGTCGACCTATAGTACAGTGACCTAGAAAGCATTTAACCCTATATTCTTATGAATAAGGCATTTGAAGTACAAATTATGAAATGGAATGAGTTATGAAATTGCAAGAAATTTGTAAACATACATGGTCATTATTCATGGGCAGGATTAGATTTTAAAAGGCTTATCTCCCTTTATCATAGAAACTTCATCCTCGCTCTAGACATTATTCTTCGCAGAATTGACTTCATATGACACACGCCCTATGAGTGACGCAACTCTTAGCAGGGGCTTTACTTCTATGCCTTGGCAAATTTTCTTTTTTCTCGCCTAATCTTATCTCGTTTTCTTAGGCTATTTAGAATTACCCATGTAACGAGTTTTGGACCAATGACTCCCAAACCGGAGGGCTTTAGGGCACCAGGTGTTAAGACACCCCTTCGGGTTTACTAGCTCGAGTAATAAAGGCCACACTTCGAGATAAGTCAGGCGATAACTTTATTCGCTTCTTTGCCTGAGTTTTACAGGTCCATTTTCTTAGGCTCTAAGTCACCCAATGTAACGAGCGTTAGGCCGATGACTCCCAAACCAGAAGGCTTTACGGCACCAGGTGTAAAGACATCCCTTGGGCTTAATTACTCGAGTAACCTACGCCATGATTCGGATCTTCTCAGGTTTTGCCTTTTGCAATGCTCGTTTTCTTAGGCGCTAAGTTATCCAATGTAACGAGCGTTAGGCCGATGACTCCCAAACCAGATGGCTTTAGGGCACTAGGTGTAAAGACACCCCTCAAGCTTAATAACTAGAGCAACCTAGGCCATGATTCGAGACATTAGGCTGGCAACTTATCTTTAATCTTTTCATTATTTGCCATTATTTTTGCCATAGCTTCATGCCCCACAACTAAGAGTCAGGGCAATCGCAAAGTGCAGACATGCATATGAGGTGAAGTCTATTCCAAAAAGCACTTTGAACTGGGATGTCATGCCCAATCAAAAGGTTGAATAGTCTTAAATCTCTAATCGTTCCCGTGATTCTCATCCCACGGACACTTATGAAAATTAATCCCATTCATAACAAGTTAAGCAAAATCCTTTTCTAAGAATACTTAGCATGTATATTATCGCTAATGCATGTAAATGGAGACTAAAAGCTCATTAAGAGATGAAAGAGTCATACCTCACATGTGGATTATTAATTCTGAGAATAATATGATAGGAAAAGACTAAATGATCATACTGAATCACTAGTGAGACGATGTGAGGGAATCTCTAATGATGATGTACCATATTGATGGTACTGACTAGTGCATTTTCCTCTTTAGGATTATTGATAAATGCCCCAGTGTTGAGTTATCGCTATTTTCGAGATTGCACCGGTCTGTTTGTAAGAATCGCAACATCAGGTTGTCACCGATTTTAAAATTTCCCCAGCCTTGCTTGTTGTCTGGGATAGTTGCTTTGATAGATGGGCTGATAAGATGAAGAGATCGCAAGAGGCTTTTACCTCCGTACCAGATGGTGAACAGGCAGTGGATTTGGGCTTTGATGCCCTCAATCATTATTCCTGACTTGTTTGCATGCAATCACCCTTAATGATTTTCTT